>CM062819.1:1005526407-1006726407 GCA_031772625.1 Pinus tabuliformis
TATTAGAGAATTTGTCTTGAATTCACTCATGTCAAACACAGTGATGTCTATTGCTAGAAATGTAAAGGACATGAGATTTAATGGGAATATTATTTGTAAGAAAGCATGGTATAAGATACATAAAATTCCTCAAAGCACATTCTATAACTACCAGCATTATTTCCAACATGGACAGATCAAAGCTATTCATGGTAACACCAACACATGCAAAGCACGAGCTCACACAGTGGCAGCCATAGAAATATTGCACAAAATTGTAATGGATAATTCAGATTTTTCACCAAATCAAACACGTCAAGTTGAAGAAGATGGAACATCTGCTCCTTTAATACTGCTTCCTTCGACTTACACACAAAATTATTTGTTAAAAGAGATCAATGAGGCTCTTCAAAAGCTCAATTACCCATCAATATCACAACCAACAATGAGCAAGATCTGGAATACTAAGTTTCGAGATGTGGCATTTTCAAAGAACACCAACTTCAGTAAATGTAGTGAATGTATTGTGTTGAAAGCACAAATGAATTCAGCAACTACAAAAGAGTTGGAAGAAAAGGCACGAGGTTGGTTGACGAAACATAACAAGATTGTTATGTGTGGAAGATATTGCTACTATGCCCATAGAATTACGTCAGAGCGGTTTCCAAAGGAGTATTTGAGCATTATCCATGATAAAATGGACAAAACAAAGACATCAATCCCAAGGCTACGTGTCAAATCAAAATCTGTTGTAGGAACAAATTTGGGTTTGTCATTGACAGGTATGCTTACACATGGGCATAAGGCGGGAGGTTTTGGTCATTTCTCCTTACCATTTGTCCATATGGGATCACAATTTACTATTACATCCCTTGCAAAGTGCTTAAGGGACCTTGAAGACCCACAAATGGATATGTATGGTGATCTACTTTATGAAAGTGGAATTTCAAGAAACCCACTTACAAATGCATTACTTGACACCTCTATTTACCCAAAATGTCAAGGGTACAAGGATGATTTTATATCTCATGGAAGTTCAAAAAGTCAAAATGTTGATTTTAAACCTCTTCCTCCACATTTGTTGTTACAGTTGGACAATGCAGCAAGTGATAATAAGAATCGCTATCTTTTCATGTTTCTATCACTTTTAACTGCACATGGTGTCTTCATCACTATTGAGGTTGGGTCCTTGCCTGTGGGGCACACCCATGAAGACATAGATGGAACCTATGGAAGAATGTCTTCCAACCTAAAAAGTAAAGATATTTATTCTTTACCTGAAATGATGGATACATATCGCATAATTGAAGAAAATAGAGTGTTTCCACCTACACTTATTGACAAGGTCTATGACTTCAAAAGTTTCCTTAGTGGATACATTAAGGAGGGAAAAAATGCACTAGTTGGACATCTTAATGTTCAATACTTCCAATTTCTTATACTCAATGATGTTCCAGTACTAAGGTATAAAGAATCAATTAGAGACTCTGAGTGGTCAAAACCAGTTGAGTTATGGAATATAGATGATGAAGGTCGACCTATAATTCCCATAGGGAAGCCATCTTTCTTAGCTTCCAAACATAATGATGTCTATTTAAAAGAACTAAAGGAAGGGATAACATCATACATAAAAATGTGGAAAGACACTATTGGGAATGAGGATTCACCAATTGTTACAGAGGAATGGAAAAATAAAGTGGTGTATTGAGAAAAAGTTCTTGATACATTAGATGGAATCTATAATGATCATAGAATAGTAGATGGAAATGATTCATCTTCTGAGGATTTCTGGCCCAAGACAAGGCACATTGTTGATGTTGATCGTAATGCACTCCAAGTAATCTCAAGTATTATGGATGGAGATTTTGATAATGCGATAGATGAACCAATATATGTTGGACCCAAATGCACCAAGCCAAAGCCAACATTCAATCCGATGATTGATGTTGAGAAAGGAAAGATGTTGCTATTTAGATCAGGAAATGAGGATGCATGTGAGATGATTTGGATGGCAAAATCCATCTCAAATATCTTTAGGGATAATGAAAGTGAGAATCTTCATGTAAAGGTTGACTGGTGGAAGCCTATGTCAGGGAAATACAATGGAAACTTTTTAGAGCAATATTGGGTACCAAATCCTGATGACAAAGAACTTGGCTCTATTCCAATTAATACCATAGTGTGGGCATGGATGCCAAAGAAAGAACATTGCAAGAAGACAAAGATAAATAAATATGGTGTAGAAGCCATTCTTGATCTACTTGAGCGATTATCTTAAGAGTAGGTTTATATGATACATAAATGTAATTTTTCTTTGGAGGATCTATTAATATACATTTAGACACATTTTCCCATGTTTGTTGTATAAATATTCTCTTCATATTTTTTTTGAAGTAGTTTTATATTATTTAATAGTTCAATGTAATCATGTGTTATACAAATTACATGACAATGCCATAAAATATTTAAGTTTTCAAAGCTTTATTTGACCAGCATGACTTCTCACCATATCAAATATGCGTAATAAAATTCAATAATGCACCTAAAAACATCTTCTAAACTTGTTATATTAAAACAACAGTGGGGTACCTAATTAGTATTATATTTAATATAAACCATTTAAACACTTAATGAATAAATGCTAGATGCTTGATATAATGTTTGAGGTGAGTTTTCCTTAATTTTCCTTATTATAATTGATATAATCAAATTCCCTATTTTGTTGCATGTTAATTTATAAAAAAAATATTTTGATCATTAAACAACACAACTAGAAGTATAAAATATTTCTACTTATAGATTTTGAAGTGGTGCCAACATTATACTAGTATAATTAATTTGTACTGAACTTAGGAAAAGTAGTTAGTGTCAATTTAAAATGGTCAATAATAGTAAGAAAAACAATATTAATATATTGTTAAGTAACTTTATAGGTAAGATTTCTTTTACACAATCTAGTATTCATGGTCATATTTAATACATAAATAGAAATGTTAATGGTAATAGAAATTATGTAAGGAATTTAAGTTTTAGATGAATGTTAATATGTTCTTTTCAATATAGTATCCTTAAACATTACAGGGATAAAAACTAAACATGTGTAATAAATATCTTAATCATTTTTCTCTCTTTCTTGTTGTATTTGAAAATAATCAAATTGTACTACTTTGTTACTATTCTAATTCATGATTGATTTTGATCATTAAAATGATTAGTAATTGAGACGAGAGGCTCATTTTACAGCCCAATATGGGGGGATGTGTAAGTTTGTCTATCCGTCTGTGCCCGTTTAAAATAAAAATTATGTTCTAAATAGAAAAATATAAAAAATAATATTTTGTAAAGTAATTAGAAGTAAAAAAAATGTGTGAATAGGTTTAAATCTTATAATTTTCAAAAGTAACTATTTGAAGATTTATGTTAACTAATTTATGTCAATATCAACTTCATATATATCTATATATATATATATATATATCTATATATATATATATATATATATATATATATATATATATATATATAGATATATATATATATATATATATATATAAAAGTTTCTTATGGTTAAAATTATTATTTGTTCGTATATATACTCTATTTAGCATTCAAAAATATAGTTTCAACAATTAAAAATAACACATTGTATCTTTCACTCTAAATGTGTTTGCACTTGAAATTTGATCCCTACATCTGCACTTAAAATGGATCTATGATGGTATATATTGGACACATTACTATGATCATTTGTCATTGAATAACTTTATACTTAATATATAGCTTGCATATTAATATATTATTCATTAAGTAAGCCTCAACCAACTTCGTTTCTTACATAAAAGTACAAATAATAAATAAAAATAAATTATATTCAACATTTAATTTGATCCTAAAAAAATATTTTCTCCTTAACTCTAAAATGGTGCAAACTTCTTACAATAGTATGTAATGATGATGGTGATAATAATGATTATCATCCACTAAGACCAAATATGGTATATAAGAAGGTAAAAAGATATTACTAAAAGTTATTTTGAATTTTAAATTGTGCCAACATTGTTTTAGTAATAATCGTAAATCAACATATACATGATATTTACTATATCGGATTATCGGTTAATAATAGTTACACACACATCATTATTTTCATAAAATAACCTTAACAAACTTATCTTTTTAATATAAACCATAAAATTATTAAAATAGATAATGTAATGAATCCAAGATTAATATGTGAAATATTTTCTTTTTCAAGTTTATATAAATTTGTTTTATAAAGTTTATCATGATAATTTTTACACAAAAAATGGTGAATATCTATATAAAAATTAGTGAACTAAGTGGCTTTCTAATTCCTCATTTCGAAAAAATATAATCTAGTTAAAGTTCTAAATAATGGTATATATTGTACACATTACCAAAAATTTCATTTGTCATTAAATAACTTTATACTTAATATATATCTTGCATATTAATCTATTATTCATAAAGCGAGCCTCCATCAACTTCTTTATTAACATAAGCGTACAACTAATAAATAAAAATAAATTATGCTACTACTCACATTCAACATTTAATTTGATCATAAATTTATTTTTCTCCTCAACTCTAAAATGGTGCAAACTTTCTACAATAGTATGTAATTATGATGGTGATAATGATGATTATCATCCACTAAGACCAACTATGGTAAATAAGGAGATAAAAAGATATTATTAAAAGTTATTTCGAATTTTATTGTTATGCTGAAAAAGCATTAAAAGAAGTGTTTCAATATCATCATAATTTTGTTTAGTTAAACAATCAAAAAGGTTGGTACCGTCACAAATATATTGAAATTTAATTCTAATACGAGTATAAACTCGATGCTTTGAGGGTTTTTTAATCTTCAACCATAATATAACTAGTGTTGCAAAGGTGATAGACTTTTAAATTGTGCCAACAATGCCTTAGTAATAATCATGACTTTTCACATACATGATATTTACTATATCAGATTATAATTAAATGGATTAATAATAGTAACATATGCATCATTATTTTCATAAAATAACCTTAACAAACTTATTTTTTACTATAAACCATAAAAAATATTAAAATAGATAATGTAAGGAATCCAAGATTAAAATGTGAAATATTTTATTTAGCAAGTTTATATAAATTTGTTTTATAAAGTTTATCATGATAATTTTTACACAAAAATGGTGAATATCTACATTAAAATTAGTGGATTAAGTGACTTTCTAATTCCTCATTTTGAAAAAACTTAATTTAGTTAAAGTTCCAAATTCTAGATCCACTGAATACTTCCATATTTAATGAAATATGTGTTTCTTCAATGAATCAAATTCTATCTTGAATATCACAGATTTCTACCCATCCATAGTGCATAGAAATACCAACAAAAATGTGACTAAACTATAGATAATATTCCAAATATTGATAACCTTTTAAATAACATTTGTTATAAAACAAATTTGACTTAACCCAAGATCAAATTTAGCAAGATTTTGTCAAAACTTTTGATGTTAAAAGATGATAAAGATATATGCCTAGTTGGAGGGAGCACATGTAATATTCCACAATCAAAAACTCATACTTTATATATCTAAATAAAACGAGTTCTCATTAAACAAAATGTATCTTTCGTGTTTTAGGTGCCAAAAGTATTGGTATTCAAAACCTTTAAAACAAAATAAAAGAAAGTTAATATATTGAAATTGTCCTTGTAGCCCCTTTATAGACAAAACAATGGCTAAAGTTCTATTATTGTAGCCTAAGTCATTTGAACTTGTTGAATGTTTAGGATTCAAAGTAGCAAACCTAGTGGGTTTAGTGAGAGCAATGCTAGTTGAGCATACATGCTCTATGTATTGTTTGCGTGACCTGAACCCACGTGCTTTCAAGTCCTTTGGCGTGATTTTGGTCCTTTTAACCATAGCATCAACATTTATCTTCTTCTTTTTCTTTTTCTTTTTCTTTTTTTCTCTTTTTTTTTTTTCTTTTTTTTTGTGGAAATTAAAACATTATCAATAAATATCAAAATCCACATAGATATAATGAAAATATGGGGACCATGTAATGAATATGAAAAGACAATGCATTAACTAGCTATCAATAAATATCAAAATCCATGTAGATATAATGAAAATATGGGGAACATGTAACGAATATGAAAAGACAATGCATTAACTAGTCATAAAAAAATATGTCAATGTTATTATGAGCTAAGATATATAGTATATAACTTACCTCTCTTAAATTATCTTGAAGCCTAGATTAATGTCACAATGGTTGAGGAGAATGTGATTTTTGCTTACTATCATGTCCACCATCATACATGTGCAAAGGTGTTTTAGGAGATGTATATTCATTACTCTGAACATTAGATTATACATAGATATAAGTATGTGACTCAAATAGAATTAAATGTAAAAATATGATAAAATTATAAGAGTACAAATAAATATAATCTTACTTTGCATTGTGACATTGGAAGTGAAGATAGTTGTAGCATTTGAACCATTACATTTCCATTCTTCTTAAGGCTTCAACAATCTTCAGGGGTTTTCATTGATTGCAATGGTTCCAAAGGGAGCACCTGCACCATAAATAAGAAATAAAACACACACACACACACACACACACACGCATAATGAAAACAAATCAAGGATAACAACATAGAATATAGAACATCCATATCTCATCCCATCACTATGGTAAAACATAACAATTTATATATTAATGTTTTTTGTGGAATAGGCTATATGGATTAAAAACCTACTGGCCCAATAGCCCCTTGAAATCCTTGAAATCTAGGTGAGCGTCGTAATAGTTGGTAGCTTGAATTTAGGGAATTTTGTTGATTAGGCTATGCATATCAATAACAATGAGAAATTAGTATACAATTATAATAAATATAAATATTATTTAATGTTAAAATGTTTAAAAAATAAATATATGCAAAAAATGGACTCAACTGTGTTGTCATTGTCATGATTAGTTTCATAAAAGTTTAATATATGGTTGTGCCCATCTAATCCTTCTTCCCCCGCATCATGAGGAACCTAAATCCTTTCTCTTTTAAAGCAATATCTATGTGCTTCATTGTTTCCATACGTCTATGAGGTAGACTCTGATCCCAACGTTGAATTTTTTCACAATTTTTTTGCTTTGAAGTATCATTGAGCCGATCAAATGTAACATTTGACTGTGAAAACAGGTTTCAATGAATTTAGTCCACAACAATAAATTCATATTAATAAAAAACATATACAAATAAATACTAATAAATACTTACAGCTGAAAGAATTTCTTCATTGACAATATTAATAAAAAAGCATATACAAATAAATACTAATAAATACTTACAACTGAAAGAATTTCTTCATTGACAAATATTTTATATGCTTGTTGTCTATTCATGTCTATTTTCCTCCATTTTCTTACTTCCTTATAAATGAATATGTAAACAATAGTGTTGTTAAAAATGTCATAAAAACACTTTAAAGTAAAAACCAATATTCATATCTATTTCTTTGTGGTTAACCATAACTATCAACTTTTTAAAAATATAGGCCTAAAAATATATTCTTTTATAATTTAATAAATTAAATTTTATTATTATTTGAAAATAGATAATAATTAAATATTTAAGTTAACTATACACAATAAAAAAAATGAAAATAAAAATATATTAAATATTTACTCAAATTAAATATCCATTAGTTTTTGTTAAAAAAATCCTTATTTCCCTATAATTTAAATCAAAATATATGTCCATAAAAATCCTCAAGGTGAACAAAACCAAATTACTTAATTAAAATATTAATTTAAACCCCCTCAAGGTGACACCCTTGTTTGCTAGATTTTTGGAGTGGAATTGCCTCTAGAAGAGGGCCATTAAACAACTTTGTTGGTTAAGGAAAGAGTTTCATGACTCAAGTAAAAATTTCCAAATCCTAGACAAGAGAGTGTATCAAAGAAATTTTCACTTGAAGAAATTACTTGTAAATCCATTTTAAACACTAAAATTTTAAAAACTGGAATAGAATAAAATGCTCTTAAATCTTTTTATTATTTAAAAATTTATGTATAATAATTGAAGGGTGGGAATTTCTAATCGGCCAGAATCCCAACCAGATAATAGAGGTTCATTCATTCAGATTGTCACTAAAACTCAAGGTTATTACCAGCGTTACCTCCAATCACTTAGAAAAAATTTAAACCAAAGTTAATGTCATCCAAAAAACAAATTACCATCTTCTTACTCAAACAAATATTTGGGATTCTTCTGATCGTTAACAATAATCTTAGCCTTCAGGCCTTCATGCTCAAGTTGGTGCTCCGAATAAAAATTGAAGTTGTGTTCTTACTCTGACTTTAGGCTCTAAACTTTACGATTTTTCATCATAATATTTGAGGTTACACTTATCGTATATTTTGAATACGAAATTAGAATTATTAATCACTTTCTATTTAATGTTATAACTTCTTAATAATATTTAATTATTTGTTAACTGTGATTCTTGGAGGGGAAAAAGGTGATCTAATGACCTCTTTACTAGAAAGAGAAATCCGGAAAATGAACAATGGCCATGGATAATTGAAGAAAAAACACACGTCCTTTGCTGTGAACAGGACCAGTGATTCTTTAAAGCTTGTAAATCCTAAAAATATGCATCATTTTAAGGCTTAAATGAACTAAGATAGCCATGGAAATCATAGTTGCAGTGCGTACTACAACAAAAGGGTGTTTAAACCATAGTTACCAAGTTCGAATTCGGTTCGATATGAAAAAAATTTGATTGCTTAAAATTTAATATGGAAAAAATTCAAGAGTAGACATCTACAAATATTTAAATATATTATTTTTCTAATATTTTGAAATTTTAAAATATACAAATGTCTATTATTTTCCAATAACATTAATCTAATCAAATCAAATTCTTTACTGTAACTATTAACAACAACATTTATTATTCTATATAATACAAACTTTAAATATTATAATTTAATATTTACTCAAATTTTCTTGTAACACATATTTTTGTTATATTAAGTGTCCTAAATAATCTATTTATCACTTTCCTTAACTTTTAACAGATTTTATTAACAACCTTACTTAAAAAAAATACTTCCTAAAATCTCATCAATTAAAAAACCAACTATTAACAACTTTGCATTAACAACCTTGCTGGAAAAAAACATACTTCATAAAATCTCATCGATTAAAAAGCGAAATAGCTTTACCATTCATTAAGACTTATATTAACGTGTCATCTCACAGGTCATGGAAACATAGAGATTAAAAAACCAACCAATAACAACCTTCTGCATTTGAGTCTTCTATGTTCTATGTTATGGCTTTACGCTTTAGCTTTCTCTTTCAGATTCCATGATTTAATAGAGGAAATGACTTCTGGAGGAATATGGCTAAGTGTGAAAGAAGATAATCTCTTGCATATAACTCTCGCAAACCCTACTCCCATTTTATATATGATCGTAAACCCAGTTCGAATTTACGTGAATAAATTTTATTTGGGGATATCCAAAATGCAATATATGGATTTAGAATCAACTAGAATTCCAAGATGGTAAAAACGCCCAAAATGGAACACACAAAACTGTTTGTTTGCCTGGAGTCTTGATATTATGTTTCATTATGATTAATACATATGATCGTAAACCCAGTTCCAATTTACGTGAATAAATTTTATTTGGGATATCCAAAATGCAATTTATGGGTTTAGAATAAACCAGAATTCCAAGATGGTAAAAACGCCCAAAATGGAAAAACGAACCAACCCCGCATAAAAGGAGGAACTTCAACCTGAAAAGGGAAGTCTCAACCTGTGATGGTTTAAGGATGACCAACAAATCTGGAATGCTTAATGCAATTCTTGGAACTTTTCCAAAACTAGCAAGAAGCCGGAGTCTTCTACTAGAGGAAGTGTCCCCAATTCTATTCCTGGAATTCTTCCGAAACTGGCAAGAAGCTGAAGTATTCTGCTAGAGGAAGTGTCCCAGATTACCAACTAAAGGCATGTTCAAGGGTATCTTTGTCTCTAGCTACAACTCTGAAACTCGTGTGGCAGGTTGTGGCTCATGCTCACTTGATGTGGCTTTGAAGCTTGTAGATGACCGTCATTTCTCCCCCTGTCAGATACAAGGTGAGATGATGGAGAAAACTCAACTGCAAGACTGTTCAATACTCTGGAACAAGTTCTGACATGTGATTGGAATATCTTCTTTGCTGTTGATACCCATTGCTAAGAAGCGATCCATCTAAGATGAATCTTTGTTCTTGCAGGACGTTTGTTTCTGAAGCATCTATTTGAAGAATGGGTGGTTTTATGACAGTTCTTACATGGATGAAGATCAAAACAATGATCTTTCAAATGGCCAACTCGGTCACAGTGTTGGCATTTCACAATTTTTTGTTGTTGTTTTTTCTATGGAAGAGGGGAAGAATCTGGAGCAACTGAAGGTGAACTATCATGAAGAACAGGTGAAGATGAATCATCCTCAAGAAATCCAACAATTTGAAATTGAATTGTCTTTGAGTAGTCTGGAATATGAAAGGACAAGTCCTTGTCATATCCAAGACCAGTTTTGTGCTTGTTGTGGACAAGCTGTTCCCAAGGTCTAATGATGGGTTTGGGAAGTGCAGACTGAGTTTCTGCATCTGCATGTACAACTGCTGCTTTATTGGGTACTAAATCTGAACCAACTGTAACATTATTGACTTGCTTCTAATGGGTTGCAGTCTCAATGTTTTGAATAGAAACATGTTCAGAATGACTCCTCTGTTTTAGTTCTTCTTGTTGTAGCTGAGTTTCAAGCTGCAAATATTCTATCTTCTCTTGTGCATGTTGCAGACAAATACTAATGTCAGCCAGAGAGGATTTGTTGAGTTTTACTATGTCATTAGTAGTAGATTGTATCATAATTTTCAAAAATTCTAATACTTCATAAGCTTTCCCCATTTTCTCTAGTTCAAGAGTGCAAAGAAAAATGTGGAATAATGAAAACAATTTTAAGCACTTGAATTCTCTAGAAAGAAATATGTAGACACTAGTAGCAGAGTCGATATAAAACAATCTTGTCCTCTTTGAAATAATTCCCTTCCTCCTTAATTTAATGGCTTCATATTTCAAGTATTTGAAGAAAATTGAAAGCACTTCAAGTTAGCACATGCTGGAATTTATACATGTGTTTGTCCTTTACTGTATTGCGATGTCGAAAACAACAAGCAAAACACTCATAAATCTGAATTGTTGTTGCAAACAAATAGCAGACAATCTGGTGCATATAATGTTGATATCACCCCAACAATTAAAGCAACCTTCTCATTAGAATCTGTTGAGAAAAACAAATTTGTTTGTTGCACATAAATTTATGCCCAAACTGCACAACAGGAACAAGTAAATTGAACAAGCAACAACTTTAAATTGAATTGGAGCAACTTCGTTAATATGCCAATAGCTCACTGTCCCAACTTCCCTCAAACAAATGAAGTCCTTGTTCTTTCAGATTATCTTCTGTGTCAGATCACCGAAGCATATCGCATGTCTCAAATTATTTGCACAATGGTCATGGGTTCAACCCATCAATAGTTCAATACAACACCATTCCAACATGCGGTGACTGAAATGAACTCGGGACTATTTTGTTCATTCCACGAGTGAGAGAACTTTGGTCATTTGCTGTGGTAAAAGGTTTAAAATAACTTCATAACTTGCTGAAAGTAAGAACCTTGGATTGGCTTCCTTTATTCCTTGAGTTACAGAAACTGCTCTTTAATGTGGAGAGTAATTGCAAAATCTTCCTGACATATGCATTGTTGTAGAATTCTCGTTTCACGTACTTGATCCCGATATAAAACTTAGAAACAAAAGCAATTGAAGAAATGTAGGCCATCCACTGCCGAGAACGGGGACGAAATCACAGTTTCATCTAAGAAAAAGTCACCCTAAGAAAACATGGTTAAGGAATCATACAAACCGTTAAATGCCCTGTGCTTATTAGCTTGGTGCTTATTGTTTCTGTTTCATTGAATGTTGAGAAACCAATGGGAGAATAATACCAGTCCCCGAAATCAACCAGTGGAAAGATGAAACAAAACTGGAGAAAACTTGCATACAATCAAAAACCAATGAATAACAACAGCTGGGGCATATCTATATCTGGGAAAGCTCGTTGAATTGAAACACTAGATTTTCTGAACACACATTTTTTTTTTGAACAGCATACATCATTTTATTTCTTATACATGAAATAATTCACAATAGGAAGAATAACATAGAGCCTGGGTACAATGGCTGCCAGTAGAGATAAGTGATGCTTTGATTTGGAAAATTTTGGAATGTAATGCCCAAGTAAAACGTAGACAGTTAAGGCTCCAGTTTTAAGCACACGTCCAGTCAGCTTCTGGTGATAAATGGGACCACCCAGGATGGCCCTCAAATGTAGTGTCTCTGGCCTTCCAACAGAGATATATCCATCCCTTTAAACACATATGGGACAACATTAAACAAAATATGGGGGAAAATGACCGTAGGCTTTACAAACACTCAGGCTATTGGATCGTAGCTCAATGGACCATCATTCAATAGACTTATATAGGTAGCATTCAACATATGGCCAGTAGCTGAACAAAACTGTTCAGCGGTCAGTGAATCTAATTTTCACCTCAAAATTAGACCTTGAGCTGAGGACACCACAGGAAATCTGTTGAACAACAAACACGAGCCCGCACCGATTTGACACTATAAAACTCGCAGCAGTCTGCTCGTCTTGAGCTGACGTAATGGGCAAGAAATCTACTGAAAAACAAACTCGAACCGTTTATATCATAAATTTGCACGAAGTTGAGATGATAAAACCAGTAGCGCACAAATATATTATAAATTGGTGGTCGTGGTATAACACAATTGAAGATTGTAAAATTCGCAGCGCTCATTTGGTCTAAAGAAGCAGAAATGCTTACGGAAAATAGAACTTGAGAATATGGAACAATTCAATGTACAACCATGCACCAGACCCGGAAATAAGAGAGGCTGTTACCTTATGTTTTCTTCAAAGACAGAGAGACCGCACATAAGGTTTCAAAAACACTCCCGCATAAGCTGCCATCCATCCGCAGATAATGTCAAAGATTTGCAGCAGCAACTGTGGAGAGGGCAGTAGACTGACTCCTTAGGGGGCAGTGGATAGACTGCAAGAAACTGGCAGAAGGGAGTTACAACTAATTTTAGGAATCTGGCTCCGATACCATGTTAAACGCACACATGGCAGCTAGAGAATCTGAAGGATAAAACATGAGAGTACATTTTTATTAACGACTGATATACATTTATAGTACATATTGTGACCATTGGGTTCCACATCCCAAGGTCTCTTGGACTTCTTTTATCTATTCGACTTCCACACTAACCCATTGAGGATTAGGTGTCCAACCACGGAACTATTTGTTTGCTCGGATTCTTGAGATTATGCTTCATTATGATTGATTTTCGAGAAGAATCACATGCTAACCTAATCCTTGTCACACTTTCGGAAGAAACTTAGAATAACTTCTGTATTGTTAATTGTAAATTTTTAAATCTACCAAAAAAATTGATATAATAATAAATGTTACGATGGCAACAACACAAGCAAGAAGATGATGAGAAGGAACTATGGCTTACCTTATGAGTAGCAAGAAGATATTGAGAAGGAACTGTGGCTTGGCGCAAGCAATAATCCGTGGAGGCAACCGAGTAAAAACGAGTTCATGAATCAAATTTATCGCTAAAAATTGCGCAAACAAATTCAGAGAATGACCAGACAAAAGTTGAACTATTGCAGGCATAAATCTTGACGCAATCTAGGAAATCCGAAAGCCGAACTTGCAAATCTCTTATAAATCTTTTCTAGTATTCAAATATCCTGTGCGGTGCAATGTGACACATTAAAATCTGACAATGAGAATAAGTACCCTCATCAAATTCCATTAATACCGTGTAGAGTGAGTTGCAGTGGAGGTAGGCAGGCGTAGATAGGCAGAAACATTGATCACGCGGGTCGCCAGATTTTTGTGGGAGTAGCATGCCATAGCATGCATGCATGCATGATGGGTGTTGTGAGGGACGGTGATGGCAACTACGGTAGAATGACGTAAGGATGAGGGATCGATACTGTAAGGGAGGCATTAATGGATCAATAGATGTGGAAATAGGCTTTTCCGTTCATCTTCCAAGTTCCTTGCATTTAATTAATTAAACCTTTTCCTCGATTCTCCACGTAAAACACGCATTTAGAAAAATGCCCTATCATATTTCCCTTTCCCAAGCAACTAATATATTCAAAGCTATTGGGCTATAAATAAACAAGCAATATTGTTGGATTGAAATAAATATATTATCCAACAATAAACATATACTACCTCCACATATTGGATCGATAACCTGATAAATAAACCTCATCACCCGATGCAAAAGGACAAGAAGAAGAGGATTCTTTGAAAGGAAGCCAAAGTCAAGTAATTTTAGTGTGTTAATATCCTATAGAGATAGCGATAGAGCCATGGTAACATGGTCTCAAGTCATAATAATTGTGTTATTAATCTATAAAAATTGTAAGTAGAATTTGAGAGGTACATCTAGTTATTTATTTAGATTATAAATTTATTTGAAAAGTTATTTTTTTTTAATGTAGAGGGTATTTTTTTATTATAAATTTGATCATAAGAGTGTTTGAATTATTTTTTGATCGTGGAAATGAGTTCAACACTATAAAAAAAATTTGGGCACCCAATATCCTTAGGTTTGATAATTGTAATTTAGATTTCCCAAAATTTCTACTAAATTTTGACAAAAATTCTACAAATTTAGAAGGAACGTGAAATGTAAATTGTAAGTTTGATGAATTGTTTTAGATAAATCACTGATTACAATAATTTGGATGGATGACCATGATTGTAAATCCAAGGAATTTATATTAAACCCTAGGAGTAATATTATAAACCCTAGGAATAACATTATACATTAGGAATATGAACCCTTAGATTAATAAACCCAAGGGTTTGATATTATAAAACCAATGGATTAATTCTAAAACTCTTGCGTTTATCATATCAATCCCTTGGGTTTATTAATTTTGAGAGGCGATATTGAATAAATTGTAATGAGTATTAGATAAATTGTCATGTTGCAACAATGCTTGTCATAATGTGATGTTGGATTGATTTTTGCACAACCAAATGCCACTAAAAATGTCATACTCAAATCCCTTTTTAATTATTTTGTTAGAAATATCACATACATCATGAATGCTAACATTTAGTCAATGCAGGGAATTAAATTTTTTATAAATTATTGTTTTAGATTTAAATGATTTAGAAATTAATTTTTTATAGTATTGTTTAATGAAAAAAATCGAAATATAATGCAAAATCTTAAAAAGAAACGAATAATAGATAATCATTTTTCAAAAATAAATTCATATAAAATAAAATGAAACGAAATAAGCATTTGTAGATTCATAAATTCATTTATTATAATCTCATTTGAATATATTAAACTTTTAAAAAATATAACACGTGAAACATTATTGAAGGAATTTTAAATCTATAAGGAAATGGAAGGAATTAAATTGTTTATAAATTACTGTTTTAAATTTAAATGATTTATAAATTATTATTTTATAATTTTTTTTAATGAAAAAAATTCAAAATATAGTGCAAAATCTTAAAAAACAAATGAATAATAGATAATGAAAATTTCAAAAATAAATTCATATAAAATAAAATGAAAAGAAATAAGCATTTGTAAATAAATAAATTCATTTACTATAATCTCATTTGAATATATTAAATTTTTAAAAAATATAACATGTGAAACATTATTGGTGGAATCTTAAATCTATCAATTTACAATTTTTAGTGTATGATATATTTCAAAAATTGATAATTAAAAAAAAAACAAATTTATAGTGGACAATAATTGAACTCGTGAGTCAAGGGTCCTAATCCAATATTGAATGACCAAACTTCTCATAGAGGTTCTCCACATTAAATTTGCCACTATTAGACACCTACGACCTACAATATATGTATGTTCACATACTCTAAAGCAGATAGGGAAGTAAGTTGTTGCCATGATTATCGGAAAATACCTTGTTATATATGGTATGGAAAACTTTGGTATTAATCAAAGAAGAGGTAGCATTCACAACTTGTAGCCCACAAGTAAGTTGTTGCCACGATTATAGGAAAATACCTTGTTATATATGGTATGGAAAATTTTGTTATTAATCGAAGAAGACATAACATTCACAACTTGTAGCCCACATTCTTACAGCGTGAGCACAAGATTGGAGTACATAATCTACACATTGAGGGAGATCATGACACCGAAATTTAAATTTATTAAAAGTAATGGACCATTTTGTTAAATAAAATTTGCCTATATATAAATGAATGTTATAAATAGCAATGAGGAACTTATCATGGAAGAACTTATTAGAATTGGAATAATCTCAAATCCTTAGAAAATTGGTGGGTAGGGAGTCACGTGGCACTAACCTATTTAAAGTCAAGGCAATTTATATATGCATATCGCGAATAAAAATATCATTCATTTCCAAATATTTATTTATTGAGATCAACTTATTTTCGTCATAAAATGGACATTCCATTTTAAAACTAAAATAATTTGGTAAATATTAATCATTAAATTATTAAAATTTAATAACTTGTGATTTAAAATGGTTTCCATTAATTTAATTTTAAATTTATTTTATTAAAAAATCACAAAAATTAAACTTTATTTTAATAATATTCATAAATCATAGAAAAAACAAATTATTTTATATCTTATATTTGATTATAAATATTGTATTAAAATAGATTTAAAAATATTTTGATTTTAAATTTATTTATATCTTTAAAAATATATCTATTTAAATTATTTTTTATAGTAAGTAATAATATTGCATACTATTTATTTATATCTTTAAAAATATCTTTAAAAATATATCTATTTAAATTATTTTTTTATAGTAAGTAATAATATTGCATACTATTTATTTATTAATGTTTTAATTTTTAATATTTATAGTTTTAAATGATGTATTTTTTTTTTTTTTTAATTATTGAATTTGGATGGAGGGAAATTGAATCTGACATAAATCAATTGGTTTATATTCTATGGACCATTCAAATAAGAATTTATAAGACTTCCACCCCATGTAATTTAAATAAATTAACCACTTCATTTAATATATATATATATATATATATATTAACCACTTTATTTTATATATATATTTATATTTATATATATATAAAAGAAATTGATCCACTTGAATTAAAGGAAAATCTATTTGTTTAACAAATTCAAATCTATTTCTGTAACTGTGATTTATTGGAGTTCGATTTCGCAATTAGATTGGATTTGGATGTGTTTACACATTGACATATCGTATTAAGGTTTATATCTGTGCAGTTGTGATCTATTGGGATTGGGTATAGCCCTTAGATTCGATATGTTTACACATTCACGTATTGGTTTAAAGTTAATTGAATTGATGTTTGGCATAGTAACATATTGTTTTAAAATTTTCGAATAAGAAATATTTAATTATATATTATTATTTAAAATAAAGATTATTAAAATTTGGTTTTATTTTTTTAAGAAATTATAATTTAAAAAACTATTAATGACATCAAATTAAACGTAGATTGTAAAAATGAAAGCCAACAAGGATGTAAGAGGAGATTGTAGATTTACAATGATATTATATAAAGTGTTAAAGTGAAAGCTGAGATACAAAAATGCGTGCCAAGAGGTTTTCAAGCAAGAATGACATATAAGAGTTTCTCAAGTGTTAACCAGAATGACATGTATAGAAAATGTGAGGAGGTCACAACGTTAAGAGGATGAAAAGAGGGGGTCCAGAGAATGCCTTAACAACATAAATAAATAAGGTGTTACTAAGTCATTCTACATAGGCAAGTGAGATGCTAAAGTGTTGGTACAAAGTTGAGGTTTTCTAGTTGTAACGGAAATCTACAGTTGTTGATTACAGGAAGAATTATTAGAACTATCGCATAATAATTTATTAGAATATGCTATATAAAGGATAAAAAATCGAATTTTTAATATGAATAATTTTTTTTTTAAGATGTGTTTAATATTGTATGATTGGTTTTTTTTATTTAAATATATTATATAGGTTTGCACTGAATGATAATTTTTTTTTAATTATATATATATTTTAATTATAGTTTAATAATAAAAAAAATTATTATGTGTAGGTGTTTATATATATTTAATAAGATTTATTTTAATTGGAGAAGATCAAATATTTTAATTTGTAAGCATTTTTTCAAGTTTTGGAATTAAAAAGAGGTTTGCATATTAAAAGATTTGATCCATCTCAGGGTTTGGTAGATTTGGAGCTAAGATGAATCTATGTTGGTTTATATATCTAAAATACTTATTGTTTTTTACTTTCATAAAAGATAACTCATACAACAACGTTTTTTAACTATGATATACTAAATAATTTTTACTTTGATAAAATTTACTTCACACCAAAGCTTTATTTTTCACGAAGCATTTTATTTTTGCAACTATTCCATTTCAATTTCATGTAATCTTTTACATGTAACACGCAAAATTTTAGTTCTACAAGTATTCCAACCTCGTGCACCATTTTACACTTGATATGAACTGACATTTTAGCATTTTTAGTATTCCAATTTCACCACACATTTTACATGTAATAAGAGTTGACTTATGATTTATTAGTTTCACATTTTGACAAATAATCTTATATGACTTTTTACATTATAGACAAAACTTAATCTAGTTGGAATGAGGAATGGGGTATGGGTAAGATTTACACTCTAGTGAATTTGTTGTTCTAATGTGAAGCAAGGCAGAATTTACAAACTATATAGATTAAGAATTTTTGAAGATGAAACATATGTTAACTAAAGTGATATTGCTTTGCTAAACGGACCTTATACTCTCTTTTTTTCTTGAATTTTATCCACACTTAATTTCCTTTTGCAATTAACAATATATATGTATTTTTTGTTAAAAAGTTTAATTGAGAAACATATTAAATATTATTCTTTATTTTTCGTTAATTAGTTGACAATTTTTTTTTTTAACATAATGTTATGTCACAATATATCTCTCATATTCTTTATTTTTCATTAATTAACTAATATATATATATATATATATATATATATATATATATATATATATATATATATATATATATAGTTTAAGATGACAACATCTCCCTCATATTCTTTATTTTTCATTATGTAGCCGACATATATTTCAATTTTTTAACATCTTCCTCATATACTTTATTTTTTATTATTTTAGTAGACACATTTTTATTTATTTTTAACATTATGTGACAACATCTCCCTCATATAGTGGCCTCTCGGCACAATAATTTGTTTCCTACATAGGACAAATAATACAAAGTTATGGTAAAAGCACAATAACAATTTAATTTAGGGTCATGGTACACATACACACACACACAAAACTATCATAACTTGGTTGTCAAGCGAAAGCGAGGACAATGATTAGTAGTTACTATCTCTCAATACAAGTTGACTTATCATTGTTATTCAAGGAAAACTACACCATCTAAAATGACTCATTAGTAGTCTATAAGGGGGTGGATTTTCACCTCTATGAGAGGTCTTTCTAGGTCTTGAATCACCAATATTTTTTCTTATGTCTAAGGAAAACAAGTTTGTTTCCGATCAAAAATACTATTAACTCCAAGACATAAAGGCAATTTGAAACTATCTGGTGGGATCATGTGCTTTTCAAGCGGCATATAACCTTAGTCTCATCCATGATTTTTTTATTTTTGTTTGTTAAGTTGTCTGTGATCCTCAAGGCTTGACTTGTGGCTTGAGGAGTTGTGAACCAGGGGAATCTAATAAATCAAAGGCATCTGGGGATCACACCTGACCTGGGCCATATTAGCCCTAAGTTGACTCGATTTTTTTCATGCCTCCTCCCCCTAGCATAGGGCACAACCACCCCCCGTGAGATTTGATCCTAGGTCATTTTGTTGACAAGGCCTATCCTCAATTGGTTATGCTAATGAGACTTAATGTTTCATCCACTAAATTAAATACTATCTCTAGTTCTAATTTTAAATTATGATTTTCATTATATATATATATGTTTTTTTAATATATGTTTATTCTTGTGAAATTTTATGAAGCTCTGTATATATATGTAGTTCCACCATTGATGAATAAGTGGAACATATTTAAAAACTCGTCGAAAATGGAAATAATAATAAGGAAATAGAAAAATGAGTGCCTTTTTTTTTGGTATGCAACCACCTTGTTCATCACTTTGATAAATCACAACAAGAAACTCATAAAAGAAAATAAACAATCTCTATTGTTTTTTTGAAATCATAAAAACACTTACCTTTTATTTTTACATAAAAATGAGCACTCTAAAAAAAAGCACTAAGTTAATAACATGTATATATTATTTTCACTTAAAATATAAACATGTAAAGCTGAGTCGCCAAAGAAAACATGCATGGGTTACTAACATGCAGTTGTTCTTTTTCTATAAAATAAAAACATGTAAAGCTCACTCATTCTCACAAATAAAGCATGTATGTTACTTTTACATAAAATAAAACACCTAAGCTCCCCCACTTTAATATGATTCCAAATGAAAATTTTAACATAAACCACTTATTTTTAAGGGTAAAGGAATTACTTTTTCCCTTTCTATGGCATAGTCAAGGTCTCTAGACTCATTTCCTGTGTGAAAAATTACATAATGGTGCTTGGTATATTACAAAAAGGGGGAAGACCCTACATAGAGAGTATATGTCATAGTTGAAGGCTTTGTTCATAGTGCCTGATGTATATGTCATAGTTGAAGGCTTTGTTCATAGTGCCTGATGTTTAGAAGATTCATTTTCTTATGTGAGGTGTATGCTTTTGTTTTTTTATCATTGTTTAGACTCATAGACTTATCAAAATTATGTGAAATTGATTGAATGTATCATTAAAATGAAAATAATAAATAATAATTTATAGTTTCACAAACTTACTCCAATACCAAAAAATAAAACGATAATTCATTTTATTTGAAGTAATGTTATTGAAGTACTATTCTGCAATGTAACTACGTAACACAGTGCTTTAGCTTAGATTGGATTTTGATGGATATAGGTTCTCCAAAAATGTGTAAGGAGAGAAAAATGTGTGCGAATATGCAGTTACAGTGAGCATGTGTAGCGTGTGTAGTGAAGGGAAAGAGTTGTTTTGCAAGAGAATGTGTAGAGTCAATTACTATGTGAAAGCAATTCATGTCACAAGCTAAAGTTTGCGCAAAAATAAACAATGTACACGGGTAAAGCATTTTTTAACTTAAAGGAGTAATTATCATTTGAGACCTTGCATGATTCCACAAGCAAAAAGGAATTTATCCTTACACCTAATTGATGCATATGCAACACAAAACATAGATATTAAACTAGTAAATTTAGTTTAAATTGAAATTTATTACTTAATTACAAAAAATAAGATCATTATGATCAGTAAGAGATCATTATAGTTTTTATAAAAGCTCAAAGCATATCCTCACAAAGTTATACAAAAAGTTATCTTAGAACTCTTCATAGAAATGGTGGACCAATTTAAAATTAGAATAGAGTAATCGCTCTTTAGATATCAAACAACATTATATATAATATAAAAGCTCAAAATATATCCTCAAAAACTTATGCAAAAACATTATTTCAAAATTCTACGCAAAACTGGTAAAATGACTCATAACTAGAACAAAGTAATCAATCTTTGTGCTTGAGAAGTCTTGAACAATAAGCAACAATGTTATAGTAATAAGAAATGTATTCAGATTCAAATTCCAATCAACATAGTTATGATTAAAATAAATACTATAGATGGAACACATATCTGAGATCCAAAACCCTTGTTGAACATTCATTCTCATTGTGATCAATTATATACATTAGATACAATATAAAAGCTCAAAAGCATATGCTCATAAACTTATGTTCAATTAATATTGTTGGACAAGGCTACAAAATCCAGAGCTATACAAGTTTATATGCAAAATAGTGTCTGAGAATTCTTCACAAAATTTGTAAACAATCTCAGTATTAGAACAAAGTAATTAGAAATTCATTTTAACTATGACCAATTACAGAACATGAGGTAATATATAAAATTTTAAAGAAAATTCTCAAAAACATATGTTCAATTAATTTTTTTGCACAACGTCACAAAAATTAGACCTATACAATATCTCTAGCAAAATATTATCTCAGAATATGAAATTTCTCAACCGGGATCCCTACTACAAAAACTGATGATATTACTCCCATTTGTTAAATTCCTTTAAACAAATAACTTCTAGTTTCCTACGACAAATATCATAATACATATAATGCAGCCTTCACTTAATTAATTTATATGTGGAAACAAGAGACTGAGAAAGAAAGAAAATACAACACAATTGACAATGTTATTTTTGGAAAAATGACCCTGGAAAAACCCAATGCAGGAAAACTGGTAAAACAGTTCTGAGGGTTTTATTATTATGCAGGAGAAAATATGAGTACAATCCTTGGATGCTCAATTAGCAATCTAATACAGAGATAAAATGGAAAAAATGAATGGTGAAATGATCTCACCCTGTCATTGGGATAATGTTTAATCACATTGAATTGGAGCCTCTGCGCAGAACTGCATCACTCCTACGAAATTCCTGCATCACCCATGTTGGGTATCACGCAACTCCTTGTTTGGACCCTTTACTGGCTCGAAAATTCGAATCTATGCCACCTGGTTTCACACCCCGACTACTGAAACTTGATTTCATCAGCAAGAATTTGATTTCCCTCTAAGGCATGTACTGCCACTACGTCCGCTCTACATGGGTCAGTGTCTGCCTCTCTTTGGACATCATTCTGCCATCTCTCTGCCTCGTACTCTCCGGCCCAGGAAAACTTCCTTCTTTCGGATACTCACTTCCCCTCACTGCAAGAACTTCTCACTTCAAAAATTCGATCTCTTGATCTCTTGATGCATTTTCCAAATGACCATCAAGTTCCCTTAAATATATTCTCGTTGACATTAATGGCCCAAATTAGAAGCTAATAAATGGCTAAGATCATTTTAGCTTGAACCTCATCTTCTTCTGGAAGTTACACCCATAATTAGATCAATACCCATTAATATTTTTAATTTCCTAAGTTTAGATTTAGGGTTCGATTAAAAAATATTAATTATTTTAATAAAATTGTTTCTGGGTGGAATCTCCCAAAACTCTTTCTGGGTTCTTTGAAATACATGTGCTTAAGCCTCCCTACAAAAGTTGATACCTAGATCACATCCGATGCTACCCCAAATCAACACATAATTCTTTACATAATTGATAAACAGATTGAGAATTAGAACATTGAGTAATTATAATTGAAATGAGGATTGAATACATAGTCCTGGTCTAGAGACAAATATTTGTTACGTAAAGAACTTATAAAAACGTAGATACCTAATTCACATTGTAAATGCATTTTCCCAACGGGGAATGGGATTGGGATCCCATGAGCTGTAATTTTCATTATGATAAATTACATAACATTAGGTAATATATAAAATATCAAAGAAATTTTTCAAAAACGTATGTTCAATTATTTCTTTTTGCACAAAACCACTTAATTGAGACCTACACAAAATCTTATCCAAAACATTATCTCATAATTGTTTCAAAATTGGTAAACATATTCAAAATTGGAACATAGAGTAATAAGAAATTTGAACGATTATTGAATACAAAGTCATGATCCAAACAATAATCTTTGTTGAGGAAATAAATTATCAAAATATTGATACTTAAATCATAAAATTAAATGCATTTTTCGGCCCAATGGGGACTGGTATTGGGCTCCTGTGAACCATAATGTCAAAAAGGCACCTGCAACGCAAAAAAGCATCTGCATCCAGAAATTAGATTAGCTCACAACAATGTATCCAACAAACTTGAACAATTAAACACTATAAATATAAAAATGAATATTCCAAGATTTAAAAACACTTACAATATGTGAAAGCATAGATTGAGATTTTTTAATGCTAGCTATCTTTTGGATTCACGATTTCTTGAACGAACCTTCAATTTAGCTTCAATGAAATATTTCATTGGAGGGACAGTAATCTCCTATTTAATACTCTCATTGAATATGTCCTCCTCAATCTCCCTAGCTTCTTATTTTAGCTACATATCCAAGGTAGATTACTCTTCACTAACACTAACAACAATAATTATCCATTTGATAATTTCCTCTGCACTAAAATCAATTATACTATCAAACCCTATTTCCTTTTACTTTTCTAGCTTCTCCAATTCAGCCATCAACATTCCCTTCAGAATTGATCGAGAGTCACATGCCGTGCATGGATCGTTTAAATAATGGACTATTTCTATCATCTTGACATAGGCATTAGCTCTTCTACCTTCTATCCTTCCACATTCATAAATAATGTTCTCTAATGTTCTGATTCTCTCAGACCATCCAACTTTGATCCACTCCATTTGATTAACATTTGATGGTCCTTATATATCTTTCTCTAGATAAGATAGTAAATCAAGCTTATAACTAAAAGTAAACTGTCATTGT
This sequence comes from Pinus tabuliformis, assembly GCA_031772625.1. Lineage (NCBI taxonomy): Eukaryota > Viridiplantae > Streptophyta > Pinopsida > Pinales > Pinaceae > Pinus > Pinus tabuliformis. The sequence goes on from CM062819.1 coordinate 1,005,551,095, forward strand.
CTATGAATTCCCTATCTCCCTGAAGATCTCTTCTTTTTTTTTTAACAAGATCGGCTGCTATATATTAGACTGAAAAAAAGAACAAGGCGTGAAGCCATACATGGAGTGCTTCAAGGGCATTACAGATCCAAGGAGAAATCATGAAGTTCCTATCCTTGAATCGATTTCTATCACTTCTAGCTAAAAGACATCTATTGCTACTATATATTCGAACATACTGGAGACACCAAAATTTACTTTTACAGCACATATTTAGTCAATGTCAATATGGCTAATCTTTCTCGCTGTGGAGTCCTCTGGATTCTGGCCAGCTTCCATTGGTATTGCACTTGAAGATGATGAGTTATCTTTCAATTTTTTCTCCATGATTTCCCTTAAGATTGACAGCGATTCCTCAGCGTGAGCACATCTATTGCTGAGTCCATTGAACTGCTCATGAAGAGTATGAACGCGGTGAAGGAACAGATTCATTTCTGCGCGGTACTTGCTGTGTAAAATTCTAAACTGCTCGTCGAATTTAGCTTCCAGGTTCCGGATCTGATCAGCGTGCCTGGCCTCCATGTTTTGGACTTGGTCTTCCAGTGCCATTTGCTGAGCTCTGACCTCTTCGAATTCGGCCTGCAGGTCACGGCAATGAAAACATTGCTCAGGTCGCTCCATCACTATTCGGGCTTGGAATCTCTGAGGGGCGATCTCGCTGATTTGGGCTGCTAACTCCTCTTTGCTGCGGGGGTTGTGAGGCTTGTCTCTGGAAGAGCCCACTGAATCTGAGTGAAAGGAGTCGGGAATCCAGAGAGTTTCGAAGGGATGGGGAATGATGTGAGTCGAACCGAGTATATTTAAAATAACAGCACAGATGGGGCGGGAACAGAGCTGCACATTCCTAGAAGTGGACCACCCAGCCCAATGCGAGTCTGATGTAGAGCAATTGATTTGAATGATGATATGATTGCTTCTAGCACTTCGACGGATTCCCCTGCTGTGGATAGATTTCCTAGTCCCGTTTCTGAGCAAGCCGCCGTCGTCCACGCCTGTTATGCCCTGAATGTGTTGACTGGAATCGTGCGGGATGTTAGGCTCTTTGTAATGGGAGGGTTGAGCTGACTTCCCTTTCTGCCTTCTGACAAATTTCCTTACTTCCATATCAAATTTATCTTCTGCACTGCTGATATTTTTGCAAGTGCGGATTCTGTTGATTAGTGTGATGCATGCTTGGTCTGATTGCTTGGTCATGGTAATGAGTGGGATGATAGGATATCGTTGCTGCTGAGTTGGCCTTTAGGTCGATCACACGCCCTGTTGGCGAAACAATCAGCCTTTTTGTTGAGACCATGCAAAATGTGGTAGTAACTGGTCTCCTCCATCAGGTTGTTGAGAATCTGGTTTCTATTATTGATTTGCTGTAGTAATATGTTGGGCGAGGACTGCTTGAGCGCCATAAGCCGGATTATGATAGCTGAGTCACCGAATATGGTTGCTTTCTTTATTCCAAGCTTGAGCAATTGCACGAGGCCTTGGAACAGGGCAAGGCCTTCAGCCCTGTTGTTTGATAGTTCGCCCAACCCCCACTCAAATTGGAGAATTAGATCGCCATTTCCATTACATATTAGCCCTCCTGCCCCTGCTTTGCCAGGGTTAGATTTTGAAGCTCCATCAAAAAACATGTGGAATCTATTATAGTTACTCAACCATTGGACAAATTCTTCCTCTTTAAGTCTCAGTTTCCATCCTTTACTCTTTTCATTTTGCGGTAGACTCTCTTTCTGTAGTGCCTGAACATTGATAACATTGTCGGGCCCACAGTTGAGTAAGTTTCTTTCTTCTGTACTGAGGTAATGGGCTTCAATCTTGCCTTGAGTACGGGAGATGATTGCTTCCACCGCAAGAGTCTTGGCTTTGTGGCAAATTATCCTTAGGTTGTGGTCTTTATCTTGAAAGACTTTTTTGTTTCTGGCCAACCATATGCTCCAGACCAGGGTAAGTGGAATTGTGTTCCAAATCCTTTGAGTTAGATTGCTCTTCTTCCCTTTCCATGGGCAGATTTTCTTCCAACTTAGAACTGAATCAGCTATAGTTACCCTTGGCTCCCAAGCAACCTCCCCTATTGTAGCCATGTTGTTCCAGCATCTCTTAGCAACTTGACAGTCGATGAACAGATGTTGGATTGTTTCTTCGGCTTGACAGCAGTTTGGGCACCGGGAAGGTCCCTGGATTCCCCTCTTTTTTAAATTCTCTGCTGTTAGGATCTTTCCTTTCAGAAGAAGCCAAAAGAAAAAATTTATTTTGGGGGGGGCTTCAGCTTTCCAAGCCAATTTCCAGTGAATCCATATTGCCTGAGGAAAAGTATTTTCACATAGTCTTTGATACCCTGCTTTGGCTGTATATAGAGTTCCTGTGGGATCCTAGCGATAGCTATCTACACTTCCTCTTTGAACCGGAGCTTTGCTATACAATAGATTTTCCAAGACAAGAAAACTTGCTTCAATTTCCTTAGGGTAATTCGGGAAGGACCAGCCTGTCCAAGATTGTGTTTGGTTTCCCCACTGAGTTATTTGTGCTAGGTTCCATATTCCTCTGTTGTTGAGCCAATTGATAGCTGGGACTGCCTCCTTATTGGATCCTATAGAGTTCTGGCCCAATATTCTGTCCATGGAAATACTTATGCTGCTGCCTTCCCCGGGGATTTTTGAGATATTTTGGGCAATGAAAGGGATGATTTTCTTACACAGCTTCCAAATGTTGGAGCTGTCCCTGTTGGGGATATTGGTGTCTAACAATTGGTGCCTAGTACTGTTTAGGTACTTGGCTTCAAGGACTGCTTTCCACCAAGCTGAGTCCCCAGTTATTAGCCTCCAGACCATCTTTGCCCCGAGAGCTAAATTTAACAGGTGAGGGGATCTAATTCCGAGCCCACCTTTCTCGAGAGGCTGGATGACACTCTTCCAATTGACTAGATTGAACTTCTTTTTCTCCGCTTTTCCTCCTTGCCAGAGAAAGCGTCTGAGTGCCTTTTCCATTTTGTGATGAATGACCATTGGTGCTTGAATCAATGAGAAACGATATATAGGCAGAGAAATCAAACCTGATTTTAGGAGGACTAAGCGGCCTGCTGGATTCAGCCACATGGATCCCCAGTGCTGAATTTTCCTTTTGATTTTATCCAGAATTCCGCTCCAAGTGTCAGTTTTCAGAGGTCCAATACCAACAGGCATCCCAAGGTAAGTGAAGTTACTCCATTCCAACTTGTGAGAGACACCAAGAATGGAAGCAATGGAGTGAATGGTGTGATGCGAAGCATTCCAACCATAAACGCAGCTTTTCACTTGGTTGATCATTCCACCTGAGAAAGCCATATATTGGTCAAGGATCTTTTTGAACCGCCTTGCGATGGTGATCGATGCCCCACCCATCAAAAGGGTGTCATCCGCAAATTGAGAGTGGTTGATATTTTTTGTGCCCTGAGCAAATTGGATGCCTGTGATAAGACCAACTCTTCGGTTATAATCCAAAGATTTGCTAAGGGATTCTGCCATAAGGATAAATAAATACGGAGACAGGGGACATCCTTGTCTAAGACCTCTGGAGGATTGGAAGGCTTCACAAGGTCGCCCATTGATCAAGGGGGAGATCCAGGGGTTGGAAATGCAAGCTTTGATCATGCTTATGAATGAGGCATTGAAGCCCATTTTGTGTAAAACAGCAAAGAGAAAGGAGTGTCTGACTCTGTCGAAAGCATTGGCAAGGTCAAGTTTTAGGACAAACCCTTTTTCCTTTCGGCTCATGCTAGAGTGAATAGCCTCTTGCACAAGGAGAATAGAATCAGAGATATGTCGGTTGGGCAAGAATCCACCTTGGTTTTCAAAGATTAAAGAAGTTAGGTGGGGCTTAAGTCTAGCGGATAAGATTTTAGCTATAATTTTGTAAGCGGAGTTACAAAGGGATATGGGCCGAAATCTAGAGAAGGTGGAGGGCCTGTTTTCTTTTGGGATGAGAGCAAGGTAAGTAGAGTTGGTGGAGCCCCCCAGCTTGCCTTTCTGGAGGGACCATCGAATCATCTTTAGAGGATCTTTTTTTATCAGATGCCAGAATTCTCTATAAAAGCTTATTGAGAAGCCATCGGGACCTGGAGCTTTGTCCGGATGGAGACTCCAGATTGCAGAATGTACCTCTTCTTCTTCGATTTCTTGTATGAGCTTGCTGTTGATTTCTTGAGTGACATTGCTCGTCATATGCTGAAGTAGGCTCGAATAATCCTCCTCGCTCTTGTCCTCCATGAGAAGGCTTTTAAAGTGGGTGGTTGCAGCAGCTTTGATGGATTCATGAGTGTCATGATTTTTCCCTTCGCTGTCTTTGATAGTGCTTACAGCATTCCTTGTCTTCCTGACTGTGGCTTGTTTGTGGAAGTATGAAGTATTCTTGTCTCCGTCGCGTAGCCATAACTGTCTTGATTTGATCCTCCATTTAATCTCCTCTTCTCTTGCTATTTGCCTAAGTTGAGCATATAGACGGATCTCATTTTCTTTAGCTTGCTGCGTGAGGCCCTGCGCTTCTATTTTTAGCTGGACGGACTCGAGATTTTTCTTTAAATCTTTTTTGACAATCTCGGGTTCTTGATAATTGTTTTTCGCCCAATGTTTGAGGGCCTGTCTGGTTTGCTTCAGTTTGGTTTCCCAGATAAAAACTGGGGATCCCTCCACGTGTTGGAACCATGCTTGCTTCACCACCTCTCTGGCAGCCGGGATGCGATTCCAAAGGGGAGAATATCTGAAGGGGAGAGGCCCCGATTGGCTATGGTTGAGCAAAGAGAGGGTGATTGGATAGTGATCTGAAGCAGAGATGCTGAGAATATCGGACAGACCAATCGAGAAGGTGGAGAGAAAGGTTACGTTAACAAGGAAACGGTCAAGTCTTTCCATGATATTACCTGCTCCGATACGCTTGTTGCTCCAAGTATATCTTCTGTTTTTTGGCTTTATGTCCACTAAATCTTTCTCTTGCATTATATGTTCAAGCTTGCTTCTGTAGGGGTCTGGGGCAAAAGTCCCTCCTCTTTTCTCGTTGCTGTGCATGACCAGGTTGAGATCCCCTGCGAAGATAATGTTGCTATCTGGATCTTCTTCGATAGTTGTGTTCAGGGCGTTCCAGCAAGCTTCCTTTTCCCTGTAATGGTTTGGTGAGTAAACATTATAAATTTTCACCTCGGCTCCATTGTCCTTGCCTTCCAATTTAACGCAGATCCAGTTCTGGTGGATATTGATGTAACTGCAAATCCATCTACTATTGTCCCACATAGTTAATATTCCTCCCGAAGCTCCTCTTGCTTCGCTAGCGCATCCACTATATTGTCTTTGTTGAGAGATGAGTTTGTTGATTTCTGTTTGATCAAGTTTTGTCTCTTGGATGAGAATGATTTCGGGCTTTTCACTATTTATAAGCTCCCTTAGGGCTGCTTTCTTGGAGGGGTGCCCCAAACCCCTGCAGTTCCAGGATAGCAGCTTCATCATTATTTACCAGTGATATGGAGAGGTGCCCGCCTCTCTTTGCCTTTATTATTGTTTTCCTTATCTGAGAATCCATGGATGTAGGATTCGATGGGTGTTTGGGATCCCATTGCAATGTCTTTCTGGGCGTTTTCTTCTCTATGTTGCTTTGCTGACTTTCTTCCTGGTCCATGATTTTTAGGAATGTCGCTAGAGGCTCCATGTTCCTTGGATGAGCTTCTTGTAATTCTTATGGGGATTGAATAAGGGGAGGGCTGGGAAGATTGAGGGGGTGAGGGGTGAGGCATCGGATCAGAAGAGGTGGGATCCAGAACCAGGTCATCTTCAGAGAGGGAGGCAAAAGGATTGGATGATGGAGGGATGGAGAGGTCCGGGAGACGAGGAGGCGAGGGAGAGATATGAGGATGGGACTGCTTAGGGGATGAAGGGGATTGCTGGGGATGAGAGAGAGATTGTGAAGGATGCTGCTGAGAAGGCCCTGGGATTTCAGATTCGGATTGCTTCGGAGGCGGGTTCGGTTTTTTTTTTTTAACCGTTTCCCACTGTCCTTCTTGCTCTTTGGAGTCAACATTAATGAGTTTTGGGCATCTATTAGCAAAATGTCCATATTCGTGACATACCTTGCACTTGAAGGGGATCTGCTCGTAATCCAGCTGTTGAATATGGCACCAGTCATCCACTTTCAGTTTGATTGCCACCGGAAGTCCGCGTCCTAGATCAACCTCCACACATATTCGCGCACAGGCCTGCATGTTATCCTTGGGTTCACAACGGTCTATGTATTTTCCGACAGCGTTCCCAATAGCTTTGACAGAGTCGTCTCCCCAGCAGTGAAGGGGGAGATGAGGGAGTCTGACCCAGACTGGAACAACACTTGGTATATCCAGCTCGGGATCGAAATCCGGGGTCCATTTGTTGAGGTAGAGACCTCTGGAGTCCATGAAGTAAGGCCCGTTGCGGAAGATAAGGTCCTTATCCTCCTTGGTTTCAAAATGAAAAGTGAAGTATCCTCTGCCGCAAAATCTGATTGCTATTTTCCCTTGAACCTTATCTGCCCAGTTTCGCTCCACCCATCTTTGCACCGTTTTGGGCAAGGGCCATAACCCTGTAAATTGACCGATTAATCCCTTCTCTGCAAGCGAGATGGTTGCCATGCGAGGAATGGTCGGAGGCAAGTGAACTTCTTACAGGACATCCATTTTCTTTACAAATTTGGTTGCTGAAGGTCTTGGTCTATGCTGAGGTAACGATTTCACTAGAGAGGAGAATGCCTGCTGCAGATCCGGATCCCCTCCGGGCGGATCCGGAGGGTCCATGGGGGAGGCCGAAGGGCCGAGAGGCGGAAGCGCAGAATCGCAAGCTCGAGCAGGGCGAACGCGCGCGCTCCACAATTTCACGGATGAAACTTTTATCCTGAAGATCTCTTTTTACCCGCTCGACAGATGACTTAATTCTCTGGACTAAATTTCATAGATCAAAAGCTTCTTTCCATGCATATTCAATATTTTGCAATATTTCAAATATATTATTGATAGTATATGATTTCACTACATTAAGGAGTTTGACAGGTCAATCAAATCTATGATTTGTACCAAGGGTAGAAATTTCCAATGGTGGTGCATGATTTCCTAGTGGAGTCATTAACAAAGGACTTGGATTTAAAGCATCTTCTATCTCTTTCATTATTTCTCTCAACCTCATATTTTCTACTCCTTGTTGACTAATACGCTGTGCAAGCATGTCACTAGTAGCTTGATGCAATTTCATCATGAGCCCTGTCGCTCCAACTCCAGACACATCAACATCCATTTTTTCTAGATAAATAAACCTTTTGTTGTGAACCTTTACTCATTAAATTCTTAATCTTTTACCACCTCTATCATAATTTGCATTTTGTAATGTGACATGGTAGTCATGAAAGGTAGTAACCTCTTTAGCAATTTTCTCCATCATTTTTTGATTTTTTGTCAAACAAGTACTAACCCAATTGGGTGGTATAGCTTTGTCAACTTCCATGTCCATAAATTCTTCAATACTCCCTATGTTGTGCATGCTTTTGAATTTGGTTGATCAGTTGTGTGCGCTCTTTCTAGAGTGAATCTTCGAGGAGGATCTTCATCATTTATGCCACCTGATATCCAATTGTGAACTATTCTTTAACTTGCAATATCTTTTCTCTTTCTTTACCTGGAAGATGAACTCAAACAAATATCAGGTGTGCAATATTGATATTTTTGTGTAGGCTTTGTCTGTCTTTTCCTGTAAATTCCTCCCATGTCGACGTTATATTCTTCAACAATTTCTTCAGCATCTATTAGAAACATTTTAATTTTTGTTGGTACACTATTACTTTCCTTGTGTTTCTCTCTAAATATTGGAAAAATGTTCATGTACCTAACAGTATCTAGGTATGCGCTAAATAGAGCTTTTGGATCAAAGGCTTCAATGGATTTAGCTTCACTTATGTTAAAAGGATCTAAAGACTCTACAAGATAAGTAGCATGAGCCACATTCTTCAGAGTGACTTCTCTAACAGCAAAAGACAATTTTTTTTTTCCTTTTCCATTTAAATATAACTAGACAGCAACAATATTGCATGTAGACTTCAATAAAAAAATACCTATCTATAAAAAAGATTGGCAACAACAATGGCTTATCTTCGAAACCATAAATTTAAATTACCGTATTACCTTCTCTTTCTTCATGCACCCCTTTTCGAGATAGAAAAACTTGGGCATGTGTAGATATTCGACGAGGATCTTGTCTAGTTATCATGTAATTGATTTGCTTCACAAAGACATCTTGAATTAAGAAAAAATTTAAGGAAGTTGTGTGCTTCCGCAATACGGCATACCGAAACTGCATTGGTTCTTCGTTAAAATTGAATTTAGGATTACAGGGTAAGTTGTCAAACACATGGCTTGACATGAGGGTTTTTATCAAATATTCCATCATAAAGGATATACTGTTCCTCGACAAATTGACTAAATAAAAGCTAATTCACTAGAAATGACATCAACCTAGTCGAATATACATTTTTTTTGTATGAGTGATGAAATAGATAGAAAATAAATTTTGGGACATTTGATGTAGCTTCTTTGCCCATTTTGCAAGTGCAGAGCCAATATAAGTCCCTCAATGACTGTGTAAACAAAGAAATATTTAGGAGAGAAATATCGTAAGGAACCCAAGAAGTTGGGGAAATGAATTTTTGAATAATATTAACCTCGCCTACTTTTGACTCAAGGAAACTATCGACATCGAACATTTTTAAACACTTATTCAATTCTAGTACCTTGAATATCCATCTAAATGCCTTGGGATTTAGAGGAATCTTCTTTGTTGCTAGAATAATTATTATTTTTCTTGAATCGAAATTGATTGTGCATAAATAAAATATTTCTCTAAAATCAAAGGCTTCTGGAACACATGCAGTATTCGCTAATCCACTAGTCCAAATCTTGTTGTTGTTTTTCTTCTCTGTTGAAAAATTCACATATCGCTCATAAACAGTCAACCAATGGAAGTTCTCATTGATATGAGAAAGTGAGTTAATCGTATCAATGCAAATAACTTCTCTCCTTCCTCTGCTAGCCATTTTCTCTTTGTACTACAAGATACTATGTCAATCAATAATCTCTCAATCTTGTTTAATTGTACAATTCTCAATTCCCTTCACAATCATGAGTTGTTATTATTTCTCATGTGAACATTGTTACATACGAAACTCTCAATAAATAGAAATTGAAGATACCAAAGCCAATGTTTACGGGAAGTAATGGAAATAAATCTTGAAATTCCAAAACCATCTTTTCCATTTACTCTACAAGTCTCTACTACTTCTTTAATATCATCGATATACGTGTCATAAGAGACAAAATTGAAGATATAAATAAATATCAATTATTTTTTATCATGACAATTAGCTTAGAGATTGTTAACAATAAATGTAAATAGAAAAATATGCAAGGACAACCGCAAATAAATATTACGTGGAAATGTGCTCTACTATCTCTACCACAAATTAACTTGATGGCTGAGCTGGTTCAACCACTATGTCGATGTCGATTTTTTTATTTGATATCAAAATGAAAAAATGTTGAACGAAATTTGTGTTTTGAATAACCTAACCCGGTTTTGAAAACTATGATGCAAATCTGACTGTCACAACATGTTCAATCGAATTACGTGGAGAAAGAAACAAAAACATTCTTCTAGAACATTTTGTACCTCTGCATACATTCCTCCTGCACAACTTCCTCTTGCAAAACACTACATATTAATCAATTAGTTAGTAGTTTTCCCTTATTAAAGTTTGTGCAATGAAAATTGTTGTTTGCATGTATAGTAGATGTGAATACTCACAACATACAAAAGCAAGACATTTAATTGTTAAAGCGATGACTGTCTATCACAATCATGGTTCCTTTGAAAGTACGTTATCGATTTGAAATTCAATGTGAGTGGAATCTCCAACCTGTGTTAGTTGTCAATAACAAAGAAAATCATATATAATGTTCCCAAAAACCTAAATATTTGAACAGAGACAAGAATTGGAACTAATAAGTGGATGTTTCTTCACTCACTTATAGATCAACCATATTTCATCTTTGCTTAGAATTACACAATCTACTATTGACTTGATCGATGTTACTTACCCCCAAAGAAAGTTTGGTTGTGAAATTAATCCCATTTAAAAAGAATTCATGAATATAAGAAAAACATGTTGTGTGAAATGGAAGTGTGCAAAAGACATTTGCGAACCCATTACTTACCCCTAAATAAACATATGGGGAAAGTGTTACATGAAATGGAAGTGTCTGAAAGCATAACAACCCTCGTGAAAATTCCATGTAATAAAGTTAAAAACAATAACCATAGATGACTCGGACAATTATTCCAAGCTAAATGTTGGGAAGACATCCTAAGGAGTGTTCATTTGGTTGTTATTGGCTAAGGAATTTTGAAAAAGAAATGGTTAAGGCATTAAAAGGCATTTTGGCACATTTATTTATGAAGATAATGGAAATTAGGAGAAAAAGGAGGTGAAAGGTCACAAGTTACATGTGAGGAGGAAATTGAAGGAAAATAATGGAAAACGAAGAAAATAGAGGCCTCATTCATAAAAAGGCTTCTGAGGACCAATTGGTAACCTTTTGTATGTTCAATGTTGGAGCTCTCTCGCATTATTCTCCCTCTCTCTCATACTCTTGTATACTTAGAGATTTCTTAGAGTAGTCTTGGAGGGTCTGGCATACTTGGATTCTTGGAGCAAGAAGGCAAAGGAAGAGCCGGAAGGTGCAAGAAGGCATCGAAATCAACAACTACATCATGTTGGCTTGCAGTTACGGAGTTGCATGTATGATTTCTTTACTATTTTTGGCATGCATAACATATGCATGTGGTTTCTTGCTTGTGATCAGTAATTGGCATGGAGGATTTGTTATGAAACCAACTCACAAAAAGATAGAAAAGAAAGATCAATGCCTTAGAAATCAACCTCTTTGAGGGGGAAACCTCCTTTACATTACACAAATGAACAATCATTGGATGATACAAATGACAAGACATCCTTTCTATATATAGGAGTCTAAGGGGTCATAATATCATCAGAGTCGACATAACAATAATAATGTAAGGGAACAACAATAACAATAGTGGGCTTCTATGGGGCACGATAATAACAATATGGGTACTACATGGGCACAACAATATAATAAGGGGGTTGCACTAATAATAATAAGGGGTTACACTAGTAGTATAGGGACCTAACATGGCCCTCTCCTTCAAAAAGTGTTGTCCTTAATGCTTGAGTAGTTCTGGATGCTTCTGTATAAAATTATCATCCTTCCATATGGAACCTTCAGTGGGTAAGTTCTTCCACTTGATGAGATATTCTGAAATTGATCAATTTTGTAGCTATCGACTTCTCGGTTCTGTGAATGCTTTAGGGTCCAATATGATTTTTCCTTCCTTGTCAAGTTCTGGTAATATTGTTGGAACTGAGATCTTCGAAAAATTTTGAATGAGTTCCCACCTTGCTTTGCCATTTTTCCATTCATCCCTTTCTTTTTTTATCAAATTTGGTTGGATAATTATACCAACCTCTACCATTTCTGCAACCATATGTTCATTTTCACTCCTTTGGGCATATGGATATCTATAAGGCCTGATGTTTGGAGGAACACTTCCTGGAATCAATGAATAGCATGATCATGATCATGAATATGTGGGAGACCTTTGGGAGTCTCAAATACCTTGGAATGATTGTCCAAGACATTTTGGAGATCTGGAGAAATAGATGATTTCGATGTGGGAACTATTAGCGAACATAATTGTACAATTACGCCTCGTTGTTCTTTCTTTAGAAGATGTGTCATTCTGTTAGAGCTTATTATATTTCCTGGTTTACCTATGATACCCCTTAATTCAACTTCCTTTCCTTCCAAAGATAATTTCATGAAAAGTTATTGAAAATTAAAAGCTATTGTACACAAGGATTGTAGCCCTTGGACTCCTAGTACAACATCAACACCACCCATTGGAATGGAAAGCATTGGGCTATTCAATACATATTCTCCCATGTATAGCTTGATATTATGGCAATTTCTAGAGAAATTTATGGTTCCTCCACTTACAACTGTCACTTGACACGCTGGTGTTGGATATAAGAAGAAATTCAATTCCTTGGCTATCTTACAATGAATAAAATTATGGGTATTACCCGAATCAATCAATACTATTACCTTTTTCTTCTTGATATGTCTTTCTATCTTTATAGTTTGAGGAGTGGTAATTCCAACCAATGCATTAAAAGATATGGTAGTATTATTTTCTTTTGATGTTTTTGGATACTTTTCTTCCTGATATTTCACTGCTTGAACCTTCTTATTCTTGATATGTCCTTCTATCTTGAGAGTTTGTAGAGTGCTAATTCCTTCCATTGCAATATAAGATATGGTCAGATTCCTTTGTTCTTTATCTAGGGTTGGTTCCCAGTGCATATCCTCTCTTTTGACGTTTCTTGATCCTTTTTGTCATTAGGAGGCCTTCCTTGTAACAGCTTTGTCCCACCTTCCTTCAAACCTTCCATGTCTTTCTTCAAATATTCCATGCCTTTCTTCCAATATGTTTTCATACCATCGATATTAGCTTCCATGGCATAGATAAAACTATTTATCTTTTGCTTCTGTAGAAATTTGAAGGTCCTCAATGCACTCTGCCATTGAACCCTTTTGTTGAGATTTATCAATTGGCTAAAGAAGGTGTTGCTCTTTGTATCCCCATAATGTGCTATCATTTCCTTTGTGAAAATTGACCACGTGACAAGTTGTTTATGAGAAAAAAACCCTTTATACCATAAAAATTAATTCGGTTCTAAATAATTAGATGCAATACGTACCTTTTGTAACAGTGGTACAGCATGTAGATCAAAATATTTCTCCATCTGCAGTATCCAATTTACCGTATCCTTTCCATTAAACTTCCTCATTTTGTTTTTTCTTGATTTTAGGAGCTCAATCTTGAAACAACTGTAACTCTGCAATTTTGGATCTTTAAATTCTAAAATTTCAGTTTGTAATAGCCCTTGATTCCTCTTTCTAACTCCATAAGTTTGATTGCAATTCTATTCCTGAAGAAATATTTATTCCCAATCTACCGCGATGACCTAATTATAGACTGGTTCAGTACATTAAACTTGTACGACGTGTCACGTGTCACTGTTTCAGCCTTAGGTTCTAAAAATTATACCCAAACAAAATAAAGTTCGTCCTCTTTCTGTAATGTCTTACGAAATTTTAGTATGACGCTTAGAGAGAAAGTTATGACGATTTTCCCAAGGTCACCTGTTTAGGATGTAATTCGGGAGTCTACAAACACCCTAACTTCCTCAGATCATATATCCGAAAACATACCGAGAAAATATAAGAAATTCAAACCCAAGGTTCCGACCGATTTCTTCTCAAATGGGTTCTTTTTAGCTTTTGAAACTTTGTAGCGAAAAAGTTATAGCGATAATTCCACGATGACCTATTTTAGATCAAATTCTGAAGCTTCCAAAAACCCTAACTTCCTCAGATCATATCTCCGAAAATATAGCAAGACAATATCTGAAATTCGTACGCAAGGTTCAGAGAGATTTTTTCGCAAATGGATTTTTGTTTTAGCTTTTGAAACATCGCAGAGTAAAGTTATAGCAAAAATTCCACGATGACCTGTTTGGAGCAGCGAAACCCTAGAATCCAAAGCTCTAATACCAAATGTTATAAAACTAGCTCACAAAAAGATAGAAAAGAAAGATGAAAGACTTATAAATCAACCTCTTCGAGGGGGCAACCTCCTTTACATTACACAAATGAATAATTTTTGGATGATACAAATGACAAGACCTCCTTTCTATATATAGGAGTCTAAGGGGTCATAATATAATCAAAGCCACATAACAATAATAATGTAAGGGCAAAACAATAACAAAAGTGGGCTTCTATGGGGCAAAATAATAACAATATTGGCACTACATCGGCACAACAATATAATAAGGGGTTTTCACTAATAATAATAAGGGGTTACAGGATTGCCTGGATCGACAGTGTATTGCATATCCTTGCCATTTCCTAGATAGCCATGGTGATTTGTGGGTTTTCTTTCATGATTTGTTTTTGGTTCATTCTCATGATTCCTTAGATTGGGTTGATTTATGAGTTCTTGGAAGCCCTAGTTGGGCAATCGATCTAGAAGCCTTGTAACAACTTTGGTTGAGTTACTATTCCTAAAAGCCTTGGCTGGAAAAACTCTTTGGAAACCCATGGTGGGTTGAGTTACTAGTCCTAGAATGCTTGGTTGGACAAACACTCTGGAAGCCCGATGACAACTGTGGGTTACGTTACTAGTCCTGGAAGCCTTGGTTGGAACAAACGCTCTGGAAGCTTTGGAAGGCTTGGATGGAGACCAATCTGATGATGGTTTTAGTGATGTCCGACCGTGAGGTGGAATCACTATTTGATGGGTTGAGGTGGATGGCCTTTGGAATCCCTGGATAAGTTTTGAATGATGTGTTCTATGAGATCCCAAATTCATGCTTGGAATATGGCATGGGGGTGAATGGCTAAAGAGATATTTGGCTCATCCATTCTACGGTTGGGTGGAACGTGGTAGTCCCATCTCCAGTTGGTTCATTCCATTCATTAATGAGAAATCCATTCCCTTGATTTTCATGTGTAAATGTACTGATGTATTTATGGATTTGATGGTTGTCATGTTTATTATATTTATGTTCCTATTATGTTGGTTATATGCACATTTTATTACATCATTTATGCATGGACTTCAACATGTTTTTATGTGTAAGTGAATGGATAATGTGTCTATGACCTAATAGATGATAATGCAGAAAATGGCATGAGGGAACAATGGTTCATGGTGATTCTTAGATAGGTATGAGATCCTGACACTTAATTCTATTGTTTACACCTGTAGGTTACATGTCGACGATATGTTTGGTGAAATGTCTGTCATGGTTAGTGGGGATTGAGTCAAGGTCTTGAACAAGTATTTTCTTTAATGTTGTGATTTCCATGTTAATTTATCAATTAGAAGAGATGGTTCAGTTCTGGGAAGTGACCTAGGCTCTAGGCCTGAAAAATTGGCTTAAATCTCGGAGTCGTTGGCATAACACTGACAATTTTCGTTCACAGTCATTGGTAGGTAGGCCTGTGAGAGAGACTTTAGGTTGTTGGATGCTCCCTTTCCCATAGCATGAGAGCGATTATGGCCCAAGGGACCTAAGAAAACAGTGGGACCCGGGGACAGGCTATCTGAGTCGCTGACTTGTCCTTTGAGGGTTATGTTGATGATGTTGGATGTATGTATGGTGTGTTTCCATCAGTTCCACTTCCTTAAGGTGACTTAGGAGGCCGAATCATATGATAGTGGCCTCTCATCACATGTTTACCCCAGCTAGCCGGATGCTTGGGTAGATGTGGGAGGAGGGTGTTATAGATTGGTATCAGAGCATGGTTCACCCCTCGAGCTGGATGGGCTATGTGTTGGTCATGCATGCATGTCAGTTGCATGTGTGTCTCTTACACTTATATACTTGTTACATTTACTTGATGTCATATTAGGGTTGTAGCATGGTTATCATGGAGAATTTGTTATTGATTTCGTGAAATGTATTTGAAATGAGTATGTGACTCACTGTGTATGGATTATGTGTCATTTACATGTTGATTTCATGGTACCTACTTACATCCTTTTATGTTAGGTTACATTTTTAATATTTTGATTACATGCATCAGTATTGTAGGTTGATTACAAGAATTGATCACTTATGTTCGACTACATGCGTTTATGCGTAGGTGTAGTTGATTTGGAATTGCTTGTGCATATTGTTGGTTGGATGTGGCAATGGGTATAATGGAGTAATGATTGTTTTCATGCATGAGGTCATAGCATGCATTGTTGATATGGCCTTGCATTGATGATTGGATCCTAGTTAGAGTGATTTTTATGTGTTGATACATTTATCGGTGTATGCCTATATGTTGTTATGATTATCTTATACATGTACCATACTGATTTGGTGATCTTGTAGATAAGGTATCATCCCCGAGCTATACCAAGGTATGTTGGTTTATTTTGATTTGGTTTATCTGACATATTATGTGTTGAAGGAAGAAATATCAAATGGCTAGCAAGATGGTTGACTATAAAGACTCTCCCTACGAATCTGAAGAGCAGTATGGTCTTGGAAACCCCTCTCACTTAGCAGTTACATTGAGAAGTTTAAAGGAGAAGATAAGGAGTTGTAAGGTAGATAATGACATAATCATATAGTCACAGGAAAAGTTGGCAGAGGTAAATGCAGTAATACTTCATAGCTTGTCGGATTTGCAATGACAAGAATTGCTCCAGATTAGTCATGAGGAGGAAAAAACTAATGGGGCATATGGCAGGAGGTCTCGTAGTAGACACAAGTCGGATATATCTGACACCATTCGAGATGGAAGGTTGTTGGACAGTCTGGAGAGGAGAAGGGATAGACACATGTATGATTCTAGTTCTGATTCAGATAAGCACTATGATTGTCATCGGTATCATCCTTATAGGAGGAGTGATAGGGGGTATTTTCCGGATGAATTTCAGAAAGTGAATCCACCTACTTTTGATGGGGAATGAAGAAACCATACGATGTATAGGCATGGCTTCTTGTCATGAGGAAGTTCTTCAGGTTGCATGATTATTCAAAGAACATGAAAGCTAGAGTAGCTACCTTCAGTCTCAAAGGTAAAGCAGACATCTGGTGGGAAGATGTGAAGAATGTCAGGTGTATTCATGAGGAAGATTTGTCTTGGAGTGAGTTTGAGCAACTATTTAAGAAGAAATACTTGTCAGAAAGGTACTTTGATGACATAGCAAAAGAATTTTATGAACTAAATATGGGTTCTATGACAAATGATGAGTACACTAGCAGGTTCTTGGAGTTACTGAGGTATGTGCCTTACCTCACAGAGGAGAAGGCTAAGATTCAGAGGTTCATTAGTGGATTACTGATTACATGCAAAGACAAGATTGGATTTGATAAGCCTGGATCATTGGAGGATGCCATTCAAAAGCTAAAGCATTGCTATGGCAATTGAAGTGTAGAACTGAGACTAAGCTAGACTCGAGAGGTAATGAAAAGAACAAATTCAAATGGGATAAAAAGCGAGCAAGGCCATAGGGTATAGATAACAAGGATAAGGTTGCACCACCTAAGATGTTCAATGCTTCAAATAGAGGACAGGGACATAGAGGTGAAGAGAAGAACAAGGATGGAGGCTACAAGCCTATAAAGTGTTGGACTTGTGGCAACGATCATCGCAAGAGAGATTGTCTACATAATCAGGGTGGTAGACCCCAGATATATGGTGCGCAAGAGGCGCAGACTGTTAGATATGTAGGCCAGAGTATTCCTCATATATATGAAACCATGGACAATAGGCAAGCAGAACACCAAACATCTATCATTGAGATGGATAGTAATATTTGTGATCAAGTTATTTCTATTTTGATTGACCCTAGATCTAATTATAGCTATGTTGGTCCTAACTTGGTGGATAAGTGTGGGTTGAATAAGGAGTTGCATGTAGAGCCTTGGTTATTTTAGTTGGTTGCAGGTACGAAGAAGTGAGTTCATCATTGGGTAAGAGCTTGCGCATTTGACTTAAATGGTATTCCTACCACAACACATTTGAATGTTTTACTGTTGGGTTCATACAATATGTTATAGGGCATGTATTGGTTGTATCTACATATAACCAAGGTTGGCTGCTATGACAAGGCTATTTAATGTGTTAATGACAATGGAGAACCAAGAGTCTTTTAAGGTAATAAGTAAGCCACATCAATTAGGATGGTGACAACTATGCAAGCAAAGTGTAGCCATAGGAAAGGGTGCAAGATTTTTGCAGTACATATTTCTAGTGATAAGGGTAAGGAGGTTGAGGATGCAGATGTGTTTAACAAGTACCTGGTTTTATAGAAGTTTAGGGATGTATTTCCTAAGGACATTACAGAGTTGCCACCTCATAGGGAGGTAGAATTTTCTATTGAGTTAGTGCTACGGGTAGCTCCAGCATCAAAAGCACCTTAAAGGATGAGCACACCTCAGTTGGTTGAGTTAAAATTGCAGCTGAAGGAAATGTTGGATGAGGAATACATTAGGCCAAGTGTATCGCCTTGGGGTGCACTTGTTTTGTTTGTAAGGAAGAAATATGGTACCCTAAAATTATGCATTGATTACAAGCAGTTGAAAAAAGTGATTATTAAGAACATATATCCTTTGCCGAGGATTGATGACTTGTTCGATCAGCAGAGAGGAGTAGCAATGTTCTCGAAGATTGGCTTGAGATATAGATACCATCAGGTACACATCAAAGAGGAGGACATTTACAAGACTGCGTTCAAGACCAGGTATGGGCATTATGAATTTGGTGTTGTTCCATTTGGCTTAAGTAATTCTCTAGCTACATTCGTGTGTTTGATGAATGGTGTGTTGCGTCCATATTTGGATAAGTTTGTCATTGTGTTCATTGATGATATACTGGTATATTCTAAAAATGAGGAAGATCATACCGAGCACTTAGCA
The DNA here is from genome assembly GCA_031772625.1 of Pinus tabuliformis. NCBI lineage: Eukaryota > Viridiplantae > Streptophyta > Pinopsida > Pinales > Pinaceae > Pinus > Pinus tabuliformis. Next base: position 1,005,569,725 of record CM062819.1, read on the forward strand.
ATAGTGTTGAGGTTGTTGAAAGAGCATCAGTTGTATGCTAAGCTCAACAAACGTAGCTTCTTTCAGACTGAGGTACACTACTTGGTACATGTTGTCTCCAAGGAAGGTATTGCAGTAGATCTAGAGAAGATACGGGCCATCATGGAGTGGGTAGCTCCTAAGAGTGTGGATGAGGTGAGATCTTTCATGGGTCTAGAAGGCCATTATAGGAGGTTCATTAGGAACTTATCATAGATTTCTTGCCCCATTACATCATTGCAAATCAAAGGGAAGAAGTTTAAATGCATTGAAGAGTGTGAGACTAGCATTGAGAAGCTTAAGCAGTTGCTAACACTTGCACCAATACTACAAATTTTAGAACTGGACAAAGAGTTTATGGTATGTACAAATGCTTGCAAGAGAGGGCTTGATGGAGTCCTTATGTAGGATGGACAGGTGGTATGTTATGGTCACAGAAACTAAATGAGCAGAAGGATAACTATCCCACACATGATCTTGAGTTGGCAGTGCTTATACATGCGTTGAAGGTGTGGTGACACTATCCTCTTGGCAGGCGATTTGTGCTTATGAGTGATCACATCAGATTGAGGTATTTGGTTGATCAATCGAATCTAAATACCAGGCATGTGAGATGATTGGCCATGATTAATGATTTTTCCTTCAAGGTCAGGTACATGAAAGGTAAGGAGAACAGAGCGACATATGATCTTAGCATGCGAGTATAAGTGACTCACTTCGCAGCTATGAGCTCTTATGTGATCGATTTACAATACAGGGTCTTGCGAGCAGGACATCAAGATGTCAGGTATATGGAGATTGTACATAGGTTGCAGCAAGTTGATAGTACAAGTACAGATGTAGGTACAGGTACATGTAGTGGTATAGGTACAAGTGACATACATGTATAGGTGTATTTGCACAGGATTTGGACTATAGTCTTACAACATAGGGATTGTTCAGATTCCGAGATAGGATATATGTACTGGATAACAGTGAGCTCAAGAAGGTGATCTTGAGGGAGTTTCATGCAAAACCATATTCAGGTCACAGAGGCTATTAGAAGAAACTCACAGAAGTGAAGAGCTATTACTATTGGACGAATCTAAAGAGGGATGTAGTAGAGTTTATGGCGAGATGTTGTGATTGTCAGCGAGTGAAGGAAAAATGTAAATATCCAGGCAGACTGTTACATCCGATCGTGATTCCAGAGTGGAAATGGGAGGTCGTGTCCATGGATATCTTCACAGGGTTTCCGAAGATAGTGAAACAACATGATTCCATCATGGTAATTGTGGACAAGTTAACAAAGGTTGCACACTTTGTTCCAGTAAAATCTACATTCTTAGCTAGTGATGTGGCACAAGTATTCATCCCAAGCGTGGTTAGACTACATGGTGTTCCAAAGAATATTTTATCAGATAGGGATGCGAAGTTCACTTCCAAGTTTTGGAAGGAGTTATTTGCGGGCTTGGGCACAAATTTGGTCTTCAGCACATCTTACCATCTGCAGACAGACGGACAAATAGAGAGGGTCAACAGGATATTAGAGGACATGTTGAGGACGTATGTAATGCATCAACAATGCAAATGGGAAGAGTATACCCCTTTGGTTGAGTTTGCATACAACAACGGTTATCAGGAGTCAGTGATGATGAGTCCTTTTGAGGCATTGTATAGGCGGAGTTGTAACACAACCATTAGCTGGAGTGATCTGGTTAGTAGAGTATTGATTGGACCATATATGTTGGCAGACATGGAACAAGAGATCCAGGTGATCAAGAAGAATCACAAGGCGACACAGGATAGGCAGAAGAGTTATGCAGACAGGAATAGGTTGTTCAAGGAGTTCTAGGTTTGGTAACATGTGTACTTGCGCATCAAACTGAAGAATAGCTCCTTGTGGATTGGATCATGGGCCAAGCCAACACCACAGCTTTGTGGACCCTTCAGTATCATCGAGAGGATTGGGCCAGTAGCCTATTGACTTACACTGCCTCCAACAATGAAAGTCCATGATGTTTTCCATGCATTTCTTAAGAAGTATGTTAAAGATGTTGATCATGTGATTGAATGGTCTATATTGCAGGTGGAACAAGATGAAGAATTTTAGCTAGAGCATCATTGTATATTGCAGGAAAAGGTGCTCATGCTCTGGAATCGAGCAATAGAGCAAGTTAAAGTGCAATGGAAGCACTTCGGGCCGGATGAAGCTACATTGGAGATGACAGATTAGATGTGGGCTATGTATCCTTCCTTATTTTTCGGTTGAGGCAAAGCAACTTTGATATGGTGGTTTGGTGATTGCTTATGGTGGTTGGTAGTTTCTTTATGGTGGTTTAGTATTTGCTTATGATGGCTTAGTAGATGCTTCATGGTGGTTTAGTATTTGTTTTATGTAGGTTTAGTATATGATTTATGGTGATCGATATATGGTTTATGATGGTTGACATATGCTATATGATGTTTTGATATATATGCTTAGGTATGATGTTAGTATATGTTTGATATATGTTTTGATATATGATTTGGCATATGTTTTGGTATATATATTTTGATGATGTTGTTATATGTACACCCGTGTATGGATGTAAATATTGTAACGAGTTGTGCTATAAAGCTCCACTATACAATATGGGTGTTATGTTATTATGCTATCATGTGATTATGTTATCATGATGTTATGATGTTATATGCGTTGGCACTCAGTAAGATGATCATTGTAAATATTGTAATGAGTTGTGTTATAAAGATCCATTATGCAGTATGTTGTCATGTTGTCATGATGTTTTCCTCTTGAGAATATATTTAATTATAAATACTACATCGAGCTATGTTATAAAGCTCCATGAGAAATATGTTTTCTTTCAGTAGGTTGCTAAGGTATATGTGTGATTGAACACCAAGGATGGTGTTGATCTAGAATTTATCCAGCATAAAGAATGAAATATATTACAGACTCATGTGCATGGAGTTACCTATGTTACTCATGCAATGGATCGATAAGATTGCTAGAATACATAAACATTGAGGCAATCAGAGAAAACATAATAGTGAAACATGTAAACAAAACAAGTTTAATAAGGATTTCACCCAATGCTCCTGGGCTACGTCTCTTGGTCCAACCTTTCAGTGGTGGCCTCTCTATTATGTTTTCAAGCAGGGTTTTTACAACAATAAGCTCGATTTGAGTCTCACTAATAGAATGAAGTCAATAAGAATGGAGTGCATAGACTCTCCTTACTGAACTCAACATTTGAGGGTCACAGTAGTATGACAGGCCTATGCCAAGGAGCTTGCTTGAACCTCTCAAGCCTTAGATGGAGTACACAGACTCTCTGACTCTCTGTGGCTCGGTTTGGTTTCATGCTACCTTCAGGTCAGCTCAGATTCTACTCTCTGTTCTCTGCTATTGGCTTTTTGCATCTCTATGTGTTGCCTCCCTCTGCTTCTGTCATTCCATGGCTTTAAAGCCAATCTGCTCTTCGACTACTCGTTTCTGCTTCCCAGCCTTCTAGTTTCCTTTCCTTGTCCATTCGAATTCCTCTGCTCTACGTCATCATCACTAGGTAATGCCTCGCAGGGAGGTGGCCACCTGTTTTCTAATGAACTAGGTGTTAGATTCCCTGAATCATACTCGAATGGCCATTAAATCTGTTTTCCTTAAGATCATCCGCAAACACGAATCATTTTCCAATTCATCATCTACGTCAAACATCAAATCCCTGTCATCTTGCTTTTTGACCTGTCAAATCTGGTCAATCATCGGGATGCATCTCCACCGTCGATCTGGACCCCCCAGATCCTACGACCGTCCTTCATATTGGGCGGAACAAGTCGCACGAAGTTTACTTGTCCGATGCGGGTGTTTTTCTCTCTCTTCCGTTAGATGCATGTCGCTCGATGTGTGGCATCGGATAGGACTCAGTCAAAACCGCTTACCACCTTGAAGCCTTCCGATATCCTGCCGGTTTTGGGGGAATCCGTGCTATGGAACCGAAACAGTTACCTTTTTGAGTTTTATAGCATTTTTGGGTCCGCGCATTCTGAGGCTTTCCTTCTCTGAGGGGACATCCTGCGATATGCGATTAACACTTTAGTGCTAATTGCGTATCGGCATCCACCTCTGTTTCTTGATTTGGCATCCGGTTTTCCAGTTTTGTGCCATTGCACTTTACCATGGGCCAATGGTTTACGCGCTCGACCGAGGGTCCTTGTTGCTCCGTTCTAGCCACAACTACAATTATTATGAGGATTCCTTCTAAGAACTTTGATCTCTCCTAGGAATTGAATCTTTTAGCATAATTTGAAATAGTCATAAAACTTAGAGAGTTTTAGGATCTAATTTGGATCACGACCTTCCCACTAAAAACGCTTTTGGACTACCAAAAGTTGGTTTTCTTAAGCATCAATCAAATGAGGGTATTGCTTCCTCGCTTGCTCAATTTCTATCCATTTCGCACTGCTTGGCTTTGAACCTTTGAGTCTGATCCTGAGGTACTCAATGTCACCTCTGCGTGTAGTTCTTACCTTCCTACCCATAACTACATCTTCCTGCAACTCATTAAGATATTCAGGTAACAGATCATCAACAGAAGGAAATTGACCCTGCTCTTCGGGATCTTCAATTAATGAAGGTTCAAATAGTCTCAAGCTGTCTGCATTAAAAAATGAGTAGATGTGCATATAAGCTGGTAAATCAAGGTGAAAAGCATTCTCATCAATTTTCTCAAGTATCTCAAAAGGTCCATACCTTATTGGTTTTAGCTTTTTTCCTTCACCTTGCATTTTTTCCTTGCTGATATACAACCAGACTTGAACACCAACTTGGAAACTATGCTCAATTCGATGATTATCATGCCTTGCCTTGTGCTTGGTTTGGCTCTTTTCCAGTTGTTCCTGTACTGCCTAGTGAATCTCTTGAATTTGTTCAATGAACTTGGTTGCATTGTCCACATCACTGTGTCCATCAACTGTTATGTCTTTGCCAAAGAAAAAATCCAAGGGAGACCTTGGTGTGAAAACAAAACAGGTCTCAAAAGGAGATCTTTGTGTAGAAGAATGTTTAGCTCGGTTGTAAGCATGTTGCACATAGCATAAATGTTCATCCCAAAGTTTGGGATGCTTGCTGCAATAGCCTCTTAAAAATTGGATCACTATCTTGTTGACCAATTCTATTTGGCCATCTTTTTGTGGATGAAAGGATGTGCTCTTCTTTAGTTTGGAGTCCATCAGTTCCCATAAACTCAACCAAAACTTCCCAAAAAATCAAGTATCTCAATCAGATATTATGGAAGTGGGTAATCCAAAATGAACCTGTACATGCTAAAAGAACAACTTTGAAGTTTGTTTAGTTGTTATTTGTTTGTTACAAGGTATTAAAATACACATTTTGTTGAACCTATCCACAACAACATATAAATAGTCATGACCTTTCCTAGATTTAGGCAGTCCTCCAACAAAGTCCATGGAAACACTTTCCCAAGGATGAGAAGGAACTGATAGTGGAGTGTACAAGCCTAGTTTTCTATTGCTGGGCTTTCTTTTAGCACACATGGTACACCCTCTTACATATCTAGAAAATATCTCATTCATTTTCGGCCAATAACAAAATCTTTGTAGCTGTGCAACCATTTTACTTACACCAAAGTGATATGCTATTAGAGAAGTGTGTGCTTCTCGAATTATCTTTACTCTTTCAGTTTGTGGAATGCATAGCTTCCCACCGTGATACAATATTTGGTCCTTAATATGATAATCCAATTCTTCTACTCGTTTGCCTTGACTTAAAGTTGCATATACATCTTTAAAATTTATATCTTGAGCATATTGTTCAATGTAGCTCTAATGCAATACTGAATTATGCTTAAGTATAGTACATGCATTTATAATTGGTCTAGATAACATATCTGCAAATTTATTGTGTATGCCTTTTTTATATCTGATGACTAAATGAAATTGTTGTAGAAAACCCATCCATCTATAGTGTCTTGATTGCTGCAACTTAGTTTGGGAGTGTAGATATTGAAGTGCTTGATGATCAGTATGTATAACTGTCTCTTTGCCCATGAAGTAATGTTTCCACTTTTTCACACTCTATACTAATGCATACAATTCCTTTTCATATGTGGGATAGTTTACCACTGCAAAATTAAATGTCTCAGAATGATAACATATGGCTTTACCGTGTTGCATCAACACTACTCCCATGGCATAGTCACTAGCATCTGTTTCAATCTCAAATGGTCTTTGAAGATCGGGCAGTGCTAGTACTAGTGTTTTACTAATCTTTTCTTTCAAGGTGTCCAAGGCTTTCTGTTGTTTGCCTCCCCACTGAAACACCTTATTCAATCCTGTTAAAGCATGTAAGGGAGCTGCAATTAAGGAAAAGTTAGAAATAAACTTTCTCCAGTATTGTGCTGCTCCTAAGAAGCTTCTAAATTTTGTACTATATTTGGGTCTAGGCCAGTTAACAATGATTGCCACTTTAGAGGGATCTATCTTCAATTCACCACCCCCTATAATATGACCCATAATTCAAATATGTTTTTCCAAATTCAAATTTTGAGAGTTTAACATAAAAATTTTCTCTTTTCAAAACATCTAGTGTCTACTTAACATGCTTTAAATGTTCTTCCCAGTTTTTTCTAAATATAAGAATGTCATCCAGATATACAATAACAAAATCATCAAGAAAAGGTCTGAGTACATCATTCATTATTCTCATGAAATTAGCAGGAGCATTAGTTAAGCCAAAAGGCATAACCAACCACTCATACAATCCCTGCTTTGTTTTGAAAGCAGTCTTCCATGCATCCTGCTCTGCAACCCTAACTTGATGATAGCCACTATGCAAGTCTAACTTGGAAAAATAAACAGCTTCCTTTAACCGATCTAACAGATCATCTATGTGAGGAAGGGGATAACTATTTTTTATCATTATCTTATTCATTGCTCGGTAATCAATGCACATTCTCCATGAGCCATCTTTCTTTCTCACCAAAATGATTGGAGACCCACATGGTGATGTGCTAGGTTTGATGAACCCCTTCTCGAGCAACTCCTGTACCTGCCTTTTGATTTCTGCATTCTCTAAAGTGGACAACCTGTACATTCCGATGTTAGGCAATGGAGCATCTTGCTGCAAATTAATATCATGCACTAGTTCCTTTTTGGGTGGCAGACCTTTAGGTTCTTGAAACAATACATCATATTCTGAAACAAATTTTTCTAAATCAACTTGTTGTTTAGCATCATAGCCCTCAAATACATTGGTTTTATCAGGTTTCTTTTCCTTTACAACCATCAGTAAAAATTGTTTGCATGAATTTACAATTCAATTCATCTGTCCTAAGTTTATGAGCGTATAATTATTTTTGAGTTTATGAGCTCTTACAAAATATTCGATTCCATCTTTAATGAGTAGATACTTGTTCTCAGCTCTATAGAAAATGGCTTTCCTATCATACAAGTAAGGACTTCCTAAAACAATTCGACATATATCCAGAGGAATGATATCTAACTCAACCTCATCTACAAATGCTGACCCAAAAGAAAACTTAAGTTTACATTGTCTAGTCACTTGTAGCTGTGCTTTATCACATAACCAACCTAATGGATATAGTTTCTTGTGAGGTGTGGTTAGAAATCCCAATTTCTTTACAATTTCTTCAGAAATTAAATTTACTTGTGGGCCACTATCAAACAAAGTATCAATCTTTTGATGCTTGGAAATAACTCGAATATGAAAAAGCTCATGTCTTTTCCTCTCATTTTCTTCATTATCAGTAGATTGTGCAGAATTGCTAATAGATGCTTCAGAATTCTTACCTTTTATACCTGAGGCCGCAATGGTTGTTTCATCTCCTAAATTTGACCCCAAATCCCTTTGAATAGCTGCAGTAGTCTTCTTCTTTTTGCCATCAAATTTCTTGGGTTTTAGCTCTAGATGCAGAATCCAGCAGTGTTCATCATCATGCCCATCCTTTTTATAGTGAGCGCATGAAGAATTTGTCTTTTGTACAGTGTTTGTCTTCCTCTCTTTCCATTTTTGTTTTCTTTTCTCCTTATTTTTGCTTGTAGTGGGCTTGGATGATCTCCCAACCTCTGGATTCACATTCTTGCCTCTAGCTTCTAGATGTGTAGCCTGAACAGATACCTCATCTATGCTAGTGGGATTAAACATAAGGATAGTGTGCCTTATGTAGCTGTGTAGACCACCTATGTACTTTAATAGAGTCTCAGGTGAGTCTAAAGAGATTCCTAGAATCAAAGCTCTTTTCCTAAATTATTGAGTGTAACCTTGTACACTTTGCCCTTGTAGTTGTCGAATAGTTTGCTAGCACATCATGGCTTGCTACATGTACGCTAGTGAATAGAATTACTTTTTAATTGCAGAAAAAAATTCACTCCAGACAGAATGAATCTTACCATGTTTCTTCATGTCAGCTTGTGTCCTGCCTTCCCACCATACCAAGGTAGTGCCTCCGAGGCATAGGTTGGCCAACGAAATCTTACTCTTGTCTGTGTCGATGCTTTGCACTCTGTGATAAACATCAATTTGTCTGATTCAAATATCCATATTCTCTGCATTCAACTCTCCATCATATATTGGTAAATCAAATCTAACATCTAATTTAATCAAAGGTGATTTTATTTTATTTTTAGGGCTTTCAGGAGGAGTGGGTAGTTTTTCTTCTTTCCCTTTGCCTTTAGAATGGTCATGGAAGAAAGATTCTTCTGCTTCTTTATCTCGTTTCAATGAATCTTCATTTTTACTTTTCTTAAACTCTCTATACATTTCTTCCACCATGGCTCTCATGGTTATGAAGCTTGCCAAGAACTGAGGGTCTGATTCTAGGGGAACTTCTTCTTTCGACATTTTTCTCCTAGTATAGACTCTTCCTATCTCTGGGTTGGCTTCAACCAACTCTCCTTCTCCTAATTTAATCTTTGACCTAGTTATCATTCAACAACAAAATCCAACACAAGCTTGTCTAACCTTAATAAACCAAAAGCTCTGATACCACTTGATCTGGAATTTATCCTAGATAAAGAATGAAAGGTATTACAGACTCATGTGCATGGAGGTGCCTATGTTACTTATGCAATGGATCGATAAGATTGCTAGAATACATAGAAATTGATGCAATTAGATAAAACATAACAGTCAAACATGTAAAAAAACCAGTTTAATAAGGAGTTCACCCAATGCTCCTGGGCTATGTCTCCTGGTCCAGCCTTTCAGTGGTGGCCTCTCTATTATGTTTTCAAGTAGGGTTTTTACAACAGTGAGCTTGATTTGAGTCTCACTAATAGAATGAAATCAGTAGGAATGGAGTGCACAGACTCTCCTTATTGAACTCAACCTCTGAGGGTCATAGTAGTATGACAGGCCTATGTCGAGGAGCTTTCTTGAAGCTCTCAAGCCTTCAATGGAGTACATAGACTCTCTGACTCGCTCTATCTCTATCTGTCACGATGTTGCTTTTAGGTTAACTCGGCTTCTAATCTCTGTTCTCTGTTATTGGCTTTCTGCATCTTTGTGTGTTGCCTCCCTCTTCTTCTGTCAGTCCATGGCTTTAAAGCCAGTCTGCTCTTTGAGTGCTCGTTTCCACTTCCCAGCCTTCTAGTTTCCTTTCCATGTCCATTCGAATTCCTCTGCTCTGCATCATCATCACTGGGTAACACCTCGCAGGGAAGTGGCCACCTGTTTTCTAATGAAATGGGTGTCAGATTCCTTGAATCATACTCGAATGGTTGTTAAATCTGTTTGCCTCAAGATCGCCCACGAACATGAATTGTTTGCCAATTCATCATCCATGTCAGATGTCAAATCCCTGTCATCTTGCTTTTTGATCTGTCAAATCTAGTTAGTCGCTAAGATGCATCTTTGTTGTCAATCTGGACCCCCCAGATCCTACGGTCGTCCTTCATATCGGGTGGAACTAGTCACACGACGTTTACCCGTCTAATGCAAGCAATTTTATTTCTCTTCCACCGGATGCATGTCACTCGATGTGTGGCATCGGGCAGGACTCAGTCGAAACCACTTACTGCCTTGAAGCCTTCCGATATCCTACCTATTTTGGGGGAATCTGTGCTATGTAACCAAAACAGTTACTTTTCCAAGTTTTATAGCATTTTATGGTCCGTGCATTCTAGGGCTTTCCTTCTCTGAGGGGGACATCCTGTGATAGACAATTAGTGCTTTAGCACTAATCGCGTATCAGAATCCACCTCCGTTTCTTGATCTAGCCTCTGGTTTTTCCAATTTCGTGCCATTGCACTTTACCATGGGCCAACAGTCTGTGTACTCGACCGAGGGTCCTCGTTGCTCCACTCTGGCCACAACTGCAATTATTATGAGGATTCCTTCTGATAACTTCGATCTTTCCTAGGACTTGAATCTTTTAGCATAATTTGAAACAGTCATAAAACTTAGAGAGTTTTAGTATCCAATTCAGATCAGGTGTCCCCCAGGGGTGGGGTGGGGTTTGTAACATGCCTGGTGAAATTTCCATGTAATAAAGTTAAAAACAATAACCGAAATGACTGGGACACTTATTCCAAGCTAAGTGTTGGGCAAGACATCCTAGGGGGTGCTCATTTGGTTATTTTTGGGTAAGTAAATTGGAAAAGGAAATGGCTAATGCATTAAAAGGCATTTTGGCACATTTTTTTATGAAAATAATGGAAATTAGGAGAAAAAGAAGGTGAAAGGGCATAGGTTTCATGTGAGGAGGAAATTGAAGGAAAATAATGGAAAATGAAGAAAATAGAGGCGTCATTCATAAAAAGGCTTCCGAGGATCAGTTGGTAACCTTTTGTTAGTTCAGTGTTGGAGCTCTCTCTCATTATTCTCTCTCTCTCATACTCTTGGATGCTTAGAAATTTCTTGGAGCACTCTTGGAGGGTGTGGCATACTTGAATTCTTGGAGCAAGAAGGCAAAGGAAGGGCAAGAAAGCACAAGAAGGCATTGACATCAGCAACTACATCATATTTTCTTGGAGGTACCGAGTTGCATGTATGGTTTCTTTACTTGTTTTGGCATGCATGGAATATACATGTGGTTTCTTGCTTATGATCTGTCATTTCCATGGAGGATTGGTTGGATCAACAATGGATTGCCTATCCTTTCCAATTCTTGGATAGCCATGGTGATTGTGGGTTTTCTTTCATGATTTGTTTTTGGTTGGTTCTCATGATTCCTTAGCTTGGGTTGAGTTATTAGTTCCTAGAAGCCCTGGTTGGACAAATGCTCTAGAAGCCCTGTAATAACATGGGTTTAGTTACTAGTCCTGGAAGCCTTGGTTGGAAAAACGCTCTGGGAGCCCATGGTGGGTTGAGCTACTGGTCCTAGAAGCCTTGGTTGGACAAAGTCTCTCGAAGCCTGACGGCAGCTGTGGGTTGAGTTACTAGTCCTAGAAGCCTTGGTTGGAACAAACACTCTGGAAGCTCTATAAGGCTTGGATGGATACCAATCTGATGATGGTTTTGGTGATGTCTAACCATGAGATGGAATCATTGTTTGATGGGTTGAGGTGGATAACCTCTGGAAGCCCTAGATGAGTTTTCATTGATGTTTTCAATGAGATCCCAAATTCATGCTTGGAATATGGCACGGCGTTAATGGCTAAAGAGAGTTTTTGCTTAGCCATTATACGGTCGAGTGGAACGTGGTAGTACCATCTCCAGTTGGTTCATTGCATTCATTAATGAGAAATCCATTCCCTTGATTTCCATGTGTAAAGGTACTGACGTATTTATGGATTTGATGGCTATTATGTTTATTGTATTTATGTTCCTATTATGCTAGACTACTAGTTAAATGCACATTTTATTACAACAGTTATGTATGGCTTTCAACATGTTTTTACTTGTATGTGAATGGATAATGTGTCTATGACCTAATAGATGATAATGCAAAAAATGGTATGAGTGAATAATGGTTCATAACAATTCTCAGATAATTATGAGATCCCTACACTTAATTCTGTTGCTTACACTTGTAGGTTACATGTTGATGATATGTTTGACAAAATGGCTATCATGGCTAGTAGGGATCCAATCAAGGTCTTGAAAAAGTATTTTCTTTAATGTTGTCATTTCCATGTTAATTTACTGATCAGAAGAGATGGTTCAACTTTGGGCAGTGACTTGGGCTCTGGGCCTGAAAAAGTGGCTCAAATCCTGGAGTCGTTGAAATAACACTAACAATTTTTGTCCACAGTCCCTGGCAGGAAAATCTGTGAGAGTGACTTTAGGTTGTTGGTCGCTCCCTTGCCCATAGCATGAGAGCGACTATGGCCCAAGAGACCTAAAACAACAGTGGGACCAAGGGACATGTTGTCTAAGTAGCTAACTTGTCCTATGAGGGTTATGTAGATGATGTTGGATGTCTGTATGGTGTGTGTCCATCAGTTCCACTTCCTTAAGGTGACTTAAGAGGTCGAATCATATCATAGTGACCTCTCGTCACATGTTTATCCCGGCTATCCGGTTGCTTGCGTAGATGTGGGAGGAGGGTGTTAGAGAAAGAAACTTGTGAAAGTTGAAAAATTAACTCCATTTAAAAATAATTCATGAATGTATGGAAAAAGTGTTACATGAAATGTAACTGTGAAAAAATTTCCCTTCCGCACAACTTCCTCCCACACAATAGTACATATTAATCAATTAATTAGTAGTCTTGTCTTAGAGTTTGGGGCATGAAAAGTTTGGTTTACATGTATCAACTTGCATTTCTGCACCTTCTGCAAAGCAGTTATGCATCTCTCATGTCTCACGTTCACATAAAAAAGAAGAGAATCCACATTCAATAAATTGTATTCACAAATAAGCTTAACTCATGTCAAATACTTCAAGATTTAAAAATACTCACAACATACCAAAGCAAGAACTGTGATTGCGAACATGTAAATTGTATTTCACATTCATGATTTCTTGCAAATATCACATAAGATCACATCTCAATTTCTAATTGAGCTTGAACAACATCTCCAACATGTTTTAGCTATTGATAACGAGGAACATCATACCTCATTGTTGTGAGACAAATGTATCCCCTTTCTATGACACATCGCTTCATGAACCGGAATTTGTCATCAACAACGAATTCATATTTTAGCCCAATAGCCTTTTGTTCAACATTTTGTACTTTTCATACAATATTTAGATATGCTATTTAGACAAAATTGAAAGTTGAAGATGTGATCTTATGTGATGCTATGTTTGGAGATAATAGTTTATGTAAGGAAACAAAAGCTCAAACAATGCTCTCAACTTTTAAACATGTCCTACAAAGAGAAAACAAACATCATCACCAAAGTGAACAATCAAAATTATTTGCACACTTCACTCTTCCAAATACCACTGATACACAATCGACCAATGAAATTTCATATCGATATGAGAAAATGAGTTAATTGTATCACTACAAATAACTTCTTTCCTCACCCCGCTAGCCATTTCCTCTTTGTACTTAAAAATACTTGCTTAATCCATGATGTTTTCAATGTAGTTTAACTGTAGATTTCTCATTTCCCTATATAATCACCACTTGCTACAATTTTGTATGTGAAATGTGTTATATAGGAGATGTCATATACACATTCGCACCCTAAGTCATAGAAATGCACGAAATTAAATAAGTATGAAATATTTGTATCAGAGATCAAGCAATCATCTAGATTTTTTTATCATCCCAATGTTTGTCCTCATTGACCAATTTTGTACTAACGTGGGTATACATTTTCCTCATCAAAAATTGTAAGTTTCATGCTAATAGGTTCATAGAACGAATTTTCTTCTTTATAGTCAAATATAATTGCCATCCCGCCACAACACATTCACAAAATGTCACTGAAATATTGCCAATAATCGACGATTAAAATTAACTAGTATATATGATTAATAGAAACAAATCTGCAAGTAAATATCAGTCTTTTCAGCATTCAATTCACCGAATATGTGTGTGCACAGGTCATCTCCTTCCACATTGTTTAGATTGTATGAGTATTAAATTGCATTTACTCTGAAATGTTATGAAATGATGGTTGTTCTATGAAACTATCAATAAGCCTTGTAGCTATAAACTAGCTTCCTAATTGTCTTCTTTCTTTTTCTCTCTACTCATGCTTCGAGCTCCACAAGTTTTTTTGAGAACTCAATTTTAGTTATTTGAAATAAATCTTACCATATGGAGACCAAACGACATCATCTACATCATCTGTGGTTGTTCACAATTGTAGTTCAATAGATAGAGGTAATGGCACAGAGTTGTAGGTGTATATGTTTACTAGAAAATTTCATTAAATGAATAATCCTTTGAATTAACCATTACAGTTTGTGCATGGTCATGATAACATTTGTACTTTCAATGTGAAATGCATCATATGAAATGCTTACAGATTTGTTAAAAAAAGTAAAGCTTCTAGTTTTCTCATCTTAACCTGTAACAACCTCTCGCTGTGAAAAACAATTAATACTAGAATAAACTTAAACACTAACTAAAATTTAAAAACGCTAATTAATTCATTGATATGTACTGTTGTAAATGATGGAGATTTACAAAATGCATATGGAAATTTGAAACATTGAGGGATTTTTTTTATGTTCCTTGCTCCACACACTCGTTCTCCCACACAACACCTCTTCCTCACATGCATTAAAATGAAACTACATTTAATATTTGATAATAAGTATTTAATACACAAATGGAAGATCACAAATGCACATAGCATTTGAAAGCCATGAATACCAAGATTGGCTTTAACAATGTAAACTTTGAAACAGGAACTATGTTGAGTACCCATTTTTTTGAGGTAGCAAAAAATCATTTGATCTTGTAAAAATTTGATTCAGAATACACTTTCTTTTTAAGTATATTTTTGACACTTTAAATTTTCCTATGTATCAAATATGAACATTTTTTTTTTAAATGTTAATAATTTTCATGTTCATTTTGAAAAGTGTTGATGGGGGCTTATTTTTATCACTTTAATTTTTCTAATGTATTAAGCATGAGCAATTTTTTTTTGAATTTGTTAATTTTCATGTGGATTTTGAAAAACATCAAAAAAAAATTTAAGGCATATTTTTGACACTTTAAATTTTCTTATGTCCTAAGTATGCACAAATTTTTTTAAATGTTAATTATTTAACCATTTTTCACGTTGTCTAATTCTTTAAACAAAAAAATTAAAAACATTAAAACATTGAGAATCATAATAATAATAATAATAATAATATTAAAAAACATGGCAAAAAATACAAATATAATATATAAAAAAATGGAACATATAAATGTAACAAAAAACAAAATTAATTTACAATTGGTAAAAAATCAACGAAAAGAAGAAGAAGAAGTAAACAAAAATACAAGAAAATATTATAAAAAATAAAAACATAATTTAACAACAAAAAAAAAAAAAAACCTAAAAACCAAGATTAAAAAAATGATGATATTAGATAATTTAACTTTAAAAAAAGCATTAAAAAATTAAAAACATAAAAATATTAAAACAAAACATTGAAATATAAATTAAAAATAAAAACTAAATTAAAAACAATAAAAAATAAAAATTTAAGAAATATTTAATTTCTTAAAAAAAGGAAAAATATCCGCCACCGTGCGGCCCAATGACCCCTTGGGGTGGTAGGGTCATTTCTTGGAATCGACCCTGCCACCCCTAGGGGTCGCTGGGCCGCTGGGGTGTGCGAGGAGGGAAACAGCTGCATGGGTCGCTGGGCGTGGGGATGAGCGGGGAGGGAAGCATCTGCGTGTAATGGGGTTGGGCGGCGAGGGAGGCAGCTTTATGGGTCGCTGGGCTGTGGGGGTGAGCAAGGTGGGAGACATTTGTGTGCAATGAGGGTGGGCGGGGAGGTTGGCAGTTGTGTGTCATTCACCTCCGTAGTTCAATGGACCCAAGGGGTAGCAGGTCGATTATGAGAATCATCCTGTCAGCCCTTAAGGTCGCGGGGGTGGGTGGGGAGGAAGGCAGTTGCACAATCCCAGGGGTTGTGGGGTTGGGTGGGGAGGGAGGCAGTTGTGTCCTCCACGCCCACCCCTGTAGCCTAGCGGCCCTTGGGTGTCAGGTCCTTGAGTCATCACCATCACTCTTGGACGAGTCGGGCACCCAAACCGAGCACATTTCACCGAAGAGCTCGGTGGGCGCAAACATAACCGACGAGTGGATGGGCGCATTTAACCGACGCGATGAGGTGGGCACATTTAACTGATGAGCTGGGGCGAGTGCACATAATCAACGAGCTTAGGGTGCTGAGACAAAAATGACTAAGTTTCGGGCACGTGTGGGTGAGCGGGTATATAGGCAATGGTCGTGTTTGGTGACGGGCCGACGTGATATGGCAGAGAAGCACGAGTTGTGGGTCAACTTGACATGGGTCGAGCCCCTTCCAACGATCGGGAAACATATATATATATATATATATATATATATATATATATATATATATATATATATATATATATATATATATATATATATATATATATATGTGCAAAGCCACAATCTAAGAGATCATCCAATGAACTCACAACACAATACAACACGCGAAACTGAAACAGGTGGATAGGCGGAGATGAGCCCGTGGGTCGAGAAAGTTTGAACATAGTACGAGTTGGGGTGACCGCAGGTGGGCGGGTCGACTCAGCGCTGTTTCGAATGAGCGCGGCCGGACAACAGGGCACGACAACATAGGTGTGTGAGTCTGCACGACGAGTCGACGGTTGGGCCATGGGTAGGTTGTGCGGGCCGCATGACAGGGTGGGCTGAGTGCCCAAGGCTGGGCAGTACTGAACGGGGTGCAACTACAGTCAGGTCGTGCAGCAGGGCCGACCAATAGGGTAGCGCACCCAAACTTGTAAAACTTTATGAAAAGGTCAAGACTTGTCTCCCCCTAAAATTGTAAAATTGCATATTTTTATATAAACTGAAATATTACATAAATGATGTGTCTCTTGCATTGATGTGACGTTGTGATTGTTTTAGTTAAGTAATTGTGCACTCAACTATTTAATAATGATGAATGAAGAAGTAAGTAGGCGTATTTCAGAAAATGTAAGGAAACCTAATGAGTTGAGTCATTTAGCTAGTGCCGCACATAACTCAATCCGAGAAAATAGAATTGGGGCCATGACACTGGGGGCGGCAGGGTCGATTTCGAGAATTGACCCGACCCCCCTGAGGGCTTGTTGAGTTTATTTTCTCTAATTTTAGTTTTTATTTTATGGTTTTTAAATAATTTTAGTTTTTATTTTTTTTAATGGTTTTCAATTTCTGTATTCAAGCTTCTGTGATCCATAACGAATTAAACAGAGTATTTCGGTAGAAATCACATGAGAGAAATTTTTGGCCAACGCGTTTCGAACCAACAAGTGTGGTTCATCATGAGGACCAGATGAAGAGGCAAACCATGGAAAAAGCTTAAATAGAGAGCAATGTAGAGACATAATTTCAAGTAACAACTATATTTGAAGAATAATGTTTAAATTAGAATATTAATTTAAACAATTTGTTTTTTAGAATGTTTTTTTTTTTTTTTTAATTTTAATGCCTTTTATTCTAAGTTTTTTTTTTTTTTTTAATCTAATATCATTATTTATTTATTTATTTTCTTAAATTATGTCTTTTCTGCATATGTTTTCTTGTATTATTATTATTATTAATTTTTTTTATCATTTATAAGTTAATTTTGTTTTGTTTTTACATTTTTATGTTTTATGTTTTTTTATTCTTTTGTCATTTTTTATTTTTTTTGTGTGTTTATTTTTTTTCGAGGTTTTTTATTTTTTATATTTTAATATATATTTATATTTACTTGTTATAATTTTTGTAGTTTTTTTTGTATTTTTGTTTTGTTTTAGATTTTATTTTTCTCAATGTTTTCTTTTTGTTTTCTTTTTTTAAGTCATGTTTATTTTTATTTTTTTATGTTTTAACATATATTTTATTTAATTGTTATTTTTTTATTATTATTTTTTGCGTTTTTTTTGTTTTTATTTTTTCAATGTTTATTCTCTTTTGCATTTTTCATTTTTATTTAGTTATATATTTATTTATTATTTTTATTTATTATTTTTTTTCCTTGCAACATCCATGTCAATCCTCGACTAGGAACCCGATCCCATTATGTGTCAATTTGATAGTTGATTTTAAAGTTTTCATTATAATGGATCAAATTTGACCCCACAATGGGCCAATTTCATTGTTGGTCTTTAAGCTTTCATTACAATGGGCCAGTTTGCCTACACTGCGTGTCAATTTGATGGTTGATTTTTAACTTTTTGTTGCAATATGTCAAGTTGTCTTATGCTAAGATTTTAAAGTTGTTATGCTTTCAGCATTTGAAAAAAAAAATTCTCTTGGTATAATGACTCTTTCATTCAAGTATTCATTTTTTTAAAAATTAGTCATAGAAAATTTTCATAATGCCATGGTTGAAATATGTTGAAAACTTAAGGTTTTCTGTATTCATGACCTTTGGCTTTAATTCCATGGTTGAAAATTTATCAAATTTTTAAGGGTTTTCTGATCATGCTATTTTGACTTTAACATCATGCCTGAACAAAGTTGGAATTTAACGCTTTGAAGGGATGTGATGTTTATCTTTAATGTCATGACTGAAAATCATTGGAATTTTAAGGTTTTTCAGAGTCATGATATTTTATCCTTAACGCCTTTGCTAAAGAATGCTGAAAATTTACCTCGAAAAAAAAGAGAGTATTACAACATCAACACTTTTTGTTTTTAGGGTGTTTGTTGCACAAAAAAATTGGGTTTTATTGGATTTTACTGCTATTTTTAAAAAATGTTGAAAATTTACCCCCAAAAAAACAAAAGTTATTATGCAATCAACATTTTTAGTTTTCGGGTTTTTTTCATGTTTTTTTGGGGTTTTTTTGCTAGAGTTCTCGTTTTGAGTTTACAATTCCTATTTCAAAGTTTACATTGTACTTTTTCTACTTTGATAATGTTGTTAAATGATCAAAGACTTCAAACATAGTAATGCAGACAATTAATCACCCACTCTTGTTTTCCACTCGATAAACATGTAAACCAAACTTTCCTTCACCCAAAATTTAATAAACAAAATTGCTCATTATTCAATTAATATGTATTGCCATGCAGGAGGGAGGTGTGCGAAAGAATTTTGTGAATGAGAAATTTATGCGGAGGACCATAACATTTGCGGAAGAAAGTTTTTTTTCCTTGCCCCACACACTCGTTCTCCTGCACAACACTTCTTCTTCACACACATTAAAAATACAACTAATCTAATATTGCATAATAAGTATTTAATTCACAAATGTAAAATCACAAATGCATGTAGTATTCTGGAACCTTGACAAACAACATTAGTTGTTTCTAGTTTTTAAATCATTAAATCCATTGAACATAGTTTTGAAAACTACACATTGAATCATTGAATCATCCCAATGTAAAATAGAAGAAGCTCGTGCCAATATACCCTTAAGGGGAAATGTATTGGGAGGTGAAAAACATTATGAATTAAAGTTTTTGTTCCTTGATTCACACACCAGTTCTCCCACACAACACTCCTTTCTCACACGCCTCAAAAAGAGACTACATTTAATATTGGATACTCAGTTTCTACTTAAAGATACAAAGAAAAACATAATTTCAAAATAAATTTATGTCTGCACCCTCTTGCTCATTAATTTATTAATATGTACTATCATATAGGAGGGACGTGTACAGAAGGAGGACTGGAATGTTGCGAAAGAAATTTCTTGTTCCTTGCTCCACACATCCGTTCCCCCAAACAACACTTATTTTTCACATGCATTAAACATAAACTTAATTTAATATTGCATAATAATAGGTATTTAATCCAAATATGTGAAATCACAAATGCACATAGTATTTAGAAACCTTGAATACCAAGATTCACTGTTTCTAATTTTTAAACAATCAAAGTCGTTGAAAATGGTTTTGAAAACCACACATCCGATATCAAATAAAATGAGTCCATATCAATCCACTCTTAAGGGGAAATTTATCTGGATAAGTAGAACATTACAAAAAAAAGTGTATGTTCCTTGCTCTACAAACTTCTTGTCCCACAAAACACTCCTTTCTCACGCGCATTAAAAAGAGACTTCATTTAATATTAGATACTAAGTTTCTGTTTAAAGTTATTAAAATAATTTCATATATATGGTATAAAGTTCCCTTTGCACCCCCATTCTCTCATGCATACCCCCTCTTCTACACATCTTTTTGTTAGGCCTCTGTTTGGTCTTGATTTTACTCGAAAATGCCTCATGCTTTTGTTTAGTTTGAATGGTTATTGTCGCAGTTTTGTGCATTCTTAGAGACAATAAAGTAAGTATTTACTATTTTCCATGATTCCCTTGTTTTAACGATATTTAAACATTAAAAGCATCAGTAATAATAGTTTGTGTGTTTGCAAGTTTGAAATTAGTTTATTACCATTTTACGCATATGCCAATAGGATTTGATGTTGCACTCACCTCCTTATACTATGCATCAGATTCTTGTACCAATTGGGATTCCTGCACTCATGAGGATTCCTGCACCATTTTATTATAAAACAATCTCGTTCTTGCACCATGTATCAAGTTCCTGCACTAGAGTCAAAGAATGCGTAGACTACTTCAATTAGTCAAATTTGGAGGACATTACTTACCTGGCAGTTTGAATATTAGTTCGAGGATATTTTCAGAAACGCTTGTTGGTCAACATCGCACTTACTTTTCACCAAGAGTCACAAACTCACAAAAGAGGGGCCATTTACCAAATTAGTCCCTCACGTACCAAATTCAACTCCTTTATCTGAAATTTAGTTGCACCAGAATTAGATCCGACTTTTATCCATGGATAACTGTTACAATTTGTATTTTGTTCCTTATGTATTCGATTGGCTTGTTAATAGCTCAATTTGTAATGTAAAGATCTATATAAACTGAATGATGGCCTTGAGCCTGGGAGGGGGGAACTATTCCAATGTAACATTATGCGAGTATAGTCGACTCATGGATCGCTCCCTCTATTTGCGGGAGTATGATCTTTTCCCACACAATGTAAAGACCGCACTTTCAAGATTACCTGAACCACTTCATGTCAAGTTCCTTTCAATTTGGTTGAAAAATCCATGTTTATAATCTATGTGTGAACTAGATCGTTGACAGAGGGTGTGAGCAAAGGTTGGATATATATTTTTGTTATTAGCCATTCAAATCGTGAATCCTACATGTTGGAGAGCCTACATTGATAAAGGGAAACTACATCATGTTTGAGATCGATAATGTTTCTCCCACATTTTAGTTTCCATCAGACTTTTGGTCATTTTCCAAAGAAAGATTTATTTTTGTTACAGAGGGATAAAGAAGGCAAGAGAATTTATATTAGAGCAATTTCTTTCATAGATTTTGTACACAGTAAATATATCTGCCAAGGTTGGATGATGCTTTCAGGTTTTAATTTCTTAAAAGGATTTTGTTACACAAAGACAGATGATGCAAAATTAGGGAAGACTTGTTTTAATTTTCTTTGCACAAAGAATGGCTTGAATTAATCTTGAGTTTGCATTTCTTTCATTTTCTGATGATCCTCAATTTGAACTGGTAGGCATTGCTTGGTATCTATTTAAAAGATAATTAGAATTTACCTTTTGCCAATGGTCAAGGTTTCTTTTGCAAATTGTTAACAATTTAGGTTTGCCTTTCATTTTCCAAATGATTTGATTGAAGTTTGTTTTCAACTGTTAGGATTGGTGTTCATGATTTCTCAAAGTTTCCTTTGAAGTGCAGAATTCAATTTATTTTCTTGAGATTAATGCACAAGTTAGACTAGGGTTTGATTTGCAGGTTGCTGGGAGATCTCTCTGGCATTTCCAATATTATGCCTCAAAGTTCACAAACTCTTGAATTGACAATTAAATTTGGTCCATTAATATGCCCTATACTACACCCAACACCTTTATTCTGCAAATATTCATAGCTCTAAACATTATCGGTAAAAAGGTTTTATTCCTTACTTCGCTTACTCATTCTCCCACACAACACTTCTTTCTCAAACAAATTAAAAAGACACTTCATTTAATATTCGATAATAAGTATTATTTCACAAATTTTAGGTCACAAATGCATAGAGAATTCGAAATCCTTGAATACTAAGATTAGCTCTTTCTACTCTAATATCGTTTTCAAATGATCAAAGGCTTCGAAGATAGTAATTTCAATAATTAATTTCCCACCCTTATTTCACACCTGATATACACCTAAACAAGACTTTCCATGCACCAAAATTTAATAAACCAAAATCACTCATTAATCGATTAATATGTACTGTCATGCAAGAGAGATGTGTGCAGAAGAAGTTTGCGAACCGGAAATTTATGCGGAGGACCGGAACATTGCAGAAGAAATTTTATGTTCCTTGATTCATACATCCATTCTCCCACATAACACTTCTTATTCACTTGTATTAAAAGGACACTTCATTTAATACTGTGTAATAAGTATTTAATCCGCAAACGTGAAATCACAAATGCACATTGTATTTGGGAACATTGAATAACAATATTAGTTGTTTTTAGTTTTAAATGATCAAAGTCATTGAACATAGTTTTGAAAACTGCACATCGAATCATCCCGATATCAAATAAAATGAGCGCACTTAGATCCACCCTTAAGAGGAAATGTATCTGGAGATGTCGAACATTATGTATTAAAGTTTCTATTCTTTGCTCCACACACCCATTCTCCCACACAACACTCATTTCTCACATGCATCAAAAAGATACTTCATTAAATATTAAACACTATGTTTATGCTTAAAGTTAAAAGAATTTCATGTTTGTAGAATAAAGTTCACTTTGCACCCCCATTGCTCATTAATTGATTAATATATATTGTCAAACATTGTAAAAGAAAGTTTAAATTCCTTTCTTTGTACACTCGTTCTCCCGCATAAAACTTCTTCTTCACAGACATTAAAAAGACACTTAATTTAATATTGCACGATAATAAGTATTTAATCCGCAAATGTGAAATACAAAATTCACATAGTATTTAGAAACCTTGAATACCAAGGTTTGTTGCTTCTAGTTTTTAAATGATCAAAGTCGTTGAACATAGTCTTGAAAACCACACATCCAATATAAAGTTCTTTTTGCACCCCCATTCCCAGTCGCAATCTTGGTTGGATGGAGATTTGAAGTCCCAATCTTGGTTCAATCCATAAAAGATAAGTGTTTGTGTATGACTCTCATGTCTTGAATATATTATGTGTGTTTAATTGTAACACCCTCTTCCCACACTTACCCAAGCTTATCAGTCCACCAGGGTAAATATTTGATGAAGAGTTACTTTGATATGAATCAACTTCCTAGATCACCTTAAAGAAGTGGAATCAACAAAACCAAACAAAATTTACCTTCCTCGGGAGCTACAAGACCCCCAAGGGCTAACCGACCACTCTAGGTGCCCAAACCTTGAGCTAACTTTCTTTTTAACTGAGCTAGACCCCCAAAATCTCCCATGAAAAGCCCTCCATGTGACTAAAACCCTCTATTCTCTCCCATGTCAAGGCCTCCATGCGACTGCAGAATTTTCCAAGTCATTTTGTGCCAGCGACACCGAATTGTTAGCCACTTTTTCAGGGCTAGGACTTAGACCTCTTCCTAGAACTTGATTAAACTCTCACGAATGATTAATAACAAGAAAATAAGGCCTCTAATGCAAAAATTGAACAAAGATCCAACCTGAATCATCCTAACCATGACAGTAATTTCAACAAATACATTATGAACATGTAATATACAGGTCACAAAAACACTTATGAGCATAGGGACTTCATACTTATCTTAGAATCGTCAAGAGGGTATGATTTCCTCTAACATTAGCTGCATTATCATCTATTAGGTCACAAATTCATTATCATATCATCTACTAACCAATCCATGATGAGAGCTATAACTCAAGTTTGTCATAAAACCATGCTTATAACTAGCATATAACCAACAAATTAACGATGACAAAACAACCATTAAAATCACATAGTAACAAGAACATTTTCACATAAAACATATGAGGTAAATATCTCTTATTTACACATGCAAATCCAACCAAGTTAGGGACTTCCACGTACCACCTGACCATAGATTGGGCTGAACCAAATCTCTCTTTTAGCCAATCTCCCCCGTGCCATATTTCAAGCATGAATGTGGGATATCATGGAATAAACCAAGAAAACTAAGGCCAAACCACCTCATCCCTCAACCAGTGATTCCACCTCACAGTTTGACATCACTAACCATCACTAGATCAGTCTCCATCGAAGTTGTTTAAGGCTCTAGAGCGTTTGATCTTCCAGGACTAGTAACTCAACCCATAGTTGTCACCGGGCTCTAGGGTATTTGTCCAAATGAGGCCTCTAAGACTACTAACTCAACCCACCAAGGGCTCTAGAGCATTTTTCCAACCAAGGCTTCCAAGACTAGTAACTCAACCCAAACTATTACAAGGCTTCTAGAGCATTTATCCAACCAAGGCTTGAGGAACTAGTAACCCAACCCACAAACAAAGGAACATGAGCACCAACCAGAAAACGAAGATAAAACCCACAACACAATGGCTATATAGGAAATGGAAATGCTAGGTAAAACCATTGTCAATCTAGGAAATCCTCCATGTCAATGACAAATCATAACCAAGAAACCACATGCATGTTCCATGCATGCCAAAACTAGCAAGGAAATCATACATGCAATTCGGTTCTTGCAGGAAAAAATAATTGTAGTTATTGATCATGCCACCCTCTTGCACTTTCTTGATTTTCCTTTCCCTTCTTTCTCCAAATCCAAATTATGCCATACTCCTCCAAAAGTGCTCCAAGAAAACTCAACAAATTTTCTTGAAACTACCAAATGCATAATTACATATATAATGAGATATCTCTTTGTATACGATATTCATTTCAATAGGCAGGAGCAGGGATCAACCTTATCTTAGCATACGAGAGCTTATTGTTGAACAAGAAATGAATGACTCGATACCAGAATGAAAGATGGAATGGGTTCCAGAGAGAAGAAACAAATAGATTCGAGTTGGTCCCTATTTCACCCGTGATAGGATTCGACAATTCGGTTGCTAAAAGTCAAATTTGATTGGTTAACTCTTGAAAAAAATTTCCTATGTTCCTTCCCTTGCAAGTGATAGTCCCTTGTGAGTGTTAGTGGTATCTCATTCCCTTGGTAGTCATCACTCTGTAGATATCCCACCTATCCTTATAAGAATTTCTCAGTAGGTAGGTCTTTGCTTGGAGGTCTAAATTCATAAGCTTTAATCAATTCATTCCAATTTTTTGGGGATCACAGCAACCATAATATTTGAAGAAGAAACATATAGGAAGGCACTTCTTTCATCAGCGTCCAAGAGTATGAGAGAGAGAGAGAGAGAATAGAAGAGAGAGCTCCAAGCTAAAACTGACAAAAGGTTGTGAATTGATCCTCAGAAGCCTTTTTATCACTGAGGCCTCTATTTTCTTCATTTTCCATTTTTTTTCCTTCATTTTCCTCCTCACATGAAACCTGTGACCTTTCACCTTCCTTTTCTCCTATTTTCCATTGTTTCATAAATAAAATTCCAATAATGCCTCATGCCTTTCCAAAGCCTTTTCCATTTCCCTTTCCAATTTCCATAGCCATTAATTAATCACAAGTGATCCCCATCACTATGTTTTTTTCCCAAAATTTAGCTTGGAATATGTATCCCATGACCTTGGTTATTTTTTTACTTTTATTAACTTTATTGCATGGATTTTTAACCTGGGGATGTTACAGACCCCTCCCCCTAAGGGACGATCTTCAGTGTTCAATGACACCTATAACCAATAATACTACTGAAAAACAAAACATACTTCCCATGGAGCTTTATAACTTAGCTCGTTGCAACATTTATAATGAACAACCTATTGAAAATCAAACCAACACGAAAACATAGCAACATGACAACCATACCACTTATTGGAGCTTTATAACACAACTCATGTATGTATTTACATCCATATACATATACCAAAACTGCTTTTCCTCAACCGAAAAACAAGGAATGATACATAGCCCACATCTAATCATCCATCTCCCATGTAGCTTCGTCGGGCCCAAAATGCTTCCATTGCACTTTAACCTGCTCGAATGCTCGGTTTCATAGCATGAGCATGTTTCTCTGCAAAATGCACTAAGGTTCCAACTGGAATTGTCCTTTTGGTTCCACTTGCAATATAGACCAATCAATAACATGATCAACATCTTTCACATATATTTTAAGCAAGGAAACATGGAAAACATCATGGACTTTCATTGTCGGAGTTAGTGCAAGTCGATAGGCCACTGGTCCAACCTTTTCAAGGATTTATAAAGACTCACAATGTTGAGTTTCCAACTTCGCACATGACCCAATCCTCAAGGAGATATTCTTGGGCTTGATGCACAAGTACACATATTCACCAACCTGAAACTCCTTAAACAACTTGTGCTGATATGTATAAATTTTCTGCCTATCCTATGTTGCCTTTAGATTCTTCTTGATTACTTGCATTTCCTATTCCATCTCTACCAACATGTACAGTCCAATCAACACCCTGTTCATTGGATTACTCCAACTGATGGGAGTTTTACAATTCTGCCCATAGAGTTCCTCAAACAAACTCATCCTGAGTGACTCCTAATACCCATTTTTGTAAGAAAACTCAACCAGTGGAAGATACTCTTCTCACTTCCATTGTTGGTGCATCACATACATCATCAACATGTCCTCGAAAATTCTATTGAGCCTCTTTATCTATCCATATGTTTGTGGATGATAAGTTGTGTTGAAGGCCAACTATATACCTAAACCTGCAAATAACTCCTTCCAAAACTTGGAAGTGAACTTAGCATCCCTATCTGACACAATATTCTTTGGAACACCATGCAATCTCATTATATCTCTGATGAAGACCTACGCTACATCACTAGCTGAATAAGTAGACTTCACTGGAAGAAAGTGTTCTACCTTTGTCAACTTGTCCACCACAACCATGATATAATCATGTTTTATAGTTGTCCTCGACAAACCTGTGATAAAATCCATGGAAATGACCTCCCATTTCGACTCTGGAATCAGAATCGGTTGTAGTAATCCACCTAGATGCTTACACTCTACTTTTACTTGTTGACAATCTAAGCACCTAGCCACAAACTCTGACACTTCCTTTTTCAAATTCAACCAATAGTAGAAATTATTCACCGTTGTCAATGTCTTTTGATATCCTAGGTGACCTGAATATGAATTAGCATGAAATTCCCTCAAGATAAGCTTCTTGAGCTCACTTTTGTCTGGTACATATATCCTGTCCCTAAATTTGACCAAAACGTTTGCTCTAAGATGATAGTGCACATCCTGATCACCTGTATCTTGTTGTAACATGTTCCTAAGCTACATATGCCTATCATGTTATCCTTCCTGTAGGATCTGATCTTGTAGGTTTGTCCCATATGAATTCATAGCTGTTATATGATTTACCTATACTCTTCTGCTAAGAATAACTGCAACCTTGTTCTCCTTCCCCTTGATGTACCTCATCTGAAAATAAAACTCATTGATCATGGCAAAACATATATCTTGCCTGGAATTCAGATTTGGTTGGTCAAATAGGTATCTCAATCCACTCTGATCACTCATCAAGATGACCCGCCTACCAAGAAGATAATATCTCCACATCTTTGAAGCATGGATGATAGAGACCAATTCAAGATAAATATAAGAATGGGTCTTAGGGAATGTACTATCTCTAGGGGAGGCGAAAAGAGGGCCTTATGCCCAACATAAAGCTTCTAGAGTTCAAGCAACATGAAGTAACCCTCAAACAACCTCATAGATACTCTCTAGGGGATATTGGTATTTCAACTTGGATATGGGAGTCATGGCATGTTATTATACGTAAAGAGACTCAAAAATTGTTAGTATGTATGGTTTTCTAATAATAGTGTGTGCACATTCTAAGAATGTGAATGCACTATTAGAATTTGTGCACATTTTTGTAATGCATGTATCTATACAATTATTTATAAAATAATATAGTTATAGAGTAACCTACATTTATATTAATTATCCAAGTTTAAATCAACATACTTTGAATTCAAATTAATAAAATCACGTATCTACGAATCTAGTGCAATAATCAACCATGGTATGTAACAACACCACAAAAACCTCACAACAAATTATGTGTCCTCTCTCTAATATGTGAGGAAAAAATTTCTATTAACCCTTAAAACCCTTCTATATTAGTTTCAAACTCTCCTTATTGTCCCTCCTTCCAAAGGGAGTACAAAACTGTTATATATTATAAACTTATACTCTATATTGTATAAAATTGTTATAGTTTTAGCATTATAAATGGATACATAGACTTCTTTAAGGGGGTTGTTGAATCCATCTACCTAAACTTTAACATGTGTAGATGGATTTAGAGCATACTAGTTCAAAGACCCCTTTGTCTCTAAATTTTAACACTGCAAATGGATTCAGAGACCTACAGATGGATTTAGAGACTCTTTGAATCCATTTGTAGGGTTCAAATTTAGTGAAATGTAGCACTTCAGTATCCAAATCACAATTCTCTATTTTTGGAGTGACACAATTGAATAACATAAATGACTAATTCATATACTTATACTTGTTAGTTGGTCATATTTGTTGGAAATAATACTGAGAGGGGGGGGGGGGGGGGGGGGGGGTGAATCAGTATTAACAGATCAATAAAACTTTTCAAATTTCATGCTCAGAAACATATACGCTACTTCAGTTAAGTGAACCAGCGTGTACAAGCTACTCTGTCTAAAGCAACTAGCATATATCCAGAAATCTTATGATTCAGTTAGCTTATCTTCTGTAAATGCATCAGAACATTATTAACCACATTGACAGTAAACAGGTGCAGTATAACAGAACAGATCATCACATAAAAGCCACACACATGAACACCATGATATAAGGTGGAAACCCAATGTGGGTGAAAACCACCTGCTGCAAGTCATCTCTTTCTTTCTTTAATAAGAAACTTCAGTTTACAATCTTTTGTACTGGTGCAGCCTTATACCAGTACGCAGGCTACAACCTGCAGAGGGCTACAACCCTCTCTCGTTTTCCAACTACTTTTGGAAGGGAGCTACAACCCCCTCGGCTCTTGTACTAGCCGATCCATTTACTAGTACGTAGGTGCTGACCCTACAGAAGGCTACAACCCTCTTTCCTTCAGGGACCACGTTTCATCAATTTTCAGACTGGATCCATGAGTACAAAACAAACATTACTGCAATACAATCATCAACTTATACTTGCATCATAATTCATTAAATAACCCAATACTGAATCACTGAAACCCTGTCACCAAGAACACAGAACCCAAACCAGAGCCCAGAACTCTGCAACAACCACCAGAATCAACAGCAACCTAAAATATCAAATCTTATTATGCATACGCTACTTCACTGTACCAAAACCGCGGGTATACGCGCTTTCTCCAAAGGCAACCCGCGTGCAGATCTAGAAATAATTACTTATACCTTCGCTGTCAGATCTGACCCTTGCCAAGCGTCCCGAACAGATAACCAGCAATACCAGATCTTCTCACTTCATCAGACACACAATACATGCTCTACTTTGCCTAATGATCTTCTCCTTATATAACCTTAGGCATTTCACAATACCACGGACCAAAACCATAGTAACACAATACCATCAACTTCAAAACTAGGGATCGACACGCCCGTCGAGACACCACGGTCCAAAACCATAGGCACAACTTCCAAGGACTAACTACCATGGACCAAAAGTAAGCTTTCCGACATGTACGCTCTTTTCCGTTCATGAAACGGTGTGTATACCCTACTTGGTATATAGCGAACCTGCGTACACGCGACTTGGTATATAGTGAACCAGCGTGTATACGCGACTTGGGCTTAATGAACCTACGTGTATGAACTTTCTTGGCCTGCTGTACTAAGATCTGTCTTCTGATTAAGTTGCCATCACTTGTACCTGTCTCTGAGTGAGTTGCCATCAAGGACAACACTTGTATCATAATGCCAACAATCTCCCCCTTTGGACTTGATGGCAACCACCACACCAAATCACTCTCCCCCTTTGACATCAAGGGCAAAGGGCGGACCAAGATATTCTCTTCTTTGGTATACCTTCTGCTGTCCATACTCCCCCTGAGTACCTGCTGAAATCTCCAAATGTGCTCCCCCTTTGTGTATGCCAAAGTGTACCAATCTATCCATGCTCCCCCTAAGCGGATGCAGGTTCTAAGACCAGCAATAACTAACATTTATATGATCTGTACCATACGCATAAGCCTGCAATACCATTTCAACAAGATGTATCATTTAATGCCAACAATGAATAATTTGAAGTATATGCTCCCCCTGAGCGTGAGCCAACCATGACTGAACCATTTCCTAGGTCTGTTCTTCTGCCCTTTATGCTTCCCCTGAGCCTGAGCCAACCATGACTGAACCATTTCCTGGGTCTGTTCTGCTGCCCTTTCTGCATATACGCGACTTTGCAACCTGTAACTCGCGTATATACATGACTTGTCTTCATTATATCAGCGTATGCAAGATGGAATACTGAAATTCATCACTTTCAGATTCCCCTGTGTCTGTTGTGTCAGCTGTCTGAATTATGCCACACCTTTCTGTCTCTGTCTTCTTTAATTCCTGGAACTGTGATGATGTATGGTCCTCTTGTTTTGAATTTTGAAATCTGCTCCTGCATTCCCTTGCTTTATGCCCATAGTTGTTGCATGTATAACATCTTACATATTTCATGTTCCTTCTATCGCAATCAATTGCTTTGTGTCCATATGCATTGCAGGCAAAGCAATATCCTCTGAAATACCTAGGATGTGATGATCTTTTGTAATGGTCTTGACCCATTCTACTTCTACATCTGGCTGCAACATGTCCAAGATTATGACATACTTAACATTCAACATTATTCAGTGGGGAAAATAATCGTCTATCACTTCCATAGTTAGGAGTAAAGGATATTCCTTGAGGAATTTCTTTCCTTGGTTGTTCCTTGTTCAGCATTTCAGATTTCTCATTAGAATTCCTTGCCTCACCTTGTGCACTAGATTCACCTTCAACATATTCATGAAAACCAAGACCAGTTTTGATAGCAGGAGACCTTTGACTATTAAGAATATCATCCAAGACTTTAGTACTATCTTGAAATCGTAAAAGCTTATCCTTTTCTTCTATTTTACCTTTCAAGATATTTACCTCAACTTGATGTTGTTCTTCCTTTTTCAGATACTGATTCCTTAGGTCTTCTTCAGCTTTTCTTCCTTCTTCCACTTGTCGCTTTAGTTTGATCACTTCATGTTCTTGATCTTCAAGATCTTCTTTTAGAGAGAGAATCTTTGATTCAAGTCTCTGAATAGTTGTGCTCTGATCCTTTACTATATCCTGTAATTGCTCCCTTACCCTGGTTTCTGTCTCCAATTGTTCTTTTAATTTGGAAACTTCTTCAGTTTCTGCATTCTTCTTTTCATGTGCCATGAGACTTTTAATATCTTCGCTATTATTGGATGAAGCATTCTTCTTTTCATGTGCCATGAGACTTCTAATATCTTCACTATCATTGAATGAACTTTTAATATGGGTATAATAGCTTCTACCATCTTCTTCAGATATCTTTCCTTTGTTATGAGGGCATCTAGCAGCATAGTGACCAACTCTACCACATAGAAAACATTTGAAAGGTAGCTTACCTTTGAACCATCCAGTTCCCCGTTCAAGATTCTTGACAAAATTTACCTCATCTTCTTCCTCTGACACTTCGAATGCGGCTTCTGGTGGTACCTCTTGTCGCATTTCAAAAGCAGTTAAGATCCCGTGAAGCTGTGACATGGTGATTTTCTGCACATTCTCCTTTTCTTCTATGGCAGATACTTTTGAATCAAATTTAGCAGACAGAGATCTCAAAACCTTTTCAACTAAGACAACTTCCTCAAATTCTTCACCCAGATCCCTCATACAATTCACAATCTCATCCATATGTAGGAAATAATTAGCTATGCTTTCATTACTATGCATCTTAAGAGTTTCATACCGGATTCTGAGAGTTTGAAGCTTTGCTCTTTTTACCTGATCATCTCCTTTGTAGCTTGTAACGATTTTGTCCCATATTTCCTTAGCTGATTTGAAATGCATGATCTTCATAAATTCTGATTGTGTCAAACTACTCAATAGGACAGTAACAGCTTTGGCATTGAGCTCATATTGCTTTTTCTTTGCTGGATCTGTAGGAGTTGCTGATGGGAATTTGTATCCTCCTTCTACGATTCCCCAAACTTCTGCTCCAAGTGATTGTAGATATGCAGTGGTTCTTATCTTCCAGTGAGTAAAATTGTTCCCGTCAAAGACTGGTGGCCTGATGTGTGCCTCTCTTTCTGGATTAGCCATTCTGATGGATCTTTTCCTTCAAGCGATCAAGATTCCTCTGAAGGACCTGCTCTGATACCAATTGTTGGAAATAATACTGAGAGGGGGGGGGGTGAATCAGTATTAACAGATCAATAAAACTTTTCAAATTTCATGCTCAGAAACATATACGCTACTTCAGTTAAGTGAACCAGCGTGTACACGCTACTCTGTCTAAAGCAACTAGCGTATATCCAGAAATCTTATGATTCAGTTAGCTTATCTTCTGTAAATGCATCAGAACATTATTAACCACATTGACAGTAAACAGGTGCAGTATAACAGAACAGATCATCACATAAAAGCCACACACATGAACACCATGATATAAGGTGGAAACCCAATGTGGGTGAAAATCACCTGCTGCAAGTCGTCTCTTTCTTTCTTTAATAAGAAACTTCAGTTTACAATCTTTTGTACTGGTGCAGCCTTATACCAGTACGCAGGCTACAACCTGCAGAGGGCTACAACCCTCTCTCGTTTTTCAACTACTTTTGGAAGGGAGCTACAACCCCCTCGGCTCTTGTACTAGCCGATCCATTTACTAGTACGTAGGTGCTGACCCTACAGAAGGCTACAACCCTCTTTCCTTCAGGGACCACGTTTCATCAATTTTCAGACTGGATCCATGAGTACAAAACAAACATTACTGCAATACAATCATCAACTTATACTTGCATCATAATTCATTAAATAACCCAATACTGAATCACTGAAACCCTGTCACCAAGAACACAGAACCCAAACCAGAGCCCAGAACTCTGCAACAACCACCAGAATCAACAGCAACCTGAAATATCAAATCTTATTATGCATATGCTACTTCACTGTACCAAAACCGCGTGTATACGCGCTTTCTCCAAAGGCAACCCGCGTGCAGATCTAGAAATAATTACTTATACCTTCGCTGTCAGATCTGACCCTTGCCAAGCGTCCCGAACAGATAACCAGCAATACCAGATCTTCTCACTTCGTCAGACACACAATACATGTTCTACTTTGCCTAATGATCTTCTCCTTATATAGCCTTAGGCACTTCACAATACCACGGACCAAAACCATAGTAACACATTACCATCAACTTCAAAACTAGGGATCGACACGCCCGTCGAGACACCACGGTCTAAAACCATAGGCACAACTTGCAAGGACTAACTAACATGGACCAAAAGTAAGCTTTTCGACATGTACGCTCTTTTCCATTCATGAAACGACGTGTATACCCTACTTGGTATATAGCGAACCTGCGTACACGCGACTTGGTATATAGTGAACCATCGTGTATACGCGACTTGGGCTTAATGAACCCGCGTGTATGAACTTTCTTGGCCTGTTGTACTAAGATCTGTCTTCTGATTAAGTTGCCATCACTTGTACCTGTCTCTGAGTGAGTTGCCATCAAGGACAACACTTGTATCATAATGCCAACAATATTTTTATTCTTGGACTATAGTAGCCATTTACGTTAAACATTTTTAATTTTGTCACATATTATCTAGTAATATATTTTAGTCCTGGACTAATTAGTCATTTAAGTTAGTCATTTTTAGTTGAGTCACTTCTTATCTAGTAATATATTTTATCCCTAGACTAAATTAGTCGTTCTTAGTTGGGTCACTTAAAATTGCTCAAATTTAGTAGTAATTCACTTGAAATCATTGTGGCGACTAACATTTTTAGTCACGTAGTCACTAATCTCTCATTTTGTACTAGTGATGTGTAACATAATTCTACTCATGCTCATTCAATTTTCATGATTCATAACATACCACCTGTCCCTCCTACATCAAGACTCCACCACGTCCTCTCTTGCAGGCATCTGTACACGCCACAAACTTTTTATCCAGATCTACAATCTTTATAATTGGAGCATTTGTCAACAACTACTTCAACTGCTCAAAACTTGTTTTTTGTTCCTCTGTCAACTCAAATTTATTACCTTTCCTTACAATGATATAATATTCTAAGAAATCTGTGAGAATTTCTTAATGAACCTCCTGCAATAACCTACTAACCCCATAAATGACCTTACCTCATCCACATTTCTAGGATCTACCCATTCCATAATAGCTTTTAATTTTTTCCCTATCCACTATTATGCCTTCCTTGGAAACCACATATCCCAAGTAATGTACCTCAATCTACAAGAAATTGCATTTTTCTAAGCTTGGAATACAACTGATGCTCTCTTAGCAATCTCAGCACTATTGTTAAGTCTTCAACATGTTCTTCCTCGTTCTTAGAATATATCAATATATTGTCAATGAATACAATCACAAACTTGTCCAGATAAGGACTCAATACACTATCATCAAGCACATAAACGTAGCTGGAGCATTAGTCAAACCAAATGGAAATATAACAAACTCATAATGCCCATACCTGGTCTTAAAAGCAGTCTTGTAGATGTCCTCTTCTCTAATGCGTACCTGATGGTATTCTAATCTCAGATCAATCTTCGAGAGCACTACTGCTCCCTTCAATTGATCAAAAAAATCATCAATTATCAACAATAGATAACTATTCTTGATGGTCACCTTGTTCAACTGCCAATATTCAATGCATAACCTGAGAGTACCATCCTTCTTCTTCACAAACAACATTGGTACACCCCAAGCTGATACACTTAGCATGATTTATCCTTTTTCAAGCATTTCCTTCAACTGAAACTTCAATTCTACTAACTCTAGTGTGCTCATCCTGTATGGTTCCTTTGATGTTGGTGTTGCCCCTGGTACTAACTCAATAGAAAATTCCACTTCCCCATTAGGCTGTAACTCTGGAATCTCTGTGGGAAATACATCTTGCAACTTTTGTAGAACTAGAAACCTCTTTCAAACTTCTGCATCCTCAACATCTTTATCTTTATCGCTAGAAATATGTATTGCAAATAACACACACCCTTTCCTGTGGTTGTACTTCACTTGAATAGTTGTCATTGTTCTAACTGATGTTTCCTTCTTCTTACCCTCAAATATCCTCTATTCTCCATTATCATTCAAGAACTCAATAGTCTTGTAATAAAAATCCACCTTGGTCCTATGAAAATACAACCAATCCATACCCAACAACATATTGTATGATCCCAATGAAAGCACATTCAAATGTGTTGATGTAGGCATACCATTCAAATCAAATTTATAAGCTCTTACCCATTGATGAACTATTTTCTTAGTACCCGTAGCCAACTACACTAACCAAGACTCTGCATGTACTTATTTATTCAAACCTCACTTATCCACCAATTTTGGATTAACATAACTATAATTGGATCCAAGGTCAATCAAAATAGAAACAACTTAATCACAAATCTTAACGTCCATCTCGATAATAGATGCCTAGTGATCCGCCTGCCTGTTATCCAATGATGCATAAATACGAGGAATATTTTGTCCAACATCTTCCATTTTTTGTGCCTCCTGAGCACTATATATCTACGATCTACCACCCTAATGTTGTGGACAATCTCTCCTACGATGATGTTTTCCACACATCCAACACTGTAAAGGCTTCCTCCCATCACCCTTGTTTTTCTCCTCAATCTGAAATCCCTACCCTCTGTCATATGCATTGAACTTCTTAGGCAATGTTGCATTCTCTTTGGTACTTGTGTCCTGAGCTCTTATTCACTTCTTACCTATTAATATTGGGACATGTTCTTTTCTTAGAACCGAAGCTTCAGTTTTCCATATTATCCCATTTATTAATTCAATCACATGAATCATTATCATATTGACAAATGAAGAAGGAATACATGTGATAAATGACGAAGACAAGCCAAGACAAGAGAACACAAAGATATGGCAAAAGCCAGTGAAAAACCCAAATATGGGGAAAACCCTTTATCGATCTTCTTTATTATAAATATTAAATGTTCAAAGAAGGAAAGAGAGAGAGTACAATCATAGTCAAAATAGATTTTCCAATACCACTTTCCAAATACTAAGGAGATGTCCCAATCAAATCTCCACTTCAGTCTTCAGCTCTAACCAGAGATCAATGATAGTCAAAGCAGCTACAAAAATGATTTGAACCTAGTTTAATAAATGCAGCCTTTAGAGATGAAGATAAAACTCCCAATATAGTTTGAATCTTGGTAGAATTTCAAGTCTGGTTAGGGCTCATATCAACCCTAACTTATAGCAGCAAACCCTTGAGAACATCCTCAAAATACTTCACTCCTCCTTGTTGTAGATGTGGTCCAATCTAGGCTAACATTTAGGCTTCAGATCCTTTGTTTAACATATGATCAACTCATGTAATCTTCATTGAGGGACTATAGTTTGCAAGAGAAATAGACACAACCCAAAATATCCCTTAAACACAGATTACACAAGCCCATAATTCCTCCAAAACAACCTCAGCCTCCTGCCTAAGGAACTTGGCTCATGAAGAAGACTATAGAGATAAAAAAATTTCCCTTGATACATTCACTAGAGATCTTCCTCTTTTGTGGATCAATTCAGAGAAAATAATGAGAAATGTGTGTGTCCCAAATGAGGGTAAAGACACCTTTATTTATATAATTCGAAGGGGAACAAAAAACATGTCTATTTGGCATAATGAGCCGACATAGAGGAGAGGCCGAGCTTGATATTTTACATAAATTCAAAGAACCATTTCTCCTTATCAAATTTTGATGATCTTAGGTTGATTTCAGTCCTATCGAAAAGAGGAATTCAGTGCCATAATTATCTTGTTCAAAAGACCTACCCAAAGTGGAATTTGGCCCTAGTTGTCAATTTTAACACTTCCTCTCAACTAAGGAGAATTCCACCTAACAATCCATTTATTATCATGCCATCTTGTGGTCATTTACCATCTCTGAATCTCATCTCATCTCGGCTCTACTGAACACTGATATGAATAATGAAGAAGGATCGATAGAGAGTGAATCAAAAGACCTTACCACTCTCCACTGACAAAAGCCAGTCCAAAAGTAGAACCTCAATTAGACTTTATCCCAAATCAAGTTGTTGAACACCATGCATCCTAGACATAGGGAGTACGGTAGTACCTAATGCATCAATCAGTAGTGATATGGTCCCTATCCACCTTTCCCAACTCATTGGCCCGATGAGAGGTACTTCCCATGTGTCCCGGACTACATGGGTAGGGATATACTGAATCAATAGCAAGGAAATAATATATCGCATCCTGATCACAACCACATGTAGGGAAAGGATGAAACACATCCTACAGTCACACATCACAACCAACATGGGGAAAGGATGAAACACATTCTATAGTCACACATCACAACTAACATGGGGGAAGGATGAACCACGTCCTACAAACACAAGTCACAATCACATGTAGGGACAGGATAAAACAAATCCTACAAACACAAGCCATAACCATCAATTGTAGGAAAAATCCTACATGTGGGGAAGAATGAACCATGTGCCACTGACAAGTCAACCACCAATTGTAGGGAATGAGCATCCTACATGTGGGGAAAGGATGAACCATGTCCCAATGACATGTCAACAGATGCCTATATGCATTTCTCACTAGGGTATCCATAGAAGAAGGTAAACTACTCATCCTATGCATATGTCAGCAACAATAGGGGAAGGTGAACCACTCACCCTACATACATGTGTCCACAATCGTAGGGTAAGGTGAACCACTCACCCTACACACACGTCAACCCCCATGGGGTATCATAGGGGAAGGTGAACCACTCACCTTGTACGCAACACACCAATAGGGGAAGGTGACTACTCACCTTATGGTTGCTCACAGCTCAATAAGTACCCCAAGCCTTTAGGAGCTCTCAGAGCTCAATGTTCCACCTTAACAAAATATCCCTTCATATAGGGGAAAAATCCAGGTTTATTTATGAAAATTAATGATATTGCTGACCGAATTGTTAGTGGAAGCCTCCATAGCTCTACTCAATATATATACTAGAAAAGATATTTAGCAACCCCCAATAATCTTCTAATTTTGGCATATCTATTGCAAAAAATACTTAATTGTTTCTTACTACCTCTTACTCAGGGAGACCACAAGCCTAAGCTTGTCTTTCCATAATGCAAAACATCCATCTGGAAACCTACTCATTATTAGATCCATCCACTTTGAATATAATTTATTAATACCCTCAATCATGCCATCATTATGGAGATGTTATTCCATAAATAGGAATGACCTTGTTATTCTTCCTGGGAAGATCCAATAAACAACTCCCACGAAGACTCAATATGTAATGATAAGTCTCTTATTCATTTCTTCAAAGTCCAAAGGTATCTTCAAAGAAGTTTCATCCTTAGATATAAACATCAGAAATAAATAATGCATGAGAAGATTCTATCATGGTACTATCCTCTTTAGGTAATAAAGTTGGGAGTCTTCGAACCTTTCTCCAAGATTAGGGCCCTTGCCTTTTTCTTCAATAGTCATTCCAATCCTAATGTTCTAGACAATGATCAGGGATTTATTGTCACATCTGAGTACTGAAATGGATTTAGTGTAAACTTTGCTTGCTATAAGACATAATAAAACATCCTCGGACTTATCACAAACTAATTTTAATATGTAGATTCTGAGGAAGGCACATTTTAAATTAGGCACAACATACTAATTACAACTGTGGAATATTCTTCATTTAGTAAAGGGTCTTGGTGAGCTAATGTATTTATAACATTCTTGACCAATCTCCAACCATATCTCCTACATGTAGTATTCCATCAGAGTATAAATAACCTTAGCGATGTAGATTCCAGTTTTTTGTAGCATTTCGAAAATATGACATGTAGATATTGTTATTCAAAATAAACTCAGATGGAATACTATAACATCGGATGGCACATTCTGCAATGAAACATTTGTAACTATTGAGATCCTCAACCAGTTGATGTAGGCTTAATATTTATAAAAAAAGACAACATGTTGAATCAAAACACTACTCCTGTTGTAGCGACTACAACCACCCTCAAAAAATTTTCCTTATCTTTGTTTTGGAGCCTCCCTACCAACCTTTCACAGTAGCATGTCTTTCTTCGTCAAGTACACAAGCTTCAGTGATTTTCTTGCAGAATGACAACCTATCCATAAGAGCTTGCTGCATTCCCCTCACAGGTTGTTCCTCTAGACTTGGTCTAGTTACAGGCTAAGTAGCTCCCTCAAGAAATTACGCAATTCTAGAGGGCAACCATTCTTCCCTCCATAAATTGTGCAATTCTGCCAAGAAGCCTGTTGGGCTCCAGAATTTCGCAATTTTACTAGTCACGGTTCATCCAGAAAATTGTGCAATTCCTCCCAGCAGGGCTGCTCAGTGCAGGAATTGTGCAATCTTGAGCAGCAGTTAGTTTCTCTACCCATAAATTTCACAAATATCCTGGGTAGCTAGCCCAGCTCCATAAATGCTCATTTTCTCCTAGCATTTGAGCAACATCTTGCATGTGCATTTGAGTTGACCGGTTCCCTCTGGGACTAAGAAAAACTGATTTTCATTCATGGGATGCTTCTCCCAAGGTAGTATGTTAAGGCATCCCTTGATTCAGGGATCTACTTTTAGCAACTAGAGGTTGCATGCAAGGATCATATCGAAAACCTTCCACCAAGTGTCGCTCTTCCTAGATTTGTGGCATGCGCGTCACTTCTTCAATTTTATCAAAACTCATGAACTGGATGTTACAAAGCTCAGCCGTAACATAGACCTTGTAACTCTGACATCCCACATCACATCTAGGAGTCTTCATCACATTCAACTCAACTGTGTTGGGGTAAGCCCGCTTCCCATGTCTTATGTTGCATTTCTGGTGATTTTTGTGTTTCTCTTTGTATGAATGTTGTCTACTTGATTTCAGTGAGCGCTTGTTGTTGTTTTGATACATACTATCTTGTACTAGCACCATTTCAGTTTTAGTTAACATCTCAATGTTGTCACATGCATGAAACTCTTTTTCACGAATGGTTGCTAATTTGGTGACTCGCCTCACCCACGTGCAAGTTATTCCATTTTCTAAATCTGTCTTTCACTGTTTTCATGCATGATCATTCACTTATGCTTACACTCAGTATCTTCATGACTTAAATTTCACATTTGCTTTTAGTTACCCGTTGGCGAGTCTAGGTAGCCTTGGCCTGGACTCTGCCTCACCAAGACAACATTGTGCAATCCTGAGAGGGAAGGCCCTGTCTTCCTCTCAAGAAATGCACATTTTTGTCTAGTGATTGTCCTCCAGTCTTGCATTGCGCAATTATGAGGGATAGTGACTGTTGGCCTAGGAAATTGCGCCATGTAGTCATTGAGCTTGCAACCATTGCCAGTTGGGGTTGTGCATTGCGCAATTCCAGCAGTCAACAACCAGAATAGACTGTGCATTGCGTAATTCCAGTAGTCATTCAACCTCCCAACAGCCGAGACTATGCCTTGCACAGTCTTGGAAGTCAGTCTCCCGACCTCCCGCAGTAATTGCGCAACCTTCATGATTAGTCACACAAGTATGTTGCAAGTCAGTTCTCAAGTTCATTTTGGTTTTCGACTAACTGATTCTTGCCATGAGTGTTTCCATGTCTCCAGGTATCGCAGCTATTCATCTGCCTCTCAACAGTACAGGTGCAATGGTTTCCAAGAGAGTAGATTCGAAGAAATCATTCAGAGCACACTTGGGGATGTAGTCGATCAAGTGTTTATGGACTTGCCTACCCACGAAGACATCAAGTTGTTCGTAGGCAAGGAAATCAAGATATGATGACAACAACATCACAACAAGAAGAATCATGAACAACAATTGAACGCAACATACCGGATGCAACAAATGCAAGAGGAAGGTTGTTAACAACACAGAGGCAGAACAAAGTTGCAAGCTCATGAAGCATATCCACTTGTGGTGAAAACAACTTTGGAGACTCAGTCTATGAGGTGATGATGTGACATGAAAATCATGCGAAGGCAGAGAAAGGAATAGAGAATTAGTTGCATGTGCTCAGGTAGCAACTCAAGGAAGAACATGAGTTGCATAGACAAGAGAATGAGCTACAACAAGAACAGGTATAGCAGTGGGCACAACATGCACTCATGGATGAAACTATGCCCGTACAAGTTAAAGATCCATCCCAACAGCTGGCATGGAGCAGACATGACGAGCAACGTTTTTGATCACATGCAAGGGAATACAATAGCATGCATGTCATTGTGCACACGCATGCGATCCCACCCATCGACACACTCACTGAGGCTAAGGCAAGAAAAAATTCCAACTGGAGCTTAACAAGTAGTTGAGAGTTGATGCGCATGACCACCAACACACACTAGAAGATCAACACGAACAATATGCATCAGTGTGTTCCCAGTTCATCTACACCCAATAAGACCATGTGCATGCTAACAGATAAGTTGGATGGAGGATCCATACCAAGGCACCCAGAAGCAACGGAGGCAAGAGTTGGCTTCAGCAAGATGTCACCATGGATCGCATGCACACCATCAAGGATGACCAAGCTTGGCATCAACTCATCACCTTCACCATCACAAGCATATCAAAGAGTTGGTCTCACCACAACGGATCGAGTGCCATTGATCTCTTGCATGGCTTTCTCAAGCCATTTTGTCTCACATGAGCACATGACATGCATTGTAATGTAACGTCTTGTCAAGTGGAAGTTCAAGTGTTGATAGTTGGATGTAACAGTCATAGAGTAGATGAAGAGTCATGAGGGTAGATGAACTATCACAAAGGGTAATGTCAAGGGTCACCCCACCCTTTGCTATAAATAGAACCTCATAACTCATTATAAAGGCTTTTGGTCATCCAAGCTTCTGATAGGACTATCTTAGAGAGAGCTTGGACAATATTTTAACAAGCCTTGGCTTCTCCACTGCACAGAGCTAGCATATCTCTTTGAAAGAGAAGGTGGTTGTGGCTGTAACATTCCACTGTCGGAAATAGTGGTTAGACATGGATGTATTATATGACTGGAACTTACACTTATTAATATAACAGAGCTAGCACATTTCATGCATATGTTGTATTGTATTCCATGATATTCGGTTTACTCTAAATGATATATGCATTGGTTTGCTTATGCATGCATGTATAGCTATCTATGTATGTATGTATGAATATTTTTGAAATGTGTTGTTGGTTTAACCATCACTTTGGATTTCTTGCTAACTCGCCTTCCATGTTGTGATGCATCTTCGCTCGTGTGTTCCGTTCTTAAATGCGTGCTATCACAGGTTTCCAAGGGGTACACTCATCTAAACCCCCATGTTTTAGAACCTCTCATGCACCTTCCTTGGCTCACTGCAGTTGTCACACCCTTGCTACCACTAGAGTTATCTTACTTGCCTTTGTGCTAAATCACGGTCAAGGAATTACTGTACAACCCACTGTTGGGACTCCTACACCAAACAGTATGAGGTATAATTAGGGCTTCTTACCAAGGAGATCCCCTTACATGTTGGTGGGTCCAGAACAATCAACACTCCCTCATGGCCAGTTGATACTGCATAAGATACAAAGGATATCGGCCTTGCAACATAGACCTATAGTTTTGAATCATGGTAATTAAAGAAAAATTATATACCTTTAATATTGCTTCTTTAATGATGCTACTGTAGGGTTCTAGGGTAAGTCATCGTGGAGGGAGTTCAAAACTAAAAGAGGATAAATGATGATGCAAAATGACCAATGTCCTTGATGCCTGAAGATTTCCTCCATTCCAATGTGATAAAAATATTTAATATATATATATATATATATATATATATATATATATATATATCGCCTCTACAAATAATGATTCCTAGATGAGCTCCAATGAGGTCGTCACGATAATGTTGGAGGTATTTATCATGGATCCAGCTACTCATACTGTCTCAGGTCAGCGAATATTTTAATGCTGTGGTCCAAGACTGATAGCAAGGAGATGAGCTTTCTTAAAAACTGCTCATGAGATGATAGATCTAATGATCATATAGGAGTCTCGGCCCATTTTCCTTTGAGTTAGGTTCATTTGAGATGAAACAAGCTAAACTTATTATTTTTTGGGTTATGACCAAACTTTTAAAGAGAATTTCTGCCCTCACGATCAGGTAGCATTCATGTCCAAACAAAAAACCTTTCTGTAACTAAAACAGGGTTTTAATTCTCTTGGATATTGTTCCTTTCTAAGAACAAAATAATTTCCTTTCTTCTAAGATGTTAATAGAAAGGTTGAGTATGCCATACAATTCTAGGAAAATTCCTTCATAAAACTTAGATGTACATACCAGAGTAGCTCAAAAAAAAAGATTTGTGCCTTTTCAATACTTCATTATAGTGAAAAATTGAGCATGGTGTTACTTCATTGTGATTGGGATCGAGAGTTCTTATCTTTTAATTTGTTCACAACGTTGATTGCAAACAAGTCTCGTTATCATAATTTCCATGCAAGATTGTTTGTGAAAATACCATAACAACTTTTGGACTGCACGAATGTCATACCAACACTTTTTTTTCTAATTTTGACTACATGTTAATGCCTATTCCCTTGTAATCACCATTGTAGATTAAATTTCTTCTCAAGATTATGAGATAATGTACACAGACTGTATTGATGTAAGAAACTTCAAGGCTCATCACCTTAGATTCCATAATGATAGTGTTGATGGTCAACACTATCACGGTCTTACTTCAAATCAGACTTTCATCCACTATCAACCAACTCCTCATA
The DNA here is from genome assembly GCA_031772625.1 of Pinus tabuliformis. Taxonomy (NCBI): domain Eukaryota; kingdom Viridiplantae; phylum Streptophyta; class Pinopsida; order Pinales; family Pinaceae; genus Pinus; species Pinus tabuliformis. Next base: position 1,005,613,943 of record CM062819.1, read on the forward strand.
GTGCCAAATGTAATACCCTTACACTAATACAGGCCTTTCAAAAATCCTTCAAACAAATTCTACATAATGTGCTTTAGAACTAACTTGAACCTTTTTGTAACTCTTAATTAGTTGATTACAGATGTTAGCTTCATAAATATCCTTCAAATAATAAAGAAAAACACCAATACTTATCTCTTGCTCTTTCAACGATTAGGGCCAAGACTTTACACGCGTACTTGGACTCAAATGCTCAGGATTTGCATCACACACATATACTTCAATACTCTTCAAGATCTCATAAACATGTGAGGATGGCAAAGTATCTTGAATGTGTGTCATAAACTAGACTTATCAAGCTTGTTCCATTAATAAAGGTCATAAGAGAGAGGTCACAACTCTTTAACAAATGTGCACTACAATGAGCTTCATAACTTCAGACTAACCCCAAAAGAATGATGAAATAAATTTGATCAGAAGATTCATTATTACGTGGAATACTCCAGATCAAGATTTCACATTTATCTTTAACAAGGATAGGTTGGACTGAATCCATGCTTCAAAGAAGAAGAGTTGAGTGTGATTTTCCCACAGAATTAGCTTCAGAGGTACATTGTAGATGTTTTCCCAAAAGTCTGAGTAGGACAATTGTAACAACCCTGGTGAAAATTCCATGTAATAAATGTTAAAAATAATAACCACAGATGACTAGGACTCGTATTCCAAGATGAATGTTGGGCAAGACATCCTAAGGGGTTCTCATTTGGTTGTTTATGGCTAAGGAAATTAGCAAAGGAAAAGGCTAAGACATTAAAAGGAATTTTGGAACACTTATTTATGAAAATAATAGAAATTAGGAGAAAAGGAGGTAAAAGGTCATAGGTTGCATGTGAGGAGGAAAATGAAGGAAAATAATGGAAAATGAATAAAATAGAGGCCTCATTCATAAAAAGGCTTTTGAGGATCAGTTGGTAACCTTTTGTTAGTTCAGTGTTGGAGCTCTCTCTCTCATTATTCTCTCCCTCTCATTCTCTTGGATACTTAGAGTTTTCTTGGAGTACTCTTGGAGGGTATGGCATACTTAGATTCTTGGAGCAAGAAGGCAAAGGAATAGCAGGAAAGTGCAAGAAGGCATCAACATCAACAACTACATCAAATTTTATTGCAGGTACCGAGTTGCATGTATGATTTATTAACTAGTTTGGCATGCATGGTATATGCATGTGGTTTCTTGGTTGTGATCTGTCACTGGCATGGAGGTTGCCTGGATTGATACTAGTTTTCCTAGCCTTTCCATTTCCTAGATAGTCATGGTGATAGTAGGTTTATTTTCATGATTTTTTTTTTGTTGGTTCTCATGATTCCTTATCTTGGGTTGAGTTATTAGTTCCTGACAGCCTAGTTGGACAATCGCTCTGGAAGCCCTGTAACAACATGGGTTGAGTTACTAGTCCTGGAATCCTTGGTTAGAAAAACACTTTGGAAGCCCTTGGTGGGTTGAGTTACTAGTCCTGAAAACCTTTGTTGGACAAGCACGCTGGAAGCTCAACGACAATAGTGGGTTGAGTTACTAGTCATGGAAGCCTTAGTTGGAACAAATGCTCTGGAAACCCTAAAAGGCTTGGATGGAAACAAATCTGATGATGGTGTTGTGATGTTCGACCTTGAGGTGGAGTCACTGTTTGATGGGTTGAGGTGGATGGCCTATGGAATCCTGGTATGAGATTTGATTGATGTGTTCTATTAGATCCCATATTCATGCTTGGAATATGGCACAAGGGTGAATGGCTGAAGAAAGATCTGGCTCAGCCATTCTACAGTTGGGTGAACGTGGTAGTCTCATATTTGGTTGGTTCATTGCATTCATTAATGAGAAATCCATTCACTTGATTTTCATGTGCAAAGGTACTAATGTATTTATGGATTTGATGGCTGATATGTTTATTGTATTTATGTTCCTATTATCTTGGCTATATTTTATGACAACAACTATGTATGGGTCTTAGCATGTTTTTACTTGTATGTGAATGGATAATGTGTATATGACCTAATAGATGATAATGCAACAAATGGAATGAGGGAAAAATGGTTCATAGCAATTCTCAAATAAGTATGAGACCCCCACACTACTATGTTATTTACACTTGTAGATTACATGTCGACAATATGTTTGACGAAATTCCTGTCATGGCTAGTAGGGATCCAGTCAAGGTCTTGAACAAGTATTTTATTTTATACTTTCATTTCCATGTTACTTTTCTGATTTGAAGAGATGGATCAATTCTAGGCAGTGACTTGGGCTCTGGGCCTGAAAAAGTGGTTCAAATCATGGATTCGCTGGCATATCACTGACAATTTTCGTCCACAGTCGCTGGAAGGTAGACCTGTAAGAGCGAATTTAGGTTGTTGGTCGCTCCCTAGCCCATAACATGAGAGCGACTATGGCCCAAGAGACATAAAACAACAGTGGGACCCAAGGATATGCTATATGAGTGGCTGACTTGTCCTCTTAGGGCTTTGTTGATGATGTTGGATGTCTGTATGGTGTGTTTCCATCAGTTCCACTTCCTTAAGGTGAATTAGGAGGCCGAATCATATCATAGTGGCCTCTCGTCACATGTTTACCCTAGATGGCTAGTTTCTTGGGTAGATACAACAATGTCAAGGTGCCTCAGTTTATCCTACATAAACTCACAAAGATTAAGGCTCAACCTTAATTCGTTCAACTGATACATGCCCTAAGAAGAACTGAATAACATCCACAAGTAATTTCAAGTATGTCATGTAAAAACTTTAGATCAAGAGGCCTGAAATACATATATCCTTAGCGAATATCCACAACCCAAGTAAACCCAACCAGACTTCAATTTTACCTTCTCTTGAAATAAAAGTGACTATACAAGGTCAAATTATATTTATACATTTCAAGTGTAATCATAGTTCTCATATTTGTACTCATAATTGCGCTCTTATTACCAAAATATTCGATCATCTTCAGGTTCTAGAACTAGCCCCTCATATTTCTTAAAACAAGATTTGCAAAGGTGCCCATAATTGTAAGCTTTTGTCCGCTTCTTCATCTAGAATCTTGGTCCAGACTTCTTGACTTCCTTAATTTTCTTCAGACTTGAACTTTTGTCTCTTTTTCTAGTGTTTTTCCTCTCTAGCTCTCATACCATGTTAAATTTGGACATGTTCTTTTCTTAGAATTGAAGCTTCAATTTTCCATATTAGCCCATTTATTAATTCAATTACGTGAATCGTTATCATATTGAAATATGAAGAAATAACGCATGTGATAAATGATGAATACAAGCCAAGACAAGAGAACACAAAGATATGGTTAAAGTGAGGGAAAACCCCCAAAATGGGGAAAACCCTTGATTGATCTTCTTTATTATAGATATACAATGTTTAGAGAAGGGGGAGAGAGAGAGTACAATCATAGTAAAAATAAACTTGCAAATGCCATTGTCCAAATATTGAGGAGATAGCCCAATCACATCTCCACTTTAGTCTTCAACTCTAACCAGATATCAATGATAGTCAAAGTAGCCACAAAATTGATTCGAACCTAGATCAATAAATGTGGCCTTTTGAGTAGAAGATAAAACTCCCAAGACAATTTGAATCTAGGAAGAATTTTAGTTATGGTTAGGGCTCATAACAACCCTAACTTATAGTGACAAAACCTTGAGAACATCCTCAAAATAATTCGCTCCTCCTTGATGTAGCTGTGATCCAAGCTAGGCTAGCATTTAGGCTTCAGATCCTTTATTTAAAATATGACCAAATCCTATAATCTTCATTGAGGGACTGCAACCTACAAGGGAAATAGACACAAAAAAAACTAGCCCTCAAACAAAGATTACACAAGCCCAGGCTTCCTCTAAACAACCTCAGCCTCCTCCCTGAGGAACTGAGCTCATGGAGAAGACTAAAGATATCACAAACTTTCCCTTGATACCTCTACTAGAGATCTTCCTCTTCTTCTGCCCAATTTAGAGAGAATAATGAGAAATATGTGTGTCCCCAATGAGGTTGAAGACACCTGTATTTATATAATTCGATGGGTAACAAGAGACATGTCTATTGGGCATAATGAGCCGACTTAGAGGAGAGAATGACCCTGATATTTTACATTAATTCAAAAACCGATTTCTCCTTATCCAAATTTGATGATCTTAGGTCAATTTTGGTCCTAACAAAAAGATGAATTCAATGCCATAATTATATTCTTCAAAAGACCTACCTAAAGTGGAATTTGGCCCTAGTTTCCAATTGTAACCCACTTTCCCTCATTCTTATTATTACCTTTCCAATCTTGCTTAGTTTTAGATCTGTGCTTCAATTGCTCATAAAAATTCTTTAGCTTTCTAATGGCTTCCTCCAATGATCTAGTCTCATCAGACTCAATCCTGTCTTTGAATGCTACCAGTAACCCATTGATGAATCTATGAATCTTCTCTTTCTCCTCCTTAAGATAAGGCACATACCTCAATAAATCCAAGAATCTGCTAGTGTACTCCTCATCAGTCATGGATCCCATCTTTAGTTCATAGAATTAATTTTTCATGTCATCATAGTATCTATCAGATAGATACTTCTTCCTAAAAAGTATCTCGAAATCGCTCCAAGTCAACTCTTTTTCGTGAATACCTCTCACATTCTTTACATCTTCCCACCAAATGTCTTCTTTACCTTTAATATTTAACATAGTTATTTTGGCCTTCATGTTCTTTGAATAATCATGTAATCTAAAGAACATATTCATCCCAAGGAACCATGCTTTTGCATCATGTGACTTCTTAATTTCTCCATCAAATGTAGGTGGCTTTGCTTTCATGAACTCATCCTAAAAATATCCCCTATCGCTCCTCCTGTAAGGATGATAACAAGGATGACCATGGTACTAGTTAGACCCAAAACTAGAATAGAACCTATGTCCATCACCTCTCCTATCCGACTATCCAAAAAATTGCCATCCCTGATGGTATCTTCCCTATCCGAATTGTGACCACCATGAGACCTGTTACCATATTCCCCATTCATCATTTCCTCTTTCTCATAACTGGTATGTGGTTGTTTATGTCTCTACAAGTCTGACAAACTCTGAAGGATGACTGCATTGACCTCTACTTGTTTCTCATGTTCCTTGGAAAGTCTCTCTTGTCACTGAATGATTTAATCATTATCTACTTTGCAACTCCTTATTTATACCTTAAAAAATCTCAAGGTGTCTATTATGCGAGAGGAGTGCTCATCACCATGCTACTCATATGATCTATAGGGAGAATCTCGTGAACTATAGTCCACCATTTTTCTAGTCATATTTGATCTTCTTCCATCAATTAGATCATGTCAACTAAACAAAAAAATAAGCATAACCAACATTCCTCGGTATAGTTCAGGGAAGGATATATCGTCTGCAAAATCAACCAGATTAGCATGATACATGTATAAACATAATCATAGTAGTATATAAACATCATCTTAGTCATTATCAAGTTTCCATGCATGACAATACCAACTACATACCACGACCTCATGCAGGATAACCATAACCATGAACATGTAATATACAGGTCACAAAAAACATCTGAGCATAGGGACTTCATAATTATCTGAGAATCTTCCAGAGGGTATGATTGCCTCTAACATTAGATGCATTTTCATCTATTAGGTCACACATTCATTATAATATCATCTACTAACCAAACCATGATGATATCTATAACTCAAGTCTGTCATAAAACCATGCTTATAACTAACATATTAACGATGACAGAACAACCATTAAAATCACATAATAACAAGCACATTTTCACATAAAACATATGAGGAATGATAGAAATATGGCATAGGGAATGTGTTGGTTGAATGCATTTGTTAGTGCTGAGGAATGTCAATTTCCTATTTGTATAAACAATGCTCACTATTGTGCATAAGATGAGGGATTGTTGATCCATAGATACTGATATATTAATGCATATTCATCTCCTATGTATTACATATATGTATATATATAACTGGCCACACAACTGGTAATTGCTTTAGCTAAAACATAGGAGTGGGTTACTCCTATATTTATCCCGATTCTTTAAATGAGTCTAAATGGTTGTGTATAGAAGAGATAGACTAACATATATTGATTAAATGGATGTTGCATTAAAATGATTTGGCTACCAGACCAGTGGTTACCCATAAAGCTTAAGAGGGACAATTTGGTATATAAATATATATTGCATGGACTAGAGAGAGCCTGGTTGAAAGCTCAAGAAAGATGTATACAACATTAAATCTTAGGGGGGCTTGGGGGATAACTTTTAAACACACATGTATAGGTATTTCTAACTATTTATGTATTCGTAAGTTAGGTCAAGGCCTTGGTAAGCTCCGGAGGGATAGTCTGGAGGGGCTTGTATATACCACTATATGTATTTACAAAATGTGCATCAAAAGCCTCTGCAAAGGCTCCTCTTATGTGGATTAACAATTATCAATGTGCCCAGGGTGGAAAATTCCCAAATGTGCACATATGAATAGGTTATGCAGAGCCAGAAGTAAGGTCTGGAGGGGTAAATAAAAAAATGGGTCTCAGGCTTAAGCACAACGAGACCAGGCACCATGCCTAAGCATTGATCGTAGAGGTTAAGAATTGTTGCCAGGGGTTAGAGGATTGGTTCTATGCTAATCCATATGTTCAAGATCCATGACCAAGGGAGTAGGTAGGAGAAATCCCAACCATTGAATGATGCAAACATCAAAACCCCCCATGTATCCTGAAACTTTATCCCCAGATATTTCGAGGGGAGAAAAAATGGGGAACTACAGGGAACAATTTTTCGAGATGATGTGGCATGGTGGGACTCCAAGTGGGAACATAAAAGGGGAAACCCTCCAATCACACATAATGGGGAAGCCATGAATAGATGGGGGTTCGAAGGTTATGTGGGACCCCGTCCATGATGGCAAAGTGATGACACACTAGACGCCATACCTTGGTGGTTTTGAATGGAGCATGTTATAAAATTGTCAGGGTATTATCCCCAGGCTGATGTGGCATGACAAATACCACCAGTTTTGGTAAAAAGGAGAGGGGGGCCATGTGGTTGGCCAAACCATGTTCATGTGTTGGTCATCATGGTAGCTCCATGTAATCCCATAAGGATCATCCTTGAAGGAATGCTGAGGGGCGATGAGAGTTATTTTTGGGGAGAATGTTTCTGGGGTGATCTGGCTTTCAAGGGGCCTGCGCCCACAATTCCCCTCGTAGTGCATATATGTATGGATTGGGTCATGCCCATTGTATAGTGGCGTATTACATGACTAGGACGAATGAGTCAACAACTATAATAACATTACCATGTGGTAGTGAGAGGTTAACTGGTATTTCCACCTTGGTGTCACATGGGGATCACGTTGGAGCCACGTTGTAGGTCATGGAGGTGTACTAATTAAACGATTAGTCCTTGGTAGGGTATTTTTTAAGGAATTACTATTTTTCCTATATATAGTATTGTAGGTGATTATTCTCGTTTAAAAATTCATACGCATTGAACATAAGCAAATATTCAGTAAACAACATGTAATTTACTATTAAAATTGGTAAAATTTTGGCGAATCTCATCCATTTAATAATATATACGTAAAAAGAAAGCGATTTTTTAATGAATTGATGAATATTTTTTTCAAAAATGTCTAAAAAATAGCACATTTGCGAAAATTTTCCCTAATCTCTGGATGCCCATATATTTGGATCCAAGAGTCGAATTAGAGTAAAATTTATGTCGTTGGAATTATCTCAAAGAGACAAATGCGATGACATCATTCATTTTGAGTTTCTCAAGAGTAAAAGAAAGAAAAATGTTTGGATCCCATTTCCATAACTGGACCATGGATATTAGGTCATTTTAGTAACTATCTCCTTCTAACGTTAGTTAGGGCTAGGGATAATAGGGGGTATGTTAAACATGTTTCCTCTCCACAAAAAGTGAGAATTGGTTGAAAAATCATCTAGTGTCTAACATCCCATGGCAAGAGTTTCTAGCTTCCAAGCAGTACTCCTATAATGTCAAAGGTATGCCAGTTAATTTTGTCAAACCCAAATGGCAATACTTTTTGTAGTTTTTTAGGTGTTTTATAACGTGTGAAGGAAGATATGGAATTTTTTTTGTGTACCACATGTGCTTGTTAATGTTATTCCTTAGTTTCAAGCTCAATCTCCCATACTATTTTCATAAGAGCCTTTCTAAAATGTCAAATTTTTACTAAGGAGAGCGTAAAAATCCTGTGTGTTCTCTGTTTAACCATGGTTTGATTTGCATGTTGGTAAAAAAACAATTTTCCAAGACTGGTGATTCCTGGGACTCTTTTCTTGTCCAAAATGGTTTTGATAAACCTAATATAACCGATCAACATGGAGTTTCCATGATCCAGGCGGATCTCTAAAAAGGTACCAGTGGCATGGTAAGAAGGCTCAAAACTAAAAGTGGTAGAATCTAGATAAACTTAGCATTAGATCGAAGTTCTCTTCATCCTGATTCCAATAGTGCAAATGACACTCAAATTCGAGTTCATATGAAGAAGTCAGAGAAATTCAAAGATCAAGTTTGACTTGGACAGGTGGCAGGAGGAAGTGACATGGCAAAACTCTCAGTGAATGGGGAAGCGCCAAGTGGTGGGCCGTCATTGGTCCCGCATATTGCAGATCGCAGAAGGAAGAGGTCACGACTTAAGAAAATTTTCCCCAGCACAACCGAGTTGCGATTTGCGATATCACAATCGCAAATCGGAAGTGGTCGGACTTAAAGAATCAGCGCCGGAGCAAGATAGGTTGTGATGCGATACATCGCATTCGCATATCGCAAGGAGGGAAGAGTTGAGGAATCGGCCCTGGCAGAGTCAGGTTGCAATGTGATATATCACAATCGCAGTTCACAAAGGGGAGTAGTTGTATGGAGTACCAACCTCGGTTCCTGCCGATTTCGATTTACGATGAGGTTTCGAGACCCGATATTTTATGTACTGTATTAATAGTCAGTTGGGTCCACTGTTATTGCACAGTGCTTGTTGTAAAGGTTTGGGTCTATAGGCTGATGGGAAACACCGATATTAAAATGCGTCTGATCCAAAATGGATTTTGGATAGACTCCCAAGTCTAATTGTTCCTCACTGAGGAAAATGAAAGTCCAAGGAAGTTCCCGAAACTAGCCCCATTGCAGATGTCGTCTCATTCTGAATCTACCGCAACTTGAATGGGAAATAACTGACTTAGGATGCAGAATTTATCACAAAATGAATCTGCCCTTTTTCCTTTAGAAAAAGAGGCAAAATCCCCTAAGAATGGGTCCTAAAAACCCTCTAAGTCTTCAAAATCTTCAAAAATTTTCAAAACTATCGCAAAAGGAGAACCTTTAAAAAATGCAGATAACACTATTGGGCCTTAAAAACATGAAGAAAACAGTGAAATAAGACGTATCGGAGGATTAAACCAACAATGAACAGGAGCCGTCAGATCTGGTCGATCAACGGTCCAGATCCGATCGGTAAATTGCAATCGGCAGTGGCAGGAGGAGGATATCGGAACATGCTATATGACAATTGCGATCACGATATCACAATCAGTGATTACAGAGGAGCACTTACCAAACGGCCCGGGGCTTATGCGATATGTGATTGCGACAACTCGCATCACAATATCGCATTGGAGCTACACAGAGGAGCGGGTATATATATACATATATATATATATATACATATATATATATATATATATATATATATATATATATATATATATATATATACATATAGATATACATATATATATACATATATACATATATATATATATATGTATATATATATGTGTATATATATATATACATATAGATATATATATGTATATATGTATATACATATAGATATATATATGTATATATATATATATATATCTATATATATATATATATATATATATATATATATATATATATATGGCCAATGCAATAGCTGGACTTGATAAGATTATGGATGATATTTGATCATTTTTGAGTTCCAGAAAAAGGAATTTTCCTATGTATTTTTGCATTCTCGTTAAATAAATGAAATACAAAGGGAATGGGTCAATGCGATGAATCCGGACTCGAAGGGGTTCCTAAGTGCAAATTTATATTATTTCAAGTCTGTCATGAAGCCATATTGTTGAATTTTTAGTGTTTTTAATGTATTTTATAAATACAAGGGGAAACCAAGAAATAGGGCAGTTGCGACTTACGACAACGATTAAAAGGTGGACCCGATAGAAGTATAGGGTAGATCTATGAATATTTGAGATCCGATGAACAGTGTTTTGGCGGATTTTTCCTGTTTTTTAGCGTATTTCTCTGTGTAAACAGACAACACTATTCTTGGGGATTCCAAAGGCCTGATGACCCCTTCCGTTACAACACAAGTGGCCACCATCCCTGAAAGCATTTAACAATGATTGCTAATGTTGAAAGAGGGGATTTGAGCGGACCGTGGCTGGAAGACAAAAAGCCCAAAAGGGAAAATGAACAGACAACACCAATTGGCTTAAAAAGCCTTGAATGTCAAAGACAGAGGGGTTGCTGAGGTTGTTGGGGGTTGTTGCTAAAACAGAGAATAAGTTAAGCCAAAGCAAGAAGCTAAGGCAAAAGAGGCAGCGCAGAAGCAAAAAGAGTAGTCGAGGGAGTCACTTGGGAGCCAAGTGAAAAGCCAGGAGAGCTATAAAATGATAGAGAGCAGAAAGAGCCAAAGAGCCAGAGCCAAAGCCAATAACCAGAGCTTCAAGAGCCAGGGGATAACATGGTGTCTAAACCCATTATTTTTGTGTAAAATAATAGGAGTTGAGCCAAGAGCTTGTAAAAAGGACTTATACCATAATCCTAGGGAGCCTAGTTGAGTTAAATAGAGCTCACGGAGATGTAGCCCAAGAGTTTTGGGTGAACTGCTAATTAAATTGCTATCTTATGTGTTTGTTTTTACTGCTGCATTATTTATTGTTATATGTGTTTATATATTAGTTCAAGAACATTTACATATCAACAAAAACAACAAATTTTAAAGCATATAATCAATTTAGAACAAACATAAGCATACACCCATATTTTCAAGCACATATCTAATTCCGCATTAGTTAATCATTAAGACTTGGGAATATTTAAAGCTTTGGGAGTGGGAGAGGTTCTTGTAAGTTAGACAAGAAGCCTAAGAACCCCATTTTCAAATCAACATCAGGTTAAATGTGCAGTTAAAGAATTTTTTTCCACGTTTGGAAGGTTTTTTGCCACATACTATGTAGGACCCGAGATTCTCTACCCGAAACAAACCCACTTGGTAGTACTTGTCATTTTTTTGGAACTGCACAGGAATTGAGGAGTTAGCCACCAAGTATATATATTGGACTATCAACATAGGAAAAGGAGGAGACTGGCATAGAAGTTCATAAAGTATTGTGTATAATAGTAACCTGACCTGGTAGCAGGCCAAAACCTCGCCTTGAGAAACAGGGAGGTTCTAAAGGGTGAAAAAGCTTCATTTCTTCGAATTGGGTGCTAAGATAAGAATTTTTGCATGATTTTTCACCCAGATTTCAGTGATATTGTTTGTTTCTGAAACCGAGCTCTCCATTCTTCATCCATATTCTAGCTTGGAGGTATAAGGATTGTAAATGAATGTTGCTTGTACTTTATCTCTTTTTATGCCACTTAATGAAAGAAGGCCTCCCCACTATTGAGTAAGGCGCGAAGACGTAGTCGAAATTGGATGAAATCTGTAATCAAATCTTTGTGTCATGGTTTCATGCTTTTATTGTCATTTTCGCATTGTTTTATGTACTTTTAATTTCCATTGTTAATGAGCTCTGTTTCATGTAATTCTGATGCTTCTATAAGTAAAAGATCTTGGATCAAGTATGATATCAGAGCATGTATTTGTTGATGCAAAGTGCATGAGTATATGCTAACCTAGAACAAGCTGTGAAAAGGTGAAGGAACGCTTAAGTCCTTTGATCCTGAAGTAGGACATGCACAATGAAGAAGAAACATGGATATGAAGAAGCTATTTGGGAAGAGGAACAAAATTTCTGCAAGGTATTCTACAATATGGCAGAGAAAGTGGACAAGTTGTTTTCAAAGTATGAGAAGGCACTTGGGCACACGAAGCAAGATGTCGATGACAATAGATCAGAAAATCATGAAGGTGGTGGAGAAGAGCCTCCTCCCTCTCCTACCTCAAGTGATAGTTCTCATCGCTCTAATTACGATTCCATACATCGAAGAAACCATTCCTCAAAGGTCCATTTAGCATCCTCTTTTGCTGAGTGGCACTACTCTCATTTGGTGGGAGAGCAAGTTGTAGAAGGGCAACAAAAATTCAGGTAACCTTCTTTCCTCTTGGTCCAATTTTATTTCTGCATTGAAAGACCAATTTTACCCTTTGGGTTATAAACAGAAGGCACTAATGGAATGACGATATCTAAGGTAAGGTAAAGGATAAAATGTGAAAATATTCATTGAAGAATTCCAAAAACAAGCATTGAATTTGGGAATCTCATTAGATTCACCCAAGACTGTAACTAAGAATGTTGGTGCATTACATAGTTACATAATACACTCATTGTTATTGTTCGAGCCTATTACAATTGATGCAGCCAGTGTAAAGGTCATTCATCTTGAAATTCGAGGCAACAATGAAAAAGATGATCAAGCCAAGAAAAAACCATTCAAAGCTCAACATGGAAAATTCTAGAAGAAAGGCAAGGGGAAGCATAAGAAGAAAATGACAACCAAGAAAGAGGACAGAGCAAGGCCATCTTGCATGCATTGCAAGAGAGAAGGTCATGATGAGGGCCACTGTTGGAAGCTACATCCGAAGCTGAGACCAAAGAGATTCAGTGGAAAGGGGAAACAGAAGAAAGTGGCAACAACACAACAGGACCTTGGATCAGACTCCGGTGACAAGACATTGATCACAGCCGTGGGCACAAGAGGTACTATTTTTGTTAATAATAATTATGATTCGATTGTAAGTACTAGTTCTTTGAATGAGCTTGTAAGTAATGGATGAAAAAGAAAAGAATTATTCCACATTAGGGTTATTATAAAACACACAAATGTGGAAACTCTATTCAATTCAGGTTCCCAAGCAAATTTAATCATAAAGTCCTTAGTGAAAAATTTAGGCCTCGAAACTAAGCCTCATCCGAGTCCATACCCACTTGGTTGGGTAAACGATAAAGCAAAATTAAAAGTAACCAAGAACTGTAGGGCCAGATTTTTTATTGCTTCCAAATTAGTTGATGAGGTAGAGTTAGATGTTGTGCCTTTGGATATCTGTGGAATTATCTTGGGAAGTCCTTATGTATATGATGAAAAGGTGGTTTTATTTTGGCACGAAAATAAATACCACCTCATGAAGGATGGGGTAGAATATATAGTCAAATCTTATCATATGAAAGTTAGTGCTAGCCTTGTAAGTATAGGACAGATTAAATGACTGGTTAATTCTAGTGAAGGGTGAATTCTCATTGGCTTGAGAGCGAAAGAGGTCGAGATGGCTGACGCTTTCAAAGGTTGTGATCCTAATCATAAGAAAGAACTGTTAGAAATTATTTCTGACTATGATGGATTGTTTCAGGAACCGAGAGGATTGACCCAAACATGGGAAATCCAACATGAGATCCATTTACAATAAGATTCTCCTTTACCTAATACTAGAATGTACAAAATGGCTTCTATTGGGATGGAGAAGATCAAGAAGCAGGTGCAGGAATTGCTAAGTCAAGGGTCATGAGACCAAGTTCTTCTCTGTGCGGCTCATCGATCATGTTCTTCTTTGTGCGGCTCATCGATAATTTCAAAGGTTGTGATCCTAATCATAAGAAAGAATTGTTAGAAATTATTTCTGACTATGATGGATTGTTTCAGGAACCGAGAGGATTGACCCAAACATGGGAAATCCAACATGAGATCCATTTACAACAAGATTCTCCTTTACCTAATACTAGAATGTACAAAATGGCTTTTATTGAGATGGAGAAGATCAAGAAGCAGGTGCAGGAATTGCTAATTGAAGGGGTCGTGAGACCGAGTTCTTGTCTGTGCAGCTCATCGATCATGGAGAATGTGTGTACACTACAGGGAGCTAAACAAAATTACGGTAAAGAATCGATACGCTCTCCCTCGCATTGATGAATTATTATATCAGTTGAAAAATGTTGTCTATTTTACAAAACTGGATTTGCGTAGTGGACATCACTAGGTTAGAGTTGCAAAACAAGACATTTGGAAGACTGCATTCAAAACAAAACAAGGGTTGTTCGAATGGATGGTGATGCCATTCAAATTGTTCAATGCTCCGACCATGTTTATGAGGGTAATGAATGATCTATTTAGGCCTTTTCTTGATAATTTTTTGCTTGTATATCTGGACAATATTCTTGTTTATAGTAGGACATGGGATGAACATGTATGTCATGTGAAGAAAGTGCTTGGTGTTATCAAAAATGAAAAATTGTATGTAAAGTTGTCAACGTGTGAGTTTGGGAAGACCTCTCTGGTTTATTTAGGTCACATAGTCGGTAATGGTCAATTGAAGATAGATCCCTATGAAGTGGATGCGATTATGAAGTGGCTTGAGCCCACAAATGTTACAGAGGTCCAAATATTTTTGGGTCTGATATAGTATTGGACAAGGTTCATTGCGAACTTCTCTGTTATTGCAACCCCCTTACACGCATTGACAACTGTGAAGAAGGCCATTCCATGGGGAGGAAAACAATAGAAATCCTTCAACACGCTAAAAGAGAAGATCAGCACAACACCAGTGCTAGCCTTACCAGAATTTCAGCAGCCTTTTGAGACTGAGACAAATGCCAATGGATATGCCATGGGTGTTGTATTGATGTAGCAAAGGGAGCCTGTATGTTACCATTCAGAGACTTTCTCCTAGGATGTTGTGAATTATCCCATGTATGACACGGAGTTGTACGCATTGGTTTAGAGTGTAAAGAAGTCGAAACACTACCTGATCAACAAGGAGACCAGCACCCATATGGATCATCAGCCCTTGCAGTACTTTCAGTCACAGACCAAGCTTCAACAAGCCCTTCATTTCAAATGGATGGGATTCCTCCAGCAGTTTCATCTATTAATAAAATACAAGAAGGGCGTGAGCAAAAAAGTAGCAGATATACTTTCTTTCCCTCCTATTTATGCATTTGTAGTTTTTCAAAATGCTTCTTTATCGTTAGAAATTTATGTTGAACAATATGCTAATGACGATGATTTTAAAGAGATTTATGAAAAACTAACTCGTGGATTGTAGGTGGACAATTATTATTTGTAGGGAGAACTATTGTATCACCTTGGAAAATTGTGCATACCCATTGATGAAAGGGTACATGTAGTCTGAGAGGCTCATACCTCTCTTGTGTCTAGTCATTTTGGGGTTGAAAATTTTTTATGTCATTTACGGAGGTTTAATTTTGGTCTCATATGAAAAACATTGTGACTTGTTTTGTAAAGGGTTGTGTATTGTGTTCTCTTTCAAAGCCCTCTAATAGAAAACTTGGGCTCTACACACCACTCCCTATTTTGAGTCAACCATGGGAAAGTGTGTCCATGGACTTTCTAGGTGGTTTTCCTATGTCTAAGAAAGGTCATGCATATTTATATTTGATCATGGATCATTTTAGTAAAATGTGTATTTTAATGCCTTGTAAAAAGTAGGTCACTTTTGAGCAGATTGCTTATCTTTTCTTTCAGCATGTTTGGATCCATTTTGGGTTGCCCACATCTATTATGTCAGATTGAGACTCTCACTTTCTTGGAGAGTTCTGGACCAGCTTGTGGAGAATGATGGACATTAAGATAAAAAGGAGTATGACATTTCATCCATAGATCGATGGGCAGAGAGAGGTCATCAACCGCATCGTGGTACACTTGTTACGAGGCTATCGTGGAAAACATCCCAAATTGTGGGATGAATAGCTTCCTTATGTGCAACATGCATACAATTGAGCAACACATTTATCCACACAGATCTCACCGTTCAAGACGTGTTTTGATTATCTACCACGGGATCCCTTAGACATGGTCTTTTGGAAAGATGAGGATGACAATGGATGAGATGGTAGGGACAAGGGACAAAAGTTTATTCAACAGATATAGGTGATTCATCAGGTAGTATAGGAGCAGTTGGAGAAGAGTCAGACTCCGTATAAAGCTAGATATGATAAGTACCAAGTTAACCATCAGTTTCAATTTGGGGACAAGGTATGGCTCCACATCAGCAAGAATAGAATGAAGGGAGAAGAGAAGAAATTGAGACCCATTAGATATGGTCCCATCACCATATTGGCAAAGATTGGAGATAATTCTTTTCGTCTTGACTTTATCGCTTCTATGCAAATGTACTTAGTAGTGAATGTTGAAAACCAAAAGCTTTATGAGCCTCCATTGATTATGGATATCAAAGAGGTTGCATAGATTCCTACAATGGACGATTTTGCACCAGAGTATCTAGACAAGTTGTCCGAAGATATCATACTCGATAGGAAAACCAAAACTTCATGATAGGGAGATGTGGAGTACATTCGTATGGGCTTCAAAGGAATGCATCCAAGTAAATCTCGGTGGATGGAAAAAGAAAAAGTGAGGGAGAAATTTCCTCACTTGCTAATTGACTAAAAAGGCTTTTGGTGGTCCAAAAGCTCTTAGTGGGGAGGATTGATCCAGGTGGATCTCTAAAAAAGTAATAGTGGCATGGTAAGAAGGCTCAAAACTCAAAGTGGTAGAATATGGGTAAGCTTAGCATTGGATCGACGTGCTCGTCATCCTGATTCCAATGGTGCGAACAACACTCAAATCCGAGTTGATATGAAGAAGTCAGAACAAGTAGATCAAGTTTGACTTGGACAAGTGGCAGGAGGAAGTGACGTGGAAAAACTCTTAGCGAATGGGGAAGCGCCAAGTGGAAGATCATCATTGGTCTCGCATATCATAGATTGCAGAAGGAAGAGGTCATGACTTAAGAAAGTCGGCCCCAACACTACCGAGTTGCGATTTGCGATATCACAATCACAGATTGGAGGTGGTCAGAGTTAAAGAATCGGCCCCAGAGCACGCCAGATTGTGATGTGATACATCGTAATCATAGATCATAAGGAGGGAAGAGTTGAGGAATCAGCCTCGGTAGAGTCAGGTTGCGATGCGATATATCGCAATTGCAGTTTGCAAAGGGGAGAAGTCGTATGGAGTACCAACCTCAGTTCCCGTCAATTGCGATTTGCGATGAGGCTTCGAGACTCGATATATTATGTACTATGTTAATAGCCCGTCGGGTGCACTGTTATCGCAGGGCGCTTGTTGTAAAGGCTTGGGTCTGTATGCCGATGGGAAATGCCGATATGAAAATACGTCAAGTTAAATGTGCAGTTAAAGAAGATTTTTCCATGTTTGAAAGGTTTTTTCTGCATACTATGTAGGACCCGAGATTCTTTGCCCAAAACAAAACCGCTTGCTAATAATTTTCATTTGTTTGGAACTGTCTGAGAATTGAGGAGTTAGCCACCAAGTATATATATTGCACTATCAACACAAGAAAAGGAGACTGGCATAGAAGTTCAAAAACTATTGTGTACAACAGTAACCTAACCTGGCAGCAGGCCGAAACCTTGCCTTAAGCAGCAGGGAGGTTCTGAGAGGGTGCAAAATCTTCATTTCTCTGAATTGGGTGTTCGGATAGGTGACTCTACATGATTTTTCGCCAAGATTTCAGTGGTACTGTCTGTTTCTGAAGCTAGGCTCTCCATTCTTCGTCCATCTTCCAGATTGGAGGTATAAGGATTTTAAATGAATGTTGCTTGTACTTTATCTCTTTTTATGCCACTTAATGAAAGAAGGCCTCCCCACTATAGAGAAGGGGCCAGAGACGTAGTCCAAATTAGATGAAATCCATAATCAAATCTTTGTGTAATGGTTTCATGCTTATATTTTTATTTTCACATTGTTTTATGTGCTTTTAAGTTCCATGGTTAATGGGCTCTATTTCATGTAATTCTGATGCATATATAAGTAAAAGGTCTTGGATCATTCCCGTAGGATTTCACTAAGTTTTCAACCAACTAGTCCTATGTTGGCCGACTCTCTTGGTATTGAATATTTCGATCATAATGAATGACACCATTCTAATGGGTCAGAATTATTTACTGATGTTAAGTTTGAAATCCTTGATTTGATGCTTGTTCTCATTATGCGAAGTATGGAAAGCAACCTAGAGCCCCATCACATTAAACAGGAACCCAAATCCATGTACAATGTGAAGCCAGATTCTTTGGACCATAATCCCCATTTTGAACCTGCATCCGAAAAGAAAATTGGTCAGCCCAATCTAAAACCTTAGTCCTTAGTGAAGAGTAAACAATTGGAATGAAAAACATCTAGAGTGAGGCATAATAAGGGTAAAAATGCTCTTGTTAAAGAGGTCTATGTTGATCTTGAAGCTCCTTCTAACCCTTGCCGAAGAAGAATAAACACTACTTTGATTTAAACTTCATATTTTTGGACATTGATGATTATACTCAAGAGGATGGTAGTAATTCTGAAAAACATTCCTAGTGCAAAACTAACTCTGATAAATCTACAAATAATATGTACTAGAAGCAACAATATTTAATCATGGTACCTCGTCTTGAAAATCAGATTAATTAGCTTATATAGGAAAATTAAGAGCTAATATTGATGAATCGATTGATGGCAAGTGGAAAAGATAAAGAGACTTCCCGATCTGTTGAAAAATCATAGACATAGGATACTCACATTGTCATCAAGTCTTCTAATGTTAAAGTAGTTATTACCTCAATTTCTCATAGTTCAATGTCTGTCAAATAATGTAAATATCATTGTTTATTTACTATAGCTGCTTCATGTTAGTTATATTATCCACTATTGCTTTTTATCCTCTCGGTTTGTTACAAGGATTCCTTGTTTCTTGGGTACTGGCATGGGTTATCTCATGGATAGCTGTTGTGGATATATGTCAATGACTTTCAAATCTCCTGGGTTATCTTATCAATTATCTTCTCGTTCTTTTTCAAATAATATTAATACAACCCAATTAGTTGGATAAATTAGAGGGGGTATGGTCCAAGTTTCTAGGGACCACATTGTTATGTTCCTAGAAATTCTATTTTTGCATTCGGACACAGATGGTTGTGTATATATGGCCTTAATTTTTTATTGAAGGGGGTGAGGAAGGTGTTAATTATGTTGCAGTGATTGAGGAACTTTGATACACTTTTATTGTAAGTTTGTTACTCTTTGAACGATTTCAATAACTTAACGCTTGATTATATGTTATATTCATAATATATGGTTACTTATTAATGTGTCTTTTGAATGTGTTATAATTGTGAAGTGACAAATTCAAAGGAATGAATGTTGTTGTTTGCATGACGGAGATATGTAAAGAAACATGAACTATCTACACCCTTTTCTCACTATGTTAGTTTTGTTTCACATCTTTGTTCGATCATGTTATTCTTTTATTTCCGAAGTCTAAAAATGTAACATTGATCTATCCATTTCTCAGGTTTGAGTTTTCATAACAAATTGTAGAAATCCAGATCATTATAGTAAGTGGCTTGTTGGTGAAGTAGGACTAATACTATGAATGTAATGATTTCTGTGTTTATATAGTATTTTACCACTTTTCTTCTGAATGATTTTGTGGTATCAATGTAGGAAGATTATGTTTCATGGGAATTATTATGGTTACTTTAATCTTTCCTCGACCGAATTAGTATTAGGATATCACATATATTTGCACTACATTTTATTCTTGACATGGAATTCAAAGAGAAAACTTAGGAATACTTTGTTTTGTTCGAAATATTAGAAGATTGCAATGATTTGTAAATTTTTTTATCTTTTATATAAATATCACACCAAGATTTTGGATACATAAAAACAAAGAACACAAAGGTTCATGGTGCCAAAAAAAAAAAAAACTTAATGAATCATATGTAACACCCAAATCTAGAAAATGTGTGATATACATAAAATTTTTAACTCCTTTTAATATAATGTACCTAAGCTAAAAATTTCTTTAAAAAACTACATAAAACAAATACGTTACATTAATTTAAAAAATACACAATACATCACTCAAAGTTCCTTTGTTCATGACACATTGTCTTACATTCAAAATAAGTTTAAGCCTAACAATCCCATCACATCTTATATAGATAAGATAATATGTCACACTTTCTCAAACATTTGAGAAATAGAAACTTTCCAAATTTTCCCTTACTCACAATATTCTCATTTTACATTAATTTAAAAATAATACATTTAATTCTTTTCACTTCTAATAGCATACTTGTTACGTTTTCACTAATTATATAATTATCACGTTATAAGTTATATAATATCATTAAAAAAAATCTAAATTATCCTTATTATTGTTTAATGATTATTAATAAACTAAATTATAGGCCAAATATAATATTTATAATATCGTAAAGAGAAAATATTTAAATTGATTTTATTGTTGTTTAACTATCAACAATAAACAAAATCATATGCAAAATGTTTATAAATCCATTTTATTGTTTTACCATTATATATGTGCGGGGAACTATTAATAATATATTATTAGATTATTTCAATTTAATGTCTTTTAAGAAAAACCAATTAAAAATAATATATATATTAAAATTGTTTAAAATTACAAAGAACTTGATAATTCTCATTATTTAATATTTATAAAATATTCAAATTTTACTAATTAAATATGTTAATTATAACTTTTAGATTTATTTTATTTATTATATAAAAAAATAAAACTATACATGAAATGTTTTGAATGCCTATTTTGTTTGTGGTTTTTCTTTTCATGTTTAGATTATTAATGTAAAATTTCAATTGCAATGCGGTAATAAATGTAAAATTTCAATGGTAATGTGATAATAATATAAAAAAATACTAGGTTGAATTTGATTGTTGAATTGGTAACACTTCAATTTTTTACATTAATTTTTTTTTAAAAGCAAAATACAAACATACATGATATTCATATGTTTACATTTTCAATATTTTTTAAATAATGTTCGTATGTTCTGAGTTAAGTTTTGCTAGTTACAAAAACCAAATTGATCATTTTGCTAACTTCTGAATAAATAAAATTCATTAAGAGTGCGCATGTGTTTTTAGTTTAAAGTAATGGAAGTAATTTAAAATCACTGAGTTGAATTATTGATTTGAATTATAACTTTTGGGTAGATTTCAAAGAAATGTTTGCACTTTATGGGATTTGATTTCTCATGGGGCATGGTAAATGCAAATTACACGAATTTAGGTTGGTTATGCACAAAGGTGCATTTCACATCCCAACACTAGTATGATGTGTGATTCCATTTGTGCTCAATGTAGAGCTGACACTATTCTTTTAAAACATTTAGACAATAATGTATATATTTACATAATAATATACATTATTAATTTATAACAATTTTAACTAATATACATTAAAATTGTTAAAATTTACAAAAAAAAAAAAAAAAGTGATAAACCTCATTATTTAATATTTAATTCAATATTTACAAAATCTTCAAATTCTACTAATTAAATATGTCTAATCATAACTCTCAAAACTATTTTGCTTATTTGCAAAGGGAGCCAAAAAAAAATATACATGAAATATTCTAAATTTCTATTTTGTTTATGGGCTTCTTTTCTAGCACTTAATTTATTAATGTAAAATTTCAATTGTAATTTGGTACTCAGATAAAAGATACATGCTTGGATTTTGATAGTTGAATTGGTCAACACCTCACTTTCTTACATGAAAATAGATAATTATTTCACAAAGTAACTTACATGATATTCATATGCTTACATTTTCAATATTTTTAAAATATCATTAACATACCTTGAGTTAATGCCTCCTAGTTACATAAACCAAACCAACTTGATCATTTAGTTGAGGTGACATGATTTTTTAAGAGTGTGCATGTGGTTTTGGTTTAATGTATTGGAAGTAATTTAAAATCTTTTATTTATATTATTGTTCTGAATTGTAGCTATTGTATAAAACCTAGGAAATTTTTGCATGTTAAAGGACTTATCCTTTTTGGACCATGATAGATCAAGAGTCAGATAGATCTGTTGAGAGCCACATACTACAACTCCATATGATCGAGATGTATAATTTTATCCATACTTATGTCTTTTAAAAACATTTAAACTATAATACATATATTTACATAATAATGTAGAATATACCTTAATAATTTAAAACAAATTTAAGTTATATATATTAAAATTGTCAGAACATGTGATAACTCTCCTATTTAATATTTACAAAATACTTGAATTCTACTAAATAGGATTGAACTACTAAATATGTTCAATCACTACCCTTGAAACTAATTTGTTTATACATGATTAATAGATAATTCTTTTGCAAAGTGCATACATGATATTCATATGTTTACATTTTCGATAAAATAGCGCATATCCTGTGTTAATGTCAGTTACATAAACCAACTTGATCATTTGGTAAATGTGTGCGCAGACAAGATGGCGGTTAGAGAAACCAACTTGGTCATTTGGGCACGCAACATCTATTAAAAGTGTGCATATATTTTTGGTTTAGTTTAAAGTATGGGAAATAACTCAGTATTTAGGATTTATATTACTTAAATGGATTTAGGTTAGTTTGTAATAATTTTGTTACACATATTATTAATTTTTTTATTATATATATTATTATTAATTTTTTTATTATATATATTATTTTTTATTAATGTAATTAGACAAATATATGTATGATTTTCAGAATTTTAATTTAATTATCAATAATTATTAAGTGAATGGTAAGTATTCAATCTTTATAAAATATTTAAAAATATTTATAATAGTATACTCAAATTAAAGGTTATATGCAAAGTAGTTATGTTCTTTTTGCCTTTTTAATTAAAACAAATTTCATATGAACAAGTGTTATATGAATTGAGTTATGATTTTTTGTACATGTGGCATTGAGAAGCCATGGTATTGGCTCATGACATTGTAACAAAACCTATCTAAAAATTAAAAATTTCCATGGTAAAGTGGACTACATTTAAGAATCTTGTTCCATATTTTTTCAAATATATATTAGTTTAACTTATTTTATAATTAATATCAATACTAACTTAAAATTAAGTTATAATTTAGTTAGTTTTTGTGATTTTTTAATTTTTATTAAAATGAAACATATTATAAAGTAAGTGTTTTAACCACTTTTTATTTATCAGCTATTTAATTTAGATGATTGTCCTAATTAACTAATCAAATTGTTAAATGAATAGGCAACATGAACCAATTAATCATAAATAATTAATATTCTTATTATATAAGCCATTTTCTTAATTAATATAACTAACCAATCAAACTCATGAATTAATTGATGGGGTGAGTCAATTAGTCATGAGCAAGTTTTTTTTTGGGATGTATGCATTTTACTTCCCTTGTACTGGCCTTCAAAATTGAGAGCGCTAGATTACACAAGGCTACATAGCTAGCGTTCCCTGCCACTTAGTTTAATAAAATATTTTAATGTCATGATGTGTTGTATGTACTCCAAACAATAATACAATTGTAAAATAAGTTATATGAATATTTGCTTAACCTTCTTTTATTAACTTTTTTAATATAATTAAACATTTTTTGAAAGTTATATATATATATATATATATATATATATATGACATTGAAGAGAATGATAACGAGTTAATAATTATTTGTTTAATATTGAATGATGACAATTTTTTTTATATAATGCTCATATTATATGTCATTAGAATATAGATTGATATAATGAGAGTAGTGCAAATTATACATATGTTATTTTTACATATTTTTTCATATTTATAATGTTTAATTTTTTAATTTTTAATTTTTTAAATTAAAAAATAAAACCTATAAAAATTGTCTATTCAATACTTTACACAATAAGAAAATTGAATTTTTTGAATTTAATTACAAACCATTTGTGTTTATGGTACGAAGTAATTAATATATAATGTTATTTTTCAAATTATTTATATTCATCGTACATAATAATTAGTAATATAATATATAGTAATTAATAATAAAGTACATAAAAGTAAGTCAATAAAAAACTAAATATGTTATATCTTTCTATCTTATAAGAAACAAATATAATAGTAGTATTTACAATAACCAAAATTAAATAGTCCCAAGAGTTAGCTCAACCGGTCAAATCAATGCCTGGCCAATTGGGAGGTCACAGGGTCAATTTAGTAAAGCTCTTTGGGTCAAGTCAGTAAAACTCTTGAGATCAGGTCAATAAATAGACTAAAAAATCATACATAAAAAAAAACTGAAATTAAATCTTCAATATTTAATATTCTAAATAAATAATTTTAAAAATAATTTTATCAAAACTTTTAGATACTTCACATTTTTCAAAGAATATATAACTTTAAAAATAATTCAATCAAAATTTTTACATCAATTGTTTCAAAGAACATATAAAAATATTTTGTGTTTTCAACATATTTATACTAAATAACTTCCAAAATAATTCTATCAAAATTTTAACATACTTCAATTTTTTCAAAGAACATATGACTTTAAGAATAATTCGATCAAAATTTTTACATACTTCAAATTTTTCAAAGAACATATAAAAACATTTTATTTTTTTTAACATATCTATATTACATTTTCTTATATGTGCCACTCCTAATTTTGAAGATGCTAGTTTATATAAATACTGCAGTGCACAAACATACCATAACAGCCCTTTCCAATTTTGAAGATAAGCTAGGGAGTTTATGTAAATAATGGAATGCACAAACATACAACACATTGGTAAGTCCATATTGATTAATTTGTCTTCAATGTAATGAAGCCATGTGCGTTGCTCAGTTCAATATTAGTAGAGCATTCACTCTACCTCTCTACAACGCCGTTGATGAAGGTACGTACATTTCTCATAGTATAGCATTCACTCATTCTAGCTAGCTCTGTGTAGCACTGCTGTACACTGATATGCAATCTTTGCATTAAATAATATTTACCCTCATCTCCACCTTAATCTTATTTCCACTTTAATCTCGTGGCTGACACCACGTATCGTGAATCGGGTTAGTATTGCAGTAGTCTACTAAAATACATTTCAAATCACTAAAATCTAAAAGTTTTCATTTAATAGATAGCCTAAACACGTCACAATTTTGCTAGGAAAGCAATATAATTTTCAACATGATTTTGAGAAAATTTGGAAGAATTTTTTTAAAATCCTGCTTATAAGTAGTCTAAACAGGTCACGATTTTGGGAGGAAAACAATACGAATTCCAACATGATTTTGAGAAAATCTGATATAAATTTTTGAAAATCCTGCTTACAAGTAGCCTAAACACGTCCCAATTTTGCCCCAAAAACAATACAAATTCCAACCTGATTTTGAGAAACACATGCCACAATTTTGTCCTGAAAACAATACAAATTCCAACATGATTTTGAGAAAATCTAGCGGAATTTTTTGAAAATCCTGTTTACAGCAGTCAAGCTTCAGGATTTTGGGCGCCCCAGGGGTTTTTGATGGTGCTGAATCCATTTCCAGTATGGAAAAAATAATTTGAACATTGCCACAGTCAAATTTATTGAAGATTTTTTGACCAAATTCTAATAAGAAATTCCCCATGGGTCTAAATTGTACTCTCCCTGATGGTGCTGAATCCATTTACACTGTAAAAAAATAAATTGAACACTGCCAAAGTCAAATTTATGAAATTTTTTGTGCCACATTCTCTTGAAAAATTCACCATCCGATC
The DNA here is from genome assembly GCA_031772625.1 of Pinus tabuliformis. Lineage (NCBI taxonomy): Eukaryota > Viridiplantae > Streptophyta > Pinopsida > Pinales > Pinaceae > Pinus > Pinus tabuliformis. Next base: position 1,005,639,796 of record CM062819.1, read on the forward strand.
CAAATTGCAGCCTAAATAGACGATAGTTAAACTAGTAACATCCCTTAACATTTTAACCTTGTAAACGATAATGACTATTCACCAAGAAATGCACGGAATGCCGGTAATTCACTTTCTGTAAATTTCAGGGCTGGACGCCACAACACAGAATTTAGCATGTGCATTTATTTTCATATTACTGTTGCATCCTTCTTTCAATGGTTTATTTATATCATACCTACTTCTGAGAATTCTACAGTCGCCTAAACACTACCTTCTCCAGACAAGACAGATAATCTGGCCTTATCCTGCAGGAGCTGGATAAGCAGATGTCTCACGCATGGGAATATATAAAAAATAGTTAAGAATGCCCAGGTAGTAAATGCCGGAGAATACGATGGCCCACTCCAGATCAGTAACCCTTGATCCCAACCCTTTGACTCTGTCCTTTCTTGGAGAACCCACCAAGTAAGGTTCTTCACTGGAGGGTAGGTTGGTAGGTATTAGTACACCGTGCACAGATAAATAAAGGCACCATTGATATTTTTACAACGATGACTCTTACCAGAAGTCTGACAACTTCAAACCCTCTGTGCCCTGTAGCTGGTCTCCACCTAATTTTGTTATGGGTATTCAAGGGCCATCAGCTGGGGATCACCCTCTGCCATTTAGTAGCTAAGCATTCCCACCCACTTTTAATATATTCCCATATCCATATCCAACTGGTTCAGTATAAGACTAAACTATCTATTTTGTGTGGGCAAAAACAGAATTTTTGTTATGGGTATTGGCCTGTGCAGCATGGTGAGGAAGCTGCAATGGAGACCTAGGGAAACCAGATCCATAAAATTGATTTCAGTAGATGGGAAGGTTATGAAATTCAAGTGTCGTGTTTTTGTAAAAGAAATCATTGAAGAGTATCGTCATCATGGGATTTTCGACGCAGGAAGTATGAAGCGCCTGGGAACAAATGTTCTCAGTCGTCCTCTGCATTACAACTCAGAGCTTCAGCCAGGGCACCTCTATTATGTTATCCCTCTTCAGTCTTCAGGTTCTGGACTTAAAGAATTGAAACACAGTAATGACTCTTATCCAGAGATTATTTCCACTTCGTCCATAGATGGAAGCCGTGTGCTGCGAATGAAGTTACGTTTGAGGAAGGAAGATGTGGCTTCATTTCTTAATTCAGCCAGCAACAATTTTGCAGAGAAATTTGTTCGGAAAGAAATGCCGAGTTCAGCGATGGGACAGCACAGTTACAAGACTGGGTTCGGGCTTGCTTCTGAATGGAAGCCCAGCCTTGATACCATTCCAGAGCTCAACAGCCTTCAGGTAGGAAACTAAAGTAGACACCGCGCTAGCTAGATCTTCAGTTGTCGGATTAATCTTCATGCAGTAGAGTTTTTTCCTCCTCCTTCTTCTGCTGTATGCTTTATCATATAATCACAGTCGTAATTTTACAAACAGTAAGATTAGTGTTCTGAGATTGCTTAACCATTGCTTAACACTAGTATTAGATTAGTGTTCTGAGATTGCTTAACCATTGCTTAACACTAGTATAGATCTATTTTAAATACTGATCTAACATAAGTTTAAAGGGATCTAATTTCTTCATTTGCAATTTTTTTATGAGCTAATATTATTTGAACATTTTCTATAGTTTTTTTTAGCTGATCCACTGGTTGCTGTATAATGAACTTCTCTACTAAATGAATGTTTGTGGTAGGTGAGAATTTAGTGTAATGTTTCTTTTGGGTCGAAATAGAATAATCAATTCATAATAGATTAAGTCTAGCATAAATTAATGGAGTTGTCTTTAGTGATTTGGAAACTTTTTCGTTGGATTTTTGTGGTCTAATTTCTCTAAAATCCGGCAGGAATTCCTTGAAATCATAAGATTGATGGGTCATTGAAATCACAAGATTGATGGGTAAACCCTGCACAATAAAAGTGCCTCTGAGGTTTTTCATGGCGTTGAATCTATATATAGTCAAAAAACTAGTTTAAATAATACAAATCAAGATTTCACTTTAAAATTTTCATCAAATTTCCATACCTGAAATTCCAAAAAATCATACTATAGACAACTCCTAACTTAATTACCCTTTATAATGAACTAAATCTCACCTAAATTAATTACTCTTAAACAAAATACTAAATTTTACCCAAATCAACTGATCGATCTCTGACTCATGAATGATTTAGTTCAGTTTACTCATTCTACTTCATGGTTAGAATGTGTTTGGATGTTTTAAAATGACTTTATTTTGTGAACATTAAGTAACCTAGCATAGTTCTTCTAGTAATGCTGATGATATTTAAGGAGTTGAAACCATTTTTAATTTCCAACTTATTGATATAAAAGGGAAACTGAATTTTTCAGGAAGTTTTTTCCCTTTTTACGAATTTGTCTGCATATTTTATGCTACATGGAGTTCATTGAGTCTGCATCTTTAGTAAAAAAAATTGAAAGCTTCAGTGATACTTAACTGCACTATTTATTCTTGTAATACTGATGAGTTTTATAGAAGCATTTTTCATTTTAGCTTTATATATTTTTTAAAGTGAAATTTAAAATGTATTTTTTAAAATATTTTTTTTGGTTTTTTTAGGTGCCATAAATTTGTCTGGATGGCAGATTTATGGCTTGTCAAATAAAGAAAATTCAGAAAATCAAAATGTTAGTGTTTGAATATTTTTTTATAATATCAATAGATCCAACTCCATTAAAAATACTTGGCGCCTAAAGTCATGAAAACTGACCATTGTAATGAGGATTTTCAATTTTTTTTTTAAATTTCTATTATTTTAAAAACTAATTTAAACTTTTATTTTCCTTTAATCTATTTAAATAAAATTTACTATTTAAAAGTGAAAATGATCAAATTATTCCGTCACTCAACTCAAAGGTTTTTCATTTGCAAGATTTTATATATAATACCAACATGGGTTTCGCTCCGGTATGTTGGTAATACTGATCAGTGATATATGTTTCGTCCAAAGAAATCTACTCAGTAGGGTGAAAAAACATACAACGAAAGCGTTTCTGTTTGTGTGCTCCATCGGGATTGGGAATGGCTATTGGAATCAAACTTTACTATCGAGGGTGAATCTTTCACCAAAATTGCATGTTTTATTAGAAAAAATCACCCCACTTTGGTGATAAAATATATCAAATTTACCTATTTTGGTAAATGGATGTTATTTGGATGATAGGGAGGGTTTAATAATAATTTTCTCATCTGGGTTTCAATTGCAGATGAGATACTATAAGTTGTTATTAGATGATGCAACCATGATGTAACAATGATGATATATGAATCACGTTTCTTCTAAGATCATATCTCTTTGAAAAAAATACATGAAAATATTTGTTTCTTTTACTATGTAGTTGTGTTGTGTACCTTAACATATTGTTGTTGTGTACATTAATATATTGTTGCAATGTTTCCATTAACACATAGTTGTAATATTTCTACTTAAAATTATGGTAGTAAATTATGTACATATTTATATTATTTTGTGTAATTGAAATTAAATTTATAAATTTAATTATTGGAACGATATAATTTCATATAAATTTGAAATTAAATAACTTTTTAAAAATAATTTTTTTTTTTTTTTTTTAATTAAATATTTTATATAAAAATATAAAAATTTTCAGTGTACATATGATAATAGTACATATGATAGTATATTAGAATATATTAGAATTGTGATTTCATCATATTCAAATAAATCAAAACTTATAATGATATGGAATTCAAAAAATGATGTGTGACCCTATGTAATCCAAAAAGAAGTAAGGTCATAAAATACAAATAAAAGGTAGCCTAGGGTGTCATTGACCTATAACAAGAACATAAGAAAAAGCTTACTATGGCAATATAAAGAATTGAAAATAATATTGTTTAGGTTTTAAGAGGATGCCAAGATAAATAAATGAAATAAGGATGTAATGGAGATATATTAAGGGGATGAGAAGAGGATGTTAATATGATGTCACAAGGATGTGAGGTATGATTAGGATACTTTAGGGATGTAAGTGAAAAACAATGTCTGTATTTGCAATAGAAATTTTGAAAAACAATTATAGGTTGGTTGTGAAAAAACAATTGTATGATGACCATGAAGAATTATTAAAATATACTATAAACTAGTAAATTATAAAAATCAAATTAAATTTTTAAATATATAATTTTTATTTATAGAAACAAAAAAAATTAAGAACTGAAAGTAACTTCTCTACATATATATAATATTTTAGTTAAACAAATTTATATAACTATAGATATATAGATAGCATTGAGTTTTTGTGAATTATTATAATATATATATATATATATATATATATATATATATAATATTTTATGTAAACAAATCTATATAATTATAGATAGCATTACTATTGGCATGTTTTTAATATTAATTTTACCTATTGTTTTCTAAATTAATAAAGCCAATAAAATCTTGAAATTAAGAGGCCAAGTGTTAAAATAAAGTTTTAGGGATGTAACATGATCAACTAATTTCTATTTTTTATTTATTTTGTAAATATGGGTATGTGGTTGTGTACCACTTATTTGTTTTAAAATCAAGTTTGAGGGATGTAACATGATTAACTAATTTTTATTGTTTATTTATTTTGTAAATATGCCTTTGTGGTTGTGTACCACTTATTTTTTTTAAGTGATCTAGGCAATACAAGTTATGGTAGAACAAAATAACCATGTATTTAATAAAAATGAATAAAAGGTAACATGTGTTTTATGATATATATGTGTGTGTGTATTTTTACCAAAAATGAATATGTAGGCCATACTTGAAAACCTTACAGAAAATAAAGATTACAATGGGGAGCTAGAAAATGAATGTGCTTTTTCTTTTACAATTGGAATGACTAGGTTCATCACTTTCATAACTAAAATTGAAAAAACCAACTCATCATCCAACATGTAGAGAAAAATAGTTAATCTTTTTTTTTTGAATTAATGTAAATTTATTAATAACACTTCCACACATTGAATCCTCTTTGTTTTTTTATTTAACATAACATGAAAGCATGTAAAACTCCTGCACCTTGAAAAATGTGCATTCCTTCACTTGATGTGTTTCAAAAGGAAATTTACAACACCACTACCTTATTTTAAGGGTACAAGGCCTATATTCCTCTGCTTAGTGTAGTCAAAGCCTTTAGACCCATCTTCTTTATGAAAAACCACCTAACAATGGATGGAAAATGATTTGGAGGTGAATGACCTAGCATAGATGGAATGTGTTGTGGTTGGAGGCCCTTGTTTACAACACTTTTGGTATAGAAGGGTCATTTTACTTCTAGGTCCATTGCTTTCCTTTTTTTACAGTGGTCTATAGCCCTAGACGTATCATTAAATTCCAAGACAATTTAATGGCCCTCATGTTTTAACTTAGAGACCAAAGATCCCATAGAAAGGTTTGAAGTGGTGTTTTAGTGATATTTAACAATGCATAAAGCTTGATAGATTTATTAAATGCTAAAGGCCCTTGTTATCTTTCCTTGATCATTGACAACATCCAAAGACCCATCAATGCTATTAGAAACTCCATATTATCCTCTAGCAAACCACTCAATTTCAAGATCACTAAAAGAAAGAATGATGTATTGGTTTAGGTGTTTTTCATTGTGACATACCCCCAGGCCACGTACACTTTAAATCCACGTTCTTTATAAAATTAAACTTTAATACCATTCTTTTAAATAAATAATTCAAGCAAGTGCACATGATAGGCACATTTTCATGAAAATGAATAGGAAACACTAAATATCTTCCATGCAAATTCCCATAAAAATACACAACATGAAAGTAACGATTACCATTTAAATAACAAAACAATATATAAACACACAGATCAAAGAAAGCACTTATCTTTGCAAGATTCACCAACCAACAACAAATGTAGGACATTTCGCCCCACCATAAGCTTTATTGCACATTCAATCTCTACAACATGTCACCTCTAAGTTGAGGCACTGGTTCCACAAGAATGGGTGTCTATGCCGACTTTATCATTAACAAATGGTTAGCTCACAAGATTTCTATCTTCACACAAGCACACAATAATCGAAGGTGTTACAATTACTCAACTTGTTGAAATATGGCAGCAAGAATATTCCAATTTAATTTGTCCTTGAATTAAATTGTGAATTAAAATCGAATTTAGTTTTAACAGCGACTTGGAAATAATTAATTAATTTATTTTAAATTAATTAGTTGGAGAAATTCAAGTTAGAAGTCTTTCTGGAGTCATGCAAGATTTATCCCTAAAATTAAGGAGATAAGGTTGAGTTATATTTGAGTTGTAATTAGTTAACTTAGTTTACTGAGTTAAATCGAGTTAAATTAGTTCCAAATTGTTTGAGGAACTAATAGAGAGTTAACAGTCAGTTGATGCATGCATGCACTCAACTAGTGCTACTCCAATTAATTGAAGATTCCCTCATCAGAAACTCATACATGTCAATTCTGAGAAAGAATCAGTTGAGATTAAAGTCAAGGACAGTGTACTATCAGTTGCATGTGTTTTCTCAAATAGGAAAGTCATGCATGCAGTCAAGGATTTAATCATTGAGGATTGTGCAGTTTTGAAGGAGATATCCGCTTGGTAACAGGAGAATCATCCATAAAGAACAACGCGAGGAAATATGAGCTTGAAGGGCAGAGAGGAAGGCTGGAGAGAAGCCAAGATTCCTGTGAGCATTTGTGAAGATTTTACTGAAAGCTAGATAGCTGTGAGAGCTAAGGCTTTGTATAATTCCTATGTATTTCCACCTGTATGATAATACAATAGTGTGGAGTTTTTAGCTAAGGCTTTCACCAAATTATTTTCATGCGTATTTTGAGATTGATTCTTCTTCTTCTGGTTATATTGTTCAACTCGATCTTTAAGCTTCCGCAAATTGATAGTAGAAGTAGGTTATAATATTTTGCTTTGATTTATATTGCATTATCGGATTAACCTACACAGGATTTATACATGGTATCAAAGCTGGCTTTGTAGCAATTTTATACATGGTATAAGCGCCATGAACAATACACTGAGAAGAGAATTCGAAGTTTGAAGTCCAGGGTTACAGGTGCAAATCGAATTCATATCATACTTCAAGGTTGGCTAATGGCGTTCTATGGCTTGAGACTCGAGTATGCCTTAGAAGGTAGCTCGAATTACATAGCATGGAAAGATAGAATGGAGGTTGTATTAGAAAACAATGGCTTGAAGGAATTCATTGATCAAGAAATCCCAAAGCCAGCTTCAACTAATGCACAAGAGTTGGCTGAGTGGAAGAAGTGTGCGATGAAGGCAAGACGGATCATTCTTGAGGGATTTCGAGACCATATTGTGTTGGGTCCCTATAATACTAGTGATTACCCCATTACTATTGTAGTTATACCCCTTATTTATATTGTTGTGCCCCTATTACTCCTATGTTGTTATTTATGTGCCCATGGAATCCCTCTATTGTTATTTTTGTGGCTTTATATTATTATTGTTAGGTCGGCTGGATTATATTGTGACTCCTTAGACTCCTATATATAGAAAGGAGGTTTTGTCATTTCAATCATGGAAGAATTGTTCATTTATGTAATGTAAAGGAGGTTGCCCCCTTGAAGAGGATGAATTCTAAGGCGTTGATATATCTTTTCTATCTTTTCTTGAGCTGGTTTCATAACATTTGGTATCAGAGCTTTGGATTCTAGGGTTTCGCTGCTTCAAACAGGGCATCGTGGAATTTTTGCTATAATTTTTTTTTCTTTGACGTTTCAGAAGTCGCAAAAAAAACCCATTTGAGAAGAAATCGCGCTGAACCTTGGGTGAGAATTTCAGAGCTTTTTGCGCGATATGTGCGGAGATATGATCCGAGGAAGTTGGTCTTTTGGCAGACTCCTGAATTACATTCAAAACAGGTGACCTGGGGAAAATCGTCACAACTTTCTCTCTGGGGATCAGATTGAAATTTAGTAAGAAGGTACAGAAAGAGGACGAACTTTAGTTTCATGTGTGCATGTTTCAGATCCAAAGGTCGAAACAGTGACTCGTGGCACGTCGTACAAGTTCAATCTACTGAACTAGTATATAAGCAAGTCACTGTGGGAGATTTCACATAACACTTCCTTGGAGAATCCAATTTGGGTCAAACTTGTGGCATTGGAAAGAGGACATAGAGGGCTACTACAACTCACAAATTCAGAAGTAGATGATTGGAAAGTACAGAGATACATCAGAGACAATATCGAGCTCTTACAAAGTGAAAAAATGTGTGTAGATTTTCTTAAATTTTTGCTTAAGCTTGGTTTGAAAATTTATTTTCAAAGGTCATAGTAGAGCATTATTACCGATAACTGATGCCCCGAGAAAAGAAAATACAAACACCTAGTAAGGAACCTGAAAGCTCTAGCATGACTCATGAAGAAAAGGAAGAAATGCAACATGATATATCAAAATTACAAGACCAAGTGCAACCACTGTCCCTTGCACAAAAAGGAACAGAATCTAAGATGGATGGTTTAAAGAAAGATGTAGAAGCTAAGATAGATGGTTTAAAGAAAGGTGTAGAAGCGAAGATGGACTGTTTAAAGAAAGGTGTAGAAGCTAAGATGATTGACGTGGAAGCTAAGATGGATGATTTGAAGATATATTTGAAGATTGACATGGACGAATTGAAGATAAATATGAATAAGTTGCTACAAGAAATGGTCCCTAAGGGTGAAAGGGTACTAAAGGAAACTCATGATGAGAACAAAAGAAATGTTAATCATGATTCCATAGACGCTAATGTTGGATTGAAGACTCACCATATTCCAAAAATCGATATGAGGAAGTTTGATGGCAAGGATCCTGCCACATGGATATTACAGATAGAGCAGTTCTTCGATCTCAATAATGTGCAAAACACACAAAAGGTAAGTATGGAAACTGTATATTTCGAACCAAATCAGTTTGTATGGTATCAATGGCTTTGCTCTCGTAAACAATTTATCACTTGGGAAATTTTTATGGAAGAATTGATAGCACATTATGAAGATACAAAAAGAAACACTTTTTTTAGCCAATTGATAAGTCTCAAACAAAAGGGTTCAGTAATGGAGCACATTTAGGAGTTCCAAAAATTGAACATAAGGGTAAAAGATATTCCAGAGGAGCATAGGATTGATGTGTTCATAGGGTCTTTAAAGGATAATATCCAACATGATGTTCGCCTTTGAGAACCTGATTCATTAGAGAATGCATTCAGGTTAGCAAGAAAAATGGAAAGCAAAATTATGGCAACCAGGAAGCATACCACTCACAATTATAAAGACGGAAGTGTTGTTGCCCCTAGTCTTCCACACCCTATAAGGTTGACACCACAACAATTGGAAGAAAAAAGAGCAAAAGGGCTTTGTTACAGTTGTGATAGAAAATACACTAAAGGTCATAAGTGTGCTGAGAAGAAATTATTCTACGTAGATTGTGAAGAGGAAGAAGAAAAGGAGCAAGAAAGGTCAAAAGAAGAAGATATACTCCAAGAACAAAGCCTAGATGAAGAACAAATAAATCTGACCATATCTTGTAATGCATTGGCGGGAATTACCACTCCTCAAACCATCAAGATAGAAGGACAAATCAAGAAGAAAAAGGTAATAGTGTTGATTGATTCAGGAAGCACCCACAATTTTATTCATTGCCGGGTAGCAAAAGAATTGAATTGCGTCCTATATCCAACACCAGAGTGTCAAGTGATGATTGCAAATGGAGGAACAATAAATTGCTCTGGAAGGTGCCATAATATCAAGCTATCCATGGGAGAATATGTATTGACTAGCCCAATGCTTGCCATTCCAATGGGAGGTGCTGATGTTGTACTAGGAGTCCAATGGCTACAATCCTTGGGTACAATAGCTTTTAATTTTCAAGAACTTTTCATCAAATTTTCTACGGAAGGAGAGGAAGTTGAATTAAGGGGTATTGTAGGGAAACAAGGAAAGATAATCAGCTCTAATGGTATGACAAAGCTTCTAAAAAAGGAGCAAAGAGGTGTAATTGCACAATTATGTTCACTAGATGTTTCCACATCGGAATCATCTATTTCTCCATATCTCCAAAAAGTTATGGACAATCATTCCAAGGTATTTGAGACTCCCAAAGGTCTCCCACCTATGCGTGATCATGATCATGCTATCCATCTGATTCCAGGAAGTGTTCCTCCAAACATCAGGCCGTACTGATATCCCTATGTCTAAAAAAGTGAAATTGAATGTATGGTTGCAGAAATGCTAGAGGATGGTATAATTCAACCAAGTCAAAGTTCTTTCTCTGCTCCAGTAGTATTGGTGCACAAGAAGGATGGATCATTGCACATGTGTTCGGATTATAGGGAGCTCAACAAGCTCAATATTAAAGATAAGTTCCCCATTCCTGTCATTGATGAATTACTGGATGAATTGTATGGATCAATTTACTTCACCAAGTTGGATTTTCGTTCGGGATATCATCAAATCAAAATGAAGATTGAAGACATTCCAAAAATGGCATTTAAAACTCATGAGGGTCATTATGAATTTTTGGTCATGCCTTTTAGCCTTACCAATGCACCTTCAACATTTCAAGGTTTGATGAATTCAATTTTCAAACCATTCCTTAGAAAATTTGTGTTAGTATTTTTTGATGATATACTAATCTACAACAAGTCTTGGAAGGATCATGTTGAACATGTGGACAAGGTGCTACAACTATTGGAGGAGAAACAATTATATGCAAAAAGATCCAAATGTTTCTTTGGAGTCCAGGAGGTGGAATATTTGGGTCATATTGTATCTCATGAAGGCATTAAGGTAGACCCTAGCAAAATTAAAGCCATTAAGGAATGGAAAACCCCCACATCCATAAAGCATCTGCAAGGATTTCTTGGGTTGACAGGGTATTATCGCAAATTTGTTAAGAATTATGGGAGAATAGCAGCACCTATAACAACATTATTGAAGAAAGATGCATTTTCATGGACTCCGGAAGCAACAAAGGCCTTTGAACATCTTAAAGAGGAAATGTGCCAAGCAACGGTCTTAGCTACACCAGACTTCACAAAAACCTTTATTGTGGAATGTGATGCTTCAGGAAATGGAATTGGCGCTGTTCTAAGGCAAGATGAAAGACCCATTGCTTTTGAAAGTCGTCCAATCAAGGCAAAGTCTTTAAGAAAAGCTATTTATGAGAAGGAAATGTTGGCAATACTCCATGCACTTAAGAAATGGCGACCCTACCTAATGGGAAGACACGTCGAGGTAAAAACGGATCATGATAGCCTTAAATACTTTTTAGAACAAAAATTGTCCTCTGAAGAGCAACAAAAGTGGGTCACAAAGATATTGGGTTATGACTTTGAAATCATCTACAAAAAAGGGAAGCAAAATGTGGTGGTAGATGCACTCTCAAGAAAGAATGAGGATGTGGAAACATTGTTGTGCGCCATATCTATTATCCAACCAGATTGGATAAACGAAGTTAGGGAGGAATGAAAGAATGACGAAGAAGTGTGGGCACTTATTTGAAAGCTACAACAAGATTCCAGTACGTCTTATACATTTAGCTGGAAAAATGATTCGTTATGGTACAAAAATCGCTTATACCTCTGTAAGAATTCCCAGCTAAAGCAAAAGATTCTTATGGAAATGCACACTTCTCCCTTAGGAGGGCACTCAGGATTTTTAAAAACTTACCACAGGGTTAAGAAGGAATTTTTTTGGGATGGCCTTAAATCAGATATTCAAAAGTTTGTGGTGGAATGTTTGGTTTGCCAACAAAATAAAATTGAAACAATTAAGACACTAGGTCTATTACAACCTTTATCCATTCCAAGCCAACGTTGGGAGGAGGTTTCGATGGATTTTATCACAGGTTTACCCAAGTCTGAGGGAAAGAGTGTAATCATGGTGGTAGTTGACAGACTTACCAAGTATGCACACTTTTGTGCATTATCACATCCATTTAAAGCTAGTACAGTTTCTACTGCATTTATGGAAACAATTCAAAAGCTACATGGAAACCCAAAGATTATTGTAAGTGACAGAGATCCCATTTTTGCTGGAACTTTTTGGACAGAATTATTTTCTTGTCTTGGTACTCAGTTAGCTCATAGCTCATCTTATCATCCTCAATCTGATGGGCAAACTGAGATAGTAAACAAATGTTTGGAAGGATATCTTCATTGCTTTGTATATGATAAACATACACAATGGGTCAAATGGTTGCCTCTGGCTGAATGGTGGTATAACACTTCCTTCCATACAGCAACAAAAATGACCCCATTTATGGCACTTTATGGGTATCAACCACCATCCATCACATCATATTTAAGAGAAAATTCTAAGGTTCATGCAGTGGAAAATCACATCGAACATCAATAACAAGTCCTCCAACTCTTAAAGGATAACCTCGTGTTGGCACAAAATAGAATGAAACAACAGGCAGATCAACATCACAGTGAAAAAAGTTTTGATGTAGGTGATTGGGTATTCCTACGGCTACAACCATACAAGAAAATGTCCCTAAAGCAAGCTAAGGAGGATAATAAATTATCACCAAAGTATTATGGTCCATATAAGGTGTTGCAAAAGATGGGTACTATGGCATATATATTGGAGCTTCCTGCAGCTTCTCGATTGCACCCAGTTTTCCATGTTTCATGTTTAAAGAAGGTTATAGGCGACAAGCTCCCAGTTCAAACAATATTGCCAGAACTTGACAAGGAAGGAAAAATTATATTGGAACCGGAAGCAGTCACAGAAACAAGAACTCGACAACTACGAAATTGATCAATTTCAGAGTATCTTATCAAGTGGAAGAGCTTATCCGCTGAAGATTCCACATGGGAGGATGAGAATTTTATGCAGAAGTATCCAGAACTACTCAATCGTTGAGGACAACACTTTTTGAAGGAGAGGGGCATGTTGGGTCCCTATAATACTAGTGATTACCCCATTACTATTGTAGTTATACCCCTTATTTATATTGTTGTGCCCCTATTATCCCCATGTTGTTATTTCTGTGCCGATGGAATCCCTTTATTGTTATTTTTGTGGCTTTATATTATTATTGTTAGGTCGGCTGGATTATATTGTGACTCCTTAGACTCCTATATATAAAAAGGAGGTTTTGTCATTTGAATCATGGAAGAATTGTTCATTTATGTAATGTAAAGGAGGTTGCCCCTTCGAAGAGGCTGAATTCTAAGGCATTGATCTATATTTTCTATCTTTTCTCGAGCTGGTTTCATAACATATTGTCTCGAGTCTCCATGGGAAGGATACTCCATTTTCAATGTGGAACAAATTGAAGGACGTCTACTAGAACAGTAGCGACCAGAGGAAATTGGTGCTCAAGGATAAGCTTTGAAGAATCAAGATGGAGAAGGGTGGTACTACTTCCACATATCTGAACAAGCTCACCACCTGTAGAGATGAGCTTGGTAGTGTGGGAATAACTACTGCCGATGATGATATGGTGAGCCTTGCTCTCCTTGGCCTTCCAAAGAGTTGGAATAGCTACTAGGAATCTATGAATGGAAGGGAGAAACTGCCGAATTAGGAATGACTGTGGTCAGATCTTATGCAGGGGGAGATCAGGAGGAGCACACGAGATGGTTCTTCATCATCTGGCAATGACTGTTGTCGGATCTTATGTAGGAGGAGATCAAGAGGAGCACACAAGATGGTTCTTCATCTAAGGATGATGATGAAGAAAATCTGGCCTTAAAAAGTAAGGCAAGGAAAGGGAAGGGGAAGGCTTCCCATTTCAAATCGTATTCTTCTCATGGAGGGAAGAAGGGTGACATGTCTAAAGTAAGATGATTTAATTGTCACAAGACGGGACATTATGCGACTAATTTCCCATTGAAAAAGTCCAAGAAGGGATCCTCAGAAGGATTGGAAGGTGAGGCATTAGCCTCTCAGTTTGAAACGGACTTTACCCTCATCACATGCATGGTGTCATCGATGATGGGTTGTGTCTGGTATCTTGACAGTGGAGCCTCATTTCACATGACCAGTGATAAAAATTTATTCAGTGCTTTGGAGGAGAAAGACCTCACGATGCGCATAGAGATGGGTGACGACAGAAGGTATAGTGTTTCAGGAGTGGGCATGGTTTCTTTTCAGAGGGAGCATTGACCTCCTCTCACCTTGACAGATGTGATGTATGTGCCTGGACTGAAGAAAAACCTGGTATCGGTCGCGATGTTGGAGGAAAAAGGCTACGATGTTGTCTTCAGTAAAGGAAAGGCATTCCTAAGACACAGACACATGTCAGACCAAGAGGATAGGGATTTGGGTGAAGAATCTCTATAAACTAGAGGTAAATGATTGTGCAACATTGAATACGAAAGTAGAATTGGTGCAAATCCAAGAAATTGGTGAGTTGTGGCACGGAGGGTTGGGCCATTTGCATCATTGGGCTTCGAAGATAATGCAGCAGATATTTACAGGACTTCCCAAAGGTAAACTTGAGCAATTTGACACATGAAAAAGTTGTACCTTGGGAAAGTACACTAAGTATTCCTTTCATGATCGAGACAGTTGAGCAAAGGCTATCTTAGAGTGAGTTCATACTGATTTGTATGGACCATTCTCGGCGACATCCACAACGAAGAAAAGGTATGATGTGATTTTCATTGATGACTATTCTCGTAAATGCCAGATTTATTTCATGGAAAAGAAGGACCAAACTTTCACAAAGTTTTGTGAGTTCAAAGCTTTGGTCGAGAAAGAGTCAGGGAAGAAGATCAAGGCCTTGAGAAGCGACAACGGTCGAGAATAGGTCTCTCAAGAGTTTAAGGACTTCTGTACAGCGAAAGGAATTAAACGAGAGTTGACGACACCTCATAACCCACAACAGAATGGGGCGACTGAGAGGAAGAACAAAACTATTGTAGGGGTTGTTATCACTCTAGGAAACTCTCTTAGGTTGCAGCTTGGAGATGCCTGGTAACATATAATCTTCAATATTGTTCTCTGAACTATTGGAATAAATGATGGTTTGGATCAAGCCAGATAACCATTTCAACTATGTTTTACTCAAGACATGCATGAACACCCTCAGCTTACAAGGCTTTAGACCACTAATGCTAAATAATTTGTAGATTCAATGAATGGATGGAGAATACTGACCATATCGGCAGATGCATACATAAACATAAATGAATGGCTAGCTATAGGCAGCAAAAGAAAATACTCACTGTACTCGTAGATGCATATATGACCACATATGAATGACTAGCTACAAGTAGTAAAGAAGCTTGCAAATCTAATTCACAAACACAAAGATAAGATGAGAATTATTTGGCATTAGACACAAAAGAAACATGAACAACCTGTTCAAGGTGCAAGCTTAGAATAGAAGAGAAAATGAACATTGAACATATAATAACAAAAGAAGCTTGTATTACTAATGAATGAAGATGAAAAGCTTGAGTATAAAAGTCTCATTAATCTCCAGAGGTTGAACCCTTGTTACATCTTTCTTTCAGCCATTTAGACGCCTTTACAATGCTCATGAGCTCTCAAATGCTCGGAGTGTCTTAATATATCCTCTCTGTCCTGTTAACTCTTTGATTCTCTGAATAGGCAAGCATGGTTCGAAGGTTTTTCTTCTTCTAATAGAGGAATAACCACATTTTGGTATTTTGCCTACGCTGGTAGGGGCTCTCTCGTGCCAGAGATGCTCCACAATCCTTTCCTACTGTGTTACGCTGTGCTTTTTCCTCTTCTGACCTTTGTCTGCCGGCCGCTGTCTCTCGATCGAATCCCTCTTCTGGTATGTATAAATTATTGCACAACGCCTCTAAGGATGGTAGGCTACCTGTACCTTCAATGGAGTGGCTATCAGGGCTATGAAATCCCTATAATGACCCCTTTCATTTCCTTTCGGGTCTCTTCTTCTGTTTGTTTTAGACAAGCTGCACGTGCTGGGATTTCGCCTTTCTATTCCCATTCCGTCCTCTATCCCTGTCTCCCAGCCTCTGTTAGGTAATGGAAAGGGTCTTCGGGCCTGTGTAATCCCTTTAAAATGCGAACAATCACTGCTTTCTGTTATGAACAAAAAACACAACAATACTGTAAAAATCCTGCCTTTTCTGTGTATTTTGGACTTCAAAAGTCCTAAAAATGGTTTATTCACCTATTGGGTCTGCCCTTAGGGTTATTTCAAGTCGCATTTGGCCTGTTCCCTGCATATTTCCTTTGTACTATGAAATACGTAAAAAACTGAAAATACATAGAAAATGGCTTTCCCCGGGCTTCAAATAATATACAATTTCATTCCAGAAACCCATGAGGTCTGGGTTTCATCACTATTGCACTGCCCTAAGGTTCCTTTTTTATTTCGTTTAAACAACGAAAACACACAAAAATACATTGAAAATGGGCTTTGGCGCAGACCTGAAATCTTATGAAACATTATCTATAACACCGTCGGGTCCACAACATCGCATCGCACACACGAAGGTGTAAAGGCTACGCCCCTTGGTTTTCCTGATTGTGATCTGCCGATGTGATGTGGGCCGTCTATCTGTGCCCGCGATTGACGGTCCATGTTGAATCGCCAATCGCGATCGCTCATTGCATACTGTCTGCGCCGATAATCGCTGACTCGCCTCCGCCAATGGTGACCTGCTGATTCGATCATCGATGATCGTTGATCGGCAATGTCTTTCCCGATTGCCACTGCCTGCCTGTGCTGATTAGATTTGCCGATGTGATCCGCCGATCATATCTAGACCGTTGATCGGCCAAATTGGATGGCTGTCATGCATTTGGACTGTTAAACCTGCGATTTTGGTTTTTCATGGTTTTCAAGCGTTCTTTGCCTCCCGATAGTGTATTTCCGCCCTTCCAAGGGCTCTCCTCTTGCGATGGTTTTGACTTTGAATGATCCTTAAGAGGATTTTGAAGACTTTTGGGGCATACTCGGATCCTTTGGTGAGATTTTAAGCAAACCTTGGAGATTTTGGGAGTGTTTTGGGTCCGTTTTTGGGCTAAACGGCTCCAAGGCTAACATTGGCTCCTTCTGGGGATGAAATCCTCTCTGTGAGGTTTCAAGAACTACAGAACAATGTCTTTCTTGTAAAAATAAAGATCAAATCTTCCTCCTAGTGTTGCATTGGGCATGGAGTCTATTTAGCATGAAATAAAACTTGAAAGCAATATATTTACAGTACCAAGGCTTGAAAGCCTCAACTAAAATAAAGTTCAAAGAATAACCCATTGACTAGGCCATCAAAAACATATCCTTCCTTTGATGCATCCCTTTTGAGAAAACAATCACCAAACTGAAAATTGACCCTTTTTACCTTTCTATCAAAGGTTTCTTTCTCTTGGTCAATGTGCATATCAGCAAATTCATCAAAGACTTACAAAAGCCTATTAATTTGATCATCTACTTCAAAAACTTTCTGGAATTTGATATTATCAGGCAGAGATGGTCTATATTTCACATCCTCTTTGTATGCTTTCATCTTTGGATGTTTTTCATGGAAGGTTTTGTACACTTGCTGAATAATAAGGTCTGCTTCATACTTTGCTGTGTCATTTGTGACCTGAAAAGTTAATATAAAAGATAAATCAATGCATTCTTGTGTGGGGGACACAAGGACTTCACCTGTTCCTACAACTTCCTTAGAAAAAGCCCCATCAAAGAACATTTCCCAAATCTATGGGCCTTCTTCCTCTGTGATCTGGAAAACTGGTTTTTTAAGCTGCGTAGAGGCCAACTGATAAGGCTTGGTAATGTCAAGACCAAGCTTATCCATGATAGCCTTGGGCATTGGATTACCGCTGGCTCTAGTTTCCATAAGTCAATCATGAAGGATTTTATCATGGATAGTCAGAGAGACATAGAATGATGGGGAGTTGTCTTCACAATTTTCAATCATTGGGCTGAAAATAATAGCTTGTTGGTCATCTTGCAGATTTACATAGTCAGTGGAAGCTTGGATGGCATTAGGTTCAGGAGCCTCAATGATAGATTTCTTGAGGACTTATTCTTCACTAGTTCAATCAGAGGCATAGGTATTCTTAGGTTCTGAATTTCTGATTGAAAACTGAAAGAAGAAGGGGAATTGTCAAGGCCTCTTACCTCTATGGCTGGAGCTTTGAGGATGATAGGATCAATTGCTCGTTGCTTCTGCTTATTAGCTTGTTGTTCTGTAGGGATAGCAACTTTATGAACAGGAGTCTCCTTGAAATTATTCATCTTCAACCTCATATTATATCTTTGTTGATCTTCAATTTGTAGAACAACTTCACCATCCCATTCTTTGTTGATCTAGTCATTAAATAATGACTTCTCATAGGCAGCTTTGGTTAAAAAAGTGGCGTTGCCTTTGTCTTCCATACAATGGATCTCATCATCTTCCTCAAACTACTCTTCTTCCATCACTGCATTTTGAAAAGGGGTCTTCACCCTTTAGTCTTCATTGGCATATTTGTTTCTTTGCAAAATCTGCAACTTCTCATTTGCTCTTTTACATGGATTTGGAATTGGAGGAGCATAGGTGTTAGGA
Organism: Pinus tabuliformis; assembly: GCA_031772625.1. Taxonomy (NCBI): domain Eukaryota; kingdom Viridiplantae; phylum Streptophyta; class Pinopsida; order Pinales; family Pinaceae; genus Pinus; species Pinus tabuliformis. The sequence continues at coordinate 1,005,658,343 of CM062819.1, forward strand.
ACTCTTCCTTTCCTAGAGTGCTGCTCAAATTTTAATTTGGAGATTTCGGAGGCTAATGACTCTATCATCTTAGTTATTTTATCTATCTTGGGATCTGAAGATGATGAAGACTTGCCCCTCTATCTCCTTCTATCAACATTTCGTTTGAGCTTCTCTACAACCAAGATGTTTGATTCTACTTCTAAGGCTGCATCCTGCATATCTTCCAAAGTAGCGTATCTCCTATCTCTCAACAATAGATAGAAGTCAGAATCAAAATCATTGGCATATGTGAGTTTAACAAAGGTAGTGGTGGATTTTTCTTTAGCTGGTATCTTGCTATACATGCGAGTAAATATCTTATTAAAATCAGACAACAGCTCACCACTTTCCCTCTTTAAGTGGTAGTAGAGGAGATCGTTCTTATCCCCCCAATTCTTTAGAAATGCATCATCCAAAGCCTCAATATCTGCTATAGATCTTGGGGTCAGTTCTCTGAACCATTTTCTAGCCTCTCCATCTAGGCTTTTGACAAAAACTCTCATCCAGACATCATCTTCACTAATGTCCAGGTTATCAGCATAGCTATAGAAAAAATCAAGATGTTATTCAGCTGAAACACCTTCAGTCCCAGTGAACTTAGGCATATACTTCTGATATTCTCCAGTAGGCATAACATTCAAAGGAGTGGGCAGTATTAGAGGTCCATAACTAGTAGCTATGATTCTTTCCATTTTGGTAGGTGCTTGTGGGCCTGCTATAGCTGTTGTGGCTAAACGAGTACTGGCATTCTGAATGACAAAGGGTTAAGGAGTGATTGATAGGACTAAAGGAGTATGATGGATAGGATATGAGGTTTCCTTTTGGCTTACAGAAAAGGAGAACCTAAAGAATAAGGAGCTTTATGAATCTCTAAGATTTTTTCTTCACTGCTAGTATTAGAAGCTATACTCTCAACATGTATTTTTTCTATTGCATGATTTTCTTGAAGAGATATAGTAGATTGTTTAGGTTTACCTGAACTTGATGATCCTTTCTGCACTTCATTTCTTTCTTTGATGATTTTTTCAGGGTCAGGTACTGGGTCAACTGGTGACTTTTAAGGATTTCTCCGAGTATGCCTCATGACCTGAGCCAGAAATATGAAGTGGAGTTGCGAAGAGGTTCAGACTCTAGTAGAGTCACCAGATAGATGATTACAACTAAAAAAGTACCCAGACTTTGTCTATCATGAAAGCTGGATCTATGTCGTTTCCCAGGGAAGCTAAGCTTCAGTGTTCTCTCCTTGGCAACGACGCCAATTATGTTATCACTCCAGGAAATTCTCCTAGGTTGCAGCTCGGAGATGCCTGGTAATATATAATCTTCATTATTATTCTTTGAACTATTGGAATAAATGATGGTTTGGATCAAGCCAAATAACCATTTCAACTATGTTTTACTCAAGACATGCATGAACACCCTCAGCTTACAAGGTTTTAGACCACTGATGCTCAATAATTTGCAGATTCAATGAATGGATGGGGAATACTGACCATACCGACACATGCATACATAAACATAAACGAATGGCTAGCTACAGGCAACAAAAGAGAATAATGAATGTACCGGAAGATGCATATATGACCACATATGAATGACTAGCTACATGTAGTAAAGAAGCTTGCAAATCTAATTCATCAACGTAGAGATAAGATGACAGTTATCTGGCATTAGACACAAAGAAACATGAACAAACTGTTCAAGTGCAAGCTTAGAACATAAGAGAAAATGAACATTGAACATATAACAACAAAAGAAGCTTGTATTACTAATGAATGCAGATGAGAAGCTTGAGTAGCAAAGTCTCATTAGTCTCCAGAAGTTGAACCCTTGTTACATCTTTCTTTCAGCCATTTATAGGCCTTTACAATGCTCCTGAGCTCTCAAAGGCTTGGAGTGTCTTAATCAATCGTCTCTGTCTTGTTAGCTGTCTGATTCCCTGAATAGGCAAGCATGGTTCGAAGGATTTTCTTCTTCTGACAGAGGAATAAACACATTTTGGTATTTTGGCTACACTGCCAGGGACCTCTCTCGTGCCAGAGATGCCCCACAATCCTTTCTATTGTTTTTTGGCTGTGTTGCATTGTGCTTTTTCCTCTTTCGGCCTCTGTCTGCCAGCCGCTATCTCCCGGTCGAATCCATCTTCTGGTATGTATAAATTATTGCACAACGCCTCTAAGGATGGTAGGCTCCCTATACTTGCAATGGAGTGGCTATCAAGCCTATGAAATCCTTGCAACGACCCCTTTCATTCCCTTTCTGGTCTCTGCTTCTGTTTGTTTCAGACAAGCTGCGTGTGCTGGGTTGTCACCTTTCTATTCCCCTTCCGGCGTCTATCCCTGTCTCCCAACCTCTGTTAGGTAATGGAAAGGGTCTTCGGGCCTGTGTAATCCCTTTAAAATGCAAACAATGACTGCTTTCTGTTATGAATAGAAAATACAACAATACTATAAAAATCCCCCCTTTTCTGTGTATTTTGGACTTCAAAAGTCCTAAAAATGGTTTATTCACCTATCGGGTCCACCCTTAGGGTTATCGCAAGTCGCATTCGGCCTATTCCCTGCATATTTCCTTTATATTATGAAATACGTAAAACACTGAAACTACATGGAAAATGGATTTCCCCTTACTTCAAATAATATACAATTTCACTCTAGAAACCCACCGAGTATAGGTTTCATCGCTATTGCACTGCCCCAAGGTTCCTTTGTATTTCATTTAAACAAAGAAAACACACAAAAATACATTGAAAATGAGCTTTGGCGTGGACCTGAAATCTTATGAAACATTATCTATAACACCATTGAGTCTGCAACATTGCATCACACACACGAAGCTGTCATGGCTGTGCCCCTTGGTTTTTCTCGATTGTGATCCACCAATGCGATGTGGGCTGTCGATTTGCGCACAATCTATGATCCACGTTGAATCACTGATCGCGATCGCTCATTGCATACTGTCTGCGCCGATAATTTCTGACTCGCCTCCGCAGATCTGATCATCGACGATCGCTAATCAGTGGTGTCTTGCGCCGATTGCCACTGCCCACCTATGTCGATCAGATCTGGACCGTTGATCGGACAAATCAGACGACTGTCATGCATTTGGACTGTTAAGCCTGCGATTTTGGTTTTTCATGGTTTGAAAGCATTCTTTGCCTCCCGATAGTGTATTTCCGCCCTTCCAAAGGCTCTCCTCTTGGGATGGTTTTGACTTTGAATGATCCGTAAGAGGATTTTGAAGACTTTTTAGGCATACTTGGATCCTTTGGCGTGATTTTAAGCAAACCTTGGAGACTTTGGGAGTGTTTTGGGTACGTTTTTGGGCCAAACGCCTCCAAGTTTAATAGGGGAAACACGGGCAATGCTGCATGACCAAGGCCTACCACTTCACTTGTGGGCTGAGGCATGCAACACAACGGTCTATATGCATAATAGAAGCTGACATCGCATACTTGGGATGAAAACACCAGAGGAAGCTTTCTTCTGTAAGAGACCAGATATGGGTCACTTCAGGATCTTTGGCTGATCGGTATATTTCCATGTAACAAAGGATGCACGGAAGAAGCTTGAGCTGACAACAGAGTTGGGGATATTTGTGGGGTACACTGATACACCTCACAACTATCGAGTGTACTTGCCTACTAGTCGAAGGACAGTGGTTCGCAGAGATCTCAAGTTTGATGAGTAGAAGGTCATGCGAGTTTCCCTTGAGAGGGAGCTTCAACAACAGGCTATGGAGGAACTGTTGATTCCTAAGGAGGAGGAGCCTCAGGCTGATGCGAAGTAGCCGCATGCAGAGGTTCCAAGAGTGGAGACATCCACTCAAGCAAAGTCTTCCAGAGATGGACGGAAGCGCACAAGAGAAGATGACAAATTATTGGAGGGTGTGAGAGAGAATGTGAGAGCACCATCTTCTCAGCGCAGACAAAGGAGGTCACCTAAGAGGTACACTGGATACATGGCCCTTGCTGGGGAATGTGTTGAGACCGAGCCATCTTCCTTTGAGGAAGCAGTGCAACAACCAATTTGGGTTGATGCTATGGTGGAGGAGTATGACTCCATAGTTCGTAATAGTGTTTGGGAGGTGGTTCCGAGACCAGAGAACAAGTCAGTTGTGAGTTCCCATTGGCTTTACAAGGTAAAGCAAGCTGCTGATGATGGGAGGATCATGTTGCTGCAATATATTTCGACAGAGGAGCAAGATTCTAACATTTTGACTAAGGCATTGTCAATGTGTAAATTCGAGTTCCATAGAGACAGGATCAGGGTGGAAGATAATCCCTTTCTTATTGAGAGGGAGTGTTGAAATATGGCAACAACAATATTCCAATTTAATTTTTCCTTGAACTAAATTGTGAATTAAAATCGAATTTAGTCTTAACAGCTACTTGGGAATAATTAATTAATTTATCTTAAATTAACTAGTTGGAGAAATTCAAGTTAGAAGTCTTTCTAAAGTCATGCAAGAGTTATCCCTTAAATTAAGAAGATAAGGTTGAGTTATATTTGAGTTGTAATTATATAACTCAGTTTACTGAGTTAAGTCCAGTTAAATTAGCTCCAAATTGTTTGAGGAACTAATAGAGAGTTAACAGTTAGTTGATGCATGCATGCACTCAACTAGTGCTACTTCAGATAACTGAAGATTCCCTCATCAGAAACTCATGCATGTCTATTTTGAGAAAGACCGAGTTGAGATTAAAGTCAAGGACAATGTACTGTCAGTTGCATGTGTTTTCTTAAAGAGGAAACTCATGCATGCAGTTAAGGATTTAATCCTTGAGGATTGCGCAATTTTGGAGGAGATCATCCACTTGGTAACAGGAGAATCATCCAAAAGGAACAACACAATGAAATAGGAGCTTGGAGGGAAGAGAGGAAGGCTGGAGAGAAGCCAAGATTTCCTATGAGCATCTGTGAGGATTGTACTGAGAGCTGGCTAGCTGTGAGAGCTAAGGCTTTGTATAATTCCTATGTATTTCCACCTGTATGATAATACAATATTGTGGGGTTTTCAACTAAGGCTTTCCCCAAAGTATTTTCATGTGTATTGTGTGATTGATTCTTCTTCTTCTGGTTATATTGTTCAACTCGATCTTTAAGCTTCCGCAAATTGATAGAAGAAGTAGGTTATAGTATTTTGCTTTGATTTATATTGCATTAACGGGTTAGCCTACACAGGTTTTCTACACAACTTGTCCCCTAAAAATCTCAAATCCTAGTTTTCTTTCCTCTTCAGCTTGTAGAAACAAGGAAAGGGCTTACTTTCTTTGCAATACAATTTCTCAAACTATTCTATTTCCCTCTAAGGCTCCAATGTTGTTCATCATGAAATATCAAACCTAGAGGATCCAAAGATTCATACGTATGGGCAACCTCACCGACAATGCCAATGATTTCATGCATGTAAGGATATTCTCATGTTGGAATAATAACTAGTGTTAACACATAACCGACAATAATGACTCTCTACAATAGAATTATTGTTCTCTTTAACACACTGTATCACCAAAGATGAATGATAATCATGTATGAATGCATGAAGACCCCCCACCCCCCACCAAAATGTCCAAAAGGTAAGGTTAAATATGCATGCTCTCATAATGTCACATGGTTTCCCTAAGAAGCTCATATATCCACCCTTTTCCCATCTAATTCAAATATGGGTATGACAAAATATGATAAAATGGTTTAGCCTCTCTAGCTACCATCCTCTCATAGTAACATAGACCTCTATACTCTTGTTTTTGTCTATTTGCAGTAGCCGATGGATTTAATTAATAATATTTGAAGCCATTACATATCTAGGCTCTCTGTCCCTTCATCATGTACAAACATACATTATTGAATTGGAGATAAGAACCTAAGGTATCATATTTAGTGATGATTCAGCCCCATAAATGTCATTTATGATATAATTATCTTGTTGTCCACTTAACCTTAGTTACACCTCAAGGCTCATTATTGGTTCACTACTAACCTAGCCATGGCCCATAACACCCTTGGAGATGAATTATTAATTATAGAGGGACTAAAATGGACTCCATTGGATTATCATATGATGTTATGGAAACAAGAAAGAGACACATGAGTGAAATGAGGATTCACTAAGGATGCTAAGGGAATGAGAAGAGGACATCAATATTATGCTATAAGGATGTAAATAATTTGCTACTATGGCACCCTATGGATGCAAGTGAGATGCTAAAGTGTTGGTGCAAGCTAATGCTCGCATTTCATTATGCGTTAGTTGTAATGGAAATCTAGAGAGAAAACAATCTCTTGAATAGGAGTAATTATTTAAGGTACATGCACAACTTATTATACTTGCCGATATACATGTTCTATTGTTTTCATCTTATGGTAAAAAATATTTGACCTTTTTGTTTTATAATTTTTTTATTATTAAGTTTTATAAAATCATTTAGAAATTATTATATTAAAATGAATTTTCTAAAAATTAAAATTATTTTTAAACTTTTGAAATTCAAAAATTCTATTTTTTGATTGGTTGAAACTATTGATTAGACTATTTTAATGGGGTTTAATTCTAAATTGTTAGTTATAAAAATAAAATATAAAATATAAATTTGAGAAGAATATATAAAATTGACACCTATACTGTAATGATAATAATTTTCACCAAGCCTCTTATTACAATTTACCATCAAATCTTAATAAATCTTGGTTTATGTAATCCTCAAAATTTGGTTCATCAGATCGAGGGCTAAAGGTTGTGCCTCCAAGTGTGTAGTCTATTTAAAATCACCGATAACTACCAAGGGTGCTTCCTGTTTAGCCTTTAATCTATCATTTCTGTTACTTGTGAACTATCAAAATTGAAGGATGATTTGAAATAAAGATTCCACGGAATTTGGGAATTCGCTTCTTATGACACATCTGTCAAGTGGCTATGCTTTCTCACTTGACATCACTGGTTCATCTTTTATCTTCATTTAGACAAGTTTGGTTGAGAGCGAATTTGATTTAAAAGAGAAAAACTAGCATACCTCGAATGTTGGGAAGGGAATGCCAAAGTGATGTGGATACGTTGTAAGAAATAAGTTATAATTTACATGATCGTTTGTCTTCGGGGTAATGGCAGGTGTTTGAGTCTCATAAATCAAGAGATGGTACATATTTCTTGATATCAAATAATTAATGGAATACTATTTAAAAAAGGTTACTCTTTTCTTCTTTTCTATTAATATTATTATTATTATTAATTAAAAAAATTCATATTTCCAATTAAAAAAATTATGTTGAGATATTTTAGTCATCCTTACCTTTGTAATTCTTAATATTAACACTCTCTTCTAACATTATTTTTTTAGTGAAGTATTGATCCATGTTTACATATACATACAACAATTCATCTTTAGAAATAATATTAGTTTCAAATAATATTATTTATCAAAAATAAAGATTTTCTAATTTTTTTATTTTACTATTTTTCATTTTTATCAAAATTGAATCTTATTTTTTTTAAATTTGCACTAGTTTATTAAACTTCTTTAAAACAAACAAATATCTAAAATTTGCTCATATTCACATTCATTTTAGCTCTACACACAAGATTTAGCCATTTAGAATGAATAGAAAAGATAAACTATAATTTGGAATGGTGTTATTTTTTAGCATGCATATTATTTTGTTAATGATTATTAGTTAGTTGCTATTCAATTCATATAGGAACAAAATAAATAGAAAATTTTGAGATGAAAGTTCTAAATGATTTATTTTTTCATTATCAGATATATTAAATTTGATTACCATGCTCCAAAAATGCAATTTTTTTGTATACATTGAACATAGAATATGGATATATTTTTATGTATTATACTTGAGAAAGAACTATGGAAAGGGAATAGATTTCATATGTTAAGGAGGTTTATTGATGTAGTTGTGGCAAAGGGATTAAATTCATGGGTAATTAGAATCTCTTGGGAAGGGACATTTTCTATGCTCTATAGATTACAAGCCTTCTTATGATATGAGTTTGGGGTAATGTTACCTAATCATTTTCCTATCCTAATAAGTCTCTACCTAATGAATGCTTTCTCTATGTTATTCCAGAGAAGAATGGAATTTGAAACACTAAGGACGATGTCCCTTTTAAGAGGAGGGGAGATGTAACACCCCTAGATAATCATTTATGACCTTTTTATTTAATTATGGATAGAAAAGCTAAAAAGACTAAAGATGACCTATTGATGTAGATATTTACTTTAATTAATGGAAAATAAATTATTTTGGTATGTTAACATTATTGGTAATGTATTCAGTGCTATCATGTGGAACTTAACTTCTAAGTCTCACAGAAATAGTTGGAACTAGTTATGACCAAGAATAGGGTGGGAACAAAAGAAGGAGAATTTTTTTCATTTTCCATTATTCAACAAAATTTGGCAGAGACAGGCCACAAGGAGAAAAACATGACTGAAGATAAATGTCATGAAGTGGACTATATGTAGGAACATTGTTGGAGAGAAAAAAAGTTGTTCCTAAGCATAACTAGTGGGAGAGAGAGGCTAGTTTAAACCCAATAAATTGAGCTGGATGTTGCTTTAAAGGTTCAAGAGAAAAGGCTCTGAAAAGATCCTTGATTGTTTGTCTGATAGAAAGGAGCGGAGCTCGGGGGTAGCTAGTTGTAAAATCCATCTTATGGTTCGGAGGACAGTGAGAGCCGTTCATACGTTCCCAGGAAAATATTAGATAAGTGTTCTATTATTTTCAATTTATTGTTGAATAGTTATGATTGGAAAATTTTGAAAAGAGAAAAAGAAAGATAAATTATATTGGGGAAGTCGGTTAAGAAATTCGGGCTTGTGTTTGATTCTTTGACTATAATATTGTGTATGTGTAACCTACAGGTTTCTATTAATGAGCATTGGTGTGAATATATATATATATATATATATATATATATATTAACTTGTAACAAGGCAAGTAAAAATTGCAAGCTGTAGGTAACTTGTGGTACTTGTTGGAAGTTGTTAAAGGTGGGAAAGGTAAAATAATATAATAGAAGTCCTTCAAAAGATATGTGATTTCATGTGAGGGTTATATTAAATGTGTGACAAATAGAAAAGTTTCCAAGCTAGCCATGTTAGCTAGGATTCTAGGTTTCATCATAAATTGTGAGCGTATACAACATTATAGAAATGGTTTGTCTAACAAAGTATGTATATATATAAGTAAACTTATAAATACATAAAGTGTAAAATATTAAATAAATGAGCCTCGGTTAGTTACCATAGGAAATTGGTAGACAAGGGTTCTGTTAACCTACCTGGGTGGAAACAATATTGGACTCTAGGTAGTTTAGGACATAGAAAGATTTGGCAGATCCCATGTCAGGTTCCACAAAGTCCTCTGGTCTAAATAATTACAAAGAAAATATAGTATATACATATAATTGACTTATCTCTCTCTCTCTCTCTCTCTCTCTCTCTCTCTCTATATATATATATATATATATATATATATATATATATATATATATAAGTCAAGTATATATCCAGAAATAGTGTAGGGGTTGAGAATAAATGTAGAAGCAGACATAAGAGAATGATATTACTACTTCTAGAATGGTTTCTTTTTAAATAGAAACCATTTAAAAAGAAAAATTTGTGTATTCAAATGAAAAGGGAAATTGCACAACATTTGTTAAATCTAAACATTAGCAGATAGACCATAAATTGTAACTATCTGTTATATTAACAATGGTAGCAATTATATGGATATCAAAATCAAGGAAACTAGTAGAAAATATATCTATATATATTGATACATATAAAAGAGTTTCAATAAATGTCAAACAATGGTATCATCGAAAAATAAAGACCTATGTTTATCAGTACTCAAGAATGCTCTCTCTAATAAAGAATTGTGGCTGAGGTTTAAGGCCAAGCACTAATCTAACTAAATTACAAGAAATTATTATACCAACAGTGGAAAGGAGGTTGAATGAAAACTCTGAATACTTTTCTTTTAAAATGTACACAGAAACTATCGATACTGGGGTCGATTGGACTTATACATTAAAAAAAAAAATACAAAAGTACATATATGACTATAAAATTTATTAAGAGCTCAGGCTAAGAAACGAGTTCCATGGATAGTTCTTCATTATCGGTATAAAATCGAAGTATATAAACAACGAGAAAGGGGTATTTTCCACCACGATTGAGTACCCTGGATGAGAATAAAAAATACGTAAGAAAATGGATATGTTGCAAAGCCACGAAGAGGTGCCATATAAAAACCAATAAAGATTCATCCATGCTAAAGGTTCTCCATCAGGGGAGGATAAACCTACGAAGGTGAAGGATCATTATTTTAACCCTAAAAAAAATACAAAGGAAGGGTTTAGTGCAAAACCCCTAAATTATAGATAATAGGTAGAAGGAATTCAAATGAGAACATAACCTTTTAAAAAGAGTACATGACACTGCAACCTACTCCTGAAGTCATGGAGTATCACTGATTATAATTCACAAATTAAATGAAAAGAAGACATATTTTACCTAGGGTTAGAGAGAATAGAACTAGGGTTTGTTTGAAAGGTATTTGTTACGTATTATGTGAAATGGCAGTCGTCTAACGCGAACTAATCGAATAAGGGAAACCTCAATTCTAGGGGAGACTTCCTGTCACTAAATCGACCTAGAAAATATTAACTGAGGAGTGAAATATGAAACAAGAATATAAATTATTGAATCTATGTGAAGGAAAAATTGTAAAAAGTATGTAAACCTTAATGAATTATTCAAATTATTAACTCATGCAATTCGTTTGAGGAAGAAATAAAAGTAACTTAACGTGGAGAAGAGAGTAATCATGTAGCCGCCACTAGAATTTTCTAAGAATTCCATGGAAGCTCGATGTACTAAAAAATTAAAAGAGTTGACCTCCATCAAGGTAGAGAAGTGTATAAACATAGTAGAGGAATTGGGTTGCAAAGCTCCGTTTTAGAACCATGAGAGTGTAAAGGAGATGGAGCGACAAATAGGGTACATGTAATTACTTCAAACTAACCCCAAATCCCCTCCACCATTGATTGAAACCTAATCCGCATGGACCATTGTTGTTGAGACATATTATAAGGCATGGTGATCGATGACCAACCCTTCATTCAAATGGCCTTCACATGGGCCAAGAGCCAATTTGTTTCCACCTCTGTATAAATTATGCATGGAATCCTTTAACATCTAAAAGCTTTAAAATGATCAAAAATATATTTAATGTCAAGCTCTGTGGACTAAGGTGATACATAACATAGCATATCGAACATTATATATCTATATGTGAACCTTTATACATTTTGTATGACCATATGATAGGTCGATGAAATCTATGATAAGCCATAATGGTAATATGAGGACACCATGAGAGAGTGACAATGTTAATACAAGTGATCAAAAACTTAGGAACTCTCTTATAACCAATGACAAGATAAATGTGTCATGTGTTAGAAAGTGAGTCTCTTTGTTAGCATACATTTTCTAAGAGGTATACAAGACCAATATTTTATATACAAGCAAAAAATGAGAAAAATGGATCTATGTTATTGGCTCTGCAAAGAAAGTGTGTGTGTGTGTGTGTGTGTGAATATATATATATATATATATAAATAAGGGAATGAGAAAATTTCCAACATAGGAATAAGATAAATTGACCTAGATGACATCTCTGGTGGAAATTTTATGGTAAAAAAATTTAAGACTTGGTGTTTTATTTTGAAATCAAATAAAATTAAGAATGTGCCATCCTTAGTTTTTGTTTAGAAAAAATATATTATGTCCTCATAATATTTTTGTTATGCATCATTATTGTAAAAAAAGAAAAACAACAACAACACGCCCTATTGCTCTTTTTAAACAATTTAAGGAGAAGGCTTGAGGTATATTACAAACACCTTGGGTGGTCTATCAACCTCCTTGGCAAGCCCATGTGGTGTACGACCAACAAATTTAGTTAGTATTTCTCAATAATAATCACATTATTTATAATCAAAGAATATTCAACTGCCAATCATTTATGAAACTCCAAGTAATCATTTATCAAAATATCTCTTCAAGTACTCATAGAGCATATAGTTCTCTAATCACAAAAACAATCAAACTAACCATAAGTGCACCAAGTTTATACTATCTTAGTGCTAGCTAAAGACATCCACAAGTGGGGTATAATGAATTCCTGTAAATATAATATAGGCCTCCCTTGAACTACAATTCTAGCAGTTCCTCCCAAAGCATTAAGATCATTTCCTTCCTGATGCAGGGTTGCCCTTGCTTACACCCACAGTATGCATGTAAAATGCATATGCACATTTGTCCTAGGAATTTAACTCTCAAAGGAGTCAAATCTTGAATTAGAACATGGTTAAGGCCCCCCTTTCTTAATATTTGCGGAATAATTTATTTAACCCAACATAACCTAACCCTTAGGCAATATCCACTTATTGTGATTTTAATCAACCCTCAAGCCTTCATTTATGACTTTATACAAGCCTTTCATTAAACCCTTCTATCGGGACTCATTCTGTATTCGAAACACACATTTATACAGGTTAGAATCAATCCCTGTATAAATATAAACTATAACAATGATTACATATCGAGACTCTGTCTCTCTGGCCTGATCTTCTAATTACAATGACCTCTTCCTCTCTTGCCCGTAGGCTTACAATCTCACTCTCCCTGGCTGGATGGCTGGCTAGCTAACTAACTTCTCCAACCATCCTATTTTTTTCTTTTCAAAACATCATTAGCAGTTTCTTTACAGTTGAGGAACTATTCCTCAGTTACTTTTCAGTTTATTCAACAGTTTCTTCAAATTAATTCCTAACTAATCTTAATCCTCTCATGTTCTCCTACATTCGAAAACATTTACAAATATGCATCTCATTAAAATCACTCATAAGCCTAAATATTCACATTAATTCAATACTTAGGAAACCAACTTACTTAAAATAGAAGACCCCTTATGTCTACTAAAATACAATGATATTGTTGGGCTGAATGCTCTTGCATCAGACTCCCAAGGTAGAAAATATTCACGATCTCCTGATCATGGGTCTTCATATGTTGTTAGAAAAAAACTCGAGGGTCCCAAACTTTAGTTTGCAACTGCCCAAATGCTTTGCTCCTTTATTGCTGTTGCATGTCTATTGTCTTTTGTTTCATTCTCCTTTCTTTTCTTCCCTTCTCAATCAACTTCACCTTCTGATTGATCACTCCTTTTGTCATCAGCTTCCTCCATCTGAGCTGCTTCATCATTAGCTTCCACAGTTCTTCTATCTCCAAATCCAGCACATCTTTGGTCTGGTACACATCTTCTCTTTCTTTGGTCTTCAGATTATTGTTTCTTTCCTCCAACTTCTGTAGCTTCATGCTTTTCTCTTCCATGGCTTCTTCTTTTTGCATCAAATCTTCCTCAACATCTACAACAAAACCTGCATTCACAAACCAATTATTAAAGTACGAAACATAAGGCCTTGGTTCCTCTTCTTCCTTTGGCAACACATCAATGTGCTGCTCTATTTTATCCTCCTCTATAAATACATCAATATGTTGTTTTGAATTCTCAGCAAAATTCACGAGATTTTCAGCTAGTCTCTCTTCCACATCATCTGCTCCAATGATGTCTTCCTGTCTTTGTTCACTGTAGTGAACTTCTTCATTCTCATTCAGTTTTGATTTTACAATCTGAACTCTTACCTTTTGGTCTTCTAGCCTTTCTTCCAAAAGACTTAAATCATGCCACAAATTTTCCATCTCGCTTGGAATTTCTCCCAAACATTTTATACAATCCTCACTATCTTCTTCTTTGTCACAAGAATAACTTACTAGTGACACTATTTCTTCATTCGAAAGACAATCATCATCATACTTTGCTTGGAAACTTTCAGCTTCAGTCAAGACAATTCCTTAGGATGGTTTGTCTTTTGCAATACCTTCATTCACACATAATTTGTCAATTTTAAACCCACAAGATTTCATGATCTCATTTGATGATTCAATCATCACATGCTCATGTTGTTCCAAGTCCTCTATATGACTCAACGAATATTCATTGGTATTTTTCTCAGCCTCTTCAAGCCCCCCACTTGGTTGCTTGATATCCTTCTCTGCTTCTTTATGAAAATATCAGAAAATTGTTCTTCTTCATGTGTTCCACTTGCAACCATACACAAATTATTAGATTTAAAATTATGTGACTCTTTTATCTCACTTGAAGTTTCAGTCTCTAAGTCTTCATCTTCACCCAAAAATTCACCCTGTTCTAGTTCATAAATAGATTCTTCCTTTTCCAACTCAGCCTCTCGGAGTTCTTCCACCTACCACTTGCTTATGTTGTAGTCTTCTATGTAGCTTAGACCAATTCACTGCCTTTTTCCTCAAGGCCCAACCTTGTCTTGGTTTTCCTCAAATATCATCCTCAATACATTGAGTTGTTCTTTTATCTCTGCAATTTACTTGTCAATCTCCTCTTGACTCATCCTCTTGCCATTTGCCTTGGCAACCTCTTTCTTCATCTTTCTTCTACTATGGTCTTCCTGTTTCCTTTGTAACAGTTCCATCACTACTTCAAGTTGGACTATTTTTTCAGCCTTCTCCCTTTCACATTCTTCATCAGTCAACTGCTTCCATATGCCATTTTCCTCTTTCTTCACTTTTATTTTGTTGTGGTCTTCCTCAGAACCTCTGTTATGACTGTCAATAGTCATCATCCTCTTTATCTCTATGAGTTCCTCACAATCACTATGAGTTGCACTAAGCCTCTGTAACAACAGGTCCTCCTTGTTGCCACTCACCTCACCAAGCTTTCCCATGAACTTGGACTTTTGGAAAGCACTGGTTCTCTATCTCTGGAACCTCTTTTGAGCACTTCTCTTTGCTCCTTCTAGGCTTCAACTCATCTGCCTCTTCTACGAACACAACTATCCTCTTTTACTTCAATCACCATAAAATACTAGGTTCTAACCACCTCTTCTTTCACTCAGAAACTCTTACCAACTTTCTTCATCTTTTAGCAATTCTACCCACATCCTTTGTGGAATTGCCTTTGTGAGTTGCAACACTGCAGTAATAAGTCTCCTTCTTGCTACACATGCCTCAATAAGTTTCTTTCCTTTGAGCTTAGTCTGTCAACATTTCTCTGGTTCTTTCCTCTTGAACCAATTGAGCACTTCTCGCTCTAGATTGCTGCAACCTTCTCGCCTTCTTATGCTGTTACTTGTGTATTAGTGTAAAAACCCACATTCTCTAATCTTCAAATCAATTTAAAACAAAACGTGTCATCTCACCTTCAAGATCTTTGCATGATCTTGTTCCACCATTCTCCTGCACTTTGAATGGATTGTTCTCTGCCTCCTTGCATCTGCAAGTTCTATTGTAGATAACCTTCTGTGTACTTATTGTTTTTCAGATTAAATTTGATCTCCCTTGCCTGCATAAACACCTTAAAACATAACTCTGTTCTAAGTTTTTTCAAAGAGATTTAACTTGCTCTGATACCAATTGACGTAGGGTTTCCCCTGCTTACACCCACAATGTGCATGTAAAATGCATAAGCACATTTGTCCCAGGAATTTAACTCTCAAAGGAGTCAAATCTTCAATTAGAATATGGTTAAGGCCCCCCTTTCTTAATCTTTGTAGAATAATTTATTTAACCCAACATAGCCTAACCCTTAGGCAATATCCACTTATCGGGATTTTAATCAACCCTCAAGCCTTCATTTATGACTTTATCAAAGCCTTTCATTAAACCCTTCTATCATGACTCATTCACTCCCATAAACCTTAGTTTAAGCTTTCGCTAACCCTTTAACCACACACACACACACACACACACACACAGATATATATATATATATATCTATAGATATATATATATATATATATATATATATATATATATATATATATACCTTCCCCTCTTAACATTGGTTACACATATATTTATGCACAAAACCTTTCATCAGCGCTATTTTCATTTATAACCCATTTACAAAGGCGTTATACACAAAACACACCTTTTTCCGTCTCAGTACGGCCTCTGCACAAAACCCGAGGTTACATTTATCACAATCGCGTATCACTCCACCGCGGGTTTCATTAACATAGGCCTCTGTCGCATCCGATATGCGATTAATGCAATATAGGATTTTAAAACGTATTCAACTGCGCTTATAACGATATCAGGTCCGCCTACTTCTCCTGTCACATTGTTCCTTCGATCTCCAAAACCCCGAAGTCCGATCGCCGATACTTCTGATTATTGATCAACGCTTTATCGCTATCGGCGTATCAGCCCCATCACACATTTCTATTTCTACTGTCGTTGTCCCTTGACCTTGCGATCTCTGATTTGCTATTAGATTGTGACCGTTGATTTGGTCTCGATCCAACGGTCCACGATCAATCGACAGTCGCTTGTCGCAACTACCCAAAGCCTGATTTTGATCTATCCATAAGGATTTCGCTGATGTGATTTAATCCTGACCGTTGATCTTCCAAATCCAACGGTTACTGTGTGCCGAGACTTCACTTCTCCGCTCTTCCTTTTTACTTAGATTTTATGTTGTTTTTCAGTGTTTGTTGTGGTTCTTAGGTTTCTTCAAAGGTTCTTCCTCTAGCTATTCCGCTGCACACTCCTCCTGGGCTTTACTCTGTGAGTTCTTTACTCACGAACGATTCAACCATCACTTTGGTTCCACAATCGTTCAATGCCATTAAGGTCCTCTGCCTCTTCTCTTCCTCTATGTATTCCCCTCAGCCTGCCTGCATATATTATGCAAATCCCTTATAACACATAATACATCATTCTGTATTTGAAACACACATTTATACAGGTTAGAATCAATCCCTGTATAAATATAAACATATAACAATGATTACATATCGAGACTCTATCTCTCTAGCCTGATCTTTTGATTACAATGGCCTCTTCCTCTCTTTCCTATAGGCTTACAATCGTACTCTCCCTGGCTGGTTGGTTGGCTAGCTAACTAACTTCTCCAACCTTTCTCTTTTTTTTTTTTTCTTTTCAATACATCATTAAAAATTTCTTTACAGTTGAGGAATTGTTCCTCAGTTACTTTTCAGTTTATTCAACAATTTCTTAAAACTAATTCCTAACTAATCCTAATCGTCTCATGTTCTCCTACATTTGAGAACATTTACAAATATGCCTCTTATTAAAATCACTCATAAGCCTAAATGTTCACATTAATTCAATACTTAGGAAACCAACTTCTTTAAAACACAAGACCCCCTATGTCTACTAAAATACAATGATATTGTTGGGTTGAATGCTCCTGCATCACTTCCAGAAAACTAATCAGAAATCTTGCACATATTTACACCTCTTCAACCCAAGCAGTGTCCCGTTAGTTCTAGGTACAAGTCTAGTATTTATATCACACTGACACCTTTAAATTCAGATTGTATTTGTCTCCTACAATCATTTTTATACATCTTCCAACCATGACATTTATCTCCAATCATGTTTACTTTTGGTTGTCATATCAGGCAAGCATGATCATACCTTTGCCAAAATAGAGAATTTTTCTTATCCCTTCATGGAACATAAATGATTTTCACTATTTCCTGACAGTTAGGAGTCTAAGCTCTCATTTGGCAGCTCCTTTAATATTCCTAAAAATAATAGTAAATAAAACACTTTCATTTTACCAACAAAATAAATATTTACATTCTCACAAAGAATATTTATTTTTCACTTTTTCACTTTTCAGCTACATGTCATCTTAGAAAATCATAAAATTTATTTTAAATGGATTTACCACTTTTTCTTGACATTGTTTGTCAATCTACATAAAATATTAACTATAAAAATCATGTTACACTTCAATTTCCACTATCATTGAATGCTTCCTTGAAGAATTTTCCAATTATCACCTATGATTCCTATCATCTTATGATTCCTTGAAAAGTTTCAGGCCCTACCACCCAAGCATCCTCATGGGCTTTTCCTTCCATAAGGACCTCCCACGAAATCCAAAAATTCATAGGAATCATGACTAACATCTTTGGTCACATCAACACGCATTTTAGAAAAAACATCATTATATCTTATATGCAAAATTTTTTCATGTCATGTTTGTGTAACAATAAACATTATACTTTTACATTTCTAGTCACAAACAACATTGCAACCTTTTACCTTCCACTGGTTCTTATGTTTCATG
The DNA here is from genome assembly GCA_031772625.1 of Pinus tabuliformis. Classification (NCBI taxonomy): domain Eukaryota; kingdom Viridiplantae; phylum Streptophyta; class Pinopsida; order Pinales; family Pinaceae; genus Pinus; species Pinus tabuliformis. The sequence goes on from CM062819.1 coordinate 1,005,676,585, forward strand.
TTACTAGAATCTCAATGATGTCACTATGCTGGCATTAAGCTACCCCTGCTTGATGATACTAGAAACATTAGTCACAATTGTATGTCATAAATCCATACTCTTTACAAAATCACATTATTTACAAAACATCTTGTCAAATATGCTCAAGATGCATTTCAATTTTCACATACATCAATTTTTCTCAATGCCTCACAAAGTAGAAAGGTACTGGTCTTGTTACTTTTCCATCTACATAAATCATTTTCATGCATTAATAGTAAGCGTAGAATATAAGGATATATATTCCAAACCATACATATAAGGGAATTAAATCCAAGTTTTCACAAATATGTTTCCATTACAATAAATAAGGGAACAAAACCTTCTAATAGATATAGCCATTCTAATCCAAACAATATCATCCACCACAGTTATAATCCATGCATATTATATTTCATTTTTCATGCATGTGTCTAACCATAATTCAATATGAAACATTACTAACTTGAATTTAATAACATGGAATTTTTTGATCAAAGAATTCAATAATGTCAACTGATTCGAAATCCCATCCAGATTATATTTAGGACTGGAAAGAAGACACCACAACTCTACATTATAATGGACCCGACTAATTAGGTTTAATATGTAGTGTCTCCAACAATATTCACACAGACTAGATGATTTCCCAAAGGATGAAAATTCAATATCTTGTTATATGCATGATGTATTCCAACTCATTCATACTAACACCATCTTTGAATCATCAACTTTTCGAATTACATTGTTATTTCTGAGGTTTGAACAATCAATGTAATCAACAACACTTAGCTGCTACTAGTTTCATCATTAATTTTCTAGAACATAAAATAATATATTTCAACGCATGCATTCCCCTTATTGGAAAATACATTATTAAGCTATCAAATAATATTTATTTCCCTTATCACACCAGTTACCATTTATGCATGTTCATATAAAATTCCACAACCCTTTTCCTTTTTGTTCTTATTATTGACATGACAATATGTATTTTTATCAAATTAGTCACTTTTAAAAGACACTACTACTATCGTGATCTAAGTTCTTTATAACATTCAAGAATTTACAGTCATGCTTATGCATGGTTAAACAAATATCCACTTTTGTAGCCATCATAGTTTCTTGCATACTATCTTAATATGCATAAAAGCCTATACAAAACTTTAATTATACAAGAACACTAATTTACCATTAGTAATTGAGTGTCAATAACAAATACTGGAAACAATTTAGAATCCAATAGCAAAATCAAATTCTATCAATGTATTGATATCATTAAATCAATAAAATGAGAATGAATTACCACTATCAAATTGTTTACAATTTTAACAATAATATTCAACAAAAACTTGAATGATGCATATTCCAATAAACTTATTGCAATATACTAGATAGATGATTCCACCAAATTATTGTAAAATCAATAGAGATTCAAGGGGGGTTCATTCATATTTTTTTCTTAAACATTCTAGCATGCTATCATCAACATCAAGAAAAACTCCTGCCTTTCTACATTCTCTTCTCTTGCACTATTTTCATTATTGACAAAGAAATGCACGCATTCATTATTTTCTCATAATCGTAAGCAATGCATTTCAATTCCAAATTTTTCTTTTAATGCATCATTAAAAATTGTTATAAGAGTATGGGCACAAAAACTGGTAGTTAATCCACAGTAGCAATATTCACCGTGTGAGTGTTCAAAATTATAAATGCAACATAATTTCTAATTGAATTTGATCAATCATAAGGACTCAAATTCCATCAATGTTATTATTCTTCAAAGCAGTCATTAACACTATTATTCTTAAAAGCAGACATTATAACTTATCATGCATTTCATATTAAACGCAGTCTACAAAATAATTTGTAATATAATTTTTGTTAATATCATACATGAACTTCATCCAATAGAATCATACCTCTACTCCTCGTTCTTACAGAACCCAAAAGGTGCCTGTGTTGCAACCATTTCTTTGATACCACTTGTAACATCTCTTGGTATAGCTTGTACAAAATACACAAGATTATTTTTTTTTACCAGTCTTACCAGCATGTAGCATCCCATAAATGACTTATCAAATAATTAACTTATCATCAAATGATAAAATTACCATAATAAAGTGAAGCAATGGATATCTATTTGTGTAAAGAAATAATCATTAATACAACTTGTTAACGTAATTTTTTTTGCTGCAACTTTGCATCATTACCATTTCTTAATTCATGAAGGCTTACTAAATATAAGTTGAATGATATAATTTCCAATGTTATGCAAGATGACAATTTCAACAAGATAACCAATTAGGAATGCACATAAATGAACACTGATATACCCTCGAAATTCCAAAGGGAAAAACCAACAAATGTTTATTTTTATTAAAATTTTCATGAGGGAGATCACCCCTCAATGGCAACAAGGGAGTCCATCCCACGTCCATTTTTGAAACTTTACAAAAGAATCATAATCTTCAATTCAATCATAATTAAGTAGAGGCCATTACATTAAACGTGATGTCATGTTTCTCAAACACTTTACCCCACAGTTCTTTGAGCACAACGTAATCATGGCATGGTTTTTTTCTGCAGTAAGATAACCCTTGTAAAATATGTTTTACGATCTTCCACTCTGCATGTAACAATGGTTATAGATAATGATCTCATCGCCTGTAATAGTATTAGTTATAATTTAACTTTTGATCGTCGCAAAAGGGATTAGTTTATTACTCCATTCTTCACAAGATTCATGCTTATTTACCCAAAGGAAATATTTACTCCATATCTTTATTTTATATGCATTATAACAAAGGAAATAGTTACATTCTACCTCTACGCACAAGAAAATTGAAAATCTTCAAAAGAAAATAGCCACAACTACTATTATCTCTATGCACAAGAGCACATATTCTTTTCAAAAGAAAAACCATCACAACTACTATTATCTCTATGCACAAAAGCACATATTCTTTTCAAAAGAAAATCCAACACAACTACTATTATCTTTGTGTACAAGAATACAAATTCTTTCAGAAAGAAAAACCTGCATAATTAATATTATCTTTGTTCACAAGAAGACATATTCTTTTCGAAAGAAAACCAACATAGTATAGCTAACTCTATTAGTGCGAACAAGAGAAATGGAATATTTTCATAAGATAATCACCACAAATAATATGTATACAAATAAGGATGGGAAAATTTCCTAAGTACTCACGCAATTTCTTCTGAGAAACCCATTCTACCATTTCTCTGCAAATTTATCTCTTGGCACAGTCTTCCTAATCCAGATTGTATCATTATATTATTTTTCATCCATCTCAATTCATTTGGAGTGGAAAAATTGGAGGAATCAACTCATGTGACCATTTTTACTAGTGGGACACAGTTTGGCAAAATGGGGTCCGAAACCTTCTAGGAGAATTTTGAGGCACCACATGATATTTTTTTGGGTTAAAAATTGTTTACTATATTTCCGCACCATTTCATGTTGTTATACACACACACGTATTTCCAACGGCGCAAGAATTGTGTCAATCGGAGTCCATATGCAAAAGTTACCACTCAGAAGTTGACCTTCATGTTTTCACACCTATAGTTTGGGAGGATGTTGTGTTAGCCCTCATTATTCATGGAAAATGGGCTAGCCATGTTATTATGATGTAAAATACTTTATAAGAGTCTATATTTCTACTCTAGTTAAGAGTTTATATAGTCAAAATTAACGACTAGTAGGCTATCGGGTTGTGTTGTAACCGAGCCACTAGGTGGAAGAGGCGTTCCATTCTTTCGAGAGTATTTTGTTACATAGTTGAGCAAAGATAGCCAAGAGAGATATGAGGTAGAGCACACAGAGAGGATCTCTGCATTGTAGCAACCCATGGGCCACAAACATTACTTCTTTGTACATGCAGCCATATTTCCAGACAAAGAAAGAGAGCGAAGCAGCCTTACCTTCCAGTTGGGTTTTCTCCCAAAAGGGTTTCCTAGAGGGCATATCTTGTTTCTTATGTGCGTGTGTGTGAGCTTATTTTGTCATTCTCTACTTTTTCTACATAATTTCCATTCACATGCATACACTAATTATAGTGAAATTTATTGATCTTAAAGTTTAATAAAACTGTAATAGTGTAGAATCTCAGATTTTAATATAATGATATCAGATCTGTTGTGACGAACTATCCAGTGGAATATCCACAAAAATTTACAGATCAATTCCATTCACTTTCATTTTCATATTCATTATTAATAGCCTAAATTTCTATACATGAGCTTTCTTAGTCGAATGCAGATTTTTTAAAAACCCAAATTAATAACAATCACTCCCAGATTCTAGGTTACCATTGTGCACTCTTTCATGTCTTGAAAAAAGAAACTATTTACGCAGGGTCAAGATGTAGCTTGACTGCAACAAAACAAAAACAATGGAGCACAAAACTTTTCTCATGGTGAGCTATGGAGCTTCTTATGTCTCTCTCGTACAAACAATCTCGCTAGCCAACGTTTCCACCATGGCATCTGCTATGCATGACTAAATTTTGTCTACCTGAATTAACTCATTTGATAAGGTAGAGCTTTGGTATAATGCAAGGAAATGTGACAAGGCATCCAATAATCTTGTTTTCAGAGTCATTTCATTTCAAGAGTGCTATAATCCATTTTGTAACTAATTCTTGGTGGCAATCGAAGAATATAAAAAATATTTTCCAATTTATTAAACCTATAATCTCTGGCTCTAGGGATAGAGATATTACACATTACCCCTTTTGGCAATGCCAACACAGATATACGATATACATGAAGAGCTTGAAACACAAAATTCAAAAGGATTAGTTGCGTTGCTATATTCATGGCTTTGACAATCCAAGTTTCAAGCTCGAAGGAGAGTTTATCCAAGAGATCCTTCCACAAAATGGTTTTCTTATAGTTGTCACTGAGGGGAGATATAAGATAGATCACTAAAATATTGGCACGCTAGAAGTTGAGAATTTGAGCAAGATGAGCTTATATGGGGCTCACCTAAGTGTTACGAAAGAACACTTGTGATTTAGTAGGGTTGGCAGAGGTTCCTAAGGTGGCCATAAAATCCTCGAGAACTTTCTTAAGAGATCTTTCCTATGAATATTGGGCTTCCCCATCATCATTGTGGCTTTGAAAAACTATTGATCCAAGATAGGAGCCATGTTTCTTGTGAGATTTATCACTTTGATTCACTCCTTAAGAACTTTCGACTTTAGATAATGCCATAAGAATTTCGTAGCAAGGACAATGAGGAAGGGGGAGAGAGGATACCCTTACCTTATTCCCCAGGAGACATTGAAAATGTAGGAGGGGGAGCCATTGATGAGAGTGGAGAAGAAAGGGAAGAGAATAGGGAAAAGACCAAGGAGATCCATGAGTCAAAAAAACCAAAGGATTTGAGGACATGGAAGAGGTATGACCAACTTAACTTATCAAAGTCCTTAGAAAATTTATGTTTTATCACCATACCTATATTCTTGAATATTTTAAGGGTATGAATCAACTCATGTGAGACTAAAATCCCATCAAGGATTTGTCACCCTTCAACATACCTTGATTGTTACTTGGAAATGAGTGTTGGAAGTAGTGGTATCAAATGATTAGAAATAATATTGAATAATATTTTATAGTTTACTTTGTAGAGGGCTATTGGGTGAAAGCTACTTGGGTCCATAACAACAACATATTTAGGAATCAAGGTGAAGAAAGTGGCATTGAGGCCCTTCAACATTGACTGCAATTGGCAGGATACCTCAACTAGTGCATGGATCTCCTGACCTAGGAAAGGTCATCAATCGTAGAAGAAGTCAAAGTGAATCTTTTTGAGCCAAGTAGTTTGTTCCTTGGGAGATTCATGACCACCTCCTTGGCCTCCTGGAATGAGATTTCCCACATGAGTGCCAAATTTTAATCTTTTGTCACTAGATTAGGAATGTGTTGCAAAATTTCTCCAATGGAAGTGTGGCTATGTAGGAGTAGCTCCCATAGAAGGTTGTTGTAGAAATTGGTCAGTTCCTTTTCTATGTCAAAATGAGTTGTGAGCCTTTAACTATCAAACATATTGAAGGAATTTTTTTTGTTATGGTGATGATGTTTAATCATTAACCTATGGAAGAACATTGTATTTCAACAATGTAAACTTTGAAACATGAACTGATACGGTTAACCATTCATAGAGATAACAAAAAAGTGACCCAGTTTTGAAAAGGGGCGATACAGAACACACATAGTTTTTTAGAGCTTAGTTTTTGGCACTTATTTTTTTTTTATGTACATTACGCTTTGGAATGTTATTGATTTGCATGTTGATTTAAAAAAGTGGTGATTTTGCATCAGGCCCTTTTTTAAAAGACCGATTTGTTGAATTTAAATTTTCTAATGTATGAAATGTAAATAATTATTTTCTAAATTTAACAATTTTTGAAGTGGTCTTCTTCTTCATATTTTCTTGTTTTTGTTTTATTTTTTTTTTAGTGAGGTTTTTATTGTTTTGCATATTTAAAGAAGAAGGTAGATATTTGGAAGTTTCGATATTCTACATATTTATACATCGTTAATTAATTTTTCAATGCACATTAAATAATTGTCTCTAAAAAACAATAATTTTTAACAACTGACATAAAAATAACCATTTTCAACATAAATATAACTAAAAAATTACACATTTTGATATTTTTTGCTAGAAATGACATGTAAAAATCACAATTTTTATAGGAAAATTTTAATTAAAAATGGTTAAATAATAGTTTGTTTGTTTGTTTGTTTGTTTTTTTTTTTTTTTAATTTCATGTCAAAAAATAATAATAATCATTGTTTTTTCAAAAAATAATGATTGACATAAAAATTAATGCGAAAATCACATAATAAAAATATTGAATATTAATGCTTATTCTCCTCATAAGATGTCAAAGTCAAAACATTACAAGTATAACTAATTAATAGTTACAAAAAATGAGTTTGATTTCCAAGCATAACTTAAATTTAATCAACAATATCACATAATTCAAACTCTTCATCCTCTAGAGTTTCATCATTGTCTTCTTCCACAATATTTTCTGCTTCATTTTGCTCATTTTCCTCTTCTAATGGATCTTTGATGTTTGTGAATCTCCCAATGTATGCCTTTCCAATCATTCCATGTAATGGTGGTTGAGGTTCCTTTGCCTTTTTTTCCACACGTGATTCACTAAAGTCCCCTTTCTTCAACCCAATTTCTTGCATTTCATCTGGAAGAAATTGAAGAGCATTAATTATTTGCTGAATAAAATTGCATTGTATTGGATCTTTTTCAATGACAATGCAATTTCTTTCTTTTTGAAGGCAACATGCTAGTGTTGTACCTAATTATCAAGCACAAAAAAAATAATTAAGTAAATTAGTACAATAACATATAAATTAAAAAAAAAAGATATTGAAATTCAATTCCATATAATAAAACCTACCCGAGCTAGAAAATAAATCCAAAACCCAATCTCCTTCCTTTAAACATATGTCTATAAGATAGTTAATCAATAACTGTGGTTTTTGATAAATGTTAGCTATCTCTCATTTTGCTTCTTTGTCTTCATATGTTAGTTTTCTCACAACAACATCATAAGCCAGTACTTGCCTATGAATCTTTCCATCTACTCGATTAAAAATCATAGACATATAGCTATCATCTTTTGCCGAACTATCAATATGGATGAACTCACAATCATTTATAAATGGTTGACCTTCATGGTTAAGAATATTTGAATTTTTTCTGTAACATGAAATAGTAAAAGTTCAGTTAACTTGACATAAATGAATTTTTTAACATTAATGAAATATACATTGTCAACATATTACCATGTAAGCTGCATCCTTGAGTTTGTTTTCCCATTGCAGCTTGACAATACCATTGCCAATTGTGTGTCTGAATGAAATGTCACAAATATCCATAAAGGTGATGATGTGACTTCTAAAAATCCCGCAACCACTTTACTAAGATCTTGATAAGTATAAGGGTCACTATCAGAGTCAATGTTTGGGATATTGAACCATGGGGAATATCTGCAATAACTAGGGCATAATCCCTTTTAGGTATGAGTTTAGCAATGCCTTCACAGTCGCCTCATATTACTTGATATTCAATAGTGTCAAACCCATTCCAAATGAAATGAGCAATAGTTGGATCAAGTTCAACATTCCTAAGACGTTTCTTCTTCAGCCTTTCGATCTTAATTTCTTTAATAAATGTTCTAAAACTATCTGGTGCTACATTTGCATTCTTCCTCACATTTAATAAAATTAACAAATATATGTATAAGTTATAAAATAACAATAATATACAGATGAATAAAAATGAATGTATAAATCAACATACATTTTTAAATGCAAGATAAAAAAACTAGTGTTGATGTAGAACTTGAATATGGATAGTTGCATACAATATCATCCCGACTATATTCATTTAATAATTTAACCATTTGTTCTTTTATTTTCATGTAAACTTTGTGACTGCATAGATAAAGTAATAAAAGTTAATATAATGATATGTATAACAAACACTACCAGGAACAATATATTATATTTAAAAGAAAATTATAATCTAGAAATACGTAAAAATAATTCAACAAAATTACTTTTGAAATTCCTCAGACATTCCCTCCAATGATAATTCCCTTGACCTCACACGAGATAATGTTTCTTTGTCATGTTTTTCATCCTTCACTCCTTGAAATGCTCTCCAAGGTGTGATAGTCATATCTTCTGGAAGTTGCTTCATTTCAAGACCTGATTTACTGTTTCTACATATCAATGGTTTAGGCCCTTTGGTCTTCTTGTTTTTAATGGCAATGTTCTCCCACATGCTAAAAATATCATTAATAAATTCCCATATCTCTCCAGTTCTAAATTCCATCTGGAAAATGTTAGCAGTACCTCTGAATAAATCAGTATTTACTCTGTCGCCTTTTGAATTGATTTTCTCCTCCATTTGATAGCCTATTTCCATACAACATTCCTTTCACAAATCTATAATAACATTTATCTTATCCCCACCACATTTTTTTTCAAACTCACTACAAATAAATCTAACCCTTTGGATGAAAGTCATAGACATCCTATATTCATTATAAGAATTACGATCCCATGCCACTAAATTTTCTTATGTATATGATAAACTAACATATATGATACATTTCATTGTTTCAAAACGTGGGATATTGAGATATTCCTCCATCGATTGTCTTTTAGCTTCTACAAAATGGTTCCCCCCAAGCACATAATAATTGTATTCAAAACATTTTGACTTATTAAATGCTTGTTTGTTGGGAACTTGAACTAGATCAACAAGAAACACATAATTAACCACATGAGCATAGGATTGTACCTCATCAATGTCTTCAATGTGAACATGCAGGTGGTGTGGCTTTTTGATTTGATATTCACATTTTCCTTCACTTGCTTTATAGATTTGTCTCACATTAAGTTGAAATGTACGACCACCCTCAATTAAGTTGGTCTTTGTCAAGACCTGTCGAATGACATTTTGTTTTGTTTTAATAATGCCATGCTCTAAATCAGCTCATGGTGTAATGATTTCTCTACTTTATTTTGAAGTTTCACTAGGATCTTCACTATTGGTAATGACTACTTGAAAATGTTCAACTTTACTTTTCTTCCTCATAACATTCTCATCATTAACTAGAACATATTTATTCTTCGGCATTATTACTTTTGGTGTTTTATGACTATTCTCCTTTCTAACATCAATTCCAATGTCATTCTCATTAACAACAACATATTCTTCAGTTTCAGTTTCATCTTCCTCATCTTCAAAAGTAACCTGTCTACCTTTGCTAGATTTATCCACTAGAGGCATTTTTTCTGATCCCTTGGATGTAGTTCTGTAGCATCATGAATTACTACCTTTTTCTTGTTTGCCATATCTTCTTTTGAAATTGAGTAAAAACTGCTGACAACATTCATAGTATCATGCTCTATGAAATGAATACCTCCCAACATAATTGAAACACTTTCAACAAAATTCTTTCTAACAGAATATCACATGTCAATAAAAACTAAGTTATAAAAATATAATGAGACAGTTACAATAACGCAAAACACAAAGATAAATAGCAATACTTACGATATTTTGTGTCATGTCATTTATGATTTGTTTACACAACTTTGTAGATACCTCTCACGTGTCATACAATGAATATAATAAATGATACTTAATCCTTTCATGTGACTTGGGTGGTTTTGTAAGCATATAAACAACTTCACTGTCTGGTACCGAACACATGTTTATGACCTTTCCCAACACCTCATAAATTTCACTATTGTTAGGTATATCAACATACATATATATATATATATATATATATATATATATATATATATATATATATATATATATATATATATATATATATATATATCTTCACATCTTCGCTTTCTCTTTCTTTCACATACCATACATTTTCTGGAAGTTTCACTTCTTTTGATTTCTTCCAGTATGAAATCGTCTTCTTATCATTTGAGGCACTTGAAATATTTGTAGCTATCATCTCAGGTTTGGTTCATTCAACAATGCTTTTTGAGGATCCACCTTTAATAGTCTTTGGTCCAGAAAGATTCACAGAAATCTTCTTTGATGCGATTTTATTGCAGAAAAAGACACATATATAAATCAGTAAGTTACAAAAAATAATAGCTTAAATTAACAAAAAAAACAACAAATGATAATTAATTTTTTAAGACATAACAATTTAAAAAAATTCAAATTAAATAAGAAATTTAAAAATACAGCCCCATGTCACCCCACTCTAGAAATCAGCCCGCCACCCGGGCCAGTTGTTGGGCTGCTGGGTAGGGAGAGGGACCAGGCGCCTGCCCCCTACCCCACCCTGGCGGCCCAACAACTACCCCCACTCCCCCTCCCCAACCCCCCCACCCCACCCCGCGGCCTAACGGCCCGCCGCCCCGGCCGACCGTTGGGCCGTTGGGGTGGGGCGAGGGGGTTGGCGCATCAGCCCGTCACCTCAGTGGGTCGTTGGGCCACCGAAGTGGGGTGGGGGGTTGGTGTCTAGTCCCCCTGCCCCACTCCACCAGCCCAACGACCCGCCACCGGGGTGGGTTGGGGGCTGGGTAGCTAGGGCAACCCCCCCACCCCAATGGGCCCGTTGGGCCACTAGGAGCATGATCAGGCCCACCACAGCCACTGTGGATGTAGTGGGTAAATCTTTATCATTGAAATTTTTAATTTAAAAAAAAATAAAAAATTTCATGAAACTTATTTAATTTTAAAATTTGCACGCAACAAAAAAAGAAACTAAATCCTCCTTTAAATATGTTGTTGATAGGAATGTAGCTACTTCACAAATTCACTCCAAGTCTTTTAACAAATATCGAAAAACCTTGATGTGATGTGAAGGATAATGATAATGAAATTTATTATATAGCAGAAATTATGGAATTGTTTTACCGTACGGTTAATGTGAGACTAATTTGTTTTTATAAATTTTAACATGTAAATTTTGTTATGGCGAAATAGGGAACTGTGATAAAGCAAATATTATGAAATTGTTTTACAACATGGTGAATGTGGGATTAATTTGTTTTATAAAGTATAATAAAAATAAAAAATAAACACATTTAATTGTCTAGTAAATATTATATAGTTTAAGTACTAAATTAATTTAGGTAAAAGATTTAGTTTACAAATTTAATTTAAAAGATTTATTTCATAAGAAAATTTTAGTTAAAATGTTTCAATAAATTGTAGAAGAAAATTATGGAGGGCAATACATGAAACACAATTTTTGGAGTGAAATTTTCATTCTTTAAGCTATATATTATCATTAGGAGAGTCTGCATTTGTATCATTCAACCTCTTCTGTTTGAAAGGAATGAATTCTTCTGATAGTGAAGTTTCGATTTATGAAGAATCAACATCTTCGTTGCATAACAACTCTATTCATATTGATGAATATAACGGAAATTCTTCCACTATGAATAGAGAGTCAATTCTTCCACTTAGTCCTAATCCTAAGGACTATGAGAGCAACAATGATGAAGAGCATGATGACGAATTTCAAAAGAATGGAGTGTCATGGTGTCCACTTAGTCCTAATCCTATGGACTATGAGAGTAGCAATGATTAAGAGCATGATGACGAATTTCAAAAGAATGGAGTGTCACGGTGTCCACTTAGTCCTAATCTTATGGACTATGAGAGTAGAAGTGATGAAGAGCATGACGAAGAATTTCGAAAGAATGGAGTGTTACAGTGTCCACTTAGTCCTAATCCTATGGACTATGAGAGTAGTAGTGATCAAGAGCATGATGAAGAATTTCAAAAGAATGGGGTGTGACGGTGTCCACTTAGTCCTAATCCTATGGACAATGAGAGCATCAGTGATGAAGAGCATGGTGAAGAATTTCAAATGAATAGAGTGTCACAGTGTCCAATTAGTCCTAATCCTATGGACTATGAAAGAAACAATGATGACGAATATGATGAATAATTTCAAAAGAATCAAGTGTCACGATGTCCACTTAGTCCAGATCCTATGGACGATGAAGCAACAATGATGAATAGCATGATGAAGCATTTCTAATGAATAGAGTGTCCCAGTGTCCACTTAGTCCTAATCATGTGGACTATGACAACAACAGTGATGAAGAACATGATGAAGAATTTCCAATGAATAGAGTGTCATAGTGTCCACTTAGTCCTAATCCTATGGACTATGAGAGCAACAGTGATGAAGAACATGATGAAGATTTTCAAATAAATAAAGAGTCACAGTTTCCACTTAGTCCTAATCCTAAGGACTATGAGAGCAATAGTGACGAAGGACAGGATGAAGAACTTAGTCCTAATCCTAAGGACTATGAGAGTAACAGTGACAAAGGGGAGGATGTAGAACTTTCAGTAAGTAAACAATCACATTTTCAATGTAGTTCTAATCCTATGGACTATGAGAGCAACACTGACAATGCACATGAGGAATAATATCCAATAAACATCGAGTCATATTTTCCATTTAGTCCTAATTCTAAGGAATATGATAGTAGCATTGAAGAGGGGGAAGATGAAGAATATCCTCCAAGTCGGTATTTCAAAAGAATAGATGATCATAGTGAGGATAACATTCCTCAGAATGATGATGAAAATGCTTATACAAATGATGATCTAATGATGGAGATGTTGCGAGGAAATATTGTATCTAGGAGTAGGAGTAGACATTTTCATATCAATCCAAGATGTTCTAGTTATAGAAGGGGTAGAGTAGAATGTCTGACGAGAAGTTCTACCATCGCTCTCATTTCAAGTGAATGTTGTAAAAAAGATTGCTTGAAACATATGGATTTCAAGTTTGCATTAGAGAAAAGGAAGAGATATTTGTCAATGAATAAAAGCATGCAAAAGTTCATATTTAGTGGGGTGTATGCAATCTACATTGTCAGGTTATGTTTATCATATTGGGTCTTTATTTATCTGTAGATAGGATTTCAAAATGTTTCATTCAACGGGTAATTTTTGTCTCTCAAGAATCCAAGAAAATTTAGAAAAGGATCCCACATTTTATTCAGAAGTATGTCATAAACGACAGTTTGGCCCATTATCAAATACTGCAATGTCATGGATGAAAGATTTATTTTCAAAGCATGGAGAATGTATGCTAAATAGAGAGAAAATACATATTCCAGGTAATTTCTCAAGACGCGAAATCTACAACTTATATAAAGAATATGTAGAAGGTGCTGAGGGACATGGTCAATTTATTACATATCAATAATCTGTGAAGGTATGGAAGAAAGAATTCAACAATGTCTGTATTCCTAAGAAGACAAGGATGGGGATTTGCAGTACATGTGCTTATCTTAAATAAAAAATGGATAAATGTGAAGGGTCAGAAAGAGCTTATCATTCATAACTCTAACTTTTAAAATTGTATAGTCATCAACTATGAAAATGTATTTCTTAATGACTTTCTTTTATGTTGTGTAGATTCCATTGTCAAAGAACTTTAGGAGCATCGTAAACAACAAAAATGTGAAAGGAAAAAGTTGTACAAACATAGAAATAAGTGTTATGATAATCCAAATAAATATTTGGGTTTGATAATTGATGGTGTGGACTAGAAGAAAACACTTTTACCAAATTTTGTTCACATACCCAAAAATTTACAGGAGGAAACTTTTATTCAGTATCACTTGGTCGGTTGTATGGTCTTCAATGGGAAAATGTTGCTAAAGGTGTACTTCACAACTCCAAATATTCATAATGATGAAAATATGACAATAACCATAATTCATGATGTGCTTTCTCATTGGTCTGGTAATCTTCCTAAAGTTTTGTATCTACAATTAGAAAACACTTGTTGTGAAAAAAAAAATCAGATTGTTTTTGGATATCTAAACATGCTTGTTGAATTGAGAATTTTTCAGAAGGTAAATGTTGGTTTCCTTCTTGTTTGGCACACTCACGACCATATTGATCAGGTGTTCACTCATTTTTCAGTCACATTGAGGAGGAAGTAAGTTGGGAGCATTCCATAATTAATTGAATGTATTAAGAAATCAGACATGCCAAAGCCTACTTTTGATGTGTTGGAAGAAACCGTTGACATTCGAAGGTTTATTCTAGGATTGCATGGTGAGGAGAAATGCATTGAACAACTTAATGACATTAGCTTCCAACATCAATTTCGTATCAAAAAAATTGATGGGAAAACACTAATATGGGGCAAGCAGTATTCAACTACAGTAGAATGGGCACCATCATCAGGTTTGGAACTTTTGAAGTTCTTTCAAGATCATCCAATATTTGCATCAAATATATTGTTATTACAATCACTTGCTGAAGTTCATAATGCACACAGACATAATAGAGATATAAATTATTCTAATTGTCTAGAAGAAATTAAAAAATGTATTAGATATACATATGAGTACTTTGACATTGTTGATTCAGTTTGGTAGGAGTCCTTTTTCAATAATCGAAGTGATATCATTTCAAGAACAACAAATGAAGATATACCTTTGAAAAATCCATTCATTTGGCCACAAAATGTGTCAAATGAACATGAGGAAAGAAACATTATTGAACAACAACAATATCAAGGTATTATTAATTATTCACAGGGCAAAGGAAAGAGAGATGTATATTGGTTCCAGAAGGTCTCATGCAGAATGTGAAGCCATGGAATACCTTTACAAGCATTCAGTACAAGATATTAAAGAGGATTGCATGATCACAATGCTAGCAGATGGAGATCCCAATGGCTATCCATTCTGGGTTGCTAGGGTTATAAAGGTCATTTCAGAAAATGAAGATGTTACATGTGTTGAAGTAAATTGGCATGCCACAAATACACACCCATTCAATGGTGTGTATGAGCCAGAGATGGTAGTTGATAAAAAAATTGTTGGAAAGAGAAAAAGAAAGGGTACAAATATAAATCGTCATCGCACAGACCACTTAAAATTGGAGGATGTTGACATACTTGTTTATGACTTCAACTTAACAAAGAGAGGAACTCTTTTCTTCAATACGATAGAGATTCTGAAAAGGTTGTTACCAGAAGGAACAATGTTGAGATCAAAGTCTACTGAAACCAGTCGTAGATTCAGAAGAATTTTGAAACCTGAAATGGTGGGAATGCATGTGGACTCAGATGGGGCACTAGTTGATGAAAGAGAAGAATATGGAACATCTTCGTCTGCATCCAGTGATTCATATGAAGATGTGAATTTTGATGGTGTGCAAGAAAATATGAGTGATTTTGAATAATTGTCTAAGACAATTTATATAACTCATGTTTGTATAGTATCTTGAAATAAAATTTTTGATTTAAATCAAAAGTATGAATCATTTTTATGTTGTTGGATTATATGTAATAAATTAGAGATATAATGTATGTTTCATTCAATCTACAAATAATGACATGTTGATTAATTTAGTCATGTAATTTGTTCATAGTGTCATGGTTTTTTAATTTTATGGTTGAAATTTTTCCAATTTTTTTTGTATCTTTAATGTTATGGTTGAAAACAATTAGAATTTTAGCAATCTTTAGTGTAATGTTATTATATGTTTAACAACATGGATGAAAACTAGTAGAATTTTAATGTGTTTCAAATCCCATTATTTTATCTTTATCGCCATTACTAAAACATGTTGAAATTATACTTAGGAAAGAAAAATGTTATTATAGCAAAAACATTAGTGTTTTTTTCCTCAAAAAAAGCGTTTTTTTGCACATAAAAAATTTGATTTTATTGGCATTTTTTAAAAATGTTGAAAATTGACCCTAAAAAAAAAACCACCATTCTGGTATCAACACTTTTCGTTTTTAGGGTTTCTTTGCAAAATGTTTGGAAAAAAAATCGTTTTCACTGCCATTTTTAAAACATGTTCAAAATTGACCTTAAAAAAAACCATCTTTCCAATATACACACTTTTCGTTTTTAGCACTGTTTTTCATGCTTTTTTGGGATTTTTTTGGCAAGAGTTCCTGTTTCAAAGTTTACATTGTTTTTCGCTCTCCCTCCTTGATCTAGTTAATTCATAATTTATACCTCCATAAAAGCTCCATGTGCAAATGCATCTGCTCCATCTATGCCATTAACTCAGTTTCTTGATAGACGAGATCCTCAATGTGGCCTTCAAGAATGATTTGTTGCTAGAGTATTTCCAATTGTGCTTCTAGCCCATTTTTATCTTCCAATATATTTCCAAATGCCTCCCAATTACATTTATTGATATGGCCCTGAAAAAGTTTTAGTTTGTATTAAAAATTATACACGGGGGAGCTTCTAGGACTAGCGATACTTTGCCACCATTATTGGATTTCTCCATAAAGGAGGAATCAATAAGCTGAAAGGATTCAAAATAAAAGGGTTTTATCCTTTGGATATTCTTTGAGATCGATTTCTAGGAGGATTAGCAAGTGATTTGATCATGTCATAGGGAGGATAGTGGATTCCATAAAGAAATCTCTTTCCAAAAGGTTTTATGAAAGAAAAAATATGTCGAATCTACATGTGATATGGTGTCTTCCTCTACATTGATTATTCTAGGTGTGTATTCCATTATCTCTATGAATGTCTAGTATATGCAACTGCTTGATGGCCTCCTTGAAATGGGTGGAGTTGACATCCAGTCTTCTTTGACCACCCTTCTTTTATTCCAAGGAGGTGAAAATATTGAAGTCCCCTCCTATGATACAAGTTTCATCCAAGCACAGACCTTGAATCACTTGAGGAGAGCTAAGGAAGGTGCTTTTGTTGACCACAAGAGTTAGGCCATAGACTACAATGAAGTTTTTGTTGATGGCTTCGAAATGAAAGTGTCACTCCAACACTACATCGGTGTCTCGAACTTATTTACGGCTAATGATAAGTTACATGAATGTTATTACATGGTTTATAGCTGTTTGAGTAGGGGTTCAACCCACACCATGAGTGGTGCAACTCAACCCTCTCGGATGTCAAAGGAGTCACAGCTAACTAGGAAGAGTCCTACAACTCACAACCCTGACAAAAGAAACAAAATACTAACTAACTACACTAACCTTAAACACCAAATTATTTACAAAATAAAAAAACTAATCAATTCTCTAAGGTTTTGACGCTGGAGTACTGTAATGCTTCTGTTGCATTAAACTTGCAAATTAAAGAAAATGAATTGACTACAATATCCTTAACAAGAACAATTTAAAGAAGTATACCTCCTATTAATGAACCAAATATTTATATACACAAAACATTGGTTAAATAAGTGAATTAATATTTTATATATTAATTGTTATTTTATTATATAGTTTAATTGTTGCTTATGTATGTTTATACTATGGAATTAAAGCCTTAATCAATTATGTGAGATATGTGTTTAAGTTAGTTAATAATATTTTAACACCAACTAAACATTACGGAATTGTAGCCAATAAAAAGTTATTAAAAACTAACATAACCACATTATGTACAAAATAGAAATAACATTAAAAGAAGCATGCCTAACTAAGAGTAAATGTCAAACTTAAAGTTAGCATAATAATTAGCGAATTATATGTAACAATGAAGATTTGTGTAAGAAAAGGTAAAACAAAGTAAAGTGAAAAGGATTTACATAACATAACAAGTATAACACACACACAAACACACACACACACACATATTACATAACTGTAAAAGGAAGTAAAACAACACATTCACACAAAGAAAAGTAAAATTAAAATTAAACATTATTAAAACACATAAGCCCAAATGCCAAAAAAATCATTGAGGCAGAATATGGAATATGCATGTGAAAGAGAAGGTGATACATAGTCAAATTTAAATCAATCAACAAGGAATAAAAAGACCATATCCTGCAAAATTGTCACGTAGTTAATATCAACTTTAATGATAATAACAGTGGAAGAACTGCAAAATAAATAATCTTTACCTTTGTCTAGTTGTTAATTGATAGAGCTCTGCATTCACATTCTAGGAAACACTCGTAATAAGCAACCTAAAAACCAACAATAATGTTGTACAAGAAGATATCAATGAAGAAAGAAGGAATTGGAAATAAAAAGGAAAAAAACCTCACTATTTGTCATGCCCTCACTCACAATTTGGGAAGCATTTGGGTATGAAAATGCAAGACCTTTCTCCAAAATCATTGCTTTCTTTTATACATCTCTCTAGATTGATAGATGGCTTCAATCCTTCTTGAAATTTTTGATTAACAGATGGATGGATGGCCCTGAATGGTTAAACCAATTTAACTTCTTGGGAAGATGTATCACTACTGGGTAAATACAATGAGTCCTTCATAAATTTAAATTTTTTAATTTTAAATTTGCATGTGCTTATTGCAAAATAAAATACATTTTTATTTAATTTAAATATGTTCAATTATTGGAAGTGGATTTATCCATTTTTGGTCTTCTTCATGAACTTAACAATGTTGTTGTATTAGAGTGGTTCTCTTTTTAACATAGTTACCTCCCTTCATCATATTCATCCATAGCCACATATTAAATATGATACATGATATTCTTTTTTAATCTTCTAGATCTGCTTAATGGTTTAAGTTTGAATTGTTGAGCCGCTTTATTTAATTTATTTTACTTTTAATTTCTTACCAACATAAAATATATTCCTATGTTGAAATAATTATGGAATCAATTTTACATTTGTCGTAGGACAACGATGGTGCAAATGCCACTTTAATATCAATACAACTGTTATAACTAATGGTAGGCATATTAATGGTTCCTTTCATAGAAATATATATTTTTTATGTATGATGTAATATTCATTACATGGACAACCAAATTAACCTTTATCATGCGAGATATTTTTGGCATTTCCCAAAAAATGATTGATAGTAAAGAGGTATTCTCAAATCCCACCATGCCAACAAATACCACAAAATGTTCACTTCATACCTCAAGGTTGATATTTTGAAGAGTCTATTTGGATCCCTCTTCATCCCAAAAAACATACTATTTTCAACTGCAACAACAATTTCTTTTTCTGGTGGTAACCTTTCAATGGCCTCAAGATAAAGCTCCTTACTGATCATAGACCTACCAATTCTTCATCTATATGTGTTTTTTTATGAATTATCAAACATTTTGATTTTATAAAAATAAACGTACATATCCCACATGCACCATGGGAAATTTTTATATACCATACGTATATCAATTTTGGCACCAAATTTCCTTAAAGATGATAATGTCCTTTGGAAGGGGCTTGAATTGCATGCTTGTATGTGAATTGGCTTTGCATATGTCGTCATAATATATATAACACAAAAATGTTCAAGGGCTTAAGGAAAGAAAGAAAGAATGTATCTTTTTGCTTATGTTGGAAATAATACTGAGGGGGGGGGGGGTGAATCAGTATTATCAAGTCAATTATTTTTGATTTCACAAACAGATTTGTATACACTACTTCAGTTAGTAAATACCGCGTTGTTATAGACAATTTTGTGCCTTATAGCAACAGGCATGAACTGTCAATAATCCAAGGGATCCAAAGTTCCCTAAACATGATGTTCCTACCCCTAGAGGAACAAGGTCAGCAAACCAACAGCTCTCAGATCAGTTCTCCACCTGAAAACACTAAAAAACAAGCAATCCTGAAATCAAAGCAGGTGCTCCACTAGGCTTCTGCGTTGAAACTCAGATCCTCCATGGTGTACCTGCGTTGCAAAGCAAGTGGAACAAAGGCCACCTGCGCTGAGCGAGATGGGACAAGTGGCACACTGAGTCATTGCTCCAAAAATGACACTTGGATCAGGGATTTCGCCTTGTGATGAGTCAGAGGCTCTGTTTCTCCAAGTGGAAGCAAGGTTCTCCAAGTGGACTCAAGAACTGAAGATCAACTAAAGATTAACTGAAGAGAGAGAGGACACAAGGCAGCTACACATCAGTTGCAAGCTGACTCATCCTTTCTCAATTCATCTATATATTGAGCTCTCTCCTATGAGCTCAGGAGGCTAGAATTTTGTGCAAAGTAATGATATGTTGTTGGTTTCACTATAGAGCTATTGGGTGATTGCTTGAGAGAGGTGAAGAGGAGAAATTCTTTCTGCTGGGAGGTGTTGCTGGATTAGGACCTTCAATGGTTGTAACACTCTCAGAACCTTTACTTCTTCATTAATAAAAGCTATTGAGGTTCTTCTATATGCTCTTGTTTCAATGATATATTGTGATGATGGTATATTTGATTTACACTAATCTATGAATCAGTTATGATTGCATGTTGCTTGTAGTTTCCTTCTTTGCTATTTTGCAGGATCTCATTGTAGCTGGGCCAACAATAGAGCAAGGAGCTGGGAGCAAGCGGCCATAAAGAAGAGTTTGGATTCGACATTAAGCGCAAGGCAACGGTTAGTGCATTTATCCACTCTCTTTTGCTTTCATAAAGAAGTAAACCTTAAGTAGTTTTCTTTACAGTTGTTGCTGAGGTACTATCACCCTTAGAGTGGGATAGGGTCATCCGAGTCGGATACTTTTCCCTACAACAAACTGGCGACTCCGCTGGGGATCGTATCCGTTTGATTGTGTTTGTAGTATTTTGCTATTCATTTCCTAAACAAAAGAGTACCAAATCGAAAAGCTTTTGACTATATCAAAAGCGAAGTAGAGGGCAGCTACTCTAGCTCATTTCTGAGCAAGTTCATGATTTGAAGAGCTGATCTACAAGGATCCTTGTAAGCTCTTAGTGATATATTTTCACCTTCTTTATCATCCCTTTGAGTGTGCTTGACTGATTGCTTCTGATTTGAGCAAAAACTGTGCATTTTTTAGAAAATTATGACCCGGAAACCGTGAAAACGCAAGTTTCGTTTTCCAAAGCAGGTAGTACACAGGCTAGCTGCTTTGCAACGTAGGTCCCGAAGGGGCTACCTGCGCTGAGAGCCAGACTGGCTGTGCAGCATCTGCGTTGGCCCAATTTTGCCTAGTGCTGTTGGGGTTTCCTCCTTTTCTCTTGCCTGTTTTCACTATAGATTTGGCTGCCAGTTACCAGTCTTGCACCTGTTCTGAAACCAACATTACTTGCCATCATTCTTCCTCTGTTATATAACGAAATTGTACTTGTTCTTTTGTATTTCTTAATCATTTACAATTTCCCATAACGAAGAGTAAACTAGTCTTGCTTTTGGCCTCTTAGATCTGAACCTGTGTTAGGCATTTTGCTAGTCTAAAGAGTTAGCTTGTTTGCTGTCCATAGCTGATTAGTCATTTTACTTTCGTCATTATGGTTTGATTTCATGCATTTCCAGTGATTGAGCAAGTAAATCTTAAGGTGTCTTTTGATTTTGGACAAGCTTGTTTGTTTTCACTTTAAATCGAAATCAAAGTTATATAACAACTTTCTTTTTGTAACCCATCTACATTAAGAAAGGGAAAAGAAAATACATGCATTGTGCATTTTGCATTTGAAAAAGTTTGCATGATGATTTAGGAGAAAGTGCATTAGTTTGTGCTGTATGAGCTGTGTGAAAAGAATTTGCCTTTCTTCTCCCTCAGTAGTTAAGATTTTCATCAGTCAAAAAGATTTGAAAAAGCTTGCTTCTCATCTTAGGCTGCATTTAGGAATTTGTCATATACATCTCGTGGTGAACCTTGAAAGGCAAACTTTAAAAAGATCAACTTAAAATATACTGAATGAACCTAACAACGCATTGTAACATAACGCAAACATCTAGAGGTCTAGGTAGAGACGTGTTCTGGCGTCGTTAAACATAGTGACTGTCGATCTCTACGAAGGTGGGTGATTCCTCCTGAGAGTCGGTGGCACTAATACGGACTTGTGCTCCCACGTACCGTCGCGTATATATTGGGAGACCCCTATAGGCAATTATCCTTTATCCATAGGAAGCCGTGTCGGCCGCCCTACTGATCGCAATGCAGTGAACACAGCATTCACGAAGATCGACCACCCGTACCGTAAAACGTATTCTGTGGTTTCGCGAAAGGTTTGGCACACCCTCTGCCTAGATCTCCAGAGCAGTTTCTTTTGGCCCTTTTCAAACTCTATAACTGAAAAGGTCCAACCGAGCATTTGTCACTTCGGGCTCGTTAATACATCGAAGGAGACTAGAGTCATCTTTAGCTTTTTCTCGACTCTTAAAACATGAAAAAGCAAAGTTATGTTTAAAAGCGTCTATAAAATTCATTCAAATCGGAAACACGAATTTTCCCCTTTATATTTTAGTTGATCGAGTAATCCGCAATCGTGGAAGAAAGTCAATTGAATATCCGTCGTTCTCGGAGGCTTGCGAGTCAACCGTCTTTGTCTCCGGAATCGAAAACAATCCGGGAAAGCGAACTCGTCGAACCAGTTCAAAATCTCCTTTAAAAGTTAGAACAAGTGTTCCAACAACATCTGAGATTCTGGTTACTCCAAACATTTCCGGAAACCCTGCCTCTATAGAAGAAGTTCAACCGCCGCAGAAGGACAATAATACTGACCCTAGTCTGGGGGCAAATACTTGTATAACTGAACCAGTTCCATCTGTAACCGGTCCAGAGAGTTTTGTTCCTCAAACATCTGTTGCTGTCGATACAACCCCTTCTTCGGCACCGGAAATCTTTTTCGGACCTGACGGTCTTCCTCTTCCACCTGGTCTGATTGTGATAGAGGAAATTATAGAGGAACCGCAAGTATCCTCTCCAACTCATTTTGGAGTAGGGGTCACTCTATTTCCTGCTACAACAGAAGTTTGTCCATCACCAGTGGAAGTTCCTGTAGAATCACTAGGAAATCAATTGGATAGACTCAAAATGTCTGAACAACCGTCGACATCTAGGACTGTGTCAAATGACACGGCGACAGCAGAAGTACCTGCTGCGAATCCAACAATGTTCGCCGGCATACCATCTGTCCCAACTAGCTCTCAATCGCTAGAAGGAGTCCACCAAAGGACTATCTCGACAGTATGGTCTGTCCCTGTTTGTTCCGGAGTAATGTCTGGTAACTCTTATGGTGAGACTCATCAAATTGACCCTTTTGGGAATCTAATTAGGCCATCCAGTCTTCCAGGACAATCAATTGCCTTGAGTTCTGGATTACCACCGTATGGGGGGCAGTATGCCCTTTCATTACCCCCTCCGGGAGGGTACCCATACGGGAGTTCTCAACCTTATTCAAGTTATGGTGGAATTGCAACGAGTAGTTGGGTACCTATGCTATCCCAGCCACCAAGAGTTGTATATTCTATGCAACAGTGTGTACCTGTGACAAACATCCCAACTACACCGGCTATTGTGACCGTGTCGCAAGTTCAAACAATGCCTGTTGTATGTCAACCTCAGATTTCTCAGGTTCTCATGCAACAGCCCCTTGACCCTGCGACCCAACCACAATCGCCTACTGGTGGGGCAACACAAGTACAGTCGGGTACAACTACCCCACATCTTGGTCCAATGGTTAGTTTAGCGCAACAACCCATGGTGTCACAACCGTGGATAGTGCAATACCAACAGCCGCAATTCCAACAATTGTACCAGGGTTCTGAACAGCAAATCTTTGCGAATACGGGACAACCATATATCCAAAATGGTCAAAATCAACCACTTTATAGTGGTCAAGTCCATCAACCGTATCAGTCATACCAACATCAACTCCATTATGCTGGTATGCAAAGACCAACTGTTCAAGCGATTCCATCGTACCCTGGTTACGCTTCACCTAACTTGAATCAACAGTTACCATTCGTGGCGAC
This sequence comes from Pinus tabuliformis, assembly GCA_031772625.1. Lineage (NCBI taxonomy): Eukaryota > Viridiplantae > Streptophyta > Pinopsida > Pinales > Pinaceae > Pinus > Pinus tabuliformis. The sequence goes on from CM062819.1 coordinate 1,005,700,835, forward strand.
TTTAGAGTTGCCTGGTTTACATCGGTTAACCAATGATCCAATTGCTTACGCCCCATGGTGGCCAGTGATCCCGCACAAACTTCCATCCGACATTCCTAAATTCAATGGAAATCCAGGTGAAGACCCGTCGAATCATGTGATGACATTTCATCTATGGTGTTCGTCGAACACTTTAAATGACGATTCGATAAGACTTTGCCTCTTTAAGAGGACATTGACAGGTCCAGCGGAAAAATGGTATATAGAATTTCCTAGAGCTTCGTTCGACAATTTTAGCTCCCTTGCCACGACATTCTTAACCCACTTTCAATTACCAATAAGGTATGAAACGGGAACAGAGATATTGACCAACTTCAAACAGACAACCGCAACTCATATATCAGATCATATACATGAGTGGCGACGTCGACAAAGAATGGTTAAAACATACGTTCCTGACCAGCTTTTAGTTGAGTGGTTTATAAAGTCGTTACTTCCGGCCATAACGGAAGATGTGGCAAAGGGGGGAGTCGTAACAGAAGAGCAAGTTATCGCTCGTGCACAATATTTGGACTTAGTATATACTCAGTCCGGCACGCTCTATGACAAAATACCAGACGCCCCTAGACCAGAGTTTTCAATCCCTCCTCCTCCTAAATCAAATAGTGACTCTCATGCCGGCGATGGCGTGATTGGCACGGCAAACACGAATCCGAAAAGGACCAATCAAAAGAAGGCCCATAAGGATTCGAATAAAAATGCGCATGAAGAATTTCTTGCTTCGGAAGTAAATGCCGTATCGACAGATAAGGGCAAAGAAACCAATCAACCAGGAAGCAAGAAAAATCAAAACAAAGGGAAGAAGAAGAAACAAGGAGAGTCATCTCCTCGAAAAAATTCTTCAAGCCCTCCTCGAGATAGGAAACCACCTTATGGGTGTCAGATATGTGATGAGGATCACTGGACGAGAGAATGTCCATACAAAGCTGATCTAAAAAGATTCTTAAAGAGTTCGCAAACTCCAGCTGTGTTAACTAATCCATTTCCCGATCGAGGAAAAAATCTAGTTGGTAGTGGAAATGCTTCACCGTCGCAAGTGCTTATGTTATCGATATCGAAGCAACAGAATGATGCTTTGATTTCGACAAGGAGCAAAGATTACGGGAATCCACAGGTGTCAAACGATAAAGGTAAAGATCAACCTAGCAGTTCGACAACAACTTCGGCAGAAGTTGTACCCCCCATCACACATGAATTAACAATAAAACCGCCAAAGGGAGTAGTACACAAGTCGACATTTAATCCTCGTGCCAGAGCGGCACAACATTATAACATAGTAGAAGATTTGGCGCAATCGCCATCTGCTATGTCGACTCTTGAGGTACTACAACATTGCCCATCCCAAAGGCAGGCATTGTTATCAGCAATTGGTGGGGTGGATCCTAAAGATTCCAATCTGGTATCCTTTGATCACAAAGGGTACGATCCTCAGTTACCAGCTCAACTAGCTTTCCTCGTCCAAGTGAAAGCCCTCAACAAAATAGTTCATAGAACGATTATTGATGAGGGGGCATCGACATGTATTATGTCGATGAGTTGTTGGAAAACTTTAGGATCTCCAACCTTGTCACGATCATCGACAACATTAAAAGCATTCGACGGAAGGACATATACCCCTTACGGTATCCTTAGTAACTTGAAAGTTGAACTAGGGGGCAAAACAGTAGAAATAGATGTTGAAGTCATCGATGGCAATCTTGACTATAACATCCTACTGGGAAGACCATGGATTTATGCCATGGAAGCTGTTGTGTCGACCTATTTTAGGAAAATCGCATTCCCCTTTCAAGGAGGGATTACAATCATTGACCAACAAAATTTCCTCCCTAATGGTTCACAAGTTACAGGAAGCGTTCCTCTGATCCATGGAAGCGACCATTCGTTTCAAAATATCGGAGTAGGCCTACTAAAAGATCCTACATTAATGGGAACTTTCACCCTTCCGCCAACATTCATTGTGGGAGAAGTGGCGACAGTAGGAACCTACAATATGATATCTTCCACACAAAAGATGTCAGAAAACGATATCAGCATGGATCATGCAAAGGTTTTGTCCCCAAGCCCAATGGAAGTATTGTAGCAATCAATTTTCTTGGCCTGGGGGGCAACCCCAAATCAACGCTCATCAAGCGTTTGGATAGATAGGTCTAGAGAATATGGCACCCCTTTAAGTCCTTGGTCGCGAGTGCATGGAACCGACAAAGGAATAGTCCAATCAATGGTAATTGACGGGGCACCATGGAATGATTCCCACCATCGTTCCCTTCTCCCGAGTTGTGGAGAAGATACTCAAGATGACCTTTATCATCCTTCAGTTTTCGATTTTCTATCGAATACTGTAAATACAGTGGGCTATGAGGATAGTTCTTTTAATATGTCAACCTCATTAAAAAATGAAACAATCCCCTTTCCAGATCTCAATGGTAAACCTTCATTCCACCCAACAAAGTTGACTGCAATGAAGCTTGGGGGGCATGCACCTCGATTTGCGTTATTATGCTAGGGGCATGCAAGCGTATCATCGAGCAGTTTTAGCAATGTTCATGCTCGTTAAAAAATAAACGCAAGAATCGAGCAGTTTTAGCAGAGTTCATGCTCGTTAAAAAATAAACATAAATTGTGAGCAATCTTTCCCTACAGTTCAAGCTCATCCAGAAAAAATGAACCGGTAAACAACCTTGAGAAATGTAACCTTTGACAGCCATATTAAAAGCCCTTGGTCGTGTTTATATGCCATCACCTCCATCCGTTCATTTGGCCAATCGTTCATCTCCATATGTGTGTTTACCCATTTTGAGGAACAGTTGCGAAGAGTGATTTCACTTAGCCATCCTTGTGACACTGCCGTGATTGGAAAATTCCAACCTGTACCTGGAATCTGCTGCTATCCCCGTTTATCACTCGTTCCTCAAAAGACGAGTCTTCTTTGAGCTCTTTTCACTGACTCGTAAAATATGAAAAGTTTTCCGAGTTTTGGCCTTCCAGCTCGTTAAAAGGACCGGAAGAGCTATCCCTCTAGATTTTAATCTTTTTGGACCTGAGGGATTATTGCACAAAAAGATCGAGCGCTTGTTTTGTTTGGCTCGTTAAAGCAATCGAAAACTCATCCCTTCTGTATTGTTTTATACTTTTTCGGACTTAAGGGATTAAATGACGAAAAAGAAATTTTGGAGTTAACTTTCCGTACCTTTTCAGACTCTCTAAAAATGAAAAGGACCGAGTTTTCCTTGTCGTTAGACTCGTTAAAATGATTAAATAGCGACAAACTTGTGTTTAGACGAGAACGAGTTTCCCTATCGCTAGGCTCGTTAAAACATAGCGATGGGCTTGCCCGAAGGGCAGGTTATAGAACAAGCATATGTTATCCTCCTCAAGCTTGACAAAAATAAAGAGGTACTGGTCAGCAATGACTGGGGAAAAATTGGGAGAACCTCACAGCATTAATGGTAGCAAGTCGCTCTTGAACATGACACTTTGTCCTCCGTATCACATCGGGTTGGGTTGTTTCATTCACCGGTCTCATAACCATGGTCCTCGCCACACCATCCACAATTGGGGTAATGCTACCAATCCATCACATCAGTGTCGTTATATGTTCAAGAGATGTGGTTCTGCAAAGAGTCAACCGTGTCCCATCCACTGTCATACATTATCCTTCATCCACTTCATGGCCGCCACCCTGAATCATACATCACAGTTTGTTTTCACCTCATCACAATCACTAGCTCCGTTCCGTGTCACTGATGTGGGATTCATTAAGGCCCTCCTTTGACGGATCGCTCCTTGTCGACATCAGCTCATTATCCAAGGAGTTGATCTAGGAACACCCCCTTCAGTACTTTGAAGCTTGCATGCCTCAATGGCAAGTTTCTCACTTCCGGCGACAGGTATACATCAATGACCTTCGACCAGAAGATTTTGCATGGTGGTCGATGCCAAGTCCTTTATTCCCACCATGTGAATTGTACTGCCGTACCTTGAGGGTCATCATCCTAATCGGTGATTCCTCTCACGCTTGTTAACGGTTTACATCATTGACCGGTAATCAAGCGATGTCTTTCCATGTTCGACTTCAAAAAATTCTCACATGGATCGACTTGTACATCGAGTGAAGATCGGAAGAGATTGAAGACCCCGGATCTAGTTTCATCCATCCGGGCTGCGATATATATTCAGGATATAAAGACATTTGATATGTACATCATTACAGCAGATGATCATCCTTCTCAAAGGATGATAATTTCAGCAGAGAATTATCGGTCTACAATCAGACGATCGTCTGTTCTATGTACCAAAATGTATTTATAAAGCTGAGCATGGGAATGCCCGCCTCAGCTAGATCATGAAAATGTATGAAAAATAATGTATTGTATTGTATCTTATTACAGGACACTTCTCAGCAGATTGAATGAACTTCGGATCCTCTCAATAAAGCATTTCACCCGATAAACGACCTCATACTTTAGGGGGCACCTGTTATAGACAATTTTGTGCCTTACAGCAACAGGCATGAATTGTCAATAATCCAAGGGATCCAAAGTTCCCTAAACATGATGTTCCTACCCCTAGAGGAACAAGGTCAGCAAACCAACAGCTCTCAGATCAGTTCTCCACCTGAAAACACTAAAAAACAAGCAATCCTGAAATCAAAGCAGGTGCTCCACTAGGCTTCTGCGCTGAAACTCAGATCCTCCATGGTGTACCTGCGTTGCAAAGCAAGTGGAACAAAGGCCACCTGCGCTGAGCGAGATGGGACAAGTGGCACACTGAGTCATTGCTCCAAAAATGACACTTGGATCAGGGATTTCGCCTTGTGATGAGTCAGAGGCTCTGTTTCTCCAAGTGGAAGCAAGGTTCTCCAAGTGGACTCAAGAACTGAAGATCAACTAAAGATTAACTGAAGAGAGAGAGGACACAAGGCAGCTACACATCAGTTGCAAGCTGACTCATCCTTTCTCAATTCATCTATATATTGAGCTCTCTCCTATGAGCTCAGGAGGCTGGAATTTTGTGCAAAGTAATGATATGCTGTTGGTTTCACTATAGAGCTATTGGGTGATTGCTTGAGAGAGGTGAAGAGGAGAAATTCTTTCTGCTGGGAGGTGTTGCTGGATTAGGACCTTCAATGGTTGTAACACTCTCAGAACCTTTACTTCTTCATTAATAAAAGCTATTGAGGTTCTTCTATATGCTCTTGTTTCAATGATATATTGTGATGATGGTATATTTGATTTACACTAATCTATGAATCAGTTATGATTGCATGTTGCTTGTAGTTTCCTTCTTTTCTATTTTGCAGGATCTCATTGTTGCTGGGCCAACAATAGAGCAAGGAGCTGGGAGTAAGCAGCCATAAAGAAGAGTTTGGATTCGACATTAAGCGCAAGGCAACGATTAGTGCATTTATCCACTCTCTTTTGCTTTCATAAATAAGTAAACCTTAAGTAGTTTTCTTTACAGTTGTTGCTGAGGTACTATCACCCTTAGAGTGGGATAGGGTCATCCGAGTCGGATACTTTTCCCTACAACACGCGTATGTACGCAACTTCAGTTAAGGAAACAAGCGTATATGAGCGGACATGTAATTTAAATTATTCTTCAGAAGTTGATCATTAATCTGTGCATCAAACCATATGAACAGTAACCAGGAACAATAAAACATAATAGGCAATCACACATAAGAACACAAGATATAAGGTGGAAACCCAATTTGGGTGAAAACCACCTACTGCAATTCATCTCTATCTTATTTCAATTAGAAACTTCTTTTTACAATGTTTCTGTACTGGTGCAGTCTTATACCAGCATGCAAGCTACTACCTGCAGAAGGCTACAACCTTCTCTTTTCTTCCAGGGACCTCGTTTCATAAATTTTCAAACTGGATCCATGTATATCAATCAAACATCAAGTATATCTACATTAATCAACCTCCTTTGTACAAACAAATACTGAATCAACCAATAACTTCTCAGAATGCTGTAACCAGAAAACAGTACCAGTATCCAAACACCAATCCTGAACCCAGATTACTGCAGAAATAAACAGAAGTAGCTAAAACATATTTCATGAGATATAAACTACTTCAATATATGGAACTTGTGTGCATACGCTTCTGTATTAAGGCCATCCAACGTATACGCTGTTTTACGTTAGCGAACCAGCGTGTATACGCGCCTCTGCTGCGCTGAACCTGCGTACAGATCTATACAAGATAATTTATCTTTTTAATTATTAGTTATATCCATATTATCTTATTTATAGATCACGTCATGCGTCAAATATAACAGATCAAAGATTTCACAAAAATACTTCTGTTCAAACTGCCTTAAGATCTTGACCCATCAATAGAACTTATCCTTCTCCTTGCGCTCAGGTTCCTCCTTGATTCAGATCTAGTTATGCACCATAACACAATGACGGTATTCTCGATCTTGCTCTTCATAAGATATTCAATACTTCAGTTCATCCCTTGCCAAATGATATCCTTCCCTTTTATAGACTTAGGCCTTACTCACACCATGGTCCAAAACCATAGAGATCCAATACTAGGGACTCAATACTTGGGTTCAACACTTTGGATGCAATACTAAGGACCAAAACCATAGGTTCAAATACGATGGAATAAATACCATGGACCAACCATAAGTTTTCCCACATGTACGCGATTTTCTTTGCATGAAAGTGCATGCATATGTATACGTGCCTTTTGATCGGTACACCCACAGGTATATGCAATTTTGTTAAGATGAACCTGCGTATACCTCATTTTCTTTCATTCTGAGAGCTTGAATTGCGATCTACCCTTTGAGTGAGTTGCCATCAAGGACAACACCTGTGCCAGTGCCAAACCTGTGCCATAATGCCAACAACCTCCCCCTTTGGACTTGATGGCAACCCCAAGTCACTCAAAAACATTCTCCCCCTTTGACATCAAGGGAAAAGGGTTATGCTCCCCCTAAATACATGCTGAATCCTCTGCTCTGCTATGTTATCTAAGCTCCCCCTGACTGTAGGCAAGGTCTACAAGAAGATGATCTACACAAGAAACATGACTTTATACATTATAAGAGACCTTCCTATCACCAAAGACTCATACATACGTCCATCTCCCAACCAAGTGGGGATATACCAGAATTGAGAACCCAACCAAGTGGGGATACACTGGAAGTTTACACATGACAAATAAGTACATTACATCATTCATCCCAGGCATAGTGGGGAAACCAAAATAGGTCGTTACATGACCTTGATAATAAGAGATATACATGACATAGAGAAAAAATATTTATGACAGTTCTATGAAAGTCATTAGCAGCATCTGTCAATCATTCATTCATATCAGCAACCATAATCTCCCTCTCCACCTGAAACCAAAATAGTTGTGAATGTAAACCAAGATATTCTAAGATAATGCCAACAATGCATTATTAGAAGAATATATGCTCCCCCTGAACCTGTGCCAGATAGTCTCTACCAGACCTATATCAGACTCTTTCCAACCTAAGTCTGACGAGACTGCTTTCCTTCAAACAAGCATATACGCGACTGTATTCACATAAACCGACGTATGTATGCGGATCCTCCTCATTAAACTCACGTACAACCACTTTTCTCTGGAACAGGCAAGTTTCAACAGCAAGATGATGCATCAACTACTCCCAGCTTCTGTCTGAGGTATTCAAATGTTTCCCTGGGCAGTGGTTTGGTGAGTATATCAGCAACCTGTTCCTTAGAGGGAACATACTCCAACTTGACCTTTTGTTCAAGAACTTGTTCTCGGAGAAAATGAAATGATGATTGATATGTGTGCTTGGAATGGAGGTGTGATTTTTTGAAATGCTGATTGCACTTGTACTATCACATAGAATGGGGATAGGTGGAGTACAAGTGATTTGCATGTCTTGTAATGTTTGCATCATTCAAAGGAGTTGTGTGCAGCAAGATGCAGCAGCTACATATTCTACTTCAGCTGTAGATAATGCAATTGAACTCTGTTTCTTGCTGAACCAAGATACCAACCTAGGACCCATGAAGAATGCACCACCACTAGTGCTTTTTCTGTCATCCACACTTCCTTCCCAATCTGCATCTGTATATGCATGAAGTGTGAGATATGTACTTCTAGGATACCATAAGTCATAATTTTTAGTTTCTTGAAGTTACTTAAAAATTCTCTTAATTGCTTGAAGATGAGTTTCCTTTGGATTTGCCTGAAACCTTCCAACTATTCCCACTGCATGCATAATATCTGGCCGGGTACCTGTTAGATAGAGCAGAATACCAATCATGGATCTATAGGTTGGTTCATGTACTGCTGTTGATTCATCATTTGCGCTGAGGCTACATCCTGTTACCATAGGGGTACATACTGGTTTTGAATCATCCATCCCATATTTCTTCAAGATCTTCTTGAGATACTTGGTTTGTGATAGAAAAATGTCGTCTTTATTTTTTTGGACTTGTAAACCAAGAAAATATGTGAGCTCACCAAGCATGGAAATTTCAAACTCTTTTTGCATTACCAAGGAAAATTTTTGACTCATGTCTTCTTCATTGCTACCAAAGATGATATCATCAACATACACAACAAGTATTAGAAACTTATCATTGTCAACTTTCATATATAGATTGCTATCTGTGGAACCCTTTGTAAAACCTTGTTGATTGAGGTACTTATCCAAGAGATAATACCAAGCCCTTGGAGCCTGTTTAAGGCCATAAAGAGCCTTTTTGAGTTTGCATACAAGCTTTGGATATTTTCCAAGGATAAACCCATCTGGTTGCTCAATATACACTTCTTCATTCAAGTCTCCATTTAGAAAAGCAGACTTCACGTCCATTTGAAATACTTTGAACTTCTGAAAGATGGAAAGAGTAAGGAACATCCTTATGGCCTCAAGTCTGGCAACTGGTGCAAAAGTTTCTTGAAAGTCTATGCCTTCCTGTCGAGCATACCCTTTACAAACAAGTCTGGCCTTGTCCCTAATCACATCCCCATTTTCATTTAGCTTATTTTTGAATATCCATTTAGTTCCTATGACATTCTTATCTTTTGGTCTAGGAACCAACTCCCAAGTGTTATTCTTTTCAATCTACTCAAGTTCTTCCTCCATGGCCTTTACCCAGCATTCATCTTTGCATGCCTCTCTTACATTTTGTGGTTTAGTGGAGGAGAGTAATGCTAGATAACTTGAAGCTTCTGAAATGGTTCTTCTTGTTTGTACACCTGCCTCCTTTTGCCCCAAAATTTGAGTTTTTGGATGATTCTTCTGAACGTACCTGAATGGAGTCTTTTCTTCTATCCTTATCTATTATTCTGGTGCCTCATGGGTTTTTTCTTCATCATGAGTCTGATTTGTTGTAGAAGGATAGTCCTCATCATCTTCGAACTCTTCAGATTTTGCTTGCCTTGGAATGTTTCCTTCTTCATCAACCACTACATCAATACTTTCAACAATTTTTCCAAGTCTTTTATTGTAACACTTATATGCTTTGCTGTGGGGAGAGTAACCAAGGAGAATGCCTTCATCTGCTCTAGGTTCAAAATTGCCAAGGTTTTCATCTGTCTTTTTGATGTAGCCTTTGCTCCCAAAAATTTTGAAGTTTTTTACCATAGGAGTCTTACCATACCAAATTTCGTGAGGAGTCTAAGTGCTATTTACCCAGACGTTTGTCTTGTTGAGAATAGTAACTGCAGCAAATGCGGCTTCACACAAGAAGGTTGTGGGAGTTCCAGACTCATCAAGCATAGAACGAGCCATTTGTTGAACTGTTATGTTCATCCTTTCCACTACTCCATTTTGCTGAGGAGTCCTTGCAATAGAGAATTCTGTTCTTATTCCATGTTCTTCACAAAAATCGAAAAAATCATTCGAGGTAAATTCCCCACCTCTATTAGACCCGAGGCATTTGATTTTGCGATCTGATTTGTTTTCAACTAAGGATTTGAATGCTTTGAACTTTTCAAAAGCTTCATCTTTATGTTTCATAAGTCCTAACCAACACATCCTCGAAAAGTCATCAATGGACAATATAAAGTAGTATTCTCCTTGAGGTGACCTTTTCCTAGATGGTCCACATACATCAGTATGGACAAGTTCAAGTGGCATGCTAGCTGATCCTTCCTTCTTTGGGAAATTAGTTCTGGTTTGCTTACCAAACTGACATGATTTTCATATTGTATTGTCTGGAATTCTGATGTCATGGAGATCAAAAACCGCCTAATATATACATGCTTTCCTTATTTGAGAGAAGCTTAGATGCCCCAATCTTCTATGCCATAGCCAGTGTTCATCATTCTTGCTAAGATATCATTGTTGTTGTCCTCCCTTGAGTATGTATAAATTATTTGGAGTTCTTATGCCTTTGATCACTGTTTCTCCTGTATCAAGCTCACGAACAATACATCCATTTGATCGAAATATTACCTCATTTCCTTGGTCACACATTTGACAGACACTTAATAGATTATGCTTTAAGCCATCAACATACATAACATTCCCAGCTTTGACCTTTTCTTTCAAAAGAACTGAACCTTTACCTTTTATGAATGCGGGAGTGTCATTTCCAAATGAGACCTTCTTTTCCTTTTCTAAGGCGCTATATGATTGAAGTTTTTCTTTATCACATGTCATATGTTTTGAGCATCCACTGTCGATGTACCACTGATTTTCCTGTCCTTCCGCATATAAGGCTACACCACATCTTGATGGTTTCAGTCTTTCTTCCTTCATGTTTTGGGGCTCAATGAAGCTTGATCCTTTTGAGTTGTTTGCCGAAACCTACTCCTGCATTCAGAATCTTCATGACCAAAGTTGTTACAGATAGAACATTCTATTTCATTTTCAAGAGTAGAAAAGTTGTTGTAGGTTCTTTTCATGATTCCAGTCACACTCCTTTGATTTCGTGCTTATCTTGTCATGAAAGTCTTGTAGGCAACGCATTGAGCTGCTTTATGTCCAAATTTATGACAAGAGAAACGTTGGCCATTGAAGAAATTCCTGCGATCATCAAAACTTCCATTGTAATAGCCATTCATTCTTGAGGTAAATTGAGAATGATTTACCTGTGTTTGGTTGTAGCTTTTTTTCATCCTTGAAGTAGATTGCCCTCGATTTACTTGGTGATTTCTGTTCATTCTTGAAGTAAATTGTCCCTGATTTACCTGGTGATCTCCACTGGGCCTTTTCAGCTTCAAGATAACTTTTTGAGGTAGATGGCTTTTGTGCTTGAGATGTTTCTTTAGTATACCCAAGACCTGTCTTGATTAGAGGAGAACGCTGCACTTTGATAATCTCATCTAAATTTTTAGATCCTTTAGCAAATCTAAGATTAAGAGCTTTTGTTTTCTCAATGTCCTTTCTAAGTCCCACAATTTAACATTCTAACTTTTCATTGTGTTTCTCCATTTCAGCAAGTTGAAATGTCAGATTATCTATAATCATATTTTTCTCTTCTAAGCAAATTTTGAGTTTGGAAATTTCTTCATAAATACTTTCTTCATCTATAGCATCCAAAATCATCATCTTCAAAAGCCATCAAAAGTCTATAATCATTACCTTGTTCATCTTCATAGTTATTTGAAAGTCCATCACTGTCTTCATGTGTGTAATAGCTCTTCTTACTTACATTCTGTTTTTTGTTCCATCTAACTGGTTCCTTACCTTTGTCAAGCTTATCTTTGTGAGGACACTTGGCAGCATAGTGACCGACTCTTCCACAAGAAAAACATTTGAAAGGTAGCTTACCTTTGAATCTTCCAGAACCCTGTTGAAGGTTCTTGAAAAAAATTTATTCTTCCTCTTCTTCCGACATATGTCTTGAGTCATTGTAGTCTCCTTTTCCTGAGGCTTTGAATGTGGCTTCTCTCTTGTCTGATGGTCCCCCTTTTCTCATTTCGTAAGTGGTTAGGATTTCGTGTATCTGTGACATGGTAAGGCTCTGTAGATTCTATTTTTCTTCTATGGCAGAAACTTTTGATTCAAACTTAGAAGACAAAGATCTTAGAACCTTTTCAACCAAAACAACTTCTTTTATTTCTTCACCCAAATTTTTCATAAAATTAACAATCTCATCTATATGTAGGAAATAGTTAGCCACACTTTCATCATTGTACATTCTGATATTTTCATATTGAATTATGAGAATTTGTAGTTTTGCTCGTTTTACCTGTTCATCTCCTTCATGGCTCAGAACGATCTTGTCCCATATTTCTTTTGTGGTTTTGAGCTGCATAACCTTGATGAATTCTGATTGAGATAGGCTCCCTAATAGAGTATTGACAACCTTTGCATTTGTTTCATACTGCTTCTTACCAGCTGTATCTATAGGAGTTGCTGATGGAAAAGTGTATCCTATTTCCACAATATCCCAAACTTCTGTACCAAGAGATTGAAGATAGGCAGTGATTCTTACCTTCCAATAGACGAAGTTGCTTCCATAAAAAATGGGTGCCTTGATTGATGCTTCTTTTTCGTAGTTGCTCATGATGATAGATCTTCCTTCAAGCGATCAAGCTTCTTCTAAAGGACCAGCTCTGATTCCAATTGTTGGAAATAATACTAAGAGGGGGGGGGGGGAATCAGTATTATCAGGTCAATTATTTTTCATTTCACAAACATATTTATATACGCTACTTCAGTTAGTAAATACCGCGTATGTACGCAACTTCAGTTAAGGAAACAAGTGTATATGAGCAGACTTATAATTTAAATTATTCTTCAGATATTGATCATTAATCTCTGCATCAAACCATATGAACAGTAAAACAGAACAAGAAATCACACATAAGAACACAAGATATAAGGTGGAAACCCAATTTGGGTGAAAACCACCTGCTGCAATTTGTCTCTATCTTCTTTCAATTAAAAACTTCTTTTTACAATGTTTCTGTACTGGTGCAGTCTTATACCAGTACGCAGGTTGCTACCTGCAGAAGGCTACAACCTTCTCTCGTTCTCCAGCTTCTCCTAGAAGGGAGATACAACCCCCTTAGCTCTTGTACTAGCTGAGGTACTAGTACGTAGGTGCTGACCTACATAAGGCTACAAACTTCTATTTTCTTCCAGGGACCTCGTTTCATAAATTTTTAGACTGGATCCATGTATATCAATAAAACATCAAGTATATCTGCATTAACCAACCTCCTTTGTACAAACAAATACTGAATCAACCAATAACTTCTCAGAATGCTATAACCAGAAAATAGTACTAGTAACTAAACACCAATCTTAAACCCAGATTACTGCAGCAATAAACAGAAGTAGCTAAAAGATATTTCATGAGATATACGCTAGTTCAATATATGGAACTTGCGTACATACGCTTCTGTATCAAGGCCATCCAATGTATATGTTGTTTTACATTAGCGAACCGGTGTGTATACGCGCCTCTACTGTGCTGAACCTGTGTATAGATCTATAAAAGATAATTTATCTTTTTACTTATTAGTTATATCCAGATTATCTTATTTATAGATCACGTTATGCGTCAAATATAACAGATCAAATATTTCACAAAGATACTTCTCTTCAAACCGCCTTAAGATGTTGACCCATCAATAGAACTTATCCTTCTCCTTGCACTAAGGTTCCTCCTTGATTCAGATCTAGTTATGCACCATAACACAATGATAGTATTCTCAATCTTTATCTTCATAAGATATTCAATGCTTCAATTCATCCCTTTCGAAATGATCTCCTTCCCTTTTATAGACTTAGGCCTTACTCACACCATGGTCCAAAACCATAGAGATCCAATACTAGGGACTCAATGCCTGGGTTCAACACCTTGGATGCAATACCAAGGACCAAAACCATAGGTTCAAATATGACGGACTAAATACCATGGACTAAATAATATGGCACATACCTCTTGTTTAAACAAGAAGAACCTTCTCCTTTGAAAACATAATGTAGTATAGTCTTATTTGAAATAGGAATAACAATATATTTTTTTCCTTGTGCTTTTAGACTCATGAGGAATCAACAAGACAGGCCATGCCACATTTACGCCAATAGGACTAGGAGGCAAAATGGACGAAAATGTTATGAGATAAATAAGGTAGGATTGTATTTTAATTTCATGAGAGTTCATAGGACAGATCATACAATATTCATATAAACAAAGTCGAGGATGAGAAGACACCTGCAATGGCTTGAGAAACTTTTAAAATATTGATGTGCATCAATATTGGAGACTCCACAGGGTGGTTTCCATACTGTGAACCAGGACTCAGAAAGACTTTGGTAATACCAAGAAATTGAGGAGGGGAAAAGCCAAGAATGTAGGTAGGGTGAAGGAAGATAATGAAGGAAGATAATTATTTAGGGCATCGTAGAGGGAAATCCAGTGCACTCAAAAAGAAGGGAGGGGAGGTAGAGAAATCAACTATCGTGACAATCATTGCTTTCATGTGGGAGCCTTTACATGAGAAAATCAAATTTATTTCCAACGAGCTCTATAAAGGTAAGCACGTGAGGCATTTAAATTTTTGTTGTTTTCCATGTTCTCATCAAAAAATTTTGTATGCCACTGATAATTAATGCAAAAATATACCTTCATTTTCACCGTTTAACTGATTCAAACTCGACACACATTCACCTTTCCTCATAACAATAGGGAATTCATATGAAGGGGGAGGGGATTTAATCAATGATTATAGGCATAAGGAAAAAGTGATGCTAACTACAAGAGACAAATAAACAAAGTAAAATATGGGATGAAAGCATGACAAAACTAGCAAGAAACAAAGCTCGAAGTTGTGAATCAAAATAAATAATCACAACATAAAAGGAAAGCTAAGCCCAAAATGATGTTGAAAGGAAAGAAAACAAAGTTTGAGAAGTTGAATAAAGCGATTCTTCTTTTGTTTTTTCTATGTATTAATTTTTTTTTAGAAGGTTTTATTTATGTACAAGGTTAATAATTCAAGACTTTCCTGTAATCATATGAGATGAAACTGAGCATAGAGGAAAGAGTCTTGAGTTTTATACCCAATAATTGTGACTTTTTGGATGGAAATTAGGAAAGGATTACTGCCATGCCAACCAACCAGCATGAGTGGCAAAGAGAATGACTTAAGAAGAAGCCAAAAGTGTTATTGGACACAACCTATGATGTGCCCACCAACCAATCTGCGTTTACGTCTACGTAACATACTAGAAGAATAAAATATTCATGCACAACGAGCTCAAGCCTCATGGTAATGAAAGTATCAATGTGTTCTTGGTCGTACTTTGCCTCACAAATAGAAGGGAACGTGAATGCATGACATGTTTCAGAATTGAACATCTCATATTCAACCGATCGA
Organism: Pinus tabuliformis; assembly: GCA_031772625.1. Classification (NCBI taxonomy): domain Eukaryota; kingdom Viridiplantae; phylum Streptophyta; class Pinopsida; order Pinales; family Pinaceae; genus Pinus; species Pinus tabuliformis. Next base: position 1,005,716,185 of record CM062819.1, read on the forward strand.
GATAAAGAAACATCCCTAGAACCAAAAGGAAAATCTTCCTTCTCAACTTCAATATAGAATGTCTCGTCATCTATACCATGAGAGGAGGAAGAATTTCCAAGACTTAAAGAGGAGACCTATTTTTCAAGTTTGTTAAGAAATTATTCATCATATTCCATGTCATGATAGGGGTTTTCATTATTAAGACTCATCTCTTCATAAGAAAGGACTTCCTCATGTAGTTCATTAAAGAAGGTATTATCTACCATAGCATGAAATACTCCTGATAATTAAAGTTTGACTCATCTTCATCATACTCATCATAAATAACATTTCTACTAAGATAAAGAGGGTCGAATTCAACTTTAGGATCAAGGTCATCATCATATATTAGAGGTTCACGATATTGTTAAAAGAGGAGGTCATCAAATGGATAGACATGACATAGGATTTCTTGTTTAATTAAGCAATGATCAAGAACAATCTCTTCGCATGGACTAGGGGTGACAATTTCAACACCTGTATAATCCCATCCATAGGAAGAGACTTGGTTTTCCTTCTCTAGTCTGTACTGCCACTTGGCCTCAGAAATAATATGGAAATTTGAAGGATCATGAGGTACTCTCACAGAAACTACACTTGTGTTCGAAATATGGAAAGTAAGGAAAATCACTAATGAATTTCTCAAAGAGAGGATACCCAACAAGGTTAGGGATCCAATATTCTGCCTCTCCAAAGAGCATAAGACAAAACAAGGGAGAGGTGGTATGAAGGTCATAAAATCCTGCTAACTAGAAAAAAATAATCATTTTGTTAACATGGTCATGGGAAGACTTTGAAGGAAGGTCGATAAATAAGGTGCAAAGATTCCAAGGAAAACAATTGACCAAGACTTTAAATGAGTTGCACATGCTTTAAAAGGTGAAAACTAGGGAAAACAAACTTAATGTCACACACCTAGGATTTTACACTATTTTTTTTCTAGTCTTTCCTAAATATGTATATATACATAGGGATAATGAAATTTCCATCTCGTAACATGATAATTAAAAGTTTCAGATCCTAACAATATAACAAGGAATTCCGATCACATATCTTAACTTCTGTGAACCTTCCTTGGCTAAAGGCACCCATACCACCCCATAGTTATTACCAAGGTCACTGCACATACATATTTTTCGTTTAGTATAATCCTTTCCCTATGGAAACATATCTTGGAACTTAACCATTATACCCTTTTACTATGTATACCATATGATATACAACATAATAGAGTATATATATATATATCTATAAGAAACTTCTTTTTACAAATTTGTACTGGTGCAGCCTTATAACAGTACGTAGGCTTTTACCTGTAGAAGGCTACAACCTTCTCTTGTTCTCCAGCTTCTCCTGGAAGGGAGCTACAACCCCCTAGCTCTTGTACTAGCTAATTTGTTTACTAGTACGTAGGTGCTGACCTATAGAAGGCTACAACCTTCTCTTTTCTTCCAGGGACCACATTTCATAAATTTTTAGACTGGATCCATAAATAACATCAATCAAACATCAAGTATATCTGCATCAACCAATCTCCTTAGTACCAACCAAAACTGAATCAAACAATCACTTCTCTGAATGATGTAGCCAGAATACAGTAACAGTAACCAAAACCCAATCCTGAACCTAGAACACTGCAACAACAAACAGAAGTAGCTAAAATATATTTTATGTGGAGTACACTACTTCGATGTGTCGAACCTGCATGCATTTGCACTTTTCTCAAGGCAAACCTACGTATACGCTATTTTGTAATTCAAAACCAGCATGTATACACACCTTTGTTATACTGAACCTGCGTACAGATTTGTAAAAAGATAATTTAACCTTTACAACCATTCAAACATTAGTTATACCCAGTTCATCAGATTTATAGATTACAACTTGCGCCAATTATTAAGATAAAAGATCAAAACTATATAAATATACTTCTCTTCAAGCCTTAAGATCTTGACCCATCAATAGATCTTCTCCTTCTTCAAGCGCTTAGGTTCCTCCTTGATTAAGATCCAGCCATGCACCATGACCCAATGACCAGTATTCAAGATCTAGCTCTTCATAAGATATTCAATACTTGAGTGACTTTGCCTAATGATCTCCTCCTCCTTTTATAGTCTTAGGCGTTACTCAATACCATGGTCCAAAACTACATAGAATCAATACCTTGGACCAAATAACTGGGGTCAAAACTTCGGACAAGATGCCTTAGACCAATACAAAATACCAAGGACCAAATACCACGGACCAAAACCAAGTTTTCCAACATGTACGCACTTTTCTTTGTGTGAAAGTGCGTGTGTATGCCCATACACGCCTTTTTTTCTGCGAACCCGCGTGTACGCGTGGCTTGGTCAAAAGTAACTTGTGTATGCCTCTCTTTCTTTCATTCTGTGAGCCTGAACTGATCTGTCATCTGAGTGAGTTGCCATCAAGGACAACACCTGTGTCATAGCATCAAACCTGTGTCATAGTGCCAACAATCTCCCCCTTCGGATTTGATGGCAATCCCAATTGATGGAAACCCCAAGTCACTCTCCCACTTTGTCATCAAGGGCAAAGGGTTATGCTCCCCCTGAGTATATGCTGAATTTTCTGGTCTGTTGAAGAGTGATGTCCATGCTCCCCCTGACTGTAAGCAAGGTCTGCAAAAATATGTTCTTTCAAGAAGAACAAGACTTTATACATCATAAATGACCTTCCAAAGACTCATAAATACATCCATCACCCAACCAAGTGGGGATATACCAATATTGACTCATCCACCCAACCAAGTGGGTATATATCAAATGTTTATACATGATAAAACAAGAACATGACATCATCCATCGTAGGCATAGTGGGGAAAAATAGGTCGTTACATGACCTTGATACTAAAAGATATATACTACATAGAGATAAAGTATCTAAGACAAGACTATGATAGTCATCAACAATTATCATCAGCAGCATCTGTCAAACACCATCTAGACCAGCGACCATGATCTCCCTCTGCACCTGTTCCACTTGAATAAAAAACAACTGTGAAATTTGTACAAAGATATTCTAAGATAATGCCAACAATGCATTATTAGAAGTATATTATCCCCCTACACTTGTGCCAGATGATCCCTTGTCAGATCCATATCAGACCCTTTTCATCCTGAGTCTAGCCCATTATTTTTCTTCAAACCAACATATACATGACTGTATCCATAACAATCAACATATGTACGTGGATACTCTTCATGAAACTCACATATAACCACTTTTCTCTGAAGCAGATAAATTTCAACAACAAGCTGATGCATCAACTACTCCCAACTTCTGTCTGAGGTATTCAAATGTCTCTCTGGGCAGTGGTTTGGTGAATATATCAGTAACCTATTCCTTGGAGGGAACATACTCCAATTTGACTTTTTGTTCAAGCACTTTTTCTCGGAGAAAATGATATTTGATAGGTATGTGCTTGGTTTTGCAATGCATGACTAGATTCTTTGAAATACTGATTGCACTTGTGTTGTCACATAGAATGGAAATGGGTGGAGTACATGTGATCTGAATGTCTTGCAATGTTTGCATCATCCAAAGGAGTTGTGTGCAGCAAGATGCAACAATCACATATTGGGCTTTAGCTGTAGATAATGCAATTGAACTTTGTTTCTTGCTGAACCAAGACACCAATCTGGAACCCCTAAAGAATTCACCACCACTAGTGCTTTTTCTATCATCCACGCTTCCTGCCCAATCTGCATCTCTATATGCACGAAGTGTTAGATCTGTATCTCTAGGATACCATAGACCAAAATTTTGTGTTCCTTGAAGATATTTGAAAATTCATTTGACTGCCTGAAGGTGTGATTCCTTTGGATTTTCTTGGAATATTCCAATTATTCCCACTGCATGAGAGATGTCTGGTCGCGTACCTGTTAGATAAAGCAAACTACCAATCATGGATCTGTAGGTTGGTTGATGTACTATTTTTTATTCATCATTTGCGCTGAGGCTACATCCTGTTACCATAGGGGTACATACTGGCTTAGAATCTTCCATGCCATATTTCTTCAAGATATGCTTGAGGTACTTGGTTTGTGATAGAAAAATACCATCTTCATTTTGTTGAACGTGTAAGCCAAGAAAATATGTGAGCTCCCCAAGTAGAGACATTTCAAATTCTTTTTGCATTACCAACACAAAATTTTGACTCATGGCTTCTTCATTGCTACCAAAAATGATATCATCAACATACACAACAATTATTAGCAATTTATCATTGTCGATTTTTATATATAGATTTCTATTAGCTGAACCTTTTGAAAAACCTTGTTGATGAAGGTATTTGTCAAGACGATAATAATAGGCCCTTGGATCTTGTTTGAGACCATAGAGATCTTTTCTGAGTCTGCATACAAGTTTTGGATCATTTCCAATGATGAATTTGTCTGGTTGCTCAATATATACTTCTTCTTCTAGGTCTCCATTAAGAAAGGTAGATTTCACATCCATTTGATATACTTTGAACTTCTAAAAGCTAGAAAGAGCAAGGAACATTCTTATGGCTTCAAGTCTAGCAACCGATGCAAAAGTTTCTTCAAAGTCTATTCCTTCTTGTTGAGCATACCCTTTACAAACAAGTTTGGCCTTGTTTCTAATAACTTCACCATTTTCATTTAGCTTGTTTTTGAATATCCATTTGGTTCCTATGACATTCTTATCATTAGGTCTAGGAACTAATTCCCAAGTATTATTATTTTCAATCTGCTCAAGTTCTTCATTCCTGGCCTTGACCCAACATTCATCTTTGCATGCTTCATTTACATTTTGTGGTTCAACGGAGGAAAACAATGCTAGATAACTTGAAGCTTCTGTAATAGTTCTTCTTGTTTGCACACCTGCCTCTTTCTGCCCCAAAATTTGAGTCTTTGGATGATTCTTCTGAACATACCTAGATGGGGTCTTTTCTTCTACCCTTATCTGTTCTTCTAGTGCCTCATTGGTTTCAGAATTAGTCTGATTTGATGTGGAAGGATAGTCCTCATCTTATTCATAATCTTCGGTTTTTACCTGCCTTGGAGTTTTTCCTGCTTCATCAATCACGACATCAATACTTTCAATAATTTTCCCAAGTATTTTATTATAACACTTATATCCTTTACTTCGGGAAGAGTAACCAAGGAGAATGCCTTCATCTGCTCTAGGTTCAAACTTGCCAAGTTTTTCATCAGTGCTCTTGATGTAACATTTGCTTCCAAAAACTTTGAAGTATTTTACAGTAGGAGTCTTACCATACTAGAGTTCATGTGGAGTTTGAGTGCTGTTTATTCGAACGTTTGTTTTGTTGAGAATAGTGACAGAAAAAAATGCAACTTCACCCCAGAAGGTTGCAGGAGTTCCAAACTCATCAAGCATAGCACGAGCCATTTGTTGAATAGTTTTGCTCATCCTTTCTACCACTCCATTTTGTTGAGGAGTTCTTGTGGTAGAGAATTCCCTTCTTATTCCATGTTCTTCACAGAAGTCGAAGAATTCATCTGAGGTAAATTCCCCTCCTCGATCAGACCTGAGGCATTTGATTTTACGATCTGATTCATTTTCAACCAAGGCTTTGAAGGCTTTGAACTTTTCTAAAGCTTCATCTTTATGCTTTAGAAGTCCTATATAACACATTTTGGAAAAGTCGTCAATGAACAATATAAAGTATTCTTCACCACGAGGTGAATTTTTCCTAGATGGACCACATAAATCAGTGTGAACAAGTTCAAGAGGCTTACTAGCTGATCCTTCCTTCTCAGGGAAATTTTCTCTGGTTTGCTTACCAAATTGACATGATTTGCATATTGTATTCTTTAGAATGCTGATATCTGGAAGATCACGAATAGCCTTGTATTTGCATGATTTTCTTATTTGAGAGAAACTTAGATGCCCCAATATTCTGTGCCATAACCAGTGTTCATAACACTGTTGTTGTCCCCCCTTGAGTATGTATAGGTTGTTTGGAGTTCTTACACCTTTGATCACTGTTTCTCCTGTATCAAGCTCACGAACAATACATCCATTTGATCGAAATACTACCTCATTTCCTTGATCACACATTTGACTGACACTCAATATATTATGCTTCATACCATATACATACATAACATTCCTAGCCTTAACTCTTTCTTTTAAGAGAATGGATCCTTTACCTTTTATGACTGTAGGAGTGTCATTACCAAATGAGACCTTCTTTTCCTTTTCTAAGGCATTATATGACTGAAGTTTTTCTTTATCACCTGTCATGTGTTTCAAGCATCCACTATCGATGTACCATTGATTTTTTTGTCCTTATGCATACAAGGCTATACCACATCTTTCTATTTGTGATTCTTTCTTTCTCCATGTTTTGGGACCCATTGAAGCTTGCTCCTTCTGAGATGTTTTTTGAAATTTTCTCCCGCATTCAGAATCTTCATGACTGAAGTAGTTACAGATAGAGCATTCTATTTCATTTTCAAGAGCAAAAAATTTATTGTAGGTCCTTTTCATGATCCCAGTCACATTTATTTGACTTCGTGCTTCTCTAGTCATGATGGTCTTGTAGGCAACACATTGAGTAGCTTTGTGTCCAAAGTTATGACATGAAAAATATTGACCATTAAATAAATTCCTGCGATTATCAAATCTACTGACCTGATGATTAACATTCATTCTTGAAGCAAACTGATTTACCTGTGGTTGGTTATAGCTTTTGTTCATCCTTGAAGTAGATTGAACCCGATTTACCTGGTGATCTACTCTATGCCTTTGCTGAAGATTTTCAACCTTCTCACTTCTCCTTGCTGCATCAAGATAGCTTTTAGAGGTTGATGGCTTCTGTGCTTGAGATGCTTCTTCAGTGTATCCAAGACCTGTCTTTATCAGAGGAGAACGCTACACTTTGATAATTTCATCTAAAGTGTTGGGTCCCTATAATACTAGTGATTACCCTATTACTATTGTAGTTATACCCCTTATTTATATTGTTGTGCCCCCATTGCCCCCATATTGTTATTAATGTGCCCATAGAATCCCTCTATTGTTATTTTGTGGCTTTATATTATTATTGTTAGGTCGGCTGGATTATATTGTGACTCCTTAGACTCCTATATATAGAAAGGAGGTTTTGTCATTTGAATCATCCAAGAATTGTTCATTTATGTAATGTAAAGGAGGTTTCCCCCCTCGAAGAGGCTGAATTCTAAGGCGTTGATCTATCTTTTCTATCTTTTCTTGAGCTGGTTTCATAACATTTGGTATCAGAGCTTTGGATTCTAGGGTTTCGCTGCTCCAAACAGGTCATCGTGGAATTTTCGCTATAACTTTTTTCTGTGACGTTTCAGAAGTCACAAAAAAAAACCCATTTGAGAAGAAATCACGCTGAACCTTGGGTCCAAATTTCAGAGCTTTTCGCGCAATATTTTTGGAGATATGATCTGAGGAAGTTGGTCTTTTTGCAGACTCCTGAATTACACTCAAAACAGGTGACCTGGGGAAAATCGTCATAACTTTCTTTCTGAGAATCGGATTGAAATTTCGTCAGAAGGTACAGAAAGAGGACGGATTATAGTTTTATTTTATATATTTTTCAGAGTCAAAGGTTGAAACAGTGACACGTGGTACTTCATACAAGTTCTCTCTACTGAACTAGTCTATAATCAGGTCACTGCGGGAGATTGTGCATAACTCTTTCTTGGAGAATCCAATTTGGATCATACTAGTGGTATTGGAAAGAGGACACAGAAGGCTACTACAGGTCACAATTTCAGAATTGGATGATTCGAAATTACAGAGATACATCAGATTCAATATCAGGCTTCTACAAAGTAAAAAAAAAGTTGTGTAGTTTTAATTTTTATTTTAATTTTTGCATAAGCTTGGTTTGAAGGAATTCAAAGGGCATAGTAAAGCATTATTATCTGTAACTGATGCCCCAAGGAAAGAAAATGCAAACACCTAGTAAGGAACTTGAAAGCTCTAGCATGACTCGTGAAGAAGAGGAAGAAATGCTACATGATATATCAAAATTACAAGAACAAGTGCAACAAATGTCATGCTCACAAAAGCTAACAGATGCTAAGAAAAATGGTGTGGAATCTAAGATAAAGGGCATGGAAGCTAAGATGGATGATCTGAAGACAGATTTGAGGACAGATTTGAGGACAAACATGGCAGATTTGAAGACAGATTTAACAAATTTTCTACAAGAAATACTTACTAACGGTGAAAAGGTTGTAAAGGAAACTCATGATGTGAACAAAAGAAATGTTAATCATGATTCCATAGACTCTAATGTTGGATCGAAGACCCACCATATTCCAAAAATCGATATGAGGAAGTTTGATGGCAAGGATCTCGCCACATGGATATTACAAATGGAGCAGTTCTTCGATCTCAATAATGTGCAAAAGACACAAAAGGTACGTATGGCAACTTTATATTTGGAACCAAATCAGTTTGTATGGTATCAATGGCTTTGCTCTCGTAAACAATTTATCACTTGGGCAATTTTTACGGAAGAATTGATAGCACATTATGAGGATACAAAAAGCAACATTTTTTTTAGCCAATTGATAAGTCTCAAACAAAAGGGTTCAATAATGGAGCACATTGAGGAGTTCCAAAAATTGAACATAAGGGTAAAAGATATTCTAGAGCAGCATAGGATTGATGTGTTCATAGGGTCTTTAAAGGATAATATCCAACATGATGTTTGACTTGGGGAACCTGATTCATTAGAGAAGGCATTCAAGTTAGCAAGAAAAATGTAAAGCAAAATTATGGCAACCAGGAAGCATACCACTCACAACTATAAAGACGGAAGTGCAATTTCCCCTAGTTTTCCACAACCTATAAGGTTGACACCACAACAATTGGAAGAAAAAAGAGCAAAAGGGCTTTGTTATAGTTGTGATAGCAAATACACTAAAGGTCATAAGTGTGCTGAGAAGAAATTATTCTACATAGATTGTGAAGAGGAAGAAGAAAAGGAGAAAGAAAGGTCAAAAGAAGAGGATATGCTCCAGGAACAAAGCCTAGATGAAGAACAAATAAATCCAACCATATCTTGTAATGCATGGGCGGGAATTACCACTCCTCAAACCATCAAGATAGAAGGACAAATCAAGAAGAAAAAGGTAATAGTGTTGATTGATTCAGGAAGCACCCACAATTTTATTCATTGTAGGGTAGCAAAAGAATTGAATTGCTTCCTATATCCAGCACCAGAGTGTCAAGTGATGATTGCAAATGGAGGAACAATAAATTGCTCTGGAAAGTGCCATAATATCAAGCTATCCATGGGAGAATATGTATTGACTAGCCCAATGCTTTCCATTCCAATGGGAGTTGTTGATGTTGTACTAGGAGTCCAATGGCTACAATCCTTGGGTACAATAGCTTTTAATTTTCAAAAATTTTTCATCAAATTTTCTGCGGAAGGAAAGGAAGTTGAATTAAGGGGTATTGCAGGGAAACCAGGAAGATAATCAGCTCTAATGGTATGACAAAGCTTCTAAAAAAGGAGCAAAGGGGTGTAATTGCACAATTATGTTCGCTAGATGTTTCCACATTAGAATCATCTATTTCTCCAGATATCCAAAAAGTCCTCGACAATCATTCCAAGGTATTTGAGACTCCCAAAGGTCTCCCACCTATGCGTGATCATGATCATGCTATTCATCTGATTCCAGGAAGTGTTCCTCCAAACATCAGGCCGTACAGATATCCCTATGTCCAAAAAAGTGAAATTGAACGTGTGGTTGCAGAAATGCTAGAGGCTGGTATAATTCAACCGAGTCAAAGTTCTTTCTCTTCTCCAGTTGTATTGGTGCACAAGAAGGATGGATCATGGCGCATGTGTCTGGATTATAGGGAGCTCAACAAGCTCACTATTAAAGATAAGTTCCCCATTCCTGTCATTGATGAATTACTGGATGAATTGCATGGATCAATTTACTTCACCAAGTTGGATCTTCGTTTAGGATATAATCAAATTAGAATGAAGATTGAAGACATTCCGAAAATGGCATTTAGAACTCATGAGGGTCATTATGAATTTTTGGTCATGCCTTTTGGCCTTACCAATGCACCTTCAACATTTCAAGGTTTGATGAATTCAATTTTCAAACCATTCCTTAGAAAATTTGTGTTAGTATTTTTTGATGATATAATTATCTACAGCAAGTCTTGGAAGGATCATGTTGAACATGTTGACAGGGTGCTACAACTATTGGAGGAGAAACAATTATATGCCAAAAGATCCAAATGTTTCTTTGGAGTCCAGGAGGTGGAATATTTGGGTCATATTGTATCTCATGAAGGAGTTAAGGTAGACCCTACCAAAATTAAAGCCATTAAGGAATGGAAAATCCCCACATCCATAAAGCATTTGCGCGGATTTCTTGGGTTGACAGGGTATTATCGCAAGTTTGTTAAGAATTATGGGAGAATAGCAGCACCTCTAACGACATTATTGAAGAAAGATGCATTTTCATGGACTCTGGAAGCAACAAAGGCCTTTGAACATCTTAAAGAGGCAATGTGCCAAGCACCGGTCTTAGCTACACCAGACTTCACAAAAACCTTTATTGTGGAATGTGATGCTTCAGGAAATGGAATTGGTGCTGTTCTAATGCAAGATGAAAGACCCATTGCTTTTGAAAGTCGTCCATTCAAGGGAAAGTTTCTAAGCAAAGCTATTTATGAGAAGGAAATGTTGGCAATACTCCATGCACTTAAGAAATGGCGACCCTACATAATGGGAAGACACTTCAAGGTAAAAATGGATCATGATAGCCTTAAATACTTTTTAGAACAAAGATTATCCTCTAAAGAGAACCAAAAGTGGGTCACAAAGATGTTGGGTTATGACTTTGAAATCATCTACAAAAAAGGGAAGCAAAATGTGGTGGTAGATGCACTCTCAAGGAAGTATGAGGATGTGGAAGCATTGTTGTGCGCTATTTCTATCATCCAACCAGATTGGATAAATGAAGTAAGGGAGGAATGGAAGAATGACGAAGAAGTGTGGGCACTTATTCAAAGCTACAACAAGATTCCAGTACATCTGATACATTTAGCTGGAAAACTGATTCGTTATGGTACAAAGATCACTTATACCTCTGTAATAATTCCCAGCTAAAACAAAATATTCTTATGGAATTGCACACTTCTCCCTTAGGAGGGCACTCAGGATTTTTAAAAAATTACCACAGGGTTAAGAAGGAATTTTTTTGGGATGGCCTTAAATCAGATATTCAAAAGTTTGTGGCAGAATGTTTGGTTTGCCAACAAAATAAAGTTGAAACAATTAAGACACCGGGTCTATTACAACCTTTATCCATTCCAAGCCAACGTTGGGAGGATGTATCAATGGATTTTATCACAGGTTTACCCAAGTCTGAGGGAAAGAGTGCCATCATGGTGGTAGTTGAGAGACTTAGCAAGTATGCACGCTTTTGTGCATTATCACATCCATTTAAAGCCAGAACAATTTCTACTGCATTTATGGAAACAATTCAAAAGCTACATGGAAACCCAAAGATTATTGTAAGTGACAGAGATCCCATTTTCACTGGAAATTTTTGGACAGAATTATTTTATTGTCTTGGTACTCAGTTAGCTCATAGCTCATCTTATCATCCTCAATCTGATGGGCAAACTGAGATAGTAAACAAATGTTTGGAAGGATATCTTCGTCGCTTTGTATCTGATAAACAGACACAAAGGGTCAAATGGTTGCCTCTGGCTGAATGGTGGTATAACACTTCCTTTCATACAGCAACAAAAATGACCCCATTTATGGCACTTTATGGTTATCAACCACCATCCATCACATCATATTTAAGAGAAAATTCTAAGGTTTAGGCAGTGGAACATCACATTGAACATCAACAACGAGTCCTCCAACTCTTAAAAAATAACCTTGTGTTGGCACAGAATAGAATGAAACAACAGGCAGATCAACATCGCAGTGAAAGAAGTTTTGATGTAGGTGATTGGGTATTCCTACGGATACAACCATATAAGCAAATGTCCTTCAAGCAAGCTAAGAAGGATAATAAATTATCACCAAAGTATTATGGTCCGTACAAGGTGTTGCAAAAGATTGGTACTATGGCATACAAATTGGAGCTTCCTGCAGCTTCTCGATTGCACCTAGTCTTCCATGTTTCATGCTTAAAGAAGGTTATAGGCGACAAGCTCCCAGTTCAAACAATATTGCCAGAAATTGATGAGGAAGGAAATATTATATTGGAACCGGAAGCAGTTATCGAAACAAGAACTCGACAGCTACGAAATCGATCAATTTCAGAGTACCTTATCAAGTGGAAGAACTTATCCGCTGAAGATTCCACATGGGAGGATGAAAATTTTAAGCAGAAGTATCTAGAACTACTCAAGCATTGAGGACAACACTTTTTTGAAGGAGATGGGCATGTTGGGTCCCTATAATACTAGTGATTACCCCATTACTATTGTAGTTATACCCATTATTTATATTGTTGTGCCCCCATTGCCCCCATATTGTTATTAATGTGCCCATAGAATCCCTCTATTGTTATTTTTGTTGCTTTATATTATTATTGTTAGGTCGGCTGGATTATATTGTGACTCCTTAGACTCCTATATATAGAAAGGAGGTTTTGTCATTTGAATCATCCAAGAATTGTTCATTTATGTAATGTAAAGGAGGTTGCCCTCTCGAAGAGGTTGAATTCTAAGGTGTTGATCTATCTTTTCTATATTTTCTTGAGTTGGTTTCATAACATAAAGTTTCTGATCCTTTAGCAAATCTAAGATTGAGAGATTTTTTTTTCTCAATATCTTTTCTTAGACCCACAATTTCACATTCTAACTTTTCATTGTGTTTTTCCTTTTCAGCAAGTTGGAATGTCAAAGTATCTATAATCATACTCTTTTCTTCTAAACAGATTTTAAGTTTAGAAATTTCTTCATAGAGACCATGTTCATCTAAAGCATCCAAGAAATCATCATCTTCAAAAGCCATCAATAGTCTATAATCATTACCATGTTCATCTTCATCACTATTTGATAAACCATCGCTATCTTCATGCGTATAGTAGCTCTTCCTACTTACATTTTGTCTTCTATTCCATTTTTCCGGTTCCTTACTTTTATCAAGCTTATCTTTATGAGGACATTCGGCTACATAATGACTCACTCTTCCACAAGCAAAGCATTTGAAAGGTAGTTTACCTCTGAATCTTCCAGAACCCTGTTGAAGGTTCTTGACAAAGTTTGCTTCTTTCTCTCCTTCTAAAATGTGTCCCGATTCATTGAGCTCTTCTCTTCCTGAAGCCTTGAATTTGGCTTCTCTCATTTCTGATGGACCTCCTTTTCTCATTTCAAAAACAGCTAGGATTTCATGCAGCTGTGTCATAGTCATACTCTAAATATCCTGCTTTTCTTCTAATGCAGAAACTTTTGATTCAAACTTAGAAGACAAGGATCTTAAAACCTTTTCAACTATAGTAACTTCTTTTATCTCTTCACCCAAATTTTTCATGCGGTTTACAATCTCATCTATACGTAAGAAGTAATTAGCTATAATTTCATCATTGTGCATTTTGAGAGTTTCATATTGAATTCTGAGAGTTTTAAGTTTTTCATGTTTTACTTGATTGTCTCCTTCATAGCTTAGAATGATCTTGTCCCGTATTTCTTTGGCAATTTTGAACTACATAACCTTGACAAATTCTGATTGTGACAGAATCCCCAATAATGTATTGACAACCTTGGCATTTGTTTCATACTGCTTTTTACCTGCCGTATCTATAGTAATTGCTGATGGAAATGTGTATCCTCCTTCCACGATTTCCCAGACATATGTTCCAAGAGATTGAAGATAGGCTTTGGTTCATATCTTCCAATAGACAAAGTTGCTCCCATCAAAGATTGGTGGTCTAGTGGATCCCTCTCTTTCGTAGCTACCCATGATGATATATCTTCCTTCAAGCGATCAAGCTTCTTCTGAAGGACCTACTGTGATACCAATTGTTGGAAATAATATTGAGAGTGGGGTGAATCAGTATTAGCAATTTAACAATCTTTCTTTTCCATGAACAAATTTATATACGCTACTTATGTTAATGAAACTCGCGTGTATACACACCTGTGTATAGAGAAACCAATGTATACCATGTAGACTTAAAATTTAGTTAGTTTATCTTTAATCTATGAATCAGAACCATATAAACAGTAACCAAGTGTAGTAAACAGAACAGGCAATCACACACATGAATAAAAGATATAAGGTGGAAACCCAATGTTAGTGAAAACCACCTGCTGCAATCATCTCTATCTTTCTTTAATAAGAAACTTATTTTTAAAAATTTTGTACTGGTGCAGTCTTATACCAATACATAGGCTTTTACCTGCAGAAGGCTACAACCTTCTCTTGTTCTCTAGTTTCTCCTCGAAGGGAGCTACAACCCCCTAGCTCTTGTACTAGCTGATCTGTTTACTAGTACATAGGTGCTGACCTACAAAAGGCGACAACCTTCTCTTTTCTTCCAGGGACCATGTTTCATAAATTTTTAGACTGGATCCATCAATAACATCAATCAAACATCAAGTATATCTACATCAACCAATCTCCTTAGTACCAACCAAAACTAAATCAAACAATCACTTCTCTAAATGTTGTAACTAGAATACAATAACAGTAACCAAAACCCAATCCGAAACCCAAAACATTGCAACAGAAAACAAAAGTAGCTAAAATATATTTTATGTGGAGTACGCTACTTCGATGTGTCGAGCCTATGTGCATATGCACTTTTCTCAAGGCAAACCTGTGTATATGTTGTTTTGAAATGTCGAACCAACGTGTATATGCACCTTTGCTATACTGAACCTCCATACAGATCTGTAAGATATAATTTAACCTTTACAACCATTCAGACATCAGTTATACCCATATCATCAGATTTATATATTACAACTTGCGCCAGTTATTCAAATAAAAGATCAAAACCATATAAAGATACTTCTCTTCAAGCCTTAAGATCTTGACTCATCAATAGATCTTATCCTTCTTCAAGCGCTCAGGTTCCTCCTTGATTCAGATCCAGCTATGCACCATGACCCAATGACCAGTATTCAAGATCTATCTCTTCATAATATATTCAATACTTGAGTGCCTTTGCCTAATGATCTCCTCCTCCTTTTATATTCTTAGGCCTTACTCAATACCATGGTCCAAAACTACTTAGAATCAATACCTTGGACCAAATACTTGGGCTCAAAACTTTGGACAAGATTCCTTAGACCAATACAAAATACCAAGGACCAAATACCATAGACCAAACCAAGTTTTCCAACATGTACACACTTTTCTTTGTGTGAAAGTGCATGTGTACGCCCATACACACCTTTTGGTCTGCGAACTCACATGTACACGCGACTTGGTCAAAAGTAACCTGCGTATGCCTCTCTTTATTTCATTTTGTGAGCTTGACCTGATCTATCATTTGAGTGAGTTTCCATCAAGGACAACGCCTGTGTCCTAGCGTCAAACCTGTGTCATAATGCCAACAAAATGTACTTTTGATATTTTTACTTATTCAATAAAAGATATATTATTTTATAATATATGTCAATGAGTTTCTTCCTCATTGAACTAAGTCTAGCACATTTCAAAGTGATATAGGTGAGTCAAATAGTCAAAAGGAAATTTTGAAGGCCTTAAGGACATGTTACATCATGTACACACACACACACACACATATATATATTAAAGTTAAAGGGAAAAACCTCCAAGCAAAGTCAAGTACACCCCTATGTTATGGCACCATTACGAAGCTCCTTAAACTATCCAACTACACCACCATGGAAACTATCCAACTGCTCAACAAATCAACCACCAAACTTCCCTCAAATTTAGCCTATAATTAAGAGGACAAGTCAGCCTACAAACAGTCAATCGAGTCGGACTAAATGGAGGGACAATCCTCTATTTATAGAGGCTAACCACTCCAAATTCAATGTACTACTCAAGCACTGAAATCCGCAAGAAAAGGAGAGGATAAGAAGAATAAAGGAAGCCAATGAAAAGGGTCTACTAGGTCAGTGAAGTAAGGAGAAAGAATAGCGAAGGTAAAGGGCTATTTTCTAGGGTATACACAGTCACACGTGTGAGGAAATGAAGGATAGTTTGTGGCTATAACAACAGTGAGATCAAAATTATATATTATTCCTTATTTGGGCTAGTAACTAGGCCTAGAAGCCCTCCTAATCCAGCGTGTAAGAAAGACACTCAAGCAAAGAAGAGAAGGGCAGAGACCACTAGTAATCCTCCGATGCATGTGATAAATTAGGGCAATGGAACAACAGAACAATCATACACTCAAGAAGGATTTCGGTTGGTCAAAGTTGATGTGTACTTTAAAAAGGGATAGAAGAAGAACATATTATCTATAAGACTCACTCAAAGAATGTCTATCTCTAGAAAATATTCATAGTAAGAGAAAGAAGTGCCGGAAGAAGGAGGATGAAGTGCCGGAGAACAAAGTGTCGGAAGAAGTGTCGAGGAATAAGGTGCAGAAAGAAGGAAGGACATGACTTGTGCTTGGAGGATCTCTTTGTCAGGGGTCTATGGTTTGACAT
This sequence comes from Pinus tabuliformis, assembly GCA_031772625.1. NCBI lineage: Eukaryota > Viridiplantae > Streptophyta > Pinopsida > Pinales > Pinaceae > Pinus > Pinus tabuliformis. Next base: position 1,005,732,829 of record CM062819.1, read on the forward strand.
TGATTAATAGAAGCTTCAATAAGAGAAATTCACTAAAGGGTTTTCCTCTGAAGAGAAGAGAGGTTTTGGCCCTGATAGAGAGCCAACATCTTGTGTTCTTGTTTTTGTGTTTTGGTAGCAGTGTGATGAAGTACACACATGTGCACTAATAATAATAAGAAGAAGAATAATCTAATAAGAAAAGTAAAAAGACTCCACAAATTGTTATCAAGTAACGAAGAATCACACTACACTACTTTGCACTAGAATCTTCAACATGGTATCATAGCTAAGGTGACACATCAAGGAAAGGGAAACTCAAGAACACTCATCAAGGAGAATCATCTACAAAGTTGAAGCATCAAGCCTAGAAGTCTCAATCACTTCAAGATCAAGAATTTTATATAATCCATCATTCATCAATAAGGTCTACAAAGCTAGAAGAAAAGCCTTACATAAAGGTACCTACAAAGAAGAGCAGATTGAAGCAGGACCTACATCAAGCTACAAGTCTTCAAGAAAATCTCATCATCAAGCATGTCCACTTGAAGAACATCAAAGATCCTAGGAAGGAAAGCCATCAAGTCTTCAAGGAGGAATAAAATCCATCACATCTCAAAATATATCAAGTAAGTACATGTCCCCTTTTGAATATACATCAATGTCTTTTTGCAAGGAAAGCAATAAATTGGTAGGTACCAATAACTTTCTTGCATGGAAGAAGAGGATTGATCTACTACTCAAGGAGAAAGAACTCCTAGAACATTTCAAAGGGAATATCACTATCCCTACTAAGGAACAGATTCAAGCCTTATCCAATTACAATAAGGATGAGACAAGAGCTCAAAGGATTCTGATAGAATTAATCAAAGACTCTCTCATTCCTTATGTCTCCAAGTTTGAGACATCAAAATAAATTTGTGATAAGCTAGTAGATCTATTCTCGGTATCCACAACCGGAGAAGTAATATCTATAAGAAATGAATTATACAAGATGTAGATAATAAAGGAAGGAATGGCTCCCTGCTTAATGAAAATCTCTGAAATGAGAGATCAACTTCAAGAGCTTAGGGAATTCATGTGTGATAGAGAAATGAAAACTATGGTACTCAATGCTCTACCTAAGGAGTGGGGAAACTTCACATCAAGCATATATTCTGATAAGGAAGCAACCACTATTAGTCAAATGTAGTATCTATGCAGAACAAAGGAAACCAGACTTAAGGCAAAAGAATATGTGGGATAAAAGGAGAAAGCATTTGCTACCATGGCCAAAAGAATGGGTAAATTTGGCATGTTTAGTCCATGAAGAAAAACAACAAAGATATGTCCAAAATCAAATGTTTTGGATGCCAAAAATATGGACACTACAAAAGGAATTGTCCTAAGCTTAAGAAGGACAACGGGAACAAAAGAAAGAGGGAAGAAGCTCACATAACTCAAGAGATGAAAGAAGAAGGAAAGGAGCAAAAGATGTAAGATCCTCCGGATCTCTACTATGACTTGATCAAAATCTTTACTTCTAGACTTCTTTTAAAGTTTTCAATAGGGTAGGAGAATGTAGGAATAGATTAAAATTGAATGGATAGAAACATCCTCTAGAATCTAGAAGCATGATGTACATAAAGTTCTAGATACTCATGAAGATATAGCATTTATGATAAGAAAAAAAATGCATGATTAGAAATATCTTCTAGAATATAGGAGCATGGAAGATATAGCTCAAGATATTCATGTAGAAGAAGCATATGGAATATAGGACCTCATCCACAATTAAAGAAAAATGATCATAAAAAGGAATCTTAGAAGACCTCCATCATCAAAATAGAAGAAACATTTGCAAGGAAAGGTTCTCTAAAATCCTATGATGGAATATTCAGAAGAAGGTTCATGAACCAAAGCAAATGTCTCATTGGGAAACCCATTCATGGGATTCAAGAAAAGGATGATATGTAGGCAGGCTAAGATGAAGCAAGAAGGGCCACACCAAGAATCTCAGATGATCAAAGGAGAATCCAGGTGAGGTATGTATGCATTAAAGTTTAGTAATGTTATCATTTGTATATTATTGAGTCATGGGATAGTTCTATAACATGATAAAGTATGAAAGAACCTCTTTCACCAATGACATGCTCGAAGGCATGTACTACAATTGAATGAAGGTCAACAAAGGAATATGCTCACATAAGGAGTATAAGATTGCTGACTATGAAGCAAGAAGAAATTCTCTCACAAGAAGCATAAGATGGTTGACCTATCTATCTAGGAAGAAGAAAATGCAGAAAGAGATCAAGCATGCGAAGAACACCATGATCACCGAGAATCACTATCTGACAAAATGATTTGAATATATCTCCAGAAAGAAGGAAAGACAACTCTGACAAAGAAAGAAAGGATCCTTGACACCTATACATGCCTTGGAGATATAAAATATGCAGATAACTGATTCTACTCTACGAAGATGTCATGATGAAGAAAACAAATAACAAAAGGCAACGCTGAAGCAATATCATGATGAAGTCATGATGGGCTACTAGTTCTAAGCATGTAAACAAGAAAGTACAATGAAACATCCATGAGAAGAATATTCTGAAGCATGGGCAAGATGAAAAGGGAGTAGCTAGGATGAAAAGAAAACCTGATGTATGACATGAAAGCCACTTTCCTCGAAGGAATCAATGACATGACAAACCAGGGAGGAAAGTGATTGATGGATGGTGCCCTACCTAGACGAAGTTTGAACAAAGGCTTCATGACATCAAGAAAAGAAGGAGATAAAGTAGTTGAAGGACCCACAAAGAAGAAGATGCTGATGAAGGAAAGAGTCCACAATTAAGAGGGAGCTCTGACAGTTCCCTGATCAAGAGGGAGTTTAGAATCAACCCTGATAACAAAGGAGTGACAATTGTGTTTTCCATTTCATGGGTCATGCACTAGACTAGGGCTAACAGTCGTAAGTCTAGATGAAGGCCATGAATGGAAATGTAGACACAAGATAGACACAAAATTCTTGTCTCCACTTGGGAAGAAAGAATGGGAGGATTGGATAATCATTTGGAATTCGATACTCTCTGAGGATGTGTAGGGCATTCAGGACAAGAGTAGGCAAGAGGACCGATATTCGTTGAGGGCTGGGAACCCAAGATAAGAATAGTCCTAGAAGGTCATACTTAGAGAACACCCAGGTGGGTATGTACCTTGAGAGACAATGACGAATGTGTCTATAAATCATTGGTCTCACTAGAATTGTAGCTTATGGTATCATAAAGGGATGGAGCTGTTAGTCAAGGCCTTGCACTATGAAAATGCTGATGGATATGATGATATAACAGATGGATTGCTAATCAAGTTTCTATTATGTGAATTATTCAAGATTGATAATAGCTAAACACATTGTAATTTTGTATGAATACCTCCCTAGTTAAGAGGGGGTGTTGAAGGAAAGTGTAACTAGGTTCGGTCTTCATAAATGTACTTTCGATATTTGTACTTATTCAAGAAAAGAGATATTATTTTATAATATATTTCAATGAGTTTCTTTCTCATTGAATTAGGTCTAGCACATTTCAAAGTGTTATAGGTGAGTAAAATAGTCAAAAGGAAATGTTGAAGGCCTTACGGGCATGTTACACCATGTACATATATATATTAAAGTTAAAGGGAAAAACCTCCAAGAAAAGTCAAGTCCACTGCTATGTTATGGCACCATTAAGAAGATCCTTCAAGCATGCTACAACACCATGGAAACTATCTGAAAACTTCTCAAAAAATCAGCCACCAAACTGCCCTCAAAGTCGGCCTACAATTAAGAGTACAAGTCGGCCTACAAACAATCAACCAAGTCGGTCTAAATGGAGGGAAAATCCTCTATTTATAGAGGTTTTCCACTCCAAATTCAAAGTACTACTCAAGCTCTAAAATCCACAAGAAAAGGAGAGGATAAAAAGAACAAAGGAAGCCAGGGAAAAAGGTCTACTAGGGAAGCGATGTAAGGGGAAAGGCCAATGAAGGTAAAGGACTGTTTTCTAGGGTATACATAGTCACACGTGTGAGGAAATGAAGGACAATTTGTGGCTATAACAACAGTGAGATCACAATTATATATTCTTCCTTGTTTGGGCTAGTAACTAGGCCTACAAGGCCTCCTACTCCAGCATGGAAGAAAGGCACTCAAGCGAAGAAGAGAAGGGAAGATACCACCAATAATACTCCCACATGTGGAAGAAACTAGGGCAACAGAACAACAGAGTAGTCATACACTCAAGAAGGATTTTGGTTGGTCAAAGTTGAAGTATACTTGAGCAAGGGATAGAAGAAGAACATCTTATCTAGAAGACTCACTCAAAGAAGGTCTATCTCTAGACAAGATTCATAGTAAGAGAAAGAAGTGTTGGAAGAAGGAGGACGAAATGCCGGAAGAAGTGTCGGGGAATAAGGTGCAGAAAGAAGGAAGGACTTGAATTATGCTTGGAGGATCTCTTTGTCAGGGGTTCAAGTTTTGGCATTGATCAATAGAAGCTTCAATAAGAGAAATTCACTAAATGGTTTTCCTCTCAAGAGAAGAGAGGTTTTGGCCTTGATAGAGAGCCAACATCTTGTGATCTTGTTTTTTTGTTTTGATTACAAACATATGCACTAATAATAAGAAGAAGAATAAGCTAACAAGAAAAGTAAAAAGACTCCACAAATTGTTATCAAGTAACAAAGAATCACACTACACTACTTTGCCCTAGATTCTTCAACAATTTTCTCCCTGATGTTCATCCATTTTTTTTTACCGTGATTATAGAATTTTCCCCTAACTGGGGTTTCATAGTTATAACGACTATCTCTATTTTCTTATGCACATTATTTAGAAAAATATGTATTATATCACTGTTATAGTTTTCAGAGAGGTTATAACTCTGCTACAAATCTATGAATTTATTAGTTTCCCATAATGAAATTTTTGTATTTGTATGAATATTCTCTCATCGTTTTCGTTGTTTTAATTGGGGAAATGTGATTATCATATCAAATGTCGATTTTGTTTGAGAAAAGTAATATGTACTTCTTTAAATAGTTGTTACGCTTGGTTTGGAACTAGTAAGACGTTTTATCATAGGTTTGGAATGATTCTATTTGTGTTACAACTGTCTAAATTATAAGTCGGTGTTGTAATATTCACTCTGAAAGTTTCAATATTAAGTCATTTAAATTTATTAACCAATGATAAAATTTTCAATATAATTTGACTGGAGTGAAGCATTGGGTTTATTTACTTCCCATATTTTATCCTTAAATATGAGCAACCTATCCAGAACTAATTTTCCTTTCTTTGGATTTTAAGAATAATTTCCTTTGTAGTCGAAAAAGCACGAGTGGGTTCTGTGTATACGACTTATTGTTTTAGTTTTTCCACTAGGTTCCGTAAGATTTTCCATCTTATCTTTGCTAGCTAAATATGATTTAGCTAGTTTGAGCCTCACACCCACCATCTTTCCCAATATTCCCAACTTTTAACAAGACACGGGTTGTAGTGACTATACGTAACCTTGTCAATTCCTCTAAGCGACTCTTGATTATCTTATTCTCTCAACATTCTAGTTGTTATTATTTTTTTTCTCCATAAAAATAATCTTATTGCACCCTACATCATCACTTTATAGGACTTCATGTGTAGTTTTATCTTATGATTCTTTAATGTACTTCATATTCCTAATTCCCGAGAAATTTTACCATGTCAGTTCACACATTTACATAGTTGTAACCCACTATTTTTATTTATTTATTTAGAATTTTATTATAATCACTCATACAAATTCCATCATGTTAATTCTAAAATATATATTCAAGTATTATCTCCCGATATACTATTCATAAGAAATAACCACAAACAAATTCCCTAACCATAATAAATAATATCTGCTAGTACTCCTTCAAAAGAAATAAGACAAACACATTTCCTATAGGTACCCTAATCAAAGGAAATAACACAAACAGATTCGCTAACCGTAAACACTATTGGAACTACACTTGGAGACACCACTATCCTCCCAACCATGAACTAATCCACTAGTTCCCCCCGAGTTGAGATAAGTTGCCAAAGGAATCAACAACCTCTTTGGTCCCTTGATTATGTATTTTATATATTTTCTTCCAATCCACTTGCCTAGGCCTTTTTTTCTTCTTCTTTAAATCCCGCTTTTCTCTCTCGCTACACTTTATTCCACCCCTGCTTAGCATTTTTATCGAGTTAAGTGATTTAATGGATCTTTGTCTCCTATCTCATTGATTCTTATCCAATGTATCCTGGGGATTTTTAGGAGTCTTTCTTATGGAAGATTTATCTCTTTTTTTTCTCTTGGCAATAATCTCTTAACTCTAGTGTTTCACTCCCAAGTGGTTCCAACCCTTTTATTTATTACTTAAATTTACTTATTATATCACCATAATAACTTTACTAATTAATTTTATTTTGTTTTAACCAATCATGGCTTTTCTACCATCAAGTCCAACATAACTCAGTCTAAAGAAAAAATTATTACAAAAACAAAGGGGTACATCTTTCCCTCCTTTTATTTATACGATCCCCGATGTTCATTTCCTAGCCGCTTCCCTCTCAAAAAATGTTGGATATGTCTTTTGCATGTAGTCCTCCCACTCCAATGTGGCTTCTTTGGGGGTAAAGTGCTTCCACTGCACTTTAACCCGAATGATGACTCACTTCCTGAGTAAGATCTCTTTTTGATCTAGTATACATAGTGGCTCTAGAAGGAAATATCCTTCTGGTTCGACTTGTATCAAATTCCAATCAATTATATGATAATTATCATGCACATATTTCTTTAGCAAAGATACATGAAAAACATTATGCACTTTAATATGGTTAGGTAGTGCAAGTTGATAAGTTATTGTCCCAATTTTGTCCAAAACCTCAAAATGCCCACAGAATGATGGTGCTAGTTAGGTACAGGTTTTAGTCCTTAGAGTAATTTTCCTCAACTTCACCCTTAAGTAAACATGATATCCAATCTTAAATTCCCTGTGTTTTCTTTTCCTATTTGCATGGTTTTTCTGCTTATCCTGGGAAGCCTTTTATGTTCAGTATAATCCTTCGTACCACTTTCTCCATTTCCTGCAAAGTGTCTAGTCCTAATACTAATATATTTTTTTGTTGACTCTAACTAAGAGGTGTATAGAATTTTCTACCATACATGGATTCAAAAGGACTCAATTTTATTAAAGCTTGATAATTATTGTTGTAAGAAAATTCTGCTAAGTGCAGAAAAACCTCCCATTTGGTAGGTCTGTCTATGACATACATTCTCATCATATCGTCCAAAATATGATTCATTCTCTCTGTTTGACCATTCGTTTGAGGGTGATAAGTTTTGCTAAAATTTAGTTGAGTTCCCATACCCCCAAATAAATATTTTAAAAATTTGGAGGTAAATTTAGCATCTCTATCTAACACTACCATCTTTGGCACTTCATGTAATTAGAAAATCTTCTTCATGAAAATATGGGCAATCTGTGTTGTCCCAAAATCAGAATTTATAGGTATGAAGCTTGCTACTTCACTTAAGGTGTATATCACTACCATAATGGAACCATGTTGTCTTTTGGTCCTTGGTAATCTTGTGATGAAGTCTAAAGACATCACTTCCAACTTCCATCAGGGACAAGGAGTGGATTCAACAATCTAGCGGGGTGTTGGTGTTGTACCTTCACTTGCTCACATTGTAAGCATTTTGATAAATATTCTGCCACCTCCTTTTTCATACCCGGACAAAAGAATTTTTTTCTTAGCATTGTTACCATATTTTGATACCCGGGGTGTCTCACATGCGGTTTCTTATGATACTCATCTAGTACCATTTGTTTTAGAGTATTCTCATTGCGGACATATAATCTATTTCTATAAACTAATAATTTTTCAGAGTTTTCAACATAACTCGGAATTTCTGTTGGCTGAAATTTATGTTGAGTTTCCAAATATTTAGGATCTCTTTGTACTATTGAATGTTTAATCTGTTCGATAGAATCTGTACTAACATTTCTAATAGCTATCTCCATTACATCATGTGCCTTTCTACTTAAAGCATATTCTATGTTGTTTTCCTTTCCTTTTATGTGTTTAATGTCAAACTCAAACCCACTAAGGAACGCCATCCACCTAGCTTGTTTGGAATTAAGATCTGGTTGGCTAAAAAAGTATTTCAGACTTATATGATCTATTACTAAAGTAAACTTCTTCCCTAATAAATAGTGTCTCGACATTTTTAGAGAATGTATTACAACGGTTAGTTCTAGATCATATATTGCATAGTCATGTGTTTTCAACTTTCTATACTCATAAGCTACTACTGAGTTTTCCTGCATCAAAAATATCCCTAGACCTTCCAAACAAGCATACGTGTAAACAATTTTTTATTTTATTTGGGTCTATAATCTTTAGGATAGGCGCCACACTAAGTAAGTGTTTCAACTTGTCAAAATTTTCCTGACACTTAGTTATCCACTCAATTTTTTATCCTTTTTGTAAGGATGTAATAGGGTAGGCTAGTTTAGAGAATCATTCTACAAATCTTCGCTAATATCTAGTAATTTCCATAAATTAACGGACCACTTCCTTTTCTTTAGGCCAATTTAAAATAGCCCTAACCTTCTCAGGGTCAACAAGTAATCCTTCCTTTGAAATAACATGGACCAAATATTGTATTTTATCCTTATAAAACTCACATTTACTAAATTTACTATATAACTAATTTTCTTTTAGAGTTTCCAATACTAATCCCAAATGTTCTTTGTGTTCTTCTTCATTCTTAGAATACACTAGAATATCATCTATAAATACCAACACAAATTTATCAATGTACTTATTTAGTACACGTTCATTAAGCACATAAAGGTTGATGGTGCAATAGTGAGGCCAAATGGTAACACTACAAATTCATAGTGACCATACCTAGTCCAAAAGGTTTTATTGTGAATATATTCATCTTTTATTCTCAACTTATGATACCCAGTCCTTAAATCAAAATTTGAAAAAATAGTTGCCCCCCTCACTTGATCAAAGAGATCATAAATATGGGGCAATGGGTATTTTTTTTAATGGTAAACTTGTTCAATTGTCAGTAATGAATGCACATTCTAAATGTGTCATCCTTCTTCTTGACAAATAATATAGGAGTCTGCCACGGTGATACACTAGGTCTAATATAGCCCTTGTCTAGTAATTCGGGTAACTGCATTTTTAGCTCTAATAACCCATATGCACTCATTTTGTAAGTGGCTATAGACACTAGAGCTACGTTGGGTACCAAATCAATTTAAAAATCTATATCTTTACAAGGAGGTAAGTCTAGGATTTCCTCTAGAAAACCTTCCCAAAATTCCTTTATGATTAGCAAAGTCTCTACGTTTTTATTTTCTGTTTGTTGTTTGTTTATTTCTACATGCACCATAAATAAGTGGAATCCTTTCCATGCATTCTTTTTCATTTGTAAAGATGAAATGTGTCTGACTAATATGAGCTTTGATATGCATTTAATTGCTTGATTTTGTCTATCTTGACTCATACAATTTACTGTTTTCTCTAAATCTATGATAGCTCCCTATTTTTCCAGCCAATCCATGCCTATTAACATGTCATAAGATCCTAAAGGGAGTATATTTAATTGAATTCAGTGTAATTTATATTTAATTTAATATGACAATCTCTTACTTGGCTTATTACCCTTTTTTATGTGCTAGTTTCCAATTGTACTAGCTATGCAGTTTTAAATTTTTTCAGTTTGGAGTTTTCTGCAACCTGTGGACTAATGTAACTAAAAATAGCCCTTGGGTCAATTAATATAGAAACATGTTGTTTCAAAATGGTACCTTCTATCTCAATCATTGTCAATTGGTGCTCTGCTTATCTATCTTCCATGGCTGCACTTATTCTTGGAATGTTTCTCGCAATATCATTTACAGTTGTGGCCTTGTGGACAACTTGAATATTTATTATTAACCTGGGATTATGTGGAAAATATCTCAATAGATGGGGCTCCCCACATCCCCAACATTTCAGTGGTTTTTTTCCTTGATCCCACTGCTCTTTTTACTGTTCAAATCCATAGGTTTAGACCCAGTTTGAGATTGTACCAACTAATTTACATTTCCCCTGCTGAACTTCTTCTGCTGATGGTCCTTCCCGAAAAATTTAAGATAGGAAGGGTCTTGTCTTTTTGAATCCATTAAAACTTAATTTCTATCTTTAGTTTGCCAAAGTTTTGAACCTTCACCCCTATTCTTAAACTGTTGGTAGCATAATCTTTCTTTTCTTACTTCCTCAACCATAGTCTTAGGATTGTCGAACTCAATCCTTTCCTTATAAATGGTAGGTAAATAATTCACAAATCATTGTACCTTGGCTTTCTCTTCTTTAATGTAGGGAACATATTGCAACAAGTACAAACTCATCCATAGTTAGTTACCCCAACCTTAACATATGGAACTCCTTGGCGCGATCATCATAATATCGTTCATTCAAATATCAAGACTTAAATTGTTTCTCGAATTCCTCTTAAGAAATTGTCTTGTCTTCCAACATATGCACGCTTTTCCCTCTTCCCACCAGGGAGCAACTTTGGCTTGTAGCTGATAAATGGCTAATATGGCCTTCAAATTATTCTCATACTCATAAACATAAAAAAAAATTCATGTTAAGGAGCCATGCTTCTGCATCCTCCTCCTTTTCCCCATAAAAAATAGGAGGATTTATTTTTCTATACTCTTCTTGCAGTTCTACATTCTTCTTTTTCTTCTGCATTTTTGGATATGTTTTGTCCGATTTTTCCCCACTCACAAACTTCTTTGTTTCCATTTCAATATTTTTCCTTTTTTGTGTTTCAATTTCTATTATTCTATGGCTAGAATTTTCATTTAAGTCCCAAATCATACTTTCATGTTCTTCACTAGTCTTTAACACTCGCTCATTGTTATTCTTGAGGTGAGCCAACTCTTGCTCTAAACTTCTAATAATATCCATAAATTGAAACGGGGGTGGGGTACTTTCATTCCCTAACTCAACAAATAATTCCTCTCTTTATGCTATAGCTGAAGGGGGATCCTTTTCCATGTTGTGGTAGCTTGCTTCACTAGAATACCTTATAGTCAACACAAATAGGTGTTAATAGTTCATCAATTAAACCAATATTTAATTATGCATATTTCTACTTAATTATTGTGGTGGTTCCTTCAAGTCCCATTTTGAACTTCCTCTAGTACCATTTTGTCACACACCTAGGATTTTACACTAATTTTTTTGTTTTTTTATTCTTTCCTAGATATGTATATAGACACAGGGATAATGCAATTTCCATCTTGTAACATGATAATTAAAAGTTTCATATCCTAACACTATAATAATAAATTTTGATTAGATATCTTAACTTCTGTGAACCTCCCTTGGGTAAGGGCACTGATATCACCCCATAGTCATTACCAAGGTCATTGCTGTTATCGGGAAATCTATTGTCCACTTGGAGTTGCTAGTCCCACTAAGACTGGTAGCTATCTTAGAAACAAACAAACTAAAACTACTTTCGTTTCCCTTTATTAGAAGTAGATAAGAGTGGAATGAAGGACACCAAACTTAGTCTTGCGCTTGGTTCCTTGCTCGATTCCTCTCCCTTCTGAAAGATCCTTGCCGCTTCTCCTTCGTCTACCCAGCTTCAAAGAGCACATGTGGAAGAAAAGTAGCATAATACTATCGAAGAACAGAGATCTACAATCATAAACAGTATAGGACCAGATGTATATTGACCACACAAATGCATATATCATCAAACATACAAGAATGTGGAGGAAAACTTGAACAACTTTATTAATATCAAGAATAAGGAAAGAGGATTACAACCAATTGTTCTGACCCAGCGTCACCCTCCAGCATGAAAGCCCTTCTTTCACCTCATGAAAAGCTTAGATCACCCAACACTATGATATTCCAACAAGAAACCAACAACACTTCCTTACAAGATACAAAATTCCAGCCTCTGGATCTCTGGGATGAGGGATCCATATTTAGATGATTGCAAGGGGGTGAGTCAACTTCTGGGATTTTGATTAGTGTCCTCTCTCTGATAGTTCTTGATTCCACTTGGAGATTGATGATCTCTTACGCATCCTTGGGCGAATTCAGAGAGGCAAGTTTCACAGGAGAAGTTTCTGGAAGATTCCATGATCATCCACCACACAAACTGTCTCTGCCATTTGTCCACTCTTGCCCATCACACCCCATAGAAGGTATTTTAAGTATGCATCGCACCTCCCGTGTGCATTAGGTGGGATGCATCACACTTTGACCATGGAGTAGGTGAGACGGTCCAGTTTTGACCAGTTCTGAGCAGTTTTTCATGGAGAACTTCTAGGAGATGATGTAATCAGCTGACCTTGTTCTTTCAGGGTATGGAACAACACTTTTAGGGACTTAGGAGCCCTTGGTTTATGGACATGTTTGATTGGGGTTATAGTGCCCAAAAATGTCTATAACAGTTGCCCGCTAAAGCATGAGGTCGTTAATCTTTTGATGTCGGGTGAAATGCTTTATCATGAGGATCTGAAGTTTTTTCGAGCTGGAAGGCGACCTGTAATAAGATACAATACAATACATTATCTTCATAATATTTTTCATGATCTAGCTGAGGCGGGCATTCCCATGCTCAACTTTATAAATTCATTTCCATGTACATAAGACAGACAACCATCTATGCGGTGGACTGATGATTCTAATAGAGTCATCATCCTTTGATTCGGATGATCATCTGTGCAGCAACAATGTACATTTGATCTTTATTTTCCTAAATATATCGCAGCCCTGATGGATGAAACTAGATCTGGGGTCTTTAAACTCGTTCAATCTTCACTCGGAGTACAAGTCGATCCATGTGAAAGATGTTTTGGAGTCGAACATGGAAAGACATCGCCAGATTACCAGCCAATGATGTAAGCTGTTAACAGGCGCGAGAAGAATCACCGATAATGATGATGACCCTCAAGGTACTACAGTACAATTCGCATGGTGTGAATAAGGGACTTGGCGTCGAACACCACGCAAAATCTTTCGGTCGAAGGCCATTGATGTAAACCTGTCATCGAAAGTGAGAAAATTTCCATTGAGGCATGCAAGCTTCAAAGTACTGAAAGGGTTGTTCCTAAGTCGACTTCTTGGATAATGAGCTGATGTCAACAAGAAGCGACCCGCCGTAGGAGGGCCTTAATGAATCCCACATCTACGACACGGAATGGAGTAAATGATTTTGGAGGTGAAAACGATTTGATGATACAAGGTTCAGGGTGGCGGTCATGAAAGAATGGAGCATTAATGTATTGCAGTGGATGAGACACAGGTGAATTCTTTGAGCGACTTCTCTTGAACATACCAGTGACACTGACATGGATTGGTAGCGTTAACCCCAAATATGGATGGTGTGATGGACCAATGGTGATATGATCAGTGAACGGAACAACCCAACCCGACTCAGATGCGGAGTGAAAGTGTCATGTTCAAGAGTGACTTGCTACCAATAAATTTTCTTCAAGTTTTCTTCCCAATTTTTCCTAGTCATTGCTGACCAGTCTCTTTATTTTTGTCAAGCTTCAGGAGGATAACATATTCTTGTTCTATAATTTGCCCTTCGGGCAAACCTGTCGCTATATTTTAACGAGCCTAGCGACAGTGAAACTCGTTCTTGTCTGTATGGACAAGTTTGTCGCTATTCGGTTTTAACGAGTTTAACAACAAAGATAACTTGGTCCTTTTCAATTTTAGAGAGTCTGAAAGGGACATAAAGGAAACTCCAATAATCCTTTTTCGTCATATAATCCCTTAAGTCCGAAAAAGTATAAAATAATACAAAAGGGATGAACTTTCAGTAATTTTAACAAGCCGAACAAAACAAGCGCTTGATCTTTTTGGGTAATAATCCCTCAGGTCCAAAAAGATTAAAATCTAGAGGAGGGATAGCACTTCTGGTCACTTTAACGAGCTGGAGAGGCCAATCGCTCGGCAATCTTTTAATTTTTTATGAGTCAGGAGAAAAGAGCTTAAAGGAGACTCGTTTTTGAGGAACGAGTGATAATTTTGGGTAGCAACTGATTCCAAGTAAGGTTTGGAATTTTCCAATCATGGCAGTGTCACAAGGATGGCTAACAGGATCACTCTTCGTAGTTGTTCCTCAAAAGGGGTAAACAATCAAATGGAGGTGAATGATCGGCTAAAACAGAGTGGAGGTGATGATGAGAACATGACCAGGGCTCAACAGCTAATGATAATGCATTCACAATGGTTATTTACCGGAAATTGGTTCATATTTTCATGAGCTTAAACTTTGGGGGAAAGTTCGCTCATTGCTTATGTTTAATTTTTAACGAGCTTGAACTCCACATAAAAACTGCTCGTGATAATGGTCATTGATTTAATTTCACCGTTAATCACTTTGATCCTTGAAAGGTTGCATCGCCTGTTCAATTGCTTCATCAAACCGATTAGAAATGAACAATATATGTTTCAAAATGAGTTAAAACACTAATATTTTACTCGAATTACGTGAAAAGTAATTTAAAAGTGGTTTTTTACCCCTCATTTTACCATTTCATTTGAACTTTGGTTTGTTGGAGCTCTGGAGGTGCTTTTCCCCCTTCATTTTCACTAGATGATTTCGAGAGATTATGTGGATGATTCTCGGTGTCGTCTGGACCAGGTAGGAAATAAACCTGAGCTCTTCAGTTGCATTCCTTCCTTTTTGAATTCTGTGCATGTTTTCCTGTTTTTCTGAGCCTCTCGGGTTTGAAAAATTCACCCTGGCTCCATCACACCCTTTCTATATCGAAAGGTGCGATGCATACTGGCTTGGCCATTGGCCAGTCAGTATGCATCCCACCCAGTACACTGCTAGGGGTGCGATGGCCGCGAGAAGGGAAGTTTTTGCACTGTTTTCTCATGGGATTTTTGCCTTTTTTTGCCAAATCAGGATCCTGACTCTTCTCTTTCTTGTTTTGCAGAGATTTATCGGAGAAAAATGGTTGTTACATGGTGAGAACGTGAGCATGAAGAAGAGGACATGCTTGCTCTACATGATCCGGTTACGGTAACTACACTGCGGAACTGTGGCCTGTTCAAGTTTTTCCGCATTTCTAGCATGAGGCAACAAATCAACTTGTTGCAATATTTTCTCCATGCCTGGGATCCTACCAACCAGGTGTTTCATATCAGAGGCAAATCTATCCCCTTGATTGTCGTGGACATCTATTTTTTGACCGGTTTATCGAGTCGTGGTGCCCCTCTTTCACTATCAGGTTCCGCTCGTGGGGGCGAATCCGTGAGAGATTATATTCGCCAGTTTTTCAAAGAGGGATCTCAGCCGAGTAGGGACGGTAAGATCAACATCCGAGATGTCAATGACCAGTCCTTGAGGACCATTCTGTTCACTTTCACTAGACTGGCTGGTAGTGCAGCTCCTCACGTGGCTAACAGGTCCTATATGTAGTACGCCTTGGAATGCCTTGAACCAAAGCTGTTCAATTGGTGTGACGTAGTACTCCTTGTGATGAAAGAACAACTGACCAAGGTAAAAAATGGAAAGTTGAAGAATTTCGGCTATGATTTTATTTTGACCACTTTCGCCTTGGAAAAGATCCCACTGATGCAGCCTTAGTACATCTCACTTGGCTTACCTCTACCGACTGAGCCACGGATGCAGAGATGGGGCGACCTTATGGCCCGACATGCTGGTCAGTCCCAGGCTTCCTTTTCTGATACCTTTTTTGAGTGGTTCAACCGTCAGGAGATGGTTTTTTCCGAGTATCCATATGTTGGTATGGATTTCCGGGGTGACCCGGATTTGGTATTGCCGGCTGGTGAGCAGTGGGGTGCTATCGGTAAATTCTCTGACCATATCTCTATTCATCATTTCTTTTTATAATGTTCTTGTGCTTTCTTCTATCAGGACTAATCAAAACTCATGTGCTCATGCAGATATTGGACCAGTTCGGCTAGTAGTACATCTGAGAGTACTAGCTGCCGCTCCAGCAGGAGAGGTTGTGGGTAGGGTTATCCTGCGCGACCTTGATGTGGCTGAGACTCTTTCAACATTGCAGGATTAGGTCGAGGGCCTCACTCTCGGTATTTTAGACGTGAGGACCGACGAGCTGCCCCTAAGGTTGCAGCGACATACTACTGGTGTACCGAGTCGATGGAATAGGCTTTTACGCATGATTGCATAGGCGGTGACTTGTTATCACCAGCATCATTAGACTAGGGTGCCCCCTAGCATTTTGAGTTTTGGGTCATTTGACCGATTTTGTCCTGGTTACAGAACATTATGTATGAACCATAAACAGTTATATATATATATATATATATATATATATATATATATATATATATATATATATATATATATATATATATATATATATATATATATATTTTTTTATTTTTTTTTTATTTTCAGAGCTTTATTTTGGTTGAGTTACGTGATCTTGATGTAAACATTTGATGAAATGCTTCTTTTATAAATTTTGCAAATGTCTATCTAACACATAATTTACCAATAAGTCTGTTAATGTGTTTAAGTTTATGGAAATATGCTGATATTGAATAGAATCAAACTGCCTTTCCAAAATCTTGACCCTTAGGAACATGCGATAGATAGCTGGATTCCGTACGGAGTAAATACCAGTGAGCTGTATGATGACGAGTTGTGAGTCTAGCCTGATGACTATTCGGCGTATGCCATGCGTAATGGCATCAGAGAGGAGCTCTATCAACTGACCAATACATACCCCTCTGAAGCTCACTAACTTGCCGCTTGGATCGAAGATGGTCCAAGTTGCAGAAGATAGGTTCCGCGAACTACAACTTGCTCCGTTGGAATATCCAACAAATGATTCCGATAGGTCTGACATCTGCAACAAATGTAAAAGCGGATCACTTAACCAAAACAATTACCCTTAGCAAAAAAAAAAATGTAACAAAAGCATAGGGGTTACTATCTTGAGTCAAGCATAGTAACGCTTAAGGTACAACCCGTTGCGAGGTTGCGCCAGTGGAATCCCATCATCATCTACTAACTCGTAGGCTCCTTTTGCTAATACACATTTAAAAATATAGGGGCCCATCCACAAAGATTTGATCTTACCTGCTCCCAATTTGTCGGATTCCTGGTCGTAAAGTAAGACCAGGTCACCTTTTGAGAAGACACGGGGTTTGACATTCTTGTCGAACTACACCTTGACTCATTTCTTATGGGCTTCATTAGTCAAAGCGGCATCATGACAGGTTTCATCCAATTGGATTAGTTCCAAGAAACGAGCCTCTTCTTCCGGAGTTCCGGGGAGAAGATCAACTGCGAGTTTGAGGGACGAGATTTAGCGCTGAACCAGTAAGATTGCTTCCAGGCCATACACCAATTGAAAGGGTGTAAACCTGGTTGCATTCCTCACTGATGTCCAGTATGCCCACAAGGCAGAGTACAGGATCAGGTACCAACTCCTTTTGTGGACTCCAATCATCCTTTGCATCATCCGCTTTAGGACCTTGTTGATTGCCTCAACTTGTCCATTAGCTTGCGGATAATATGGAGTAGAGCTGTCGTGGGACAACCCTAACTTGGCAGCCAACTCAACCATCATGTGATTGCGAAAATGCGATCCATGATCTGTGACTATGGCCTGTGGAACATCGAATTTGGAGACTACATGATTGAAAAAGAAGAGGGCAGTCGTTTCACCGCTGTTGTTTAATGTAGGCATCGCCTCGGCCCATTTGGTAAAATAGTCTACTGCGACTATAATATACCCATTCCCCCCAGCCGAGGTGGGGTTACATGTCATGAAATCTATGCCCCATTTGGATAATGGCCCAATAGCAACTACTAGTTGTAGAGGTGCGGGTGGTATTCTGGTTTTTCGATCAAAGATTTGACATGCATGGCAACTTCTGACTGTGGTTATGCAATATTTAAACATTGTTGGCCAGAAGTATCCTGCTCGTAAAATATTTTTCACAGTAGCGTAATCAGATTGATGCCCCCCACACGCGCCTGAATGGAAATCATTCAGGACTTTTTTGGCCTCCTCTTGGGTGAGGCACCTCCTCAGAACTGTATCGACACCACGATGGTAAAGTGTATCACCAACGATCATGTAGTCTTTTGCTTGGTATCGAATGCGTCGTTGTTCAGAGCGGGAGGTATTAGACCTATATGTTTGGGTTTTGAGATATATTATTATGTCTCCATACCACGGATTTCTTGAAGATAATAGAAACAAAGATTCGTCTACGATTTCTTCTTCTAATGTTACATCATTGGACGACGATGGGAGATCGCATAGTAACTCCGCGAAGACCAGGGATTTCTTCGATTTGGATTTTATAAATTCTAGATCAAACTCTTGTAGAATTGCTATCCATTTTTAATATTTGACCCCTAGCAACTGTCGCGACAATATATAAGTCATGGGGTTGCAATCTGATAGAATGGTAGTTTTTCGAAAGAGGATATTGTGTCGAAATCTTTGTATCGCTTGAACAACTGCGAGAGCTAGCTTTTCAACGTAGGAGTACTTTCTTTCTATATCATTTAAGCTTCTACTTAAATAATATATAGGATGTTCAATTCCATTGTCTTCTTGAACTAAAACCATTGCGATGGTTGTATCCACTGCAGCTAGATATAGGTTAAAGTCTTTTTGATAATCAGGAGCTTACATTAATGATTCTTTTATTAGGGATTATTTTAAAGCATCAAAGGAAGCTTGCGCGACCTGATCCCAGACGAAGGGTACTTATTTCTTCAATAGATGAGTATAACCTTTAGCAAGTTCGGCGTAATTTGGAATGAACCTCCTCAGAAAGTTTGCTTTCCCTTGGAGTTTCTGAATCTGAAGCAAAATTGAAGGTGGAGGCAAATTAATGATTGCCTGAACCTTACATGGGCCAAGATGAATCCCGTCTTTTGAGACCACAAAGCCAAGTAAACGACCAGAACTGACATAGAATACACATTTGTGTGGATTGAGTCGTATCTTGTAGTGTCGGCAACGTAGAAATATCGCTCTCAAATGCTGCGGATGATCGGTCCAATTTCGCGAATGAGCTGTAAGATCATCGAGATATGGTTGAACGATGTTTTTGATGTCATGGAAGGCATAATTCATTGCCCTATGAAATGTTTTCCCTGCGTTCTTTAAACCAAAGGGTAGCTTGCGATATGCAAATGTGCCCCACGGACAAATAAATGCAGTCTTTGACTGGTCCTGTGGGCGGATATTTATTTGATTATACCCGGAAAATCCATCCATAAATGAGAAGATTTCACATCCAGCGCATTCATCAATTCTCTGGTCAATGAAGGGTGTAGGGTAGTTTTCTTTCGGACAAGCTTGATTTACATCCCTATAATCGACGCACACTCTAATCGTTCCTTGTTTTTTCATTACAGGAACAATATTCGATACCCAATCGGTTAGTGGAACCGGGTAAATAAAACCAACATGGAGAAGTTTTTCAACTTTTGCCTTGATGGCAGCGGCTTTCTTGGGGTGCACCTGTCGTAGCCGTTGTTGTACCGGTTTGACATCTGGATACATCTTAATTTCGTGTTAAACTATGCTCGAGTCAGTGCCTGGCATTTCATCATACGACCAAGCAAAGACATCTCTGAATTCACGAAAAAGAGTGTTATATATTTCCAGTTCTGAAGGCGAACAAGATTTGTTGACATGAATATTCTCTACAACATCTCTTTTGGTCAAGCAAGGATAATTTTAGGGGCGAATGTTCGCCCTTTAGCGAAATTAAGGGGTTTTAAATTTTTAGTGGGCGAATAATTTGTATCATAGTACATGTTTACAAATCACCTCAAATAGCCCACCTTATTTTAAGGGAGAGGGTAAAAAAGGTAAATTTAGCCCTTGAAATTAGGACTTACAACCTTCCATTCGCCCATTTTCAAGAATAGGTTTTATTTAAGTGAATCCATTCGCCCATTTTGAAGAATAGGTTTTATTTAAGTGAATCCTATGGGCCAAATACCATATTTGTAAAAGAGGTATGGTAAATTAATAAAAATATAAATAAATGAGAGGTATGGTAAATAAATAAAACATTTTTTATATTTACTCCATAAGTCACCTTATATACATGTAACGATGTAAACAAATAAAAATATAAGTAAAGTGGAGGTATGGTAAATAAATAAAATGTCTTTTTATACTTACTCAAACTGTATGGTAAATAAATAAAAATATAAATAAACTAGACGTATCGTAAATAAATAAAACCTCTTTTTATATTTAGTCCATAACCCTCGTTCTATTTATGAAGGCTCAAGAAAGAGGGTTTATTTAAGTGAATCCTATGGGCCAAATACCATATTTGTAAAAGAGGTATGGTAAATTAATAAAAATATAAATAAACGAGAGGTATCATAAACAAATAAAACATCTTTTTATATTTACTCCATAAGTCACCTTATATTTACGAACACTCAAAAAATGGGTTATATTTAGGTGAAACCTATGGCCAAAATACTATGGGACAAATACCATGGACTAGATTGTTATTAATACCATGCAAAAAACCATTATTAACCCTAATATTAGAATTAATAAAAATAAAAATGGCACATGGTATTGACCCATGGTATTCACCAAAATGGCACATGGTATTGACCCATAGTATTCACCAAAATGGCACATGGTATTGACCCATGGTATTCCCCTGGAATGTAGCCTATTTAAATGGGGGAATTAAACCAGCATGTAGCCTATGCTAAGATTCACTAGGACTTTACAAAGTTTTATTATTTAGTGAAAGATCTTACAAGATTTTATAATTGAGTAAAATATTCGCCATGCCTGGTGAGATTGATAAAATCGCCTTCCATTTTTCCTATACACCATGGAGATTCGCCCATTTATTATATTTATAAATTTAGCGGGGGGGGGGTTCTTAAAATTTTCCCTGTGGTCAAGATATTTATGGCGATAGTCTCTTCAATATTGGACAAGTTTCGCTCAGAATCCACCGTGTTTACAATATTTGATAGAAAATCAAAAATTGAGGGATGATGAAGGTCACTAGGAGTATCTTCTTTGTAATCCAGAAGATGGGAACGATGGTGGTAATCTTCCCATGGTGCCTCGTCAATCACCATTGACTGAACAATTCCTTCGTCTGTATGATGTACTTGCAACCAAGGATTTGAAGGGGTACCATATTCCTTAGACCTATCTATCCAAACACTTGATGAGCATTGATTTGGGTTTGCCTACCATGCCGAAAACATTGATTGCTACAAGATTTCTATTGGGCTTGGAGGCAATACCTGCAAATGATCTGTTTTAATATCGTTTTCAGAGATCTTTTGAATAGAAGATATCGTATTGCAGGTTCCCACTGTTGCCACTTCTGCCAGATTGATTGGAGGCGGTAGGGCGAAAGTCCCCATTAATATAGGGTCTTTTAGTAGGCCTACTCCGATATTTTGAAGCGAGTGAGGGCTTCCGTGGATCATCAGAATGCTTTGCGTAACTTGTGAACTTTTGGGGAGAAATGTCTGTTGGTCGATGATTGTAATTCCTCGTTGAAAGGGAAATGCAATCTTCCTGAAATAGGTCGACACAACAACTGCCATAGCATATATCCAGGGCCTTCCAAGTAGGATGTTGTAATCGAGGTTTCTGTCAATTACTTCAACATCTATTTCTATTGTTTTTCCCCCAGTTCGACTTGCAAGTTACTTAAAATCCCGTATGGGGTGTATGTTCGTCCATCAAATGCTTTTAATGTTGTAGAAGATCGCGGCAAGGGTGGAGATCCTAAAGTTTTCCAACAACTCATCGACATAATACATGTAGATTCCCCCCCATAAATAATTGTTCAATGAATAGTTTTTTTGAGGGCTTTCACTTGAATAAGGAAAGCTAGTTGAGCTGGTAACTGAGGGCCATATCCTTTGTGATTAAAGGACACAAGATTGGAATCTGTTGGGTCAATCCCACCTATCACTGATAATAAAGCCTGCTTTTGAGAGGGGCAATTTTGCAGTACCTCAAGTGTCGACATAGTGGATGGAAATTGGGCCAGATCCTCCACTATATTATAATGTTGTGTTGCCCTGGAACAAGGATTAAATGTCGATTTGTGTACTAATCCCTTTGGCGGCTTTATCATTAGTTCAGGAATGATGGGTGGCACAACTTCGGTCGAAGTTGTTGTCGAACTACTGGGTTGATCATTGGCCTTGGTGTCCGACAGCTGTGGATTCCCGTAATCTTTATTCCTTGTCGATATCAAAGCATCATTTTGCTGCTTTGAAACTGACAACATTAGCACTTGGGACGAGGAAGCATTGTCACTAGCAACCAGATTTGTTCCTGGATTTGGAAACAGATAAGTCAATGCTGCCGAGGTTTTTGAATTCTTGAAGAATTTTCTAAGCTCAGCTTTATACGGACATTCTCTTGTCCAATGATCCTCATCACATATTAGGCATGGACGATTTGGTTTCCTATCTCCAGAAGGGTTTGCAGAAGATCTTTCAGGGGACGACTCTTCCTGTTTATTCTTCTTCCCTTTCTTTTTCTTCTTGCCTCCTGGCTGCTTGGTTTCTTTTCCTTTGTGAGTCGATACGACATTTACTTCTGAGGCGAGAAGTTCTTCATTTACATTTTGACCTGAAACCGTACCAGCTTTCTTTGACTTAGCCTTTACGGTTTTTGTTCTGGTCGTTCCTATCACGCCGTCCCCGGCATGAGAGTCTTTGTTTGATTTAGGAGATGGAGGAACGGAAAATTCCAGTCTAGGAGCATCAGGGATTTTATCGTAAAGTGTGCCAGACTGAGTATAAATCAAGTCTAGATATTGCGCATGAGCAATTACCTGCTCTTCAGTGACGACTCCTCTCTTTGCCACATATTTTGTAATAGAAGGTAACAATGACTTAATAAACCATTTAGCCAATAGCTGATTAGGAACATATGTTTTTACCATTCTACGACGACGTCGCCACTCATGAATATGATCGGATATGTGAGTGGCCGTCGTTTGTTTGAAATTGGTAAGAAGCTTTGTTCCCGTTTCGTACTTTATAGGTAACTGAAAATGGGTTAAAAAGGTTGTGGCTAGGGCACTGAAGTTATCAAACGAAGCTCTAAGAAATTCGATATACCATTTTGCTGCTGGACCAGTTAACGTTCACTGAAAAAGGTGAAGCCTGATCGAATCATCATTTAGAGTGTTAGATGAACACCACAAGTGAAAGGTCATCACATGATTTGACGGGTCTTCACCCGGATTTCCATTAAATTTAGGTATATCTGATGAAAGTTTATGAGGAAATGCTGGCCACCAAGGGGCGTAAGCGATTGGATCGTTTGTTAGCCGGTTTAGATCTAGTAACTCTAAAGTTGCCACGAAGGGCAATTGTTGATTCAGGTTTGGCTGCCCATTACTTGCAAAGACTTGGTGCTCAGATCCTTGGTAAACTTGTTGGAATTGTGGTTGTTGATATTGCACCAGCCATGGTTGTGAGACCATGTGTTTTTGCCCAATACTGGCTGTTTGACCGAGATGAGGGGTAATGGTACCCATTTGAGCCTGGGTCACTCTAGTTAAGGAGCCACTAACTGATGATTGTGGTGGCATCGCAGGGACAAGGGGCTGTTGGATTGCGATATCAGAGACTTGAGGTTGGCATACAACAAGTAATGCTTGTACTTGCGACACCGTCACAATAGCCGGTGTAGTGGGGATATTTGACATAGGCATAGTTTATCGCATTGAGTATACAACTCTTGGTTATTGAGGCAGTATTGGTATCCAACCACTGGATATAATTCTAGCATAACCTGAACTTTGTTGTGAACTCTCGTATGTTTGACCTCCTGGAGGAGATAATGAAGGGGCATATTTCCCTCCATACGGCGGTAATCCGGTGCTTAAGGGAATTATTTGCCTTTGAGGACCGGACTGCCCAAATTGACATTGCGAAGGGTCAATTTGCTGAGACTCAACATAAGAGATTCCAGCTATTATTCCGGATGAACAAACAGGAACAGACCATACTGTCAAAACAACCCCTGGATGGATCCCATCCAGTGATTGAGAGCTATTTGTGACAGATGGTACGCCGGCGAACATTGTCGGAGTAGCAGCAGGAAGTTCTGTCGTTGCTGTGTTAGATGACACAGTCCTAGATGTCAACGGTTGTTCAGACATATCTAGTCTATCCAAAAGGTTTCCTAGCGATTCTACAGGAAATTTCGATAACGATAGACTAATTTCTGATGAAGAAGGATATAGAGTGACCCTTACTCCAAATTGTGATGGAGTACTAGATGGTGGATCCTCTACAATCTCTTCTATAGCAATCAAACTGGGTGGAAGAGGTAGACCGTCAAGTTCGTAAAATATTTCTGGTGCTGAAGAAGGTATAGATTCTGTAGCAACTGATGCTTGGGGAACAACACCTTTTGAATCATCTATGGATGGAGCCGGTTCAGGTATAGAAGTGTTTACCTTCACACTAGGATTAGTTCTATTGTCCTCTTGTGGCTGCGGAACTTCTTCTGTAAAGGCAGGGGTACCAGAAATGTTTGGAGTAACCGGAGTCTCCGAGGGTGTCAGAAGACTTGTTCCAACCCAACCAGGGGACTTTGAGATGGTTAAACGAGTTCGCTTTGTCTGGAATAGTTTTGATTCTGGGGACAAAGATGGTTGACTCGTAAGTCTCCGCGAACGACGGGGTTTCAATTGACTTTCTTCCATGATTGCAGATTACTCGATCAACTAAAATAAAGGGGAAAATGTTTTCGAATTAATGAATTTTAGACGCTTTGACACAACTTTTTTTTTCAATTTTTAAGAGTTGATTAAAAACAAAAGATGACTCTAGTCGCCTTCGATTTTTAATGAGCCTGAAGTGACAAGTACTCAGATGGAGCTTTTCCTTTAAGGAGTCTGAAAAGGAATGAAAGAGACTACTCTGGAAATCTAGACAGGGGGATTACCAAACCAGTCGCAAAACTGCAGAATACTTTTTACGGTACGGTAGTCAATCTTCCTGATTGTTGTGTTCAGTGCATTGCGATCGATAGGACGGAAGACACGACTTCCTATGGATAAAGTTTACAGCCTATTGTGGTCTCCCAATATATAATCGACGGTACATGGGAGCACAAGTCCGTACTGGCACTTGTAGTCTCAAAGAGGAGGAATCACCCAACCAACAGTGAAAGCGATAGTTACCAGGCTTTACGACACCGGAATACATCTCTAGCCTAGACTTCTAGATGTTGTGCGTTAGGTTCCAAAGCATTTTTAGG
This sequence comes from Pinus tabuliformis, assembly GCA_031772625.1. NCBI lineage: Eukaryota > Viridiplantae > Streptophyta > Pinopsida > Pinales > Pinaceae > Pinus > Pinus tabuliformis. Next base: position 1,005,758,167 of record CM062819.1, read on the forward strand.
TTCATTAAATTTATTTTATAGTTGATCTTTCTTAATAAATTTTCCTTTCAGGTTCATCGCGTGATGTAGATGTACAATTCCTAAAATGCAATCTAAGATGATAAACAATCGTTTAATCTTCTTTTTGCAATGAAAATCCTAGCTACTAAAGAAAGAGAGGTGATATTCTTTCAACATAGAGTAGAGAGCACACACTAGATGCACTGTCCTAAATCAAACCAACAAGAAGTCTAAATGCAAATGCACATGCATGTATTTGTTTTCAGCTTTCTTAATGTGTGAATGACAAGAAGAATGCTAAGTACAAATCTGAATTATCTTTTCAAAGCGACAGTACTAACAAATTTCTTCTTAAAAAACGAAAGGAAGATAATGACGACACTTTACTATTTTGAATTGAAAACTTCTTTCGACACTTGAAAAACTACTAATTCAAATAAAATACAAGAGTAACTATATAATCAACCATAAAGAACAATAGAATTCTTTTCTTTGACTGAAAACAACACTTGCGACACTTTCAAATAAAAAGACGCCGGTTCGACTATGCTACTACTTAGTGAAAGAGAACTAAAAATGGTGGAAAATACATAAAAACTTTCACAGCTCTTTGTACTATGGAGGCGGAATCATGCAAAGGAAGGGATTTTCCACAGTGGTATACTGATCACAGACAACAAAACTCCTAAATAGAGCTGAAAAGAGTGAAGAAAAACCAAAACTTGGAGGCAAAATTAGCCTTTTTTGATCATCGCACCTGTAACACAAGGAAACAGGGATGCATCCCACCTACTACACATGGGAGGTGTGATGCATACTGGTTTCCTTGAAGAGAGGGTGTGATGGTACCAGGACAAGACTTTACTTGGCTCTTGGTCACAGTTTGCAGCTCAGTTCAGGGATTTAGGTCGGGCAAATGACGTACAGTAAATAGAAATCACAGGGGCTGATCTAATGAGGTTACTAGAGCCACTACTAAGGTAATTAGAAGGTTTACAAATTGATTGTTCAGTTTATAAACAAAACCCGGAGATAGACTGAAGCAGAATTGATCTACTTTGCACTTGCATAACAAATGCAGTTCGAAGGCTAGCTGGCTTTACTTCAGGCTCCGTCTGTAAGTTTATAAAACAAAGAAATATAGAAAATAAACAATCTATTCACTCCCCAGTGGATTCGCCATTTTGTTATCGGGAAATCTAGTGTCCACTCGTAGCTGCTAGTCCCACTAAGACTGGTAGCTATCTTAGAAACAAACAAACTAAAACTACTTTCGTTTCCCTTTATGAGAAGTAGATAAGAGTGGAATGAAGGGCACCAACATCAGTCTTGCGCTTGGTTCCTTGCTTGATTCCTCTCCCTTCTGACAGATCCTTGCAGCTTCTCCTTCGTCTACCCATCTTCAAAGAGCACCTGTGGAATCAAAGCAACATAATACTATCGAAGAACAAAGATCTACAATCATAAAAAATATAGGACCAGATGTATATTGACCACACAAATGCATATATCATCAAACATACAAGAATGTGGAGGAAAACTTGAACATCTTTATTACTATCAAGAATAAGCAAAGAGGATTACAACCTCATGAAAATCTTAGATCACCCAACACTATGATATTCCAACAAGAAACCAACAACACTTCCTTATACGATAAAAAATTCCAGCCTCTGGATCTCTGGGATGAGGGATCCATATGTAGATGATTGCAGGGGGGTGAGTCAGCTTCTGGGATTTTGATTAGTGTCCTCTCTCTGATAGTTCTTGATTCCACTTGGAGATTGATGATCTCTTACTCATCCCTGGGCGAATTCAGAGAGGCAAGTATCACAGGAGAAGTTTTTAGAAGATTCCATGATCATCCACCTCGCAAACTGTCTCTGCCATTTGTCCACTCTCGCCCATTGCATCCCATAGAATGGATTTTCAGTATGCATCACACCTCCCGTGTGAATTAGGTGGGATGCATCACACTTTGACCATGGAGCAGGTGAGATGGTCCAGTTTTGACCAGTTCTGAGCATTTTTTCATGGAGAACTTCTGGGAGATGATGTAATAAGCTGACCTTGTTCTTTTACGATATGGAACAACAATTTTAGGGACTTAGGAGCCCTTGGCTTATGGAGATGTTTGATTGGGGTTGCAGTGCCCAAAAATGTCTATAACAATTGCGCATACCTACTTTTCATTTAGTCTAATCCTTGTCCAATGGAAAAATATCTTGTAACTTAACCACTATACCCTTTTACTATGTATACCATAGCGTATACAACATAATAGAGTATATATATATATATATATATATATATATATATATATATATATATATATATATATATATATATATATATATATAATTGTTTGGTAATGGTGTGACTACATTAGCATAGTCAAGCGCCAAACATCGTAATTTCACATATAAATTTTATGTATTGAATATGGAGAAAGTCTCGAAATTCAAGAGAAAGGTGGATTATTTATGTTATTGAAATCTAGGATTGAAATAATGATGGACATGTTTACCTTGTCCATGTGAATTTCACATGCATTTTCAAACCCTTTCAAATTGGCAGCGAGGATTCACTCAACAGATCGAACAATAAGGAATGGTTCTTTTCAAACCCTAACATCACGGTTTTCCTTGGTCAAAGCTTCATTCAATTTTTTTTTTTTGTTTAATGCTTTGTTTGGTCTGCAGGACGTTGTTTAGTGACATAAAGAGGGCGACATCTCGAGTTTTCCCTGGGGTTATGACATAATCTCTTTCCCTGCTGGGAGGTACTCTCCTTATAAAAATTACTAGTGGTATCGTTCATATTCTCTGTGATTTTTTTTCCTCTATGATTTTCTCATTTATTTTTCATATTTTTACCTTGTTTCCCAGCTAATACAATCATTTTCTAATGCACTTTTATTTACCTTTGTTGTTTTCCAAAATTCCTCATTTCCATTTATCACGTCTTCGTCACTGTAAACCGCCACTTCTGTAACGTAGATTCTTTGCACATCTAAGTCCCCTTTCTCCCCGGGAAAAACTGTGTTCCATCACTTAATTACACCTTGGTTACATTGCACCTTTACCAGGTAATTTTAGTTTCACTCCCTATGTGAATTTGTTAAATTAGTGTTAACTAGATGTTCTCTACCTGGTGTTTATCCATTTTATTTTTAATAGTGTTACCCACATGTAGCAGTACCCGTACTACCCCAAGAATTAGTTGTTTTCTTTGTTAATTTGCCATATATCCCTTATTTCCTTCTACTCATTGATTTATGCTTTCCTAACAGTGGCCTTACAGAATTTCCGCTAGATGTGAGTCTATTTTACTCGATTATTGCATGGTGCAACTCAATCCTTTCACATGTAAAAGGAATTGCAACTAACTAGGAAGAGTCCCGTAGCTCGCAACCCTAACAAAAGAAACAAAATACTAACTAACTACACTAACCTTAAACACCAAATTATTTACAAAAGAAACAAACTAATCAATGCTCTAAGGTTTTGAACCTAGAGTATTGTAGAGCAAATTAAATAAAATGAATTGACTACAATATCCTTAAAAAGAAAAATTTAAAGCATTATACCTCCTATTAATGAACCAAATAGTTATATAAAAAAAACATTGGTTAAATTAGTGAACGATATTGTAGATATTAAGTTTTTTCTTTTATTATATAGTTTAATTGTTGCTTATGTGTGTTTATATTATGGAATTAAAACCTTAATAAATTATGTGAGGTATGTGTTTAAGTTGTTAGTTAATAAGATTATTTTAACAACAATTAAACATTAAGGAATTTTAGTCAATAAAAATGTATTAAAACTAAACATAATTGTTATGTGAAATCTATGACTGCAGACAGAAGTATCTTCCCTAGGCATGTTGGATTGACCTAGAAAACCAAAAAGACAAAGGATCTAATGTATATTCCTTAAATTAAATAGATAACGGGATGAATCCTACCTGGAATCTGTTGTATGCTTCAATCCTTTGGATTGGATGCTCCAATCCTAACTTTGATCGCTATAATTATACCCTGCACAGTCAGATAACACACACCAATGACCCACGAAATCTAGTTAGCATCATCTGATCACTTTATTCAATAGATAAACATTGTATTAAAATATATGAAAACAAATAACTCTTTGCATTAATAGAAATGGAGTGAGTTACAACCAAAAAAAGTTGTTGATCTTGTAGAAGAGCTCCTCCGAGTTGACTTGTCCTTGTCACAAAGTGAACCTCTAATCACCCAAATGCATGGAATAATATCTCTCACATCAGAAGCATAAGGATGGAATCACTCTCCAAAATCCAACCCATTGCCTATGGATGGAATTATATATATAGGTGAAGGAGTTAGCTCATGAATTCCTATTATTTTACCAATATGGGCTTGAGATCCACTCTTGATGGGAGGATGAGCTCAAGGGATAAGGGATGAAAAATACAAGGTAAGATAATATAGGATTCAAGACTTTTATTTGAGGTAAATTATTACAACAGATCATGGAAGATTATGGAAGAGGAAGCTTTAGGATTCTTTTTTGTTTTCCCGAATTTATAGAATCAGCTTACCTCTAACACTGAGCAACCTGCTGGTGATCAGCGCAGGTGCAAAGTAGGGAAACCTGGTAGTCAACGCTGGCCAGTAAGGGGCCACACTACATTGGTCCTTAAAATGACTAAAACAAGGTGCTTTCAAGAAGAAACTAAGGGATTAAAAAGATTCATGCTTAGGGCTTTATGCAAGGATGATGGAAAGGGGTCAAAGGATGTTGATGATCCAGTTGAAGGCCTATTAACCAGATGTGACAAAATGGCCTATAGAAATAACCACATTATGTACAAAATTAAAATAATATTAGAAGAAGCATGTCTACCTAAGAGTAAGTGTCAAACCTAAAGTTAGTGTAATAGTTAACAAAATATATCCAAGGCTGAAGATTCGTGTAAGAATATGTAAAACAAAGTAAAGTGAAAAGGATTTACATAACATAACACACACACAGATATATATATATATATATATATATATATATATATATATATATATATATATATATATATATATATATATATATATATATGGCATAACTTATGACTATAAAAAGAAGTAAAACAATACATTCACACAAAGAAAAGTAGAAGTAAAATTAAACATTATTAAAAGAAATAATCCCAAATTCCAGAAAAATCATTTAGGGGGGATATGATAAACAAAGGAATTATTTTTTATTATGCTTTCAACATCAAAGTACATCTTTGCAAGATGGAATATGCTTGTGAAAGAGAAGGTGATACATAGGCAAATTTAAATCAATCAACAATGAATATGATGACCATATCCTGCAAAACTATCACGTAGTTAATATCAGCTTTAATGATACTAACAATGGAAGAAATGCAAAATAAATAATATTTGCCTTTGTCTCATTGTTAATTGATAGATCTATGCATTCAAATTCTAAGAAACACTAGTAAGAAGGAACCTGCAAACCAACAATGATGTTATACAAGCAATATCAATGCACAAAGAAGGACATGGAAAGAAAAGGAAAAGAACCTCACTATTGGTCATGCTCTCACTCATAATTTGGGAAGAATTTTGGTATGAAAAAGCAAGAACTTTCTCCAAAATCACCACTTTCTTTTATATAACTCTCTAGATTGATGGATGGCTTTGTTCCTTCTTGAAAATTTTAATTAACAGATGGATGGATGTCCATGCACGTTTAAACCAAATTAACTTCTTGGGAAACTGTATCATTACTAGGTAAATATAATGACTCCTTCATACATTTTAATATTTTTACTTTTAAATCTGCATGTGTTTATTGAAAAATAAAATATATTTTTATTTCATTTAAATATGTTCTCCAATAATTGTACGCATATTTATCCATTTTTGGTCTTCTTCATGAACTTAACAATGTTGTTGGATTAGAGTGCTTCTCTTTTTAAGATACTTGGCTTCCTTCATCATATTCATTGATAGCCACATATTAAATATGATATATGAAATTATTTTTTAATCTTCTAGGTCCGCTTAATGGTTCAATTTTGAATTGTTGAGCTACTTAATTAATTTCTTTTACTTTTAATTTTTTACCAACGTAAAATATATTCCCATGCCACAATAATAATGGAATGAATTTTAAATTTGTCTTAGGAAAATAAGGTGCAAATTCCACTTTAATATCAATGCAACCATTAAAACTAATGGTAGACATATTAATGATTCCTTTCATAGCAATATATATTTTGTATGTATGATGTAGTATTCATTACGTGCACAACCAAATTAACCTTTATCATGCTAGAGAGTTTAAGCATTTCCCCAAAAATGAATGATAGTAAAGAGGACTTTTTGAATCCCAGTGTGCCAACAATTACCACAAAAGTTTCACTTCATACCTCAAGGTTGATATTTTTAAGAGTGGATTTGGATCCCTCTTCATCCCAAAAAAAATTACCATTTTCAACTACAACAAAAATCTATTTTCCTAGTGGTAACCTTTCAATGGCCTCAAGATCAAGCTCTTTGTTGATCATACACCTGCCAAGTCTTCTTCCATATGTGATTTATATGCATTATCAAACATTTTTATTTTTGTAAAAATAAACATACATATCCCACATGTACCATGGGAATTTTTTATACACCGTACATATATCATTGTTGGCACCAAATTTCCTTGGAGATGATAATGCCTTTTGGAAGGGGCTTGAATTGCATGCTTGTATGTGTATTGAATTTGCATATGTTCTCATAATATGTATAACACCAAAATGTTCGAGGGCTTAAGGAAAGAAAGAATGTCTATTTTTGCTTATATCATTTTGGCAACATAACTTTGCACATATCTCTTGTTTAAATAAGAAGAACCTTATCCTTTGAAAACATAATGTAGTCTAGTCTTTTTTGAAACAGGAATAAAAGTAATTTTCTTTTCTTATGCTTTCAGACTCATGAGGAATCAACAAGAGAGATCATGGCACATTTACAACAATAGGACTAGGAGACAAAATGGACGAAACTATTATGAGATAAAGAAGGTGGGATTTTATTTTAATTTCATGATAGCTTGTAGGAAAAATCATGTGATATTCATATAAACAATCCTGGGGATGGGAAGACATCCGAAATGGCTTGTGAAACTTTTAAAATATTGAAGTGCATCAATATTGTTGACTCCACAGGGTGGTTTATATACTGCGAACCCAGACTCAGAAAGAATTGGTAATACCAAGGAACTAAGGAGGTCAAAGCCAAGAATATAGAGGGGATGAAGGAAGAGAATAATTCTGGGTGTCGCAAAAGGCAATCCAGTTCACTAAAAAATAAGGGAGGGGGTGGTAGAGAAATCAACTATTGTGAAAATAATTGCTTTCATGCATGAGCCTTTACATGAGGAGATCAGATTCAGTTCCAGTGACCTCGATAAAGATAATCATGGGGGGAATTTAAATTTTTGTTGTTTTCCATATTCTCATAAAAAAAAATTGTATGTTAGTGATAAGTAATGCAAAAATATATCTTCATTTTCACCTTTTGACTGATTCAAACTCGACACACATTCACCTTTCCTCATAATAGTATGTAATGTAGATGAGGGTGGAGGGGAGTTAATAAATGATTATAGGCATAAGGAAAAAGCATTGCTAACTACAAGAGACAAACAAACAAATTAAAATATGGGATGAAAGCACGAAAAAACTAGAAAGAAACAAAACTCGAAGTTGTGAATCAAAATAAATAGGCATAACATAAAAGGAAAGCTAAGCTCAAAACGATGTTGAAAGAAAAGAAAACAAAGCTTGAGAAGTGAAGAAAGTGTTTTTTTTGTGTTTTTTATGTATTCAAATATTTTTAGAAGGTTTTAATTATGTGGAAGGTTAATAATTCAAGACTTTCTTGTAATCATACAGGATTAAACTGAGCATAGAGGAAAGTGTCTTTAGTTTTACAACTAATATTTGTGACTTGTTGGATCGAAATTAGGAAATGATGGCTGCCATGGAAACCAACCAACATGAGTGGCAATGAGAATGCCTTAACAAGAAGCCATAAGTACTATTGAACGCAACCTATGATGTGCCAACCAACCAATGTGTGTTTATATTTGCATACCATACTGGAAGAATAAATTTTCCATGTGCAACGAGATCAAGGCTTATGTCAAGGGAAGTATCGATGTGTTCTTGGTTGTATTTTTCCTCACAAATAGAAGAGAGCATGAATGAATGACATGTTTCAAACTTGAACATTTCATATTCAATCGATCGAGATAAAGAAACATCCCTAGAACCAAAGGAAAATATTCCTTCTCAACTTCCTTATATAATGTCTCGTCATCTATATCATGAGAGGAGGAATAATTTTTAAGATTTAAAGAGGAGAACTCTTTTTCAAGTTCGTTAAAGAACAATTCATTATCTTCCATGTCACGGTAGGGATTTTCAACATTAATACTCAACTCTTCATAAGCAAGGAATTACTCAGGAAGTTCATTAAAGAAGATATTATCTCCCATATCATGAAAAGACTCATGACGATCAAAGTTCGACTCATCTTCATCATACTCATCATAAATATCATTGCTACTAGGATAAAGAGGGTCAAAGTCAACTTTAGGATCAAGGTCATCATCGTATATGGGAGGTTCGATATGTTCTTAAAATAGAAGGTCATCAAATGGATACACATGACATAGGGTTTCTTGTTCAATTAGGCAGGGATCAGGAATAGTCTCCTCACATGGACCAGGGGTCGCAATTTCAAAACATGTATACTCCTATCCATAGGAAGATACCTGCTTTCCTTCTCTAGCATGTACTGCCTCTTGGCCTCAAAAAGAATCTGGCAAGTTGAAGGATCATGAGGTACTCTCATAGAAACTACACCAATGTTCAAAATATGGAAAGCAAGGGAAATCACTGATGAATTTCTCAAAGAAAGCATACCCAACAAGATTAGGGCTCCAGTCTTTTGCTTCTCTAAAGAGCATAAGATAAAACAAGCGAGAGGTTGTATGAAGGTCATAAAATCCTGTTGACTAGAAAAAATTAATGATTTTGTTAACATGGTCATGGGAAGACTCTGAAGGAAGGTTGACAAAGATGGGATAAATATTCCAAGGCAAAGGATTGACCAAGACATGGAATGAGTTGTACATGATTTACAAAGTGAAAACCAGGGAAAACAAACTTAATCACTCTCCAATATGGTCACCATAATATGTTGATGGTTTCGAAATGAAAAGTCTCGGTCTGGAATTACATCAACATCTTGAACTTCTCAACAGTTAAAGAGAAATTTCGTAAATGTTATCCCATGTTTTATAGTCATGCAAGTACAGTTTGAACCAATGCCAAGAGTGGCGCAACCCAATCCTCTCACATGTCAAAGGAATTTCAGCTGACTAGGAAGAGTCACGTAGCTTGCAACCCTCACAAAAGAAACAAAACACTAACTAAATACACTAACCCTAAACACCAAATTATTTACAAAAGCAACAAACTAATTAGTGCTCTAAGGTTTTGACCCTAGAGTACTGTAGATCCCCAACTTCATTAAACTTGCAAATTAAAGAAAATGAATTGATTAGAATATCCTTAACAAGAACAATTTAAAAAATTATACCTCCTATTAATGAGCCAAATATTTATAAACATTGGTTAAATTAGTAAACGCATATTTTAGATATTAATTGTTTTGTTTTATTATATAGTTTAATTATTGTTTTTGTGTGTTTATATTATGAATTTAACACCTTAATAAATTATGTGAGTTATGTGTTTAAGTTGTTAGTTAATAAGATTATTTTAACAACAATGCAACATTAAAACATTGTAGCCAATAAAAATTTATTAAAACTAAACATAATCACATTTTTTTTTTCTAATTAAGACTAACCTAAGTACCCACAGGGGATTTGAACTGGTGACCTATCGCAAGGAGTGCTTTAACAACGCACCCATTCACCATCAAATCCAAAGCCCCATGGGCTAAACAGAATCACATTGTGTACAAAAGTAAAATAATATTACAAGAATACAAAAGTAAAATAAGATTAAAAGAAGTGGGTGAAAGCATGGAGCTAGGTTACATTTGTTTGGTGAAATGAGGGTTTGAAATGGTGAAAAAAGGATGCTCGATCAAGAAATTTTAAGTGCTTGATCGAGCCATTTTTAAGTACTTGATCAAGCTCCTTAAGCACTTAAAAAATAGCTCTTTCGCACATTAAAACTAACAATATAGCTCCTATGTAACGCCAATTTAGGAGCTCGGTCTAGCCTTAAAGCTAGAAGTTTTAAAACTTATGTACATATCAATAATGATATGCAAACTTTAAAATTGTAAGTATTTGATAGTTAAAAAAAAAAACCAAATTTAATTTTGAATTACATTTGAAAAAGTAATTAACAATGATGTGGATTAATTTCTCATTATATTTCTAGTGTTTTGGTGTATAGATTTGAAAAAAGATTCTATCACACTTGCAATTGAAATCATAATATTCTTATATTTATAATATGGTAATTTAAAAATTAGTTTTTAATACGATTTAAATTTTCAATATTATAATTTAAATAATAAATTAATTAAAAATAAGAAAATTTGCCACTTTGATTTTACTAAATATTATAATTTTTTATATGAACAAGTGTAACTCAAAAATGTGAATTTGAAGCCACTGGAAATGGATATTTTATAAAATTTAGTGAAGAGTTAATAAATACGATTCCCTCCATCATAATCATATATATTAAACTCAAACTTATATATATAATGCAGTAATATCCACTTGTTCAGGAAAAAAAATGAGTGCAGTAATAATTAATTGTAATAGTTCTAAGTTGTAATTAATATAGTTGTAATCGATGCAATAATATCCACGGTGATAAATATCTCTCAACTTGTAAAATGTGATTGCACTCAATTGTGTCCTCAATCTACATAAGTACGAAGTCTATATAGAAATTTTTAATCCTGACTTAGGTTTGAAATATATATTTTTAAAATAATAAAAGCATAAGGGAATCATAAATTTTAAAACATATTTGACTAATTTGAATTTGAGTAATCTAAATCTAAATGTACGCATGCCATTATTTTTAAAATAATAATATTATAAAATTTAGTTTAGTTTCGTTTGTTGTTGTTGTTTATTTATTTATTTATTATTATTTGTTTTATTTTTATTGAAAAATTCTATATAAAAAATTATAAAATGATTAAGAATAAAAATATGTTATATTTAAAATCAAAACAATAAACAAATTATCATTTTTAAGAATTTCAAAATTGAAAAAATAAAGTTAAAATATTTTATAGAAAGTTATCTATATATTATTATAATTATTTTATTTTTTTTAGTAAAATAAAATAAAATTTGGATTTATAATTAAGGAAGTTTAGAGTTTGGAATATATTTGAATATTTATAAAAATTATTTTTGTGGAAGAAATTTTTTTTATAATTCGTTAAAGAAAAGTGTTGAGAGATTTCATTTTTTTTAGATAATTATGATAGCTCGATGCAGCCTTTGTTTAACCATGTTAAGGCCTTGATCTATTTGAAATTTGAATTTAAAACACTCGATGGAGCGATTGTCCTTAAGTTGCGGAGTTAATCATGTTGGATTCGGGAAGGAACCTCTATCCAGTGGCATATGAGTTTGACATTTTCGAATTCATATGATATTTTTTATCTAATTTCTTTTAAACATAATGCTTGAAATTTGTTTGGAGAGTTTCAAAGGAGCTAAATACAAAATCAATAACATAAAATATACACAACCAAATAATTTCAAAAAATACCACTATTTTCATTTACAAGTCCTCTTCAAAAGGGTACTCTTGGTTTTTCAATTTATTAAGGGCTCGATCTATTTGAAATTTGAATTTAAAACACTCGATGGAGTGATTGTACTTAAGTTGCGGAGTTAATCATGTTGGATTCGGGAAGGAACCTCTATCTAATGGCATATGAGTTTACCATTTTCGAATTCATATGATATTTTTTTATCTAATTTCTTTTAAACATAATGCTTGAAATTTGTTTGGACAGTTTCAAAGGAGCTAATAAAAAATCAATAACATAAAATATACACAACCAAATAATTTCAAAAAATACCACTATCTTCGTTTACAAGTCCTCTTCAAAAGGTTACTCTTGGTTTTTCAATTTATTTAAAGAGTTGAAAAAATCTTACATGAACACGTGTCTCCAATATGTAATTCAAATATTATTTTGCCAACTTCTAAAAATAATAAAAATATAATTTTGCATAACAAAGTAAACTTTTAATAAGAAAAAATTAGTTCTCTCCATGTAGATTACACTCACATATATATATATATATATATATATATATATATATATATATATATATATATATATATATATATATATATATATATATATATATATATAAATTACGTATTTTAGGAAAAGTTACACACATACCACTTAAATGTTGCAAAAATTTGCAAGGACATATATTGCATTTAATGGAAAATTGAGAGATTATACGAGATTAATTTTTTTTGCAAAAAATATCATTAGAGCAACAACATAATTCTCCACATATTGTCTTTTTACTCTGAATCAAAATTCACAATGCTTATACTTGAAATTTCATAGCCATATTTGGCCCAAAAGTGCAACCCATCTTCATGTTTTCACCCAAGTACGACTACCTAAGAGTAAATGTCAAACAACACATTCACATAAAGAAAAGCAAAAGCAAAAGTAAACATTATTAAAAGACATAAGCACAAATGCTAGAAAAATCATTGAGGTTGGATATGATTAACAAATGAATTAGTTTTTATTACGCATTCAACATCAAATTACATCTGGAGGGATGATGAAAGTCGATCGTGCGAGATTAGGGTAATTCCCTAGGGTTTACTGCAATTACTGAAGACTGTAACCTGTACCGTCGCCGCTTGCAACCTCTCACCGTTGCCGTTACCGTCTTCACACCCGTCGCCATCAGCTACCGACCACTGGCTGGAAATGGGGGAAAATATGGAGGCAGAACAAGTGGATTACTCCAAGGATCCCTTCTCGGATCGGGTAATTTTTGGCAACCCCTGTTTTTCTATGTCGGTTACTGACCCTAACCCGTTAACTGACCATACTTCGCCATCGGTTTCGCCTGTCGTAACTTTACCTGGGTATAGCGCTGCGCCATCTCTCTCTGAGCTGCTCCTTGTTGACACTCTAGGTCTCGAAGCTCCTCCTCTATCTCTGGGCACCCTGCATATTCTCTCCACTTACATGCCTCACTCGCTTTCATTTGACCCACACCTGCCCCTCTCATCAGTCCTCACTGCGCCCCCGGTGAATACCCCTGTAACTGCCTCTACAAACCCTCCTGCTTCAGGTCCGCGACCTTCAGGCTACTTCGAGACCCCTGCGGTGATTATAAAACCTGCTAAAAATATCTCTCCTGAAGGCATCCCAAACCCTTTTGTAGACCACCCATCCGCCCCTCGCACCAAAAAAAGGAAGACTAAGTGCATAAAGGCGACCGCAAAAGACATTACTATCAGATTTGGCAAGACCTCGGCCATAGGGGAAGTTGCGGTCATGGCGCGCACTGTGCTGGTTGGACATGTACGAGGCCGAGCTTAATCGGCCAACAGGCTAACGCAATGGGTCAAGGAGATTTGGGGTGCCCTATTGAAAGAATTGCCGAAAGTTCACATCCTGCCCCGGGGGTGGTTTTCATTACATTTTGCAAAGGAAGTTTACACGGATCTGGTGCTTGCCAAGTACTGGCACATTGAGATGGCTTCGGTCCTTCTCAAACGGTGGAGCCCTTTATTCGACCCAGAGCATGAGAAAATTGGGGTTGGACCTCTATGGGTGAGATTTCCAGGGCTCCCATTACAGTACTAAAGCGAGGATGTTCTTATCAGAATTGGGAATGCACTAGGAAATTATTTGGACCATGATCGCGCATTTGTGGAATCGAAGAACCGAACTCTTGCTCGTGTACTAGTCCACTTGGATATCCGTGAAGGACTAGAGGAAAAGATAACTCTACCATGGGGGAAATATAGTAGGATCCAGATCTTGGATTATGAAGGGGTTCCATTTCGCTGCAGACGGTGTCATAAGGTGGGACATCTCTACAAAGAGTGCCCACTTAATAGAAAACCAGAGGACTCCCCCAAGGTTACTCCTATCCCATCCAGAGGCAACTCACCGGTGATCTCTCGTCCTCCCTCGGGTCCTACATCAGCGGCACTATCTACTCCACAAAAGACAGGGACGATGGGGCATGGAACATCTTCGCCGCCGATGACCAGAGCACGTGCTGCCGCAGAAGTTGCACATGTCTCAGGTATTTCTCTAAACCCTTCCTCCACAGCTTTTGATAATAGCTCATCTGTGGTTGTCTCATCGGCTCAGATTTCCATGGCTCACTGTAACATGTCGACCCCCCCTCTTATCGCCTCCTTTGCCCCATCACTGCATTCCCCCTCTACATCCACCATCTTGCCGACATCCTCTAGGGTTTCCCTTACCCATCAATACTTCCTCCGTTCTCGATCCCATCCCAAGGATATTCCGAATCAACTGGCCAGACTAGGGTTATCTTTACCAGGCTCTGGTCCACTGACTTCCAGAGGGAGGAAGTCTGATCTATCCAAAGCCATTTTGCGTGCTGGGGCGGAGGTAGCCTCCGGTCGTCAATCCACTCTCGATGGGGTCCTTAGAGAAAATTATACCCCGAGAAGCGTTCCCCCATGAAATGCCTATCTTTCAATTGCAGAGGCATGGCTAGTGCCTCCAAGAAACTAGCCTTGCAGAGACTCTTTGAAGTTGAGTCGACTGACATTATTTTGCTTCAATAAACCCTCGGTCTGGCCGAGTACATTACCTGTTCTCTGCAATCTCTCGTCCCGCGCTAGAATTTTGTGGCTCTAGATGCTGTTGGGAGATTGGGGGTTTTGGCTATTGGATACAACCCTAGGTCCATTAGGGTTGATGCATCTTGGGGGGGTTTGGGATTCATGGGCATTGATGTTTTCTCTGCTGAACTCAGTAAAACCCTTCGGATCATAAATGTTTATGGACCCTGCCAACAGAGAGAACACTTCTCGCACCACCTCCTAAATCTCTCATTACTGGCCCCTAATCACATCATCATCAGAGGGGACCTAAATTTCTCCTTGGGTTTTATTGAATCCTGGGGGTCTTCGGCTCAGGTAGATGCTATAATAGGGCACATGACAAATCTTCTGGATTAGACCAATTTTATTGACGTCCCCATGCACAAACCACTCCCCACTTGGAGAAACAGGAGAGTGGGCGATGCTGCTTTGGCCCGAAGACTTGACAGATTTTTGATGAAGGGTCCGCTCATTCAACAACTCCATCATTATAAGCAATGGGTAGGTACAGGAGGTATTTCGGATCACTCCCCTATATACCTGGAAATCCTAGGTCCCCACCATAAGCCGAAAGCTCCCTTCAAATTCAATCACACATGGTTGCAGGACCCGGATTTCATTAAATTGGTATCTGACTTCTGGAATGCAAACCCCATCAACAGAGAGGAATCATTGGCAAAAGGGTTCTGCAAAAACCTAACCATGCTGAAACACATTGCTATCAATTGGGCCAAGGATAAGCAAAGCAGGGAAAATGCACAGCTCACCCACATTGAAGCTGAACTGAGCTCCTTATTGGATGATCGAAGTTTGGGTTTCATCTCAGGGGATGAAAAGGCGCGCTTGATCGAGTTGGAAAATCAAAAGGCCCATATACTCAAAGAGAGGGAGGAATCACAAAGACTGAGAAGCAGAGCCATTTGGCTGAAAGCTGGGGATGACAATACTAGATTTTTCAAAATTATGCAAAGGGACGAAAGGTTGCAAATACCATCTAGGATCTCCCTATTCCTAAGGGAGGCCTAGCTAACTCATTCAACAAGCTCTCCTGGCTAGGTACTTCGCACTTTAGGAACCTATACAGGAGCCCTCCCAGCACAAATCGGGTTGAGATCATAAATGAGGCAAATCATTTCCCTAGATTTGTCAATGAGGAAGATACAGAAGATATCTTTGCACCAATTACCACTGGGGAACTGGAAGGCACATTAAAATGGTTCAAGAAGGATAAGAGCCCTGGCCCGGACGGTTGGACCATTGAGTTCTATCTCACTTTCTATGAGTTCCTGGGGCCAGGCCTACTGAAGGTAGTGGAGGAAAGAAGAACTACTGGAACCCTATATCATGCCATCAACTCTACTTTATTGCCCTCATCCCAAAGTATGATTCCCCATCCTCTTTAGATGATTACAGACCCATATCTTTGGGCAACTATCTCTACGAGATCATCTCCAAGATTATTGCCAATCACCTCTGACCCATTCTATCTAGAAATATTTCTCCTCAACAATTTGCTTTTCTTGAAGATAGACAGATTCATGAAGCCATAAGATCGGCGCAAGAAGCTCTTCACTCTATCTGGTCCAAACATCTCAAAAGTATCATACTCAAGATCGACCTGTCTAAAGCTTTCAACCGAGTCAGCTAGCTTTACATCAAGATGCTTCTCATCCATCTGGGTCTCCCTCATAATTTCATCACCTGGAACATGGCCTGCATCACCACCCCCACTTTCAGCGTCCTCATAAATGGATCGGCCTCCCATTCCTTCCACTCAGAAAGGGGACTCAGGCAGGGTTGTCCCTTATCCTCCCTCTTCTTCCTTATTGTCATGGAAGGTCTAAGTCGATTAATTGCATCAGCTATGCGGGAAGGAACCCTTAGTGGCCTCAAGATCTCGGATGAATGCTACCTTAATAATCTATTATTTGTGGATGACGTACTTATTCTGCTGGATGGCAGCATCAGAGACTCCCTGTCTTTCTCTAGGATCCTTCACCTTTTCTCGACTGCCACTGGGATGCTTGTCAACCATCACAAATCCACTATCACTTTTGCTCGTACATCTGTCCATGAATCTCAATATGCTCACCAGGTATTCCCATACAGTATCCACCCACTGGAAAGAGGACTTAAATATCTGGGTTATTGGTTAAAACCCACCTGTCAGAAGATAGCAGATTGGGTCTGGCTCGTCACAAAATTGGAGAAAAGGCTAACCTGCTGGAGCCACAGATACTTATCCAGGGCGGGAAGGTTGGTGCTTATCAAATCGGTCCTGGAAGCCACCCCAGTTTTCTGGATGGCACTTGCTTGGATACCCAGGAATATCCTATCTCACTTACAGCAACTGTGCAACAGATATCTTTGGGCTGGGAATCAAGACAAAAGAATTTTTGCCTGGATCAGCTGGCAAAAGATTGCATTGCCAAAGAGATGGGGGGGATGGGGATTAAAAGACCTCCCTCTTTTTGCACAAGCCCTTGCAGCTAAAATGGGCTAGACCCTGCTAACGAGTCAAAATCTATGGACTCATATATCATATCATAAATACATCTGGCCTCAAGACATGATGGATTGGGTCAGACTGCCTAGTTGGCCGAGGACAGGTATCTCATCAATGTGGAAGGCTTTGCTTCATTCTCTACCTCTCATAAGAGACAATATGGTGTGGAGGATAAATGACGGATCCCTGGCTCGCATAGGACTGGATCCGTGGATCGGAAGTGGAGGTAGACATCTACTCTCACAAGACCTCATCAGGTATCTGCACTCCCAGGAGATCAGGGTGTTCTCACATATTGCTAATCAGTAGAACACAGGGATATTTGCACAAGCATGGAAATCAACTCCCCAAATAAATCTACCACCTAGATGGCACCAGGAATGGCACGAGTTCATAACAACGATATCTGAATCCCACATCAGAATCAAAGAGGGACCGGATGAATTAGTATGGAGCCAGGCCGAGAATGGCAAATATTCTCCAAAATGAGGATACATTTCTTTAAATCTACATAAGAAACTAGATTCAATTTCAAATTGGTGGAGAAGCATTTGGAAACTCATGGCTCCGCCGAGAACCAAATTATTTTTCTGGTGTATACTGAGAAACAAGGTGCCTACCGGGGAACAACTCACACATAGAGCCTTTCAAGGGCCCACCTGGTGCATACTGTGTAAATGCGCTTTCGAATCTACAGATCATCTCTTTCTGCGTTGTAGTATTATACTATCTCTGTGGAATTCCTTATCCACTTCGATCCGATATAATGGGCAATGGGAGGGAGATGACCTGAGCAGCGCATGGGATGTTTGGTCAAATAGACACAAGGGAACCAAGCTTCTGAACCTACCTGTACTTGTCAATTGGCACATTTGGAAAGCCCGCAACTGTCACATATTCGACAACAGACCTGCGCATTGGCCACAGATTGAGGCTGGGATAATATCTGCATATAGGGAGCTACCAGATCCCCCGCCTCCTAGAGAGCATCGACCACATCCACCTCCGTGCATTGATAAAAACTCTCCCTGGGCTTTCTTTGACGGGGCCGCAAACCAACATGGATGTGGCGGAGGATTCATTTTACATATCAATTATCAGCATCTCTATAAAGTCAAGATGGGTCTGGGTGTTGAAACAAATAATTATGCTGAGCTCATTACCTTGCGCCACCTTCTGCATTTCACTTTGGGACACCAGTGCACCAACATAAACATTTTTGGGGACTCAAAGATTATTGTCAATTGTTTCAATGGCATTTTTGATTGTCACATTCACACACTCAGCAACATTTTAAATGAGGTCAATATTTTCAAGACAGAATTTAACAATATCTCTTGCTCTCATATCTACAGGGAGCATAACAGCAATGCTGACAAATTATCCAAGGAGGCCACATTAATGCCCAGAGGCGAATGGGTGATTACCGAGCAGCGAGGGACAAATGAATACCAATATTACCACCCGCCATATATAGATCCAATCTATCAGAGGGACCCTGGTCATTGACCAAGCTATTTTAGGTTTTGTAAATTCTGAACAATATACAATATTTTTTTGAAAATTACTGAACAAAGTGTAAGGGCCCTGTGTGGCTCATGTATAGGCATAAATCAAGAATAATACATTTGATAGTATCCACAGCTGAATATAGCAGATCACCCTGCGAGGTGTATCTGGTTATAGTTCCCATAGCATTTTCTTATGATGATAGTCCACAGTGACATACAACATATGTGATAGCATCTACAATATGTAAATTTTCCTACTTAATGAAAGTTACGGATTTTTCCAGGGGAAAAAAACATCAAATTACATCTCTATAATATGGAATATGTGTGTGAAAGAGAAGGTGATACACAATTAAATTTAAATCAATGAGCAGGGAACAAGAAGACCATATCCTGCAAAATCGTAACATAGTTAATACCAAATTTAATGATAATAACAGTGGAATAAATGCAAAATAAATCATATTTACCTTTGCCCGAATTTTAATTGATAGAGCTCTGCATTCATGATCCAGGAAGCACTCATAAGAAAAAACATGCAAACTAACAATGATGTTATAGAAGTAGAGATCAATGGACGAAGAAGTAACTGGAAATAAAAAGGAAAAAAACACTTCACTACTGGTCATGCCCTCACTCACAAATTGGGCAACATTTGGGTAGGAAAATGTGGGACCTTTCTCCAAAGTGATGGTTGATTTTATAGATCTCTCTGGATGGCTTTGATCCCTCTTACAAATTTGATTAACGAATGCATGGCCATGGTTAAACAAATTTAACTTCTTAGGCAATTGTCTAACTACCAGGGAAATACAACGAGTCCATACATTATAATTTTTGACTTTTACATCTGTATGTTCTTATTGGAAAATAAAATACATATTTATTTCACTTAAATATATTTTCCAATTATTGGACAAAGATTTATCCATTTTTGTCCTTCTACATAAACTTGACAATGTTCTTGGCATGGAGTGATTCTCTTTTTAACATAGATGTCTCCCTTCATCATATTCCTCCATGGCCACATATTATATATGATATATGATATTCTTTTCTGCTCTTCTGGACATCTTCTGGGTCCACTTTATGGTTCAAGTCAACATTATTGAGTTGCTTTATTTAATTTATTTTACTTTTATTTTTTTACCCATGTCAAAGATATTCCCTTGTTGCAATAATAAAGGAATCACATTTACATTTGTCTTGGCACCAAGATGGTGCAAATTCCACTTTAATATCGATACAACCATTAAATGTAATGGTAGGCATATTAATGATTCCTTTCGTAGAAATATATATTTTGTATTTATAATGTAGTATTCCTTATGTGAACATCCAAATTAACCTTTATCATGAGAGAGAGTTTTGAAATTTCTCAAAAAATGAATGATAGTAAAGAGGACTTCCTTGATATAACTCTACCAACAATTACCAAAAAAGATTCACTTCATACCTCGAGGATGATATTCTGAAGAGTGGATTTGGATCCCTCTTCATCCCAAAAGAAAGTACCATTTTGAACTATAATAACAATCTCTTTGCCCTATGGTAACCTTTCAACTGCCTCAGGATCAAGCTCCTTGTTGAACATGTACTCGCCAAGTCTTTATCTGTATGTGCTTTATATGCATTATAAAACATTTCTATTTTGTTAAAATAAATATACATATCCAACATGCACGTTAGGAAATTGTTATATAGTATACATATATCATTATTGGCACTAAATTTCCTCGAAGATAATAATGTCCTTTGGAAGGGGCTTGACTTGCATGCTTGTACATTTATTGGCTTTCCATATGTTCTCATAATATATATAACACCAAAATGTTCAAGGGATTAAGGAAAGAAATGATTTTTCTTTTTAATACTAATATCATTTTGGTAACAAAACTTTGCATATATCTCTTGTTCAAACAAGAAGAACCTTCTCCTTTGAAAACATAATGTAGTCTAGTCTTCTTTGAAATAAGAATAATTTTTTTTTTTCCTTGTGCTTTTAGACTCATGAGGAATCAACAAGAGAGGTAATGCGACATTTACACCAATAGGAATAGGAGACAAAATGGACAAAAATGTTATGAGATAAAGAAAGTAGGAATTTCTTTTAATTACATGAGACTTCGTAGGATGAATCATGCTATATTCATATAAATGGAGCTGAGGATGGGAAGACACCTACAATGGCTTGTAGAACTTTTAAAATATTGATGTGTGTCGACAGGTTCCAGTTTTGGCAGAGTCCAATGGGTTGAATCTTCCAGCAAGGATTTTTGGAGTTTCTAACTAGTCGAAAGAAGGCATTTTCCTATTGGTTCTAGAGTTGCGATAAACCACTAGTCGATCCTATGGAATCCAATCAAATCCAAATATATTGTGAGATTGATTCCATTCTTTCTCCAGAGGATTTAGTTTCCTAAAGGATGATAATACTGGAGTTCTCTTTTTTAATTTGTTCTTTAAGGGGCCTCTATTTTCCTTTATCATTGAGGTCTCTTATGTTCCAGGAAAAAATCCTCATTTACAAGTAGATGAAGAAGGAGAAAACGACTTTGGGATTAAGTGTACTTTACCATATTTTTTCAAGTAGTTGCGAACTTCTGGACCAACTTCTTCCCTTTACTATTTGTATCATGCCCATATTTTGTAGTCGAATGAGTTTCACTGTCCCGGGGTTTAACATCACCATTTTTTAGAATGACTATGACTCTTTGCATCGTCAAGGTATTGTTGTGAACCCCTAAGAGGGTTTCACGCAACTACGAGAACTGTGGCTCTAGCAATGCTTCCAGATCCTAGCTTTGTATTACCTCCATGATTCCTATTCGGGCTTGTGAATATTCTTCTATATCTAACGGGAAAAGAAGTTTAGGATAATCTTCGGGGGGCGAAGGGATGGTCGCGAAGGCTAGTGCTCCCTCATCTACCTCAATCTCCATATTTTCTTGATCTACCTCAGGGTTGACTGGATCTCCTTCCGTTTCAGGGTGTTTCCTTTTCTTTGCTTCTAAGTTTATATTGGACCTTACAATATTGTGGTTTCTCCCGTGAGGGTGGGATTCTTCAGTCTGAGAGTCTTCTATATTAGTCATATATTTATAACAATTTTTTGTTATAGATTTCTCATTATTTTTAGCAGAAGTGGTCCTTTGGTTGTGGCAACGATTGTTGGGGGGCCTGAATTCATCCTGAGCCTTGGTTGTTGGCTAGTTCTGTGGAGTTGGAGGATTGAAAAGAGGTCAATGATGAAATAGATGGCCATACTTGTGGCATCTACAACAAGAAAATGGTACGTAACATTCATAATCTATGGGTTGCAGTATATTCTCATCCTGCAATGAGATCTTGAAGGATTTTGGAAGTGGCTATGAGGTGTTCATGTAAACACAAATTTTAGCATAGGTTGTATACCATATGTTCTTAGTGATCTCAAAGGATTTGACTTAGTTCCTAATTGTATTGGTAATACCCATCAAGATTTCCTCTAGCCGGTATTCATTGGGAAGGGCATAAAGACAGATCCAGATAGGGGCAAGCAGAAATTTCTCAGTCTCCTGATTGTAACGTAGAGTCCAGATTCTAAGAAAGAGCCTTTCCATGCCCATGAAATATGGACTGCCCTTTGATGAATCTCGATCTATTGTTGGAATTACAATTATCGTTACACCAAAACCCGCAGACGTTAGTAAACAGATGCATCGCCAGAGTTAACGTATCCACGAGAGGTGGTTAAGAACATGTCACAAAACACACGAGAGCACTAGTTTATCGAATTTCCAACAATCTCTCCCCACCTCGAGTCAGGTGTGATTCAAACTCAAGACATTTACCTCTGATACCACTTGTTGGAATCACAATTGTTGTTACACCAAAACCCGTAGGTGTTATTAAACATATGCATTGTGAGAGTTAATGGATCCATCAGAGGTGGTTAAGCACACATCACAAAACACATGGGAGCGTTGGTTTATCCAATGATGGGGTTCTGAGGTTTCAAAATTCGGGGATATGATATTTTGAGGTTCTGAAGTCTCGAAGTTCCAAAGTTTTGATATTCAACTTGCTTCCTTGGTTCCATGCTATCTCGGGTTTCTTTTAAATAAAGCTATGATATTCTGACCTTTTGACTTCCTGATATTCCGACCCTCCGAGGTCCCAAAACTCTGAGCCTTCGAAGTTCCAAAGTTTCGAAATTCAGTTTGCTTCCCTGGTTCTTGCGTTCTGAAATTGGCCTACTCCTAAGGACTTCAAGACCTTTACTTCGACTATCAATAACTTTTGATCCCAAGATCCATTTATGAACTTGCACATATTGTTGGAAACATTTTTCAAATCACTTTCCAGTGTAGAAGGTCCTATGCAGTCCTTGAGCCCATTTTCTACTTGAAACATGGCTGCAAACTCTTTGCCATTCTTTGCACCTTGACTCTTCTTCTTGTGCCTGGAATCCTGGACTCCCCGACCAACAAAATCATATTTTATGGCTTCTCCAATAGGTCTTCTACTGTGATGATTCTCTATAGAGCACTGCAACAACCATGGGACTCCTCCTGAGCTTGATACACCAAGCACATTAATGCTAGCAGCTGCTGCTATCACAACTAGCCTAGTGGACATCAATGTTGTCTTGCCTAACATCATGAAAGCACATACATCCATTCTAATCAGGTTTACATCAATGTAAACACACTTGCTAACTATTAAGAAATGCCAACTTCCTAATTTGATCTCCCAACATGACCATTGACATCAATTCCAACACACTTACTACCACTAGCCAGATAGACAATGCCAAAGGTCCAACGTCTATCCTTTATATTGGAGAGAATTATGATGAACAAGCCTTTGGCACCTATTTGTAGCTTGACGTGGCCTTTGGGCTTCCATTTAGTATTTATCCTTGATATGAGGGTTTTTTCTGTCATCCAGGTTCCGAGGAATTTACATATGAGTGCATTGTAATTCAAGTGGGTAATATGATCCAATATTGAATCCGATTTAACCTCATATTGAAGGTTTTGGGCAGCTCAATGGAGGCATCGATTTTTCCTTTTCCTTTGCGAGGCTGCACCCAGCACTAAGCAGGGACATTGGCTGATCTCGCCGACTAGAGAAGGCTTCACTTATTGCCATATTATGGTAGGTGGGGTTCGACGCCCCTTGTCACGCCCCCAATTCTTTTTTCGTTAAATTGGCCGGGTGCGGCACCGCCTAAGTTATTAAGATGTTCCATCGTTAATAAACTTTACGAACTACGCCTTAACAATTCATAATACACATGAATTCATATTATTAATGTGCGGAAACCATTAACAATATACAATAATAAAATCAACTCGGCAATAATAATAATCAATCTCTTTTATTATATATGCGGAATTTTACAATGATCGGGAGGGCGCCCGCTCGTGCAAGAGCGCACGGCGGTCTTGCCAAAACTCCACCGAAATACAAGTTACAACGAAGTGTTAACTCCTTGCGTCGTTGGGCGGGTGGGCGCACCCATGCACAAACCCACACCCGAACCTCAACACTCAACAAAGTCACACCTCCGTGCGGTGGGCGCCCGTGCGCACCACACACACAACCGACTTCCAACTATAGCGCCCGGCTCGGCGGGCTCATCCAAGTCTCCGTCGAAATGCGACCTGCGCCTTCTCCAATCTGCGCACATCTCCTTGTGCGTTGGAGCAAGAGCGAAGTTCGATGTCTCAAATGTACCGCAGCCTCACCAATATATATGCGCACAATGGTTGTGCGCCCAACCTTGGCCGACCTCACAATCATAACAATGAGCGCCCCATACTTGGTTTGTCCACCGTCGGCTCGCCCCAAGTGCGGGTATGCTCATCGCACACTCATCCATCGCATATACATAACCGTCGTAAGTCATATTACTCCGCGCGCATGTGTGCGATGGTGACCAACACTTAGTCAAATTCGCGAGTCGGAGGTGCGCGCGCCTGGTATGAACCGCAGGGCGTTACATCCTCCCCCACCAGAAGTCATTGTCGTCCCGACAATTCCTGCCTTCCTTCTCAACCTTCTGTCATATTTTGCGATCTTGTCCTTCCATCTCCAAAGTGAGTCCTCCGTTTCCCAGCTGTCCTCCTCCGGTGCATCTTTCCATCTGCAAAGAAATTCCCGTCGCATGTGGAAACCAACTCCTATAGTTCTGAGACTCAAAATCTTCTCCAACTCTAGTCCTGGTCTGTCCACAATTCCGGCTGGTCTTCTCGTCGGTTCAACCCTCTCTGGATGGTCTGAATCAAGTCTACATCTCTTCAACTGACTCACATGAAAGACTAGGTGCTTCATGTTCATATGGCGTGGAAGCTCCAGCTCGTAAGCAACTTCCCCCATTCTCTTCTTCACTCGGAATGGTCCCTCATACTTCCGTGTCAGTTTGCTCGTCGTCCCCTTGGCTGGCTAAAACTGCTCCCCGGTAATCTTGAGAAACAACATATCTCCCACACTGAAGTGTGCCTCCCGTCTTCCACGATCAGCATACTTTTTCATCCTCCTTGCAGCATCGTGCAAGCGTAATCATGCTAACTCCAAGGTCTCCTCCCAAGCCTTCATGAACTTCTTCGCATGAGGACTTCTCAAGAAGCCTCCCGTCACTACGGTATGCGGTGCAACCGGCATCTGTCCATTCACCAACTCAAATGGACTATACCCCGTCGCAGAACTCTTTTGAATATTGTAGCTAAACTGAGTAATATCCAAGAGTTCAGGCCAATTCTTCTTATCAATCGTCACATAATGTTGCAAGTAGTCCTCCAGTAATGCGTTGATCCTCTCGGTCTGCCCATCTGTCTGCGGATGGTAACTCAAACTCATCAACAACTCTGTCCCGACCAACTTGAACAATGTGGTCCAAAATCTCCCTGTAAATCGTGGATCTCTATCCGACACAATGCTCAATGGCATTCCCCAATACTTCACTATGTTCTTAAAGAACAACTTCGCAGTCCGCTCGGCTCCACAAGGTATCTTTGTAGGAACAAAGACAACATACTTGGAAAAACGATCAACCACGACCATAATCCCATTATACCCCTAAACCTATGGTAACTGAGTGATGAAGTCCATCGAGACGCTCATCCATGGCCTCTCTGGAATCGGTAAAGGCTGCAATAGTCCTCCTTGCCTCTGAGTATCCGATTTGTCCTGCTAACAAATGATGCACGTATGTACATACTCCTCCACATCCTCTCTCATCTTCTCCCAAAAGAATCCTCTCTCCAACAATGCCAAAGAATGACGCATCCCTGGGTGGCCAGCCCATGGCGAGTCGTGGAACTCCTTCAAAAGGTGCCTCCTGAGTCCAGATGACTTTGGAACATAGAGTCGGTTTCCAAAGAACAAGAACCCGTCTCGTAGAAAGAACTTTCGTGTCTTCCCGTCCTTTATCTGCTTCACTATATTATGCGCCAAAGTATCGGTTTCAACACTTCCCTTGATCTTATTCTGCATCTCTTCTGACATCTGAACTCGACTCCTACTCCTTGCTGCCCGGTCTTCTTCCTCCTCCAATGCTGCAAGTTGTCCCTTCCTGCTAAGGGCATCTGCTACCGCATTGTGTCTACCCGGTCTATACTCGATAGTCATGTCGAAATTCTGCCAAGAAGTCCTACCAACGAGCTTGCTTCGCAAAAAGCTTCGGTTGTGATGCAAAATAACTTGCTGCAATGTTGTCAGTCTTGACAACAAACGACTTCCCAATCAGGTAATGCCTCCACACATGAAGACAATGGATGATGGCAGTCATCTCCTTCTCATGGACCGGATACCTTCGTTCTCTATCCTGCAACTTCCGACTCTCATACGCCACCAGATGCCCATCCTGCATAAGAACTCCTCCTATGGCAAAATCTGAAGCATCAGTGTGTACCTCAAACGGTCTCTCGAAGTCAGGCAACTTCAGTATCGGTGTTGTAACCATCCTCTTCTTCAAGTCATCAAATGCCTCTTGACATTTGCTCGTCCAACTCCACCTCTTGTCTTTCTTCAATAAGTCTGTCAGTGCCGATGTCACCTTGGAGTACCCCTCTACAAACTTCCGTTGGTAGTTGGTCATGCCCAAAAACACCCTCATCTCATGGACATTCTTCGGTTCAACCCAGTCCTCGATCGCCTTCACCCTGCTTGGCTCCATCCGTATGTACCCTTGACCAACAATATGCCCAAGGAACGGAATCTCGGTCTGAGTGAACACACACTTAGACTTCTTCAAGAAAAACTGATTTGCCCTCAGTGCCTCGAATACCATCATCAAGTGTTTCTTATGATCCTCCATGTTGTCACTGAACGCCACTATATCGTCCAAGTATACTACGACGAACGAATCCAAGTATGGTCGTAGAACATCGTTCATCAAAGTGCAAAACGTAGCAGGAGCATTACACAACTTGAATGGCATAACAAGGAACTCAAAGCTACAATACCTTGTTACTATCGCGGTCTTCTTCTCGTCTCCTTCAGCTATCCGCACTTGATAATACTCATGCCTCAAGTCCAGCTTGGAAAACCTCGAGCTTTCGCAAGCTTGTCAAAGCAATCAGCAGCCAATGGAAAAGGATATCTGTTCCTTACTGTCTTCTTGTTCAATGCACGGTAATCACAGCACATCCGTAGCTCATTCGAATCCTTCTTCCGCTGGAACAATATCGGAGCTCCATAAGGGGATCTTGAAGGTCTAATGAAACCTGCCTTAGTTAACTCCTTTAACTGGCGTTTCAACTCCTCCAACTCAGGCCCTAACAACCGATAAGGTGCTTTAGCCGGGGGTTGCTTTCCTGGCTCAAGCTCAATACTGTGGTCCACTGCACGCCTTGGTGGAAGTTTCTTCGGAAGCTCATCAGGCATCAAATCTGCATACTTGGTAAGCACATTAGATATCTCAGCTGGAATAGGCGTCCCCACTCCATCACCTTCAACATCCTTGAACATCACCGCATATGTCTCCATATTTGAATCCTTCATAGCCTTCTCCAAACTCAGTGCCGAAACATGCTGCACCTTGACTTCCCTTCTTTGCCTATGAGTGGGCAAAGTCCAAGTTTGTGACTGTCCAACCAGCACCACCTCATCACAGAAGGGGACAGCAATAGCCTTGTTGCCCTTCAAGAAATCCTGTCGGAGTATCATATCAAAGTCATTCATCTCCATCACCGTGAAGTCCAACTGACCCTTCCAGTCTTTTATCTGCACAGGTACTTCGTGTACCAAACCCGCCACCTTAGCTCTAGAGTTTACTGCCTTGACTTCCATATTCGATGGGAAGATCATCAGTCCAACCTCTTTTTCCAACCGTGTCATCATAAAGTTATGAGTGGCACCCATGTCCACTAGAGCTTGAATGGTCTTGCCATGAACCATCAAGTCCACGAAACCCAGACTGTTCATCCATGATTTCTCCATAACCTTATCAGCTTCACCTGTCATGAGCAACCTAGCTCTATCAGGCTTCACCATATCACCTTCGTTACGAGCAACCTTTGCTCTGATACCAGCTTCACTTCGGTGAAGTTGTGTAGCAGCTTCAATATCCGGATCAGCTAGCTCTGATACCAACTGTCACGCCCCCAATTCTTTTTTCGTTAAATTGGCCGGGTGCGGCACTGCCTAAGTTATTAAGATGTTCCATTGTTAATAAACTTTACGAACTACGCCTTCAACAATACATAATACACATGAATTCATATTATTAATGTGCGGAAACCATTAACAATATACAATAATAAAATCAAATTTGGGGTGACCGTTCAAACAGAGCAATTCATAAACAAGAAAGCTATTGGTATACAGAACTTACTTCTTTCCTTTCTCAAAAATTTGGGGTGACCGTTCAAACAGAGCAATTCATAAACAAGAAAGCTATTGGTATACAGAACTTACTTCTTTCCTTTCTCAAATTTGGGGTGACCGTTCAAACAGAGCAATTCATAAACAAGAAAGCTATTGGTATACAGAACTTACTTCTTTCCTTTCTCGCAGCTTTCTGAAAAAAAAAGTCTGACTCTCTAGTTCTTCTCCTCAGGGAACACGCACGAGTCTTCCACGACCTCTCTCCACGGGTCTTTACTCCAGCGCCTTATAGTTCAACCTCTTTCGGAAACAGAAACTATCCTCAGACGTGCAGAACTGTCTTCAGACAGACGGCCCAGAAGGCTTCGATATTAATAAAAAGCAAGAACAGAATACAAAGCTTATTATAACAGAAGTGTCTCAGAGTTCATTACAAAACACATGCTCTCAATCGAACGATGCCTGAACTCATGAAGACTCCTTCTTAAATAGACCTCAAACGAATCTAAACTTAGCTAAGACATGACATAAGGTAGAAATAATTGAGGGTCCTGTCGGTATCTTTTTCCACCGACGGTGTCTACTCAATCTTTCTTTTGTACAAAAGATTCCTGTCACAACATGTAACCAACATTATTACATTGCTGACAAGAGATTCTTATGCTACGATCTTCTTTTACCAAGGTCCTGTGGGGCTCCTTGTCTCCCATAAATCTTCTTCGGACGATCCGGCAGATGGCTCGTACTCATCGATGAGTTGTCGATGGTATCTATTCATAAGTCGGTTATACTGTTCTTCGATTCCCTCATTTGGATCTTGTGCATCTGTCATTTCTCCTTTTTCTTTTGGCGGTCTTGTCATACTGTGAGATGCTGCAGATGACGATTCTCCTTTTATGATTTTTGTTTTGATTCTGTGAAGTCCTGGTTGTAGTGGCGTATGCATTAACTCCTGTTTTTCCCACTTGTTCAAAAAAGAAAGAGCACTTATTTCAATATCCAAAAAAGAATCTTTAAACGCATTTCGTGCTGCTGGTGACCTTTGTACTGCCAATTCTATCCCATCTAATGATTCCCATTTAAATATCTGGAACATATTAGTGGAACTTTCAATAGAGTGCTGTACCCATAACCTGCAATTTTCGCTCAAACAGTCTCTATGCTGCCATCCTAACTCAAAAATTATTGAAGTGCATATTCTTTTAGAGATCATCAGACTAATGATGTGGATGACATTATTGTTCCAATTTGGAGATATAATTGAGATGGTGATTAAAGCCTTTTGATTAATTGCAAATTTTAAAGCTTTTGGTTGTCCTTGCAGGCTATCCATTTGATTAAGAATTTGAATTTTTTCAGCCAACCTCAAATTTCCAAACTCATGGAACCATTCAGCATGCTGTTTGATTAACTCTTGATTGTTACCAGATTGAAAATTACCAATCGTTTCATGACTGAATGTTTGAGAAAAAGGATTTGGTTCTATGCTGTCTCTCATTCTCAAACTATGAAAATCCCACTGATAAGCATATGTTTTTAAATACTGGAGGGATCTTTGTATGCATTGAGATACTCTGGTCACCTGAATTTTTCTACATTTTCCTTCTTGAAATCTCCAATCTGCAAACTGCTCAAAAATTTCATATTGAGGAAAAGTATCAGTATTTGCATAATTGCCATCTATCCTTTGGAGGAAGGAGGACTCTAGTTCCTCAAATATATCTGGAATTCTTAGAGAAAGCAGATATTTTACCATCTCTTCTTTTATGGGAATTTCTTCTAGATCCAGAATTTTGGCACCTGTAAAAATACTAAGGGCAAAGTCAACACTGCCTATGATCTGATAGTAATTCAAGACTCTGAGTGTCCAGATCATTTCATCTGTGTAGATGCTAGACCATAAGTCAGATAAGCTTCTGAAGAAAAGCTTCACCTTCATATTTGGTAAAGAGAATACTTTAACCAAGTTTTCATCAAGGCCTAGAGATATACCCAGATTTTTTGACTGCCATGCTTGGCATTTTCTAATCCACCAATTCCTTCTTAATCTAAAACCAACCAATTTCTTGACTCATCTGTGACAAGACTTGCATAATTTTCTAAGATTCGAAATCTATCTACAAAGGTTGCGAAACTATCATCTGCAGGGCCTTTCCCTGGGATCTCAAAAACTGAATATTTACAGGTTATGAACATTTTGCTCATGTCTCTGGTCAGAACGTCTGTCAAGAAATTCGAGTTACCTGGAATCCACTCGACGTCAAAATCAAATTGCTGAAACCAGATTTGCCAGGCTAAAATCCTGCCCTTTGCAAGTTGCCTTGAAATCTTTGCTGTCAGAAAATATTTAAAATTTTTGGAGTCTGTTCTGATTAAAAACCTTACCGGTGTTAGATATACCTCAAACCGCTGAATCCCGTTGAAGATAGCTAATGTTTCCTTTTCAGCTATGAAGTAATTTTTCTGACTTGCTGTAAACTCTCCGGAAGCATATCCACACAGATTTTCTTCAATCTCTCCTTTACTATTTCTTCTTTGTTCTAACAATACAGCTGACCAAAAGTTAAGAGAAGCATCAGTTTGCAAAATTAATAAACCATCACCTGGTGGTTGAAGCTTTGGTAATCGCTGACATTCTTCTTTAAGTTTCTTCACTGCTTCAGTTGCTTCTTCTGACCATCCTCCGTCGCTGTGTCTCCTTATAGCAGCTGTCTTTTCTGAGAGTTTTGGAATGTATTTGTGCAAGTAATTCAGAACTCCAATAAATCTTTGGATTGCCTTTTTGTCCTTCAGTTCATCAGGAAACTGTGTCAATTTTGTTAACACATGGGGCTGCATTTGAATAGAACCATTTGCAACATTTATCCCCAAAAAATCGATATTATCCTGAAATAAGGACATCTTTTTTTCTGACAAAACTATGCCATGCTTTTTAACTTCTTCAAGGAAAATTTCTAAATGTTTTAAATGAGTATTTACATCTGGACTATGGATCAGAATATCATCTATATATGTAACTATAAAATCATATTTAGCAAAAATATAATCCATCCTTCTTTGGAAGAAGGCTGGAGCGTTCTTCAACCCAAATGGAACAACTTTCCACTGATAAAATCCTGCTGGACATATGAAAGCTGTTTTGTGTCTGTCTTCTGGCTGAATCTGTATCTGATAGTAACCTGACTTCATGTCAAATTTACTGAACACCTTACTATGTTGAATCTTCTGCATTATTACTTCTGGTCTTGGCAATGGGTAATTAAAATTCTGAGTAATTGCATTAAGAGGTTTGTAATTGATCACCATACGTGGTTTACCTCTTACTATCTCAGAATGGTTTCTTACTAGAAATGCAGAACAGGCATAATGAGATTCAGTAATTTCTATTAACTGCATCTTTAGTAGTTCTTGAATTTGATTCCTCATTTCTTGTTCATCAGAGGGTGTGCAAGGAATCACTTTACCTTTTACTCCATTGTCATGTAAGGTGACTATCTCCTGCATCAGACTTTCAGTTTCCCAAAACTGTTGTGGGTTGTCCGAACAGCTTTTCAGAAGTCTCTGGTAGATATCTTTCTGTTCTGTAGACCAGTTTTCTTCAATGCATGCTGATTGTTTGTTTATCTTTTCTGCTCTAGCTTCATAGATTTGTAGGACCTCTTGCCAATCATTTGAATCTTTAGTCGGCCTTCTAGTTCCTACTTTCTTTTGTCTATTCTCATGCCTAGCTTCAGAGTTTGCTATGCTTAGTCTAGGCACAGATATAGCTTTTTTCTTCAGATTTATTATCAGCTTATCTTGGCTGATAGTGACTGGAAGCACAGAATTTATAAATGGCATGCCTAACATCAGACTTGCTGAAGGGTCATAGTGCTGAATTGCAGAGATTTTTACAATACTCCCTCCAACTTTTAAAGAAATATTGTCTACATAATGTGTGAGCTGGACAGATCCTCCAATTGTTTCTGAAACTAGTATATTTTTTAATGGTTTCCAGAGAGATTTGAACAAAGATGGTCGAGCTAGATTATTTGATCCTCCAGTATCTACAAATGCATCTACTGAAATCCATTCATTTCTTACTTGAACTTCTACTGGAATATAAATCAAGCTCTCTGTTTTTACAATCTTTTTCAACAAAGTATTTTGTTCATTTCTTGAAATCTCTGGCAGAGGTATACTAGTTGATGGTGCAATTTTCTTTTCAAATGGACATAAAGAATTAAATTGAGGTAAAGATGATGCAATTTGTTTACCTCTATTTGTCCTCTCTGATACTGCTGTTTCTTCTGATCCTTCTTCAGAAATTGTTTCTGAGTCTGAATCATCTTCTGTCTCACTTGATGACTCAATAGTTGAAGAACTTTCTATATCACTATAGTGTTGTTCACTATAAAAATCATCATCAGAACAATTTGTACAAATATTCATTTTCTGTACAGGTTCTTCATCTTCATTATCTGAAACTTCTGTAAGAATATATACATCAGAAATTTCTTCATCTGATTCTACCACAGACCAATCATCTTGAAATTCTTCAATATCTATACAAGCTTTAAGTTTACTAGATGATTTCTGGGGACATTTTCTGGCAAAATGTCCTTCCTTTTTACAAATGAAACAACAATTGTTGTTTCTTGGAGCTGTTCTCTTTTTCAAATATCTGAATTTTCTGAAAGGTCTCTTTGGGTTCGATACTCTTTTGGGTTTGTATCTACCATACCTTTTATATTTCTTTTTCTTTGATTTAAAAGGCGTCCATGGTAATACAGTCCTGCAGACATCTGAACTCGGGGTGATGTCATGCGCCTTCTTCTGCCAACATAAATATTTGACCTTTTCTGACACTCTAAACAGAAGATCAACCCAATAAACTTGTTCTAAACTTCTCATTTGAACCTCAAGATCTTTCATAATCAGATCTCCTAAGTTTCCTGGTAACTTTGACAAAAAAGAAACTTTTTGAGCAATATCATTAAACAGATTAGCTTTAAAGACTTTAGCCATAAATTCTTTACCAAATTGATCTAAATATTTTAGATCTTTAAGTTCCATGCGGCTAAGGTCAGTCAATAGCTGTTTCTTTTCATCTTTTGGTTCTGGAATGAATTGAGTTTTTAACAGCATTTCAAATGTAGCTAATCCTGCTTCCATGACTATTATTCTTTCTGCCTCTGATCCTGCCATCCACCAATCAAACACTATTCCTGCCATCCTCTTTTCAGCTAAGATCATGATAGACACATTGTCTAATCTTGTTGTGACCTGCATCTGATATAAGGCTCCTATCCAGATTCTAATAGACTCACCAGGATTGGATGAGTTATCTAGATCTAGAATGTAACCACTAGAATTTGTAGCAAACAGATCTTCTTCAACTCTAGGGTACTTAGCTTCTCTCAGGATGTGAGCTTTATTTTGATTCTTTATTGATGGCATAATAAAAGATGGAAATTTTATTGCAGCTTGTTCTAAAGACATGACTTCCTTTTTTGATTCTAAAGGATTTTCTGCTTTGAACGTTCTAGAAGAACCACTGGTTAACTTTCCAGTGTCTCTGGAAGTCCCTTCTCCATCACTTGTTTCTGGTACTTCTTCCTCTAAATCCCAGTAATTTGGGGCTGTCATATCTACATGAAATTTTGGGATTTTCTTACCTTTCTTCTTCATTTTTCTTTTTCTTCTTTCCTCTTTTTCTCTCTTCTCTTCTTGTTGCTCTTCATACAACAATTTTAAATTTTCATTTATCAGATCTGCTTGTTGTCCTAAATTGTCTAGAACATTTTCAGCATGAGAACACCAAGTAGTCAAGTAATTTCCTACTTGATATACTTGTTCCAAATCATTGGGCTCTTGTGATTCATGTTCTAGGAGAGGTGCACAATCTGCTCTGGTAGCAGGCTGTTTTGACATTGAAGAAGAGACACAGAATTTTGTTTTTGGTGGCCATTTTCCTCCTCTAACAAATCTTTTATTTGCATATCTATATTCTTCCATAGGTGGATAATTCTGTACATGGGTTCTAAACATCTTATTTACAGCGAGAAAAGGTTTCTCTTCAGGTATATACAATTGCTTTTCAGACCGGGGTGTGCTTGTGGAAGTAGACGGCTGTTCTTCTGGTATAGATAACTGTCTGTAAAAAGACCTTCTTCCACTTTGGACTGGACTTTCTACTGGTAATACATGTTTCTCTGGCAGAACTATTGGCTTGGGAATCCTAGGGTAAATTGACTGATTTGGAATGATTTTTACCCCTCCGTCTTCGAGAGCCAATCTTTTAATTTTTCTGCTTATATCATCTGAAGCCAAAGACTTATATTGGATATACCAGTGATCGGGTAATGTTTCTTTGTCATAATGTACACCTTCAATCTGTGCATTTCCTATCCCGACAGTCACACAGTCTTTTAACACCGGCTGTTTTAGTTTAGGATGTACTGTATTTGTTAACTGAAAGGAAGTTTGAACAATTACAGACAAGAATTCACTTTCATCTGCCATAGACAGTCCTTGCACTCCTATCAAGGCTTTCCAACAGTCTTTAAGATGTATGTCTGTCAGACTAATAGCATAATCAGGATAAATTGTTCCATGCTGACAACCAGACATCAAATTTCCCAGTATTGTTCCTATTCTGGCATGATCATATTCATTGTGCCTTGAATCAAACAATTCTGCTATGCAGGGAGTATTTAAACCATGTCTAAATAGGGGAGCCAAACCAATCCTTATAGCTCCGAAATGTAAATAATAAAATCTTCCTTCCTTAGCATATTTCCTAAACTTTCTTATTTCATCTTCTGAGAATATATTGAGTCCTATTATCTGCACATGTGGACCCTTAATTCTGATCTTAACTTCGACTTCTTTGAAGTAATATTTTTTAGAAAGCTTAAACATCATAGGAACCGGATAGATCTCTTTAGTATCTAATGCAGGGGGATTCCAGCTTTCTGGATCTTCTACTTGTTCATGTTCATTTATATCAGACTCAACAGATCTATTTTCTACTTCAGATATGGATCTTTTATCAATGGTAGAAAAAGTTCTTAAAAATTTGGCCATCTTGGAAAGGTATAATTCTATTCCAGAAATTGACTGATAAAGCTTTTATTTACTCAGCACAATGTAAAACAAAGATGCCTTTCAAATGCTCCTGGCTCTTCTCAGGTTCTGTCTATAGAATTATACAGGGTCGTTACAGGGCTCTGATACCAAATTTGGGGTGACCGTTCAAACAGAGCAATTCATAAACAAGAAAGCTATTGGTATACAGAACTTACTTCTTTCCTTTCTCGCTTTCTTGTTTATGAATTGCTCTGTTTGAACGGTCACCCCAAATTTGGTATCAGAGCCCTGTAACGACCCTGTATAATTCTATAGACAGAACCTGAGAAGAGCCAGGAGCATTTGAAAGGCATCTTTGTTTTACATTGTGCTGAGTAAATAAAAGCTTTATCAGTCAATTTCTGGAATAGAATTATACCTTTCCAAGATGGCCAAATTTTTAAGAACTTTTTCTACCATTGATAAAAGATCCATATCTGAAGTAGAAAATAGATCTGTTGAGTCTGACATAAATGAACATGAACAAGTAGAAGATCCAGAAAGCTGGAATCCCCCTGCATTAGATACTAAAGAGATCTATCCGGTTCCTATGATGTTTAAGCTTTCTAAAAAATATTACTTCAAAGAAGTCGAAGTTAAGATCAGAATTAAGGGTCCACATGTGCAGATAATAGGACTCAATATATTCTCAGAAGATGAAATAAGAAAGTTTAGGAAATATGCTAAGGAAGGAAGATTTTATTATTTACATTTCGGAGCTATAAGGATTGGTTTGGCTCCCCTATTTAGACATGGTTTAAATACTCCCTGCATAGCAGAATTGTTTGATTCAAGGCACAATGAATATGATCATGCCAGAATAGGAACAATACTGGGAAATTTGATGTCTGGTTGTCAGCATGGAACAATTTATCCTGATTATGCTATTAGTCTGACAGACATACATCTTAAAGACTGTTGGAAAGCCTTGATAGGAGTGCAAGGACTGTCTATGGCAGATGAAAGTGAATTCTTGTCTGTAATTGTTCAAACTTCCTTTCAGTTAACAAATACAGTACATCCTAAACTAAAACAGCCGGTGTTAAAAGACTGTGTGACTGTCGGGATAGGAAATGCACAGATTGAAGGTGTACATTATGACAAAGAAACATTACCCGATCACTGGTATATCCAATATAAGTCTTTGGCTTCAGATGATATAAGCAGAAAAATTAAAAGATTGGCTCTCGAAGACGGAGGGGTAAAAATCATTCCAAATCAGTCAATTTACCCTAGGATTCCCAAGCCAATAGTTCTGCCAGAGAAACATGTATTACCAGTAGAAAGTCCAGTCCAAAGTGGAAGAAGGTCTTTTTACAGACAGTTATCTATACCAGAAGAACAGCCGTCTACTTCCACAAGCACACCCCGGTCTGAAAAGCAATTGTATATACCTGAAGAGAAACCTTTTCTCGCTGTAAATAAGATGTTTAGAACCCATGTACAGAATTATCCACCTATGGAAGAATATAGATATGCAAATAAAAGATTTGTTAGAGGAGGAAAATGGCCACCAAAAACAAAATTCTGTGTCTCTTCTTCAATGTCAAAATAGCCTGCTACCAGAGCAGATTGTGCACCTCTCCTAGAACATGAATCACAAGAGCCCAATGATTTGGAACAAGTATATCAAGTAGGAAATTACTTGACTACTTGGTGTTCTCATGCTGAAAATGTTCTAGACAATTTAGGACAACAAGCAGATCTGATAAATGAAAATTTAAAATTGTTGTATGAAGAGCAACAAGAAGAGAAGAGAGAAAAAGAGGAAAGAAGAAAAAGAAAAATGAAGAAGAAAGGTAAGAAAATCCCAAAATTTCATGTAGATATGACAGCCCCAAATTATTGGGATTTAGAGGAAGAAGTACCAGAAACAAGTGATGGAGAAGGGACTTCCAGAGACACTGGAAAGTTAACCAGTGGTTCTTCTAGAACGTTCAAAGCAGAAAAACCTTTCGAATCAAAAAAGGAAGTCATGTCTTTAGAACAAGCTGCAATAAAATTTCCATCTTTTATTATGCCATCAATAAAGAATCAAAATAAAGCTCACATCCTGAGAGAAGCTAAGTACCCTAGAGTTGAAGAAGATCTGTTTGCTACAAATTCTAGTGGTTACATTCTAGATCTAGATAACTCATCCAATCCTGGTGAGTCTATTAGAATCTGGATAGGAGCCTTATATCAAATGCAGGTCACAACAAGATTAGACAATGTGTCTATCATGATCTTAGCTGAAAAGAGGATGGCAGGAATAGTGTTTGATTGGTGGATGGCAGGATCAGAGGCAGAAAGAATAGCAGTCATGGAAGCAGGATTAGCTACATTTGAAATGCTGTTAAAAACTCAATTCATTCCAGAACCAAAAGATGAAAAGAAACAGCTATTGACTGACCTTAGCCGCATGGAACTTAAAGATCTAAAATATTTAGATCAATTTGGTAAAGAATTTATGGCTAAAGTCTTTAAAGCTAATCTGTTTAATGATATTGCTCAAAAAGTTTCTTTTTTGTCAAAGTTACCAGGAAACTTAGGAGATCTGATTATGAAAGATCTTGAGGTTCAAATGAGAAGTTTAGAACAAGTTTATTGGGTTGATCTTCTGTTTAGAGTGTCAGAAAAGGTCAAATATTTATGTTGGCAGAAGAAGGCGCATGACATCACCCCGAGTTCAGATGTCTGCAGGACTGTATTACCATGGACGCCTTTTAAATCAAAGAAAAAGAAATATAAAAGGTATGGTAGATACAAACCCAAAAGAGTATCGAACCCAAAGAGACCTTTCAGAAAATTCAGATATTTGAAAAAGAGAACAGCTCCAAGAAACAACAATTGTTGTTTCATTTGTAAAAAGGAAGGACATTTTGCCAGAAAATGTCCCCAGAAATCATCTAGTAAACTTAAAGCTTGTATAGATATTGAAGAATTTCAAGATGATTGGTCTGTGGTAGAATCAGATGAAGAAATTTCTGATGTATATATTCTTACAGAAGTTTCAGATAATGAAGATGAAGAACCTGTACAGAAAATGAATATTTGTACAAATTGTTCTGATGATGATTTTTATAGTGAACAGCACTATAGTGATATAGAAAGTTCTTCAACTATTGAGTCATCAAGTGAGACAGAAGATGATTCAGACTCAGAAACAATTTCTGAAGAAGGATCAGAAGAAACAGCAGTATCAGAGAGGACAAATAGAGGTAAACAAATTGCATCATCTTTACCTCAATTTAATTCTTTATGTCCATTTGAAAAGAAAATTGCACCATCAACTAGTATACCTCTGCCAGAGATTTCAAGAAATGAACAAAATACTTTGTTGAAAAAGATTGTAAAAACAGAGAGCTTGATTTATATTCCAGTAGAAGTTCAAGTAAGAAATGAATGGATTTCAGTAGATGCATTTGTAGATACTGGAGTATCAAATAATCTAGCTCGACCATCTTTGTTCAAATCTCTCTGGAAACCATTAAAAAATATACTAGTTTCAGAAACAATTGGAGGATCTGTCCAGCTCACACATTATGTAGACAATATTTCTTTAAAAGTTGGAGGGAGTATTGTAAAAATCTCTGCAATTCAGCACTATGACCCTTCAGCAAGTCTGATGTTAGGCATGCCATTTATAAATTCTGTGCTTCCAGTCACTATCAGCCAAGATAAGCTGATAATAAATCTAAAGAAAAAAGCTATATCTGTGCCTAGACTAAGCATAGCAAACTCTGAAGCTAGGCATGAGAATAGACAAAAGAAAGTAGGAACTAGAAGGCCGACTAAAGATTCAAATGATTGGCAAGAGGTCCTACAAATCTATGAAGCTAGAGCAGAAAAGATAAACAAACAATTAGCATGCATTGAAGAAAACTGGTCTACAGAACAGAAAGATATCTACCAGAGACTTCTGAAAAGCTGTTCGGACAACCCACAACAGTTTTGGGAAACTGAAAGTCCGATGCAGGAGGTAGTCACCTTACATGACAATGGAGTAAAAGGTAAAGTGATTCCTTGCACACCCTCTGATGAACAAGAAATGAGGAATCAAATTCAAGAACTACTAAAGATGCAGTTAATAGAAATTAGTGAATCTCATTATGCCTGTTCTGCATTTCTAGTAAGAAACCATTCTGAGATAGTAAGAGGTAAACCACGTATGGTGATCAATTACAAACCTCTTAATGCAATTACTCAGAATTTTAATTACCCATTTCCAAGACCAGAAGTAATAATGCAGAAGATTCAACATAGTAAGGTGTTCAGTAAATTTGACATGAAGTCAGGTTACTATCAGATACAGATTCAGCCAGAAGACAGACACAAAACAGCTTTCATATGTCCAGCAGGATTTTATCAGTGGAAAGTTGTTCCATTTGGGTTGAAGAACGCTCCAGCCTTCTTCCAAAGAAGGATGGATTATATTTTTGCTAAATATGATTTTATAGTTACATATATAGATGATATTCTGATCCATAGTCCAGATGTAAATACTCATTTAAAACATTTAGAAATTTTCCTTGAAGAAGTTAAAAAGCATGGCATAGTTTTGTCAGAAAAAAGGATGTCCTTATTTCAGGATAATATCGATTTTTTGGGGATAAATGTTGCAAATGGTTCTATTCAAATGCAGCCCCATGTGTTAACAAAATTGACACAGTTTCCTGATGAACTGAAGGACAAAAAGGCAATCCAAAGATTTATTGGAGTTCTGAATTACTTGCACAAATACATTCCAAAACTCTCAGAAAAGACAGCTGCTATAAGGAGACACAGCGACGGAGGATGGTCAGAAGAAGCAACTGAAGCAGTGAAGAAACTTAAAGAAGAATGTCAGCGATTACCAAAGCTTCAACCACCAGGTGATGGTTTATTAATTTTGCAAACTGATGCTTCTCTTAACTTTTGGTCAGCTGTATTGTTAGAACAAAGAAGAAATAGTAAAGGAGAGATTGAAGAAAATCTGTGTGGATATGCTTCCGGAGAGTTTACAGCAAGTCAGAAAAATTACTTCATAGCTGAAAAGGAAACATTAGCTATCTTCAACGGGATTCAGCGGTTTGAGGTATATCTAACACCGGTAAGGTTTTTAATCAGAACAGACTCCAAAAATTTTAAATATTTTCTGACAGCAAAGATTTCAAGGCAACTTGCAAAGGGCAGGATTTTAGCCTGGCAAATCTGGTTTCAGCAATTTGATTTTGACGTCGAGTGGATTCCAGGTAACTCGAATTTCTTGACAGACGTTCTGACCAGAGACATGAGCAAAATGTTCATAACCTGTAAATATTCAGTTTTTGAGATCCCAGGGAAAGGCCCTGCAGATGATAGTTTCGCAACCTTTGTAGATAGATTTCGAATCTTAGAAAATTATGCAAGTCTTGTCACAGATGAGATCAAGAAATTGGTTGGTTTTAGATTAAGAAGGAATTGGTGGATTAGAAAATGCCAAGCATGGCAGTCAAAAAATCTGGGTATATCTCTAGGCCTTGATGAAAACTTGGTTAAAGTATTCTCTTTACCAAATATGAAGGTGAAGCTTTTCTTCAGAAGCTTATCTGACTTATGGTCTAGCATCTACACAGATGAAATGATCTGGACACTCAGAGTCTTGAATTACTATCAGATCATAGGCAGTGTTGACTTTGCCCTTAGTATTTTTACAGGTGCCAAAATTCTGGATCTAGAAGAAATTCCCATAAAAGAAGAGATGGTAAAATATCTGCTTTCTCTAAGAATTCCAGATATATTTGAGGAACTAGAGTCCTCTTTCCTCCAAAGGATAGATGGCAATTATGCAAATACTGATACTTTTCCTCAATATGAAATTTTTGAGCAGTTTGCAGATTGGAGATTTCAAGAAGGAAAATGTAGAAAAATTCAGGTGACCAGAGTATCTCAATGCATACAAAGATCCCTCCAGTATTTAAAAACATATGCTTATCAGTGGGATTTTCATAGTTTGAGAATGAGAGACAGCATAGAACCAAATCCTTTTTCTCAAACATTCAGTCATGAAACGATTGGTAATTTTGAATCTGGTAACAATCAAGAGTTAATCAAACAGCATGCTGAATGGTTCCATGAGTTTGGAAATTTGAGGTTGGCTGAAAAAATTCAAATTCTTAATCAAATGGATAGCCTGCAAGGACAACCAAAAGCTTTAAAATTTGCAATTAATCAAAAGGCTTTAATCACCATCTCAATTATATCTCCAAATTGGAACAATAATGTCATCCACATCATTAGTCTGATGATCTCTAAAAGAATATGCACTTCAATAATTTTTGAGTTAGGATGGCAGCATAGAGACTGTTTGAGCGAAAATTGCAGGTTATGGGTACAGCACTCTATTGAAAGTTCCACTAATATGTTCCAGATATTTAAATGGGAATCATTAGATGGGATAGAATTGGCAGTACAAAGGTCACCAGCAGCACGAAATGCGTTTAAAGATTCTTTTTTGGATATTGAAATAAGTGCTCTTTCTTTTTTGAACAAGTGGGAAAAACAGGAGTTAATGCATACGCCACTACAACCAGGACTTCACAGAATCAAAACAAAAATCATAAAAGGAGAATCGTCATCTGCAGCATCTCACAGTATGACAAGACCGCCAAAAGAAAAAGGAGAAATGACAGATGCACAAGATCCAAATGAGGGAATCGAAGAACAGTATAACTGACTTATGAATAGATACCATCGACAACTCATCGATGAGTACGAGCCATCTGCCGGATCGTCCAAAGAAGATTTATGGGAGACAAGGAGCCCCACAGGACCTTGGTAAAAGAAGATCGTAGCATAAGAATCTCTTGTCAGCAATGTAATAATGTTGGTTACATGTTGTGACAGGAATCTTTTGTACAAAAGAAAGATTGAGTAGACACCGTCGGTGGAAAAAGATACCGACAGGACCCTCAATTATTTCTACCTTATGTCATGTCTTAGCTAAGTTTAGATTCGTTTGAGGTCTATTTAAGAAGGAGTCTTCATGAGTTCAGGCATCGTTCGATTGAGAGCATGTGTTTTGTAATGAACTCTGAGACACTTCTGTTATAATAAGCTTTGTATTCTGTTCTTGCTTTTTATTAATATCGAAGCCTTCTGGGCCGTCTGTCTGAGGACAGTTCTGCACGTCTGAGGATAGTTTCTGTTTCCGAAAGAGGTTGAACTATAAGGCGCTGGAGTAAAGACCCGTGGAGAGAGGTCGTGGAAGACTCGTGCGTGTTCCCTGAGGAGAAGAACTAGAGAGTCAGACTTTTTTTTTTTTCAGAAAGCTGCGAGAAAGGAAAGAAGTAAGTTCTGTATACCAATAGCTTTCTTGTTTATGAATTGCTCTGTTTGATAATAATCAATCTCTTTTATTATATATGCGGAATTTTACAATGATCGGGAGGGCGCCCGCCCGTGCAAGAGCGCACGACAGTCTTGCCAAAACTCCACCGAAATACAAGTTTACAATGAAGCGTTAACTCCTTGCGTCATTGGGCGGGTGGGCACACCCATGCACAAACCCACACCCGAACCTCAACACTCAACAAAGTCACACCTCCGTGCGGTGGGCGCCCGTGTGCGCCATACACACAACCGACTTCCAACTATAGCGCCCGACTCGGCGGGCTCATCCAAGTCTCTGTCGAAATGCGACCTGCGCCTTCTCCAATCTATGCACATCTCCTTGTGCGTTGGAGCAAGAGCGAAGTTCGATGTCTCAAATGTACCTCAGCCTCACCAATATATATGCGCACAATGGTTGTGTGCCCAACCTTGGCCGACCTCACAATCATAACAATGAGCGCCCCATACTTGGTTTGTCCACCGTCGGCTCGCCCTAAGTGCGGGTATTCTCATCGCACACTCATCCATCGCATATACATAACCGTCGTAAGTCATATTACTCCGCGCGCATGTGTGTGATGGTGACCAATACTTAGTCAAATTCGCGAGTCGGAGGTGCGCACGCCCGGTATGAACCGCAGGGCGTTACACCCCTCCTCCTGAGGAGGACACCATCCCTTGGACTATCCTCACTGGAAGGAAAATGTTGCTGAATTGAAAGAAAGTGATGCTTAGAGGTGTGAGAAGATCCTATAATAGGAGAAATAATTCATTTGTACACAAACCCTTATATGCAAAAAAAAAAAAAAAAAGCAAAAACAAAAAACAAAAAACAAAAAACAAAAAAACTACAAATATCCCATCTATATAACAATCAATGTTAATATTCATTACTTAAATAGAAACATTATAAACATTATAAAATTCAATTATTGTAAAAGAAAAATACAATATTTAATTCAATTTTTTTTTTAATAAAAACATTAAAATAAATATTATATTTATTAAAACCTAAAATAAAATGAAGCGTTTATTAAAACTAAATATAAAACCTAATATTTTATTAAATAAAACCCAATACTATTATTAAACCTCATAATACAACATCATATTAAAACTGATAATAAAAAATTGATACTAAAAGCTAATGTTAAAATATAAAACGTAACATCAAACCTATAATAAATATGCACATCAAAATTCCACACATTAAACAAATAAAATAGTTGAAACTTATTAACTTCAAAAATATATAGAATTCTAACATAGATGCTTATTGAAATGCCTTTTTAAAATATATAGAAGTCTAACATAGATGCTTATTGAAATGCCTTTTTAAAATGTAAAGGTGAAGTTTTAAGATCTTCTTTCTTATTAGTCCCCGCCGCAGGCCAGGAAGGGACTATAGTAATCGATATGATGCTCACTAATAATAATTTGAGCTGTTTAATGTTAATTTGAGTTGTTTAAGATTTTCAATAACTAAAGTTTTAAGACTTGCGACATAGCCAAGTTTTTTTCACTATCTTATTTGACCTCTTCTCGAGGCAGGGATGCCATAACCATATGTTATTTTCATATGTTTCCTTAGCATTTTCAATTGTGAAACTAATTTTGGCATTAAATCATTTCAATTAAATGTTTGGGTTATTTAGTTTCTTAGTAATATATATGTTACTGTTTCCTTCGCATTTTCAATTGTAAAACTAATTTTGGCATTAACTCATTTCAATTAAATGTTTGGATTAATTTCAATTAAATGTTTGGGTTATTTAGTTTCTTAGTA
Source organism: Pinus tabuliformis (assembly GCA_031772625.1). Lineage (NCBI taxonomy): Eukaryota > Viridiplantae > Streptophyta > Pinopsida > Pinales > Pinaceae > Pinus > Pinus tabuliformis. The sequence continues at coordinate 1,005,803,156 of CM062819.1, forward strand.
ATATATATGTTAGGCGACACGCACACTGCATGCAACCAGACCAGATAACACATGGCTACTCCATGTACTGCCCATGTGTCTGTGATACCAGTTAGTAGTTCTTCAAGTGTGGTCCTTGTCCTTCATTGAAAGGTATCTCATACTTATTTTGTTGGCTTTTGTTGTTGCTGGATTTTACTAGTTGGCTTTTGTTGTTGCTGGATTTTACTAGCTATGATGTGCAGAGACCGAGATGCTAGCTATGATGTGGGATATTCACAGAGACTGATGCTAGCTATGATGTGGGATATTCACAGAGACTGTGAATATGGGATATTCACAGAGACTAATAGCAGAAGATGGGTGAGAAATTGAAAGGTACCTCATACTTTTTTGCTGGCTTTTGTTGTTGCTGGATTTTGCTACATCGTTGTTGCTGGATTTTGCTAGCTATGATGTGGGATATTGTTGTTGCTGGATTTTGCTACATCGTTGTTGCTGGATTTTTCTAGCTATGATGTGGGATATTCGTAGAGACCGGTAACGAAAGATTAGCTATGATGTGGGATATCTGGATTTTGCTAGCTATGATGTGGGATATTCGTAGAGACCGAAACAAAAGATTAGCTATGATGTGGGATATTCACAGAGACAGGTAGCGGAATATGGGTGAGAAAGGACAAGGAAGAGGTTGTTGTAGCCCAGATAGATCCATTTATTTGTTGGTCAAGAACGCAAGAAAGTCAATAAAAACAGGTCCCAGAGACTTATGCCCAAGCCACATTACCCTTCTCTTAAAAGCACCAGCGAGGACCTTGCCCAATGCGGACAAGCTACTTCGTTCCTTACCTTTGACTTGATTACTACTTTCACCCTTTACTTATTGCCTCTTCACCCAACGAAGTCTAGCCCTTACTATCGCTAAAGCCGAGAATAGCAGTAGCGTAGGCACTATCACCATGAACCTTTCACCCCTGCGTTCCATTTCTTTCTTGGACCAACGAGGGGTAATTCTCCCAGCCTGGCAGTAATGAAAATCAAGTAAAAGTGAGCAAGCAGACGCTCAACCTAAAAGCCATTGATCCCATCAAGTTGTAGCAGCCAGCCCAGACCATCAATCCGAGCAATCGTAGCTTTTTTATCCTCCCTAGCTGCCTGTGTGAAACGTCTTCAAAAGCCATTCTGAAAAGGGAAAAAGTGACTTTCATTGTGAAGTTGGGGTTCCACATATCAGGTCAAAAAGGTGTATTTACAGCGTGCTCAAATGGCTATAGAACTGGTTTATATCTAATCTGGTGCACCATCAGTCAAGGTCAAAGTTGTAGCTTCTATGAAGGAAGGTGGGTTGTACGGGTAACTGTTAAGGCAAGTGCTATTTCATGGACTATAGCATCATTAATGCACCAGGCAAGTGCTATTTCATGGACTATAGCATCATTAATGGATCAGATTGCCGTCACCCGGAGAGCCCATCGCATGCATGGATGCACATTGCCTACCTCATACATACCATCGACTCATCGCGATTTTCCGGCGACTACACCGCACATGCTCCTGCCTGGCTCACTGTGCAGACTTGCTCCAGTCTGACGATATTAATGTTATTTATATCATTAGTCGATTTGAATTCGAATTCAAATTTGAATTTAACCGCCCACTTCGAATTCAAATTTGAATTTAACCGCCCACTATACAGCGCTAAAGCCTCCCCCTTTTTTTCAGTGAAAAGCCTCCCTTTTACGTGAATCTAAAGCTCCATTGCTCGTAGTGGAGTCATTTTCCAGTTGTCAACAGCGGCAGCAGCAAGAGGAGGGCGAGATCATGGCAGCGGTAGTAAAAAGCCTTCCCCTTACGTGAATCTAAAGCTCCATTGCTCGTAGTGGAGTCATTTTCCAGTTGTCAACAGCGGTAGTAGCAAGAGGAGGGCGAGATCATGGCAGCGGTAGAAGAAGAATCGACTATGGAATTGAAAAATTCGTCATCGACTGACCTCATTGCGTCCTGCGGGATGAGGACCCAGAAGTGTGAAGGGTTTTGGATACAGGCCAACACAATACCAGCAGTGAAGGTCATGCAAAGGGAATTCCAACCGCTGCAGGACGACATTTTCTTGGCTTCATTACCAAAAACGGGGACAACATGGTGTAAAGCATTGCTTCACACCATCGTCCAATTTTGCAAAGAAGACACGAATTTCGGGGCTTCTGTGGAAGACCGAAATCCCCATTCTTTGGTACCCACCATGGAAGCTTACCTCTTCGATTCTACTGTTGAGCATCAACAGTACGATGTTTCCATTTTTTCCAAGTTTCCATCGCCGCGTGTGCTGCACACCCATTTGCCATTCAGTTTGCTGCCTCCTCCTGTCAGGTCTTCTGCTTGTAAGATTGTTTACATTGCTCGCAACCCCAGGGATGTCTCCGTTTCCCATTGGAAATTCTTCAATAAACTCCATGAAGATGAGTTCTCTTATTCAAATGGAGATTTGAGCAAGGAAGCTCTGTTTGATGGGTTTTGCTCTGGATTTTTCCATGGCGGCCCATTTGCGGCAAGCGTCCTGAGTTATTGGCGTGAAAGCAGAAAGGATCCAAATAAGGTGATGTTTGTTACTTACGAGAACCTACAAGCCGATTGCGTGGGTTGTGTTAAAAATATTTATATAAATCGATTATTATCAAAATATTTATGATTCAAGCATTGTTCTTAAATGGTATATTAGCTAGTTTACATTGAGTATAGCATGAAACTTTTTTTTTTTTTTTTTAATGTAATGTATTATAATAAATAAGATACATATGGAAATTTGGTATCCCTAAGTTAGTTAAGTGGTTAGTGAATTACTTTAAATGGTTAACTGTTTTGAATTTTATATGGCCAGTATTGTGAAATGTATTATGTATATATACAAACAATTTTAATAGTTGAAAGGGTAATGATATTTTTTATTCATATTTATATAGGTATTATTTTATTTTTATTTTGAATTGTAAAATAAATTCTATAAGTAAATGGGTTATTTTGGAAATATTTTAAGAAAATGTATTTAAAAATAAATTTTTATTTTAAAAAAATTACATTATCTATATAAAAATATTTATCATATAAATCGATTATTATCAAAATATTTATGATTCGAGCAATGTTCTTAAATGGTATATTAGCTAGTTTACATTGAGTATCACATGAAACATTTTTTATTTTTTTATAAAAAAATGTAATGTATTATAATAAATAAGATACATATGGAAATTTGGTATCCCTAAGTTAGTTAAGTGGTTAGTGAATTACTTTAAATGGTTAACTGTTTTGAATTTTATATGGTTTTTATCTCCAAAACAAATGCATTTCAAGCTAATGAAATGTTACATGGTGCTAATTATTATTCTAAAAATGTTTATCCAAATGAATTTTAATTTTTATTCATATCTTTTTCCTTTTTTTCTTTTTCCTACTTTTTTAACACCCCATATAATAGGTTTTACAATGCACATTTAAATTTATTTTGAATGAGACTTCTTTTTCTTATTATTGGCTTGATTTATTTCTAAACTCTATCATAGGGAAACATAGGCAAAGTCTTCTACCCTATAAGTTGGAGAACCACATTGACCTCTATCAAGGAGGTGCTCTTCCAAATGTGTCATTTCATAAGACTACCATGATTCTCATCTCACATGATATTCATCTAGCATTTGAGATTGAGATGGATTCTTATAAACATGCCATATGGGTGGTATTAATTAAATGTTCAAGATCCATCACCAACATATGTATATATTGGTTTAAGTAGTGAACATTCACTACAATATTTACTCAAGAAATAAACTATTGTTCACAATGATAATAAGCACCTTGAAATTCCACAAACATAGAATAGCATTATGATGAATGTTACGTGAAGTTAATCACTTATTTGTTAGTATAAATTAAACATCATGATTAATTACCAAAAGGAAAGCACAAATAATGACACTGATCTCCTATCATGGTGACTATCAATTGAATTGATGATGGTTTTGCAATTTAACACTATGGTTTAAATGTTTTCAAATAAGCTTAATTGTGTCTATACTTTATATGCATATGCAAATTCTATGGAATTTTATGATAACAACAAAACATGAATAACTATAAGACAACCTAGAAAAAAAAAACATTTTGTTAAAGTTGAATTTTGTTTGTGCTACTTCAAGATTTCACATATTACCACTATTGCATGAGGAACACCATTCTCAAAAATATCAAACATGGTCAATGGGGTCTAGCATGGGTGGTTAAAGTAGTGTGTGATTTTCCTTTGTATCTAAGTTTGATTACCTATGAAGTACATGCTTGTTTCTCATGGCTAATTTGCCTCCACAAGGAACCACTTCATATGGATGGAGATCAATGCACTTTCTGGTAAATTTGGAAAAATATATCATCCCTAGCCATGATCAATTAGATTTTTTTTCTCATTTACAAGTTATATGTTAAATTTACATTCTTGGTGAATAAATTTCAAACAAATAAAATATTAGGAAACTTTGGGGTGGAGAAGAATACCATACTATAAATATATTTCTTATTTTCATAGATGACACAAATGGTAACCACATTTTTCAAATATTGTTTTCTCTGAATAACATTTAATTCAATAATTTAAAAATTGTGAAAATTTCTTGGAGTTTTATTAATGAGAAAACCGTGGGAATTAATTTTAATATATTTATTGGATGTTTGTTGACCATTAATAGGGATAATGACTATCTTATCTTAGTTGTGGATCACTTCAATGAAATTATCATGATGATACCATATAAAAAAAATACTTTTAGTCCATTATGTATAAAAATATACTTTTAATGCATTACGTCAAATACTTATTCTATGATAAGGTGTGGATGTATTTTTGTTTACCATTAATAACTGTAACATGATTATGAGAGTAGATGACACAACTAGATTTCACCAACATTGTTGTCATTAAATAACACCAATAAGAAGAAGTGTATCACATGTGAGAAATACCATTACACCAAATACTAATAATAAAAAATATAAGAAAGAAAAAAAAATGGTTTGAAGAACTTGCTCCACAAGTAGGAATGACTTAAAAGTCTTAAAAACGTGGACAAATCCATGTTCAAAACGGTATTTAAATGTGTAATTATATTTTATTTTTACTAATAGAAGGATGATACGAGTTAAGGGGAACACCCTATCGATTTAGATGAAAGAGGGATACTAAATTCGTAACTTGTACTCCAAATTGATTCAATGGGTAGTGAGGATTTATTACACTAATTAAAATACTAAACATGGCAATGATCTATTTGAGGTCTGATGTAATAAAAATCTATTTATAAGAAATATCAAATGATTAAAAATAAATATTATTGTTGAAAATATGAATCGATATACAAAATATCTAATCATTAACTTACTTTTATACATCACTCTCCTAATAGATCCTTGCCTCTAAATCTTGAGGGAAAAAGAGCAGCTCATGCTATATGGGGTCCTTTTCCTACCTTTTTCAAATTTTGTTTGTGTATGACCAATTGCACTTAACTTCAATGGATAAGAGGTTTTAAGATGACCATCAGTAACGAGGACAAATAACTCAGTATCCTATTATATTGAAGATGCTTAATATGGTGATAAGAGTAAATATTGCTCAATGCACATACTAGGAATCATATGATTAGTAATTCCATCCCACATAAATGCAAAATATAGTTGTAACAAAGAAGATAAATTTTCTTATAGAGAATGTTCAAGTTGAAAAAGCTCAAACAATCTGATTCATGGCTTTCCTTAATGATTTCTACTTGCATTTCCGCTCACAAATAGTCATGAAAAGTGTGGATTTAGATTGTGGTATGAAATATATATATAATATACACAATTATAATCCCCTTATTCTTGTTGCCAAATATTTTTATTAACTATATCTATAAGGTCATCAGAATTATTGTTTCATAGTTAGCATCAACACAACAAATGGAGTGTTATCACCAAAAAATTGATCATCTAGCCCAGTTTCCGTATATGCGCACATCTTCCTTATATGCGCACATCTTCCGTATATGCCCAGTTTCCGTACATCACCCTTGGAAGCAAATGATAACCAGCAAAGATCTAATCTGCATGTTTGAGGATTTCCATGGCACTTGACTGTGAACATATAAATATTGGTCCCACTTTTTGGCAAGCCATGCACATGGAAATCTCCTATGTGGACCCTCAATCAAGTTTCTAACCCTCAACCAAGTTTTGAAACCTTGATCGAGGGCTTAAAACATCAATGAAGTCTTTTAAACTAAAAACAATTATATATTTGAAAAATACCTTGATCAAGGGTTTTAAAATACCACAATTGAGAGCTTTTAAGGAATTTTAAAAAATGTGATTGAGACTTAGACATCAATAAAGGGCTTCAAAATTAATAATCCTTCGCCATTTTTGTGAGTTTTCATGGAACTTCATCTTTTTCAATGGGTGAATTTATTTCATCTCTTCCATGGAAATTAGTGGACTTGGTGCATATATATTCATCATTGAATTCTCTATCCAATGACAAAACTTTCTCATTTTCTCATTTTTATCATTCTAAAACTTATACATATAAATTTATCAAATAGTCAAGTCCCCCAAAGACAAAAAGATATCTCTAAAACTACACAACTAAAACATTTAAAAATATGTGTGTGCACTCTATAGATGTTTTCTTATTCAAAAGAGGAGTGTTATCGGTTTTACATTTTAGGTAAAAGGTGAAATGCAATTTTGGGAACAAAAATCTGTCTTTAATTTGTTCACTTCAAAAAAAGAATAAAAAATATGTTTTCAATTGTTTTTATTTAAATATCAAGGATTACTTATTCATTCAAATATATGAGTTTGAAGGTTTCAATTTAAAAAAAAAAAATGTGAAACATCAATTTTTCATTCCCACATTTCACTAAAAAGTTGTTCATATATTTATGGATTCACCCTTTAGCATGAGAAGAAAATTTAGGGCTAGAGTCTCTTCTTTCCCTCCCTCAACTATGGCATGAACCTAAGACAAAATAATTCCACCAATATTCAACTTACATGTGCAAAACCCCTTAGAGAGGGCATTTGTCATTGCTTATTGGTGTCGTTCATGGTGCTTATGTTTGAGAAGGTTCAATTAGGTATTCATTTCATTGTTTACCCCTTCACCATGTTTATTCCTTGACCCGCATTTCAGATGCCCAAACAAACCCATGGTACATGTATCCTACTAAGAGGCCAAAGAAATCCTACAAAGTTCATGTTTGTTCATTTGAGTATTTGTTCAAGGCTCTTGATCATGACAAGCTTCAATAACATTTGAAGATAATTGTTTTCAATGTTTGATGATGATAAGGACCCACAAACCATCTCGGCCCTCATGTAGTGGTTATTTATGGAATGAGGTTGTTATTTCCCTCCCTTGACTAATATCAAGGTTGTGAGTTTTTTTCTATACCAAATATATGTTCAAAGCATCAATACCCAACCATAATGCATGAAACATCTTAGTGCCACCCATATCCAACTCTTAGGGCAAAGACCCCTTAGTGACATCTTGTGTCATTATGTGTAGGGTATATTCATAATACTGGAGCTTCACATGGTTCAATTATGGGTCAAGACCCTTTTTTACCCACTTAATCATGTTTAGGCATCCAAACCCATTTCCATTGCATAAAACCTATTCATGGCACCCATATTCCGCTCAAAGGCCTATACGGAAACTGGGCATATACGGAAGATGTGTGCATATACGGACACTGGGCATATACGGAAGATGTGCGCATATACGGAAACTGGGCATATACGAAAGATGTGCGCATATACGGAAGATCTGCGCATATACGGAAACTGTACATATACGGAAACTGGGCATATACGGAAGATGTGCGCATATACGAAAACTGGGCAAATACGGAAGATGTGCGCATATACGGAAACTGTGCATATACGGAAACTGGGCATATACGGAAGATGTGTGCATATAAAAAAACTGCGCATATACGGAAACTGGGCATATACAGAAGATGTGTGCATATACGGAAACTGGGCATATACGGAAGATGTGCGCATATACGGAAACTGGGCATATACGGAAGATGTGCGCATATACGGAAACTGGGCATATACGGAAGATGTGCGCATATACGGAAACTGTGCATATACGGAAACTGGGCATATACGGAAGATGTGTGCATATACGGAAGATGTGCGCATATACGGAAACTGGGCATATACGGAAGATGTGCGCATATACGGAAACTGGGCATATACGGAAGATGTGCGCATATACGGAAACTGGGCATATATGGAAGATGTGCGCATATACGGAAACTGGGCATATACGGAAGATGTGTGTATATACGGAAACTGGGCATATACGGAAGATGTGTGCATATACAGAAACTGGGCATATACGGAAGATGTGTGCATATACGGAAACTGGGCATATACGGAAGATGTGCGCATATACAAAAACTGTGCAAATACGCAAGATGTGTGCATATACGGAAGATGTGCGCATATATGGAAGATGTGCGCATATACGGAAACTGTGCATATATGGAAACTGGCCATATACGGAAGATGTGCGCATATACGGAAATTGGGCATATACGGAAGATGTGCGCATATACGGAAACTGGGCATATACGGAAGATGTGCGCATATACGGAAACTGTGCATATACGGAAACTGGGCATATACGGAAGATGTGCGCATATACGGAAACTGGGCATATACGGAAGATGTGTGCATATACGGAAACTGTGCATATACGCAAGATGTGTGCATATACGGAAGATGTGCGCATATACGGAAGATGTGCGCATATACGGAAACTGTGCATATACGGAAACTGGGCATATACGGAAGATGTGCGCATATACGGAAACTGGGCATATACGGAAGATGTGCGCATATACGGAGACTGGGCATATACAGAAGATGTGCGCATATACGGAAACTGTGCATATACGGAAACTGGGCATATACGGAAGATGTGCGCATATACGGCAGCTGGGCATATACGGAAGATGTGTGCATATACGGAAACTGGGTATATACGGAAGATGTGCGCATATACGGAAACTGGGCATATATGGAAGATGTGCGCATATACGGAAACTGTGCATATACGGAAACTGGGCATATACGGAAGATGTGCGCATATACAAAAACTGCGCATATACAGAAACTGGGCATATACGGAAGATGTGTGCATATACGGAAACTGGGCATATACGGAAGATGTGTGCAGATACGGAAACTGGGCATATACGGAAGATGTGCGCATATACGGAAACTGGGCATATACGGAAGATGTGTGCATATACGGAAACTGGGCATATACGGAAGATGTGCGCATATACAGAAACTGTGCATATACGGAAACTGGGTATATACGGAAACTGTGCGCATATACAAAAACTGCGCATATACGGAAACTGGGCATATACGGAAGATGTGCGCATATACGGAAACTGGGCAAATACGGAAGATGTGCGCATATACGGAAACTGTGCATATACGGAAACTGGGCATATACGGAAGATGTGTGCATATACAAAAACTGCGCATATACGGAAACTGGGCATATACGGAAGATGTGTGCATATACGGAAACTGGGCATATACGGAAGATGTGCGCATATACGGAAACTGGGCATATACGGAAGATGTGCGCATATACGGAAACTGGGCTAGATGATCAATTTTTTGGTGATAACACTCCATTTGTTGTGTTGATGCTAACTATGAAACAATAATTCTGATGACCTTATAGATATAGTTAATAAAAATCTTTGGCAACAAGAATAAGGGGATTATAATTGTGTATATTATATATATATTTCATATCACAATCTAAATCCACACTTTTCATGACTATTTGTGAGCGGAAATGCAAGTAGAAATCATTGAGGAAAGCCATGAATCGGATTGTTTGAGCTTTTTCAACTTGAACATTCTCTATAAGAAAATTTATCTTCTTTGTTACAACTATATTTTGCATTTATGTGGGATGGAATTACTAATCATATGATTCCTAGTATGTGCATTGAGCAATATTTACTCTTATCACCATATTAAGCATCTTCAATATAATAGGATACTGAGTTATTTGTCCTCGTTACTGATGGTCATCTTAAAACCTCTTATCCATTAAAGTTAAGTGCAATTGGTCATACACAAACAAAATTTGAAAAAGGTAGGAAAAGGACCCCATATAGCATGAGCTGCTCTTTTTCCCTCAAGATTTAGAGGCAAGGATCTATTAGGAGAGTGATGTATAAAAGTAAGTTTATGATTAGATATTTTGTATATCGATTCATATTTTCAACAATAATATTTATTTTTAATCATTTGATATTTCTTATAAATAGATTTTTATTACATAAGACCTCAAATAGATCATTGCCATGTTTAGTATTTTAATTAGTGTAATAAATCCTCACTACCCATTGAATCAATTTGGAGTACAAGTTACGGATTTAGTATCCCTCTTTCATCTAAATCGATAGGGTGTTCCCCTTAACTCGTATCATCCTTCTATTAGTAAAAATAAAATATAATTACACATTTAAATACCGTTTTGAACATGGATTTGTCCATGTTTTTAAGACTTTTAAGTCATTCCTACTTGTGGAGCAAGTTCTTCAAACCATTTTTTTTTCTTTCTTATATTTTTTATTATTAGTATTTGGTGTAATGGTATTTCTCACATGTGATACACTTCTTCTTATTGGTGTTATTTAATGACAACAATGTTGGTGAAATCTAGTTGTGTCATCTACTCTCATAATCATGTTACAGTTATTAATGGTAAACAAAAATACATCCACACCTTATCATAGAATAAGTATTTGACGTAATGCATTAAAAGTATATTTTTATACATAATGGACTAAAAGTACTTTTTTTATATGGTATCATCATGATAATTTCATTGAAGTGATCCACAACTAAGATAAGATAGTCATTATCCCTATTAATGGTCAAAAAACATCCAATAAATATATTAAAATTAATTCCCACGTTTTTCTCATTAATAAAACTCCAAGAAATTTTCACAATTTTTAAATTACTGAATTAAATGTTATTCAGAGAAAACAATATTTGAAAAATGTGGTTAGCATTTGTGTCATCTATGAAAATAAGAAATATATTTATAGTATGGTATTCTTCTCCACCCCAAAGTTTCCTAATATTTTATTTGTTTGAAATTTATTCACCAAGAATGTAAATTTAACATATAACTTGTAAATGAGAAAAAAAATCTAATTGATCATGGCTAGGGATGATATATTTTTCCAAATTTACCAGAAAGTGCATTGATCTCCATCCATATGAAGTGGTTCCTTGTGGAGGCAAATTAGCCATGAGAAACAAGCATGTACTTCATAGGTAATCAAACTTAGATACAAAGGAAAATCACACACTACTTTAACCACCCATGCTAGACCCCATTGACCATGTTTGATATTTTTGAGAATGGTGTTCCTCATGCAATAGTGGTAATATGTGAAATCTTGAAGTAGCACAAACAGAATTCAACTTTAACAAAATGTTTTTTTTTCTAGGTTGTCTTATAGTTATTCATGTTTTGTTGTTATCATAAAATTCCATAGAATTTGTATATGCATATAAAGTATAGACACAATTAAGCTTATTTGAAAACATTTAAACCATAGTGTTAAATTGCAAAACCATCATCAATTCAATTGATAGTCACCATGATAGGAGATCAATGTCATTATGTGTGCTTTCCTTTTGGTAATTAATCATGATGTTTAATTTATACTAACAAATAAGTGATTGACTTCACGTGACATTCATCATAATGCTATTCTATGTTTGTGGAATTTCAAGGTGCTTATTATCATTGTGAACAATAGTTTATTGCTTGAGTAAATATTGTAGTGAATGTTCACTACTTAAACCAATATATACATATGTTGGTGATGGATCTTGAACATTTAATTAATACCACCCATATGGCATGTTTATAAGAATCCATCTCAATCTCAAATGCTAGATGAATATCATGTGAGATGAGAATCATGGTAGTTTATGAAATGACACATTTGGAAGAGCACCTCCTTGATAGAGGTCAATGTGGTTCTCCAACTTATAGGGTAGAAGACTTTGCCTATGTTTCCCTATGATAGAGTTTAGAAATAAATCAAGCCAATAATAAGAAAAAGAAGTCTCATTCAAAATAAATTTAAATGTGCATTGTAAAACCTATTATATGGGGTGTTAAAAAAGTAGGAAAAAGAAAAAAAGGAAAAAGATATGAATAAAAATTAAAATTCATTTGGATAAACATTTTTAGAATAATAATTAGCACCATGTAACATTTCATTAGCTTGAAATGCATTTGTTTTGGAGATAGAAACCATATAAAATTCAAAACATTTAACCATTTAAAGTAATTCACTAACCACTTAACTAACTTAGGGATACCAAATTTCCATATGTATCTTATTTATTATAATACATTACATTTTTTTATAAAAAATAAAAAATGTTTCATGTGATACTCAATGTAAACTAGCTAATATACCATTTAAGAACATTGCTTGAATCATAAATATTTTGATAATAATCGATTTATATGATAAATATTTTTATATAGATAATGTAATTTTTTTAAAATAAAAATTTATTTTTAAATACATTTTCTTAAAATATTTCCAAAATAACCCATTTACTTATAGAATTTATTTTACAATTCAAAATAAAAATAAAATAATACCTATATAAATATGAATAAAAAATATCATTACCCTTTCAACTATTAAAATTGTTTGTATATAACCCATTTACTTATAGAATTTATTTTACAATTCAAAATAAAAATAAAATAATACCTATATAAATATGAATAAAAAATATCATTACCCTTTCAACTATTAAAATTGTTTGTATATATACATAATACATTTCACAATACTGGCCATATAAAATTCAAAACAGTTAACCATTTAAAGTAATTCACTAACCACTTAACTAACTTAGGGATACCAAATTTCCATAATGTATCTTATTTATTATAATACATTACATTTAAAAAAAAAAAAAGTTTCATGCTATACTCAATGTAAACTAGCTAATATACCATTTAAGAACATTGCTTGAATCATAAATATTTTGATAATAATCAATTTATATAAATATTTTTAACGCAACCCACGCAATCGGCTTGCAGGTCCTCGTAAGTAACAAACATCACCTTATTTGGATCCCGTCTGCTTTCACGCCAATAACTCAGGACGCTTGCCGCAAACGGGCCGCCATGGAAAAATCCAGAGCAAAACCCATCAAACATAGCTTCCTTGCTCAAATCTCCATTTGAATAAGAGAACTCGTCTTCATGGAGTTTATTGAAGAATTTCCAACGGGAAACGGAGACATCCCTGGGGTTGCGAGCAATGTAAACAATCTTACAAGCAGAAGACCTGACAGGAGGAGGCAGCAAACTCAATGGCAAATGGGTGTGCAGCACACGCGGCGATGGAAACTTGGAAAAAATGGAAACATCGTACTGTTGATGCTCAGCAGTAGAATCGAAGAGGTAAGCTTCCATGGTGGGTACCAAAGAATGGGGACTTCGGTCTTCCACAGAAGCCCCGAAATTCGTGTCTTCTGTCCAAAATTGGACGATGGTGTGAAGCAATGCTTTACACCATGTTGTCACCGTTTTTGGTAATGAAGCCAAGAAAATGTCGTCCTGCTGCCGTTGGAATTCCCTTTGCGTGACCGTCACTGTTGGTATTGTGTTGGCCTATATCCAAAATTGGAATTCCCTTTGCGTGACCGTCACTGTTGGTATTGTGTTGGCCTATATCCAAAACCCTTCACACCTCTGGGTCCTCATCCCGCAGGACGTAATGAGGTCAGTCGATGAGGAATTTTTCAATTCCATAGTCGATTCTTCTTCTACGGCCGCCATGATCTCACCCTCCTCTTGCTACTACCGCTGTTGACAACTGGAAAATGACTCCACTACGAACAATGGAGCTTTAGATTCACGTAAGGGGGAGGCTTTTTACTACCGTTGCCATGATCTCGCCGTCCTCTTGCTGCTGCCGCTGTTGACAACTGGAAAACGACTCCACTACGAGCAATGGAGCTTTAGATTCACGTAAAAGGGAGGCTTTTCACTGAAAAAAAGGGGAGGCTTTAGCGCTGTATGGTGGGCGGTTAAATTCAAATTTGAATTCGAAGTGGGCGGTTAAATTCAAATTTGAATTCGAATTCAAGTCGACTAATGATATAAATAACATTAATATCGTCAGACTGGAGCAAGTCTGCACAGTGAGCCAGGCAGGAGCATGTGCGGTGTAGTCCCCGGAAAATCGCGATGAGTCGATGGTATGTATGAGAGATAGGCAATGTGCATCCATGGATTCATGTATGTGATGGGCTCTCCGGGCGACGGCAATCTGGTGCATTAATGATGCTATAATCCATGAAATAGCACTTGCCAATAAGTAGGGGTAGCGGCACGTGAACCTTAGTGGCCAAATTCAAGATCGCTATTATTCTCCACGACAACACTAGCACCATCTCTCATTTCCCACGTCTCGATACGAGGTTGAGACAAGTCGTAGAGTGTGGAGAGGTAGTACGTGGGCTACACGCATGTCCTAGAGTGTGGAGAGGCAATATGTGGGCTACATGCAAACCTTGCATGCCCACTTCCAAGTTTCCTTTCCTATATTTAATTTAATTTATATCTATTTTTTTAATAATTTTTCTATATCAATGGCTCTGCAAATTTAATATAAAACATTATACCACCTTTTCATGCAACATGTTTATATGTTCACATATGTATAAACTATATCATCTTGGTCTTCATTACGCTGAAACTCTGAATCAAGGCCACCATCAAGGTATGAGTTGGGTGAATTATGCTGAAACTGTGAATCAAGGCCACCATTAAGGTAAAGGCCACCATCAAGATAAGCGTTGGGTGAATTAGAGAAGATTTTTTCATTTTATAAAGGTGTTTGCTACCTAAGAAGCCTATATGAGCTTTCACAAGGATGTTTGTTGGTGCTGGTCATCCCTATCGCTTCTCTCGCTAGCTGGGGGGATATGCCCTAGTGCTTATGGGATGCTACCTCGTCCCGTACTGATATTTATGGGATGATAAGACCTATCACTTAACCTACGAGATGATAAGATAAGCCCTATCCCCTACTAATATTCAGATGGGGTAATTGTGGAACGCGATGAATCGTATTGTGGAGTTGTGTTGGAAAGGAAGGGGAACTTGCCTCCGAAGGTGAGATAAGCATGTGTTAAGAATCATGCTAGCCTTCGTTCTTTGCCTATGGGGAGTACAACCTCTCTTCAAACTGCCTATGATAGGATTTTATCCTTCCGTGTGAGCAATCATGGCAAGTGAGAAAGACTGAGCTTCGTCCCTAAAACATTCCACACCTCGCTCATCAAAATTAATCATCTATCCAATATGTAGGGCCTTAGACTGACTATAGTTATGCGAGGTGCGCTAATGCCCTAAATTGTCAAAAGTGGCAATGAATTCTATATTCTTGCATCTCTAAGTTGGACAACCTCGACAACAAGATTTTCAATGAATTTGCATGGGAGCCACAATGCGCCTAATAGCTGAAACCTCTGCTTGCCACTTGCATCCTCATGCAGCGCACCTGTTTTCACCTACATGGGCCACTTGTGGATGCAAGCCACTTGTTTTTGTTTTCATGCTCACCACTCGTTAATGAAATATAGGGATATATCTGTCTTAATGATATCTTAGACATTAAATGCTTAATAACTAATGCTAACATTATGCTGGCATTCTATGAGTTATTTTTTCTTTTATTATGCAGATATGCTGGGAGTTCATGTTGTTGTTATTATACTCGCAGGAGTGTGTATAAACTATCCATAAATAATCCTCATTACCGAAGACACCCGCTTTCATTGCTTAGTTAGCACCATGGTCTACTAAGAAATAGATTGAACATAAAAGGCTTATTAATCAGAAAACACTGATCCATCCCGGGCCTGGTTAGAACAATGAGGTTCCCCCTCTTTGACATCTAATGAAACTTGTTTCAATCACTATGATATGATGAAACTTGTTTCAATTACTATGCTCTTCAGAAGATTTAAAGCTACGACATCCTAGTAGTATACTGGAGCCGGAGACCAACTGTAGCGGTTTTTCACTAATCAAGACACTTCGTTCAAAGCTTTTTTGCTAACCAAGACACTAGTAGACCCTTCGAATTTGAACCCGAGTTAGCCAATATTATAGCGGTTGGCCTTTGTCTACCTTGAAAGAGCCAGTCAGGTCCTGAAGGGTGGGGTCCTGATCGAATCTTGACCTGAATTTGGTCCTACCAGCCAGGTGTTTATCATCAAGGGTTCAATTCCAGGTAAAATACTTTTACCAAAATGGGACTTGTCCTGAAGGGTCGATATCCTTTGATCCTGATAAACTTTATATCTATCTATAATTACATGGAATGAAGAACGTTCTTCGAAAGCCTACTTGTATAACATATATCCTGATGAACTATTTATTCCCCAGGAACCGGCCTCGAAAGAAAGATACATTAGAAGAATCGATCGAAAGGAATCAATTTCTAAGGATAGTGCTCAGTCCTTTGCATTTGGACTGAGACTGATCACTTGAAGTTGGGGAAATATTGAAAGACTAACGGGATTGCACACTATCGTTTTTGAATATTTCAAGATGGATCATAGGAAACTAATGATGGTATCTGCATATTTCAAAATGGATCATAGGAAACTGATGATGGTATCTACAGATACAAGTTGATAAAACTCTTCATAAACTTGTATTATAATAATGTGATTAGTAGTTTTAACTTCACTAAATGTTACTGACATCAGTGATATTATGCATTATAAAGCTACTAATTACTTTAACTAATTATGGAGGTCTTCATGTCACTTGCAAAATCATGATATGCTTTTGTTGTGCATAATTTGAATTTTTATAAAAGTCACTTTTTTATTTTCATTTTTATTTATCAATTTATGCTAGTGATGATTAACCTATGGATACTGCGAGGCATAGTCTCTTCATCTGTGCAATATTAATGTTCGTTTCTCACATGAAAATACATTGATGGACTAGTCACAGTATCTTGAGGTACATTGGAGAACTGATTCAAGATACTTAATGATGAAACTCCACGGTTTTTAGGCACTTCAGTGGTCTTAACAATTAGCTTTAAGTGGAGATAGTTCTTGGCTTTTTCGTTCTTCAAGACTTTGTCTAAGTTCTATCCCGAGCATTTTAACCTCACCTTCGCCCCTGCTACCTTCCCTATGGGTGCCACTCCCTTTGATACTGGAGTAAAAATTGAAAAATCACAAAATTTAAACTTAATCCACTGGTGCCTCTTCAACATCACATCATTTAAACTTAATCCACTGGTGCCTCTTCAACGGAGGTTGCTTAACTCCTTCTATAATTGCAGAAGCAAGCACAACAATTTGGCTTCTGCATTCTCTTTCCGGTCAAACCAAAGACGGAGAGTCTCAGGACATGTATACACTGAAAAGAGCAAAAAATGTGAAGGCGTATGGTGTTTATTGCCAAAATTTATGTTCCTGTCATGTGGCCGATTCTAATAGCTTGCTATCTGAATGCAAGAGTTGAAATGAAGTGTTGCCAGTTGTAGACTTGATTGCTTCTATATCAACCATTTTATTTTTATATCAACCATTTTATTCCTCCAAAATGTTTGACAAGCATATGATGTTCTAGTTCAGCGCTTCTGATAAGTTTCTTCTAATACGATCATTGTACTTGCTGGGCCATGGATGGGAGCCCACTTTACCAGTTGCACAAAATCTTGTTCATAGCTCTTTGCCTTAACTTCGAAGTCAACCTGCTCAACAACATGTTCCCTGCTTCTCCCCTCGAAGTAGAAACTAGCTGCCATGCAACCCTCCTTGTAGGTGCTTTACATATTTAAGTATAAATACATATGGATCTCCCAATCTCGTATATAATATATATGTATTTCTAAATACATATAAATCACACAAATCAATTAAATATGATTTAAAGAAAATGAATTTAATGCAAATATTCATATATTGTTGCAAATTAAATATAGAATTCTATCATAGATGTTTATTGCAACGCCTTTTTAGAATCCACATGTAAATTTTTAAGATTTCTTTCTTATCCAAATATAGCAAGTTACTTACATATTTATACATTCTAAATATATATCCTAGTTCAATTAAATATTGTTTAAAAAAATGAATTCAATGTAACTATTCATATAGTCAATATGTAATAAATCTTTGGATATTTATATGTATATAAATATGAATCATCCAAATCATCCATATGTAATAAATTTTTGGATATTTATGTGTATATGCATATAGATTACCCAAATCAATTAAAATATTATGCAGAGAAATTGATTTCAATATAATTATTTAGATAGCAAAATATATTATATACACAACAACAATGTCAACGATGTATTTTTCAACCGACTTTATATCAAAAAGGATGGGCACATAAGAATTACACAATAAAAAACTAATGAATGACGAGTATTAAATTCATCAAAATTATATGCCTTAAACAAATCTAATGACGGACCGATATTAACTTCAAATTATATACAGCATTAAAATAATCGCTTATTGAAAGGCCTTTTTTAAATGGAGAAGTGACGTTCAAGATCTCCTATCTTATTTAAAATTTTGGAATAAACTTATATAACACATATCGCAGGCTACATTAATATATAAAAGATCTTTGGATATTTTTATTTAGATGTATACAGGTTTTTCGGATCAATTAGACAATGTTTACAGAAAATTAATTCAATTTAATTATTTATATCAAATAATTTTATATAAATATTTGTTTGGATGTTTATGTCACATATATTTCTTCAATTTAAGTTAATATGTATTAAATCTTTTGATATTTATATGTACATAAATATGATAGTTCTTAATTTAGTTTTTTGGTAAATATGTACGCTTTGTGGCTGGCTCGTCTTTGAAAGCAGGAGGAGAATTATCAGGATCTTTGCTCATAACTTGTTGATGGTGTAAAATTATGACAATTAATATCTGTGGAATTATAGTTTCATTAATGTATTGGTAATATATATTATTTATTGAATTTTATATTTGGTTAAATTTACGGAATGACACATATTGTTTTGGTGCATTAATGGAATTATAGCTTTACAAATATATAGCCAAAAATTATGGCAGAATTGTTAGGGTCAAGGTGCACTAGTGGGTGAAACCAATGTTTTCATGATTTTGTGGTCAAGAGGTTAGCTTTTGATAATGAATTTTAGTTTTTCTAAAGCTTCCATGAGAACAGAGTCTTCAACCTTGTTATAGAAACCACCACCATCTTTTAGTTGATGTCAGATTTACAAGTGAATTGTCATTATAAACTACATTAGTCATCCCTTGGATTTTCACACTCACCTAATTAAGAATAGTTCACATGCACTAACCCATACTCTAAAATCTACCCTAAAACCACAAAAAAATAATCAATAAAAAAATATTACTAAACCTCAAATTTTATTATAACAAAAAACCTAACACCGTCAACTACATAGTCATTCCCACTATTACAAAGATTAGCCATTACCCTTACCCACAATTACATCCATCAGCCATTACCCTTACCCACAATTACATCCATCCCTGAATTAGCCAAAGCTTTCAATGCATCTGTGTTTGCTTCGAAAATCATCGAATTCCGGATGTTGTTTTTCATCAAAGTTACCACCTGGTTTGCACAGGTGCTCCACCTCTCAATTGGTATCCATAAACTGTTACCCTACTCAAATCAAATCTTCTGCCAAAAATATAGAAAAAAGGAATCAAATCCGCTATTGAAGAGAAATTGAAGTTATGATTTCATTTCATGGTCGTGAAATAACTCATAACTAAAACCTCCATGAAGGCGCAAAGAATGCATTATCAATTGTTTAGATTTGGATAACCGTTATTCATTCAATGCTTTATGGATCGTTTGGATTTGACACCATTGTCATTCATTCAATTTGATCCAACTGTAATAGTCGAGTAGTATATCAAAAGTTTTAAGATCTTCGATTACTCTTTAATCATGATAATCCTGATGGCTGTTAATTAATAAATGTAGTAGTCGAATGATTATGTTTTTCACCTTGAAAATTATGGAAATTTTAATTATATTTTGAAAAAATTTGAAAAAATTTGATACAGATTTTTATAAATCTAATTAAAAGCTGTCAAATTTTATAGTTAGGTGTTTTAGAGGATTTTGATGGTGCTGAATCTATTTCTAACATCAAAACATGATTCAAACATTACTTTTACAAGACTTTTTATTTTTGTTTTGCCAAGATTCTGACCACTTTTAAGGGCGATTCCTCCACCTTCATAAACAAGTCCTTGATAAACAAGATAGTAATTTTTTAATCAAATTTAATAAATATGTTTTTATCTTTAATTATAATAAGTCACAACATATATTTATTTTTAATCAAATTTATGATAAATAATAATATGTATTTATCTTTAATCATGATAAGTGATTAAAGATAAAAAGTATAATAATTTTTTAATTAAATATAATAAATATATATTTATTATATGATTTAGATATGGTTAAAAAAAAAGTGGTGTGAATTCCATTTATTTTTTTAAAAAGTGGTGTGAATTCCATTTATTAATATAATGGCTTACAAAATATCTTAATCTTTAAATTTAAATAATTCAATCAAATTTTAAACGACTAAAATTCACTCATTTAACCAATTTTTTTTTTTATATATTCCAATTTCATCTATTTTTATGCTGATAGGCATCCCTCTTATTGGAGATGGGCACTTTAATCATTTTCTTAATTAATCTTTTTGATCAGATGGCCTAAATTGAAATATGCCAGTATATTCCCGTGGTTGCCACTATATCAATGGATAGAATTCATGTCACTAACTTACTTGCATGTCTAAATCACATGTTTAAAGCATACTTAAATTAATTTTTTACAAAGAATGATTAAAAATTTCCCATACCATTTGTTAATTGCCACCTATTATGATTAAGACGAAGTGGAAAGATTAAAAATGGTTGTGGAACGTACGAATCGCCATCACCATCTGTTTCAATTTCGCTTAGACATCACTCGCCGTTTCAATTCTCCTATATGAAACATGGCCAGAGGGATGTAAGACATTGATTTAGCATGGAAATCACTAACAGTTTCAATTTCATATAGCCATCACTTACCATTTCAATTGGCCTCCTCCATGCAGATGTTTCAATTGGCATCCTCCATGCAAATAATGACACATTAGATGAAGCTTTGCTTGAGGGATGTAACATAGTATATGTCCCGAAAATGTAAGATAGTGTATGTTGGGAACTATGCGTGTAATGCAAATTGATACAGTTGCAAAGATTTAACGAATGAATGCATGATCCCCTCAAAGACATGGGAAGAACTCTTGTTAAGGGGATATGCCATGAAGGCTGGCCGTTATGGATGAACTGTGTAATCTGAAGTAGAGTTTGGTGCTCGCTCTTATATTAATCGTCGCCAGTTTTTTGCTCCTCGATTCCTATCATGTTAATTTGGTGCTATCGTTTATTTCGTAAAGAATCATGGATTGCCTTCGCCTGGTTCCTTTGTATCAATACATGAATCCCAATCCCCAACACCCTCACCCTCGATTGAATCAATTGGTGGAATTCCTTATAACAACAGCTCTGTCTATAAGGTGATTGAACCTAATATCGGTGAATCTTTTTCTGTTTTCTCATTGATAGTAGTCAATAGTAACGTGAGAAAAATTTTAGATGGGTTAGCCAATTTTAATAATATTTTACGATAATTTTATAATAATTTTTATTTAATTTAATGGGTTTTAAGAAATGGGAACATAATTGAATTGAATTTTGTTTTGTGGATGGATGCATGGTAAGCAATGTAGAAGGGGAGGCGTAATGTTCCGAAGGTGGAAATCAACCTGAGACATGCTCGGGCAGCCATAAGGAAAGAAATTTTAGAAAGGGAACAGAAACCGGAGATGGGGGATTTCTCTGTTCCAATTGGCGACATCTACCAAAATGGCCGTGCCGTTTAGTAGTAAAAATTTATTTCAAAAATATATATACACACTCTCGTTCATTATATCTTAAATACATGGATTTCGGTCACTGTTAGTAGAGCTTATTTGATTTGAATTTTTATGTCTTTTTGTCATTAAGAGTTACAGGGAACTGGAGAAGCATTTCAAGATCTTCGTATACCGAGAGGGGGAACCACCTTTGATTCAAATGAGATGACTAGCTCGTAGAAAAAAGAAGGGAATCGATTGTGTATAAATTCTCCATGATATGACTAGCCCATAGAAAAAAGAAGGTTCTGGTCTTTTTTAGTGGACCATAAGTCTAGCTGTAGTGTATCTCGACATTTATTTATGAGGCATTTATTGATCCATTCAGTCTTTCATTAATTTCATTGATGCAGGCAGAAATAGTGGCTTAAGAAATCTCAACAATCACCCTAATGTTCATCCTTTTTACACAATTTTGCCTTTTTCTTTTAGAACCGAAATGCCTTTGGAACAAGGCAAAAAAAATGCATTTGCGCTTTATAAACATAAATGTTCGTGATTCACCAGAGATCACGATCTAACTGAATCGACGGTCCAGATTAAATCGCATCATCGCAAGTCGCAAGGGTCTTGATCTGGAGCTTCCCTTTGTTAAAGTCCCGATGCAATTTATTGTGCTGATCGCTTATCGGCAATCATTGCTTCCCCTCGGCTTAAGGCCTTATCGCCCCCACTCAAATGTTCTGATGCGATATGTCGGTAATTGCTAATCGCAACTCATGAAGACTTGGGGTCCGCCTTCCTCTTAAACAAACTTGTGATGCGATAGGTAATGGTTCACAAACCCGACAAGTTACAAAAGTTCCTTGTATAACATTTCAAATCCAGATTTCGAATCCGCTAAGTGTTTGCGCTAATTGTTAGTGTAACTTGGATTTTCGCGTGTAGGACCAAAACCATGTAATTAAACTTCGCTGATCCAATATCAGTGATCCAATGGCTGGGATTTAAATCGGAAACAAACAATGACGTTTATAGAAAAGGCCACGATTATTTTGTAGTGGAATTATTTGATGTAAAGAAAACAAAAAATATATTTTACGACTCAATGTTCTTTATGTGGTTGCAATGTTGGTTAAATTGATTATTTTAAACATTAATGTTGTTTTTATGTACAAAATTGTATATCTCTGGTCTTAAAATGTCCTATTATGTTGTTCTTATTTAAATCCAATGTGTGCAATTTAGATGTGTTTTTTTCATTTATGTTGCTTTGCTCCTGTTTTACCTTAAGAAACCAATTTCCTAGTTGTAGAGAAATTGTGCTTAAGACATTAATAAATATTATTTACTGTCACTTATTTTTTGTTGTGTTTTCAAATGACGGACCTAGAAAACTTGGTATTTAACCCTTAATACATGTATGACCAGAACATCTTAGAATGCCATTTGTTGCTAGATATAAATGATGAGTGAAGAAAGCTTGAAGGAGAAGTTAAAGATAATATGATGGTTTTTCATAGAAACTACTATGTGTAACCTAGATGAATTATGAAAATGAGAACTGAATCATAGACAATATGATGCTTAACACAGAAACTACTATCTCTGACTCTTAGAGACGTTAAAAATAATATGCTAGTCTTTCACAGAAAATATTATCTATAACTTAGAAAGGAAAGGTGGAAACTTCAAGTACAGGAGCGCTCTTTTAAGGAATTTTAACTTTATCTACATAAGCAAATAAAGACCTGCAGCTTCATTACTAGACTTGAAAGAAGAAACGTAACATGGCACATGACAGAGAAGGTTACAAAATTATACCCAACAACTCATGGAAACTTCTTATTCTTTCATTTATCAACGATGATATCAGGAATACGGTGGCCTAGTCTTCGGGTTCTCCAAAATTCCAACCCTTTCTTTGTAAATTTTCATCTTTTTATACATTGTTGAACAGTTGTCAATTTTTGAAACTGCCCAAATTATCTAACTGCTTCTCTAACTATATAAAGCAAAAACTATTACATAATTTTACAGAGGGTAAAAGACACCTCAAAGAACATGAAATAACAGGAACATAACTGAATTCAGAAGAGGACGATAATTGTTGGCTTGCTCTGTTAATCCGCTACCGAGTTCCTCTGTAAATTCCCTAAATGATGTTTAATTCGCTTTAGCCGTAATGAACTGTGTTGACCTATGTAAACCTGGGCTTACGCATGTACCAAGACCTATGTCTTTAATGATCTTCTGAGTCAAACTTTTAATCCATAATGGTTAAGGCCCCTTTCATAAATCCCTATGCAGAATGATTTATTAAACCCAACATAGACTAACCCTTAGTCACATTCACTTATCGGGACTCAATCAACCCTTCTAAACCTTCAATATCCTTTTATTAACCCAAATATATATATGCCCACTTAAGTCACTCCTTAACATTGGTTATACCATGGTATTTACCTATAAACCCTTATATTCGCGCTAAATTCATTATAAACCATTTATAATGAACATACCCATAAAGCATGCATAACATACCTTTTCTGCACTTTTCAAAGCCTCTGCACAGTTCTCTAGGCAACAGATTTGCCTAATAGATCCCCACCATAGATTTGCGCTTAGTGGATCAGATGGTCTACAAAGATTTTGGGTGGGACATAAGCCTAGAGAATACCCTCCCGAAATGGCTGGTTTTCTCTCTCCACTCAGCTGCTACGTGTCGAATGATAAGTGGGATCAGGTGAGTTCCACTAAAAAGCACTTAACATTTTTGCTCCGCCCGAAATCTTGCTTGTAACTTTAAATCTGCCTTTTCGTACGCCTTACAGACCCGCCAGAATTATAAAACACAATATATAGTTTTCAGGTCCGGATCGCCGTCTCAATTCTCAATTGGTGGAATGGGCCAACGCATATACATAAGGCGCTTTACGGACCCGACGAACTTTATAAAACATGATAAATATGATTTCGGGTCTAGCCATCGCATATCGCACTTGGCGGAACCCAACGCATATGCATAAAGCATTATCCGATATCGCAGACCCGCTGGACTTATAAAATACAAATTATAGTATTACGGGTCCGGCCCGCAATCGCAAATCGCAATCGGCATATCCATATTCACATATATAAAGTGTTATGCGATGATCATGGACTCGACAAGGGAATTAAACATAATATATGTAATATCGGGTCCGGCCATCGCATATTGTAATCGGCAGAACACATATATATATGTAAAGATGCTCTATGCTGCAGCGGACCCGAAGAACTTTATAAAGCGTAATATATATATTTCAGGTCCAGACCTTTGACTTTAACACTTGTTCCCTTTGCGAATCTGATATATTTCTTTGTTTCTTTCTTGTTTCAATATGCACATATATATATATATATAATGGGACCTGCTTCATATAACTATTTATATTGCAATTTGACTTAATCACATGGGTCGATTCTTTAACAATTGTTTTCTTTGTGATTTTAATATATAATAAATAAAATGCGTCATTTCTTTTATACCTTGTGGATTAGAGAGCCTCATTAAGGTTGAACCCCTGCAATGATTTTTAGACCACACATTATGATAAAAATGAATAATAAGCTTAAACACAATATAAGGTACAACAACTCCAATGGAAGTGTTACTATTTTATACCTTTCTCTTGCATTTTTTATTATTGTGGTCTTTTGTGTGGATCCCTTCACTTTGTTCATGTCTTTCATAAATGAAAATATTGTTTACATTTATAATATTATTGTTGGGATTTCATGTTCTAGGTGTTTATATCAATATTCTTGAGATTTATACTATTAATACATTCATGTATTGATATCAATGTATTTATGGCTTAAATTCTATTGATTGTTTATAATGTAGTGATATAAATGTGTTATTATTGATGTAATGATGATTTATCATGTTTTAGTTATTTATGATTTGCAATGTGGTTCTTATATTGGTTTTGGTTTATGTTTTTTTTTTTTTTTTTTGTGTTATAACATTATTTATGTTTATATATTGATGCCATGGATTTAGGGCTTAGGTTCAGTTTACTATTTCCTTGGGTTTATAATATTAAATGATTAGGTTTATTTGTTCTTTAAGTTTCTAATATTAATAATTCCTTCAGTTTATCATTTATTCCCTTTGTTTTGTTAATCCCCGATATTAAGGTTTAAATAATAGTCTTAAGGTTTAATATTATCCCTTACATTTACAATGTTTATTCATTCAATTTATTGACGTGCTACTTTCATAATATTAACAATCCCTAGGGTTCATTGATCCATTAGATTTATAATATTCATAGTCACATGGGTTGATCAATCCAATAGGTTTAAAAAGTTAATTCCTATTAATTCCTTGCCATTTTTTATCCCTTTGGTTTCTAATAATTTTCCCTTGGGTTTATTAATTCCCAATGGTTTATAATATCAAATTATTGGCTTTCTTTGTTCTTCAACTTTTTAATATTAATAATTCCTTGGGTTCATAATCCCTTGAGGTTGTAGTGTTAATCCCTTGGTTTTATTATTCCTTTGGGTTTATTATATCAATATCTTGGGTTCATTATTCCCTTGGGTTTATATTATTAGTCCCTTTTGTTTAATAATATTGCCTTAGGTTTATAATCCCTTGGGGTTTTAGTATTAATCCTTTGGGTTTAATATTAACCTAAGGGATTAATATCAACCCATGGTTTATTATTCCCCTGGGTTTATTATTCCTTTGGGTTTATTATATCAATCCCTTGGGTTCATTGTTCCCTTGAGTTTATATTGTTAGTCCATTTTGTTTAATAATATTGCCTTAGGTTCATAATCCCTTGGGGTTTTAGTATTAATTCCTTGGGATTAATATTAACCCAAGTGTTTAATATTAACCCATGGTTGATTATGATGTCGACCATGGTCCAACATGGAATTGACATAAGGATTGTCTCAATATGAAAATCAATGATGGTCCATCATGTTTATTTCAATGTTTATAATATTTTTCTTAGGGTTTATATACGCTGGGTTTATAATATTAGACCCTTGGGTTTAATATTATTCCCTTGGGTTCATAAACCCTTAGGGTTTTAGTACTAATCCCTTTGTTTTATTATTCCTTTCGGTTTCTCATATTCATCCATTGGGTTTATTATTCCCTTAGGTTTATAATATCGATCATGGTAAACCATTATCAATCATAGCCAACCATGGTCAACCATGCTTGAATGTCACATTGTCATAAGGATTTTCTAACCATGAAAATAAATGATGTTTATTTTAGTGTTTGTAATATTTATATTTGGGTTTACAAATGTTGGTTTTATAATATTAGTCCCTTGAGTTTAATATTATTCCCTTGGGTTCATAATCCCTTGGGTTTATTATTCATTTGGGTTTATAATATCAATCCCTTGGGTTTATTATTACCACATGTTTATAATATCAATCATAGTCAACCATGGTTGAATGTCACATTGTCACAAAGATTGTCTCACCATGAATAAATCATATTTATTTTAGTCTTTGTAATATTTATATTTGGGTTTACAAATGTTGGGTTTATAATATTAGTCCTTTGGGCTTAATATTATTCCCTTGGGATTTTAGTATTAATCCCTTGGGATTAATAATATTCCCTTGGGTTCATAATCCCTTGGGGTTTTAGTATTAATCCCTTGGATTTATTATTCATTTGGGTTTATAATGTAAATAAGTTGGGTTCACTATTCCATTAGGTTTATAATATCAATCATGGTCAACCATTGTCAATCATAACCAACCATGCTCAACCATGTTTGAATGTTGCATTGTGACAAGGATGGTCTCACCATCAAAATAAACCATGTTTATTTTAGTGTTAGTAGTATTTATATTTGGGTTTATCAATATTGGGTTTATAATATTAGTCCCATGGGTTTAATATTATTCCCTTCGGTTCATAATCCCTTGAGGTTTTAGTATTAATCCCTTAGTTTTATTATTCCTTTGGGTTTATAATATCAATCCCTTAGGTTTATTATTCCCTTAGGTTTATAATATCAATCATAGTCAACTATGGTTGATTCTCGCATTGTGACAAGGATTGTCTCACCATCAAAATAAATCATGAATATTTTAGTGTTTGTAGTATTTATATTTGGGTTTATCAAATTTGGGTTTATAATATTAGTCCCATGGTTGAATGTCGCATTTTGACAAAGATTTTCTGACAATGAAAATAAACCATGTTTATTTCAGTGTTCGTAATATTTATATTTGGGTTAACATATTAGTCCCGTGGTTGAATGTTCTATTTTGACAAATATTGTCTCACCATGAAAATAAATCATGTTTATTTTGGTCTTTGTAATATTTACATTTGGGTTTATGATTGTTGGGTCTATAGTATTAGGCCCTTGGGTTTAATATTATTCCATTGGGTTCATAATCCCTTGGGGTTTTAGTATTAATCCCTTGGGTTTATTGTTCATTTGGGCTTTAATATCAATCACTTGGGTTTATTATTCCAACAAGGTTTATAATATCAAACATGGTCAACTGTGGTTGAATGTCACATTGTGACAAGGATTGTCTCACCATTAAAATAAATCATGTTTATTTTGGAAATTGTAATATTTATATTTGGTTTTACGAATGTTGGGTTTATAATATTATTCCCTTGGGTTTAATATTATTCCCTTGGGTTCATAATCCCTTGGGTTTTAGTATTAATCCCTTCGGTTTATTATCCATTTGGGTTTATAATATCGATCCCTTGGGTTTATTATTCCCTTTGGTTTATAATATCAATCATTGTAAACCATTGTCAATCATAGCCAAACATGGTCAATCATGGTTGAATGTCTCATTGTGACAAGAATTGTCTCACCATCAAAATAAACCATGCTTATTTTAGTGTTTGTAGTATTTATATTTGGGTTTACCAATGTTGGGTTTATGATATTAGTCCCATGCTTGAATGTCACATTTTGACAGAGATTGACTCACCATGAAAATAAAACATGTTTATTTTAGTGTTTGTAATATTTGTATTTGGATTTACGAATATTGGATTTATAATATTAGTTCCTTGGGCTTAATATTGTTCCCTTGGGTTCATATTCCCTTGGGGTTTTAGTATTACTCCCTTCAGTTTATTATTCATTTGGTTTTATAATATAAAAATTTGGGTTTTTTAATTCCCTTAGGTTTATAATATAAATCGTAGACGAACATGGTGAACCATGTTTGAATGTCGCATTGTGAGAAGGATTGTCTCACCATCAAAATAGAATATGTTTATTTTAGTGTTTGTAGTATTGATATTTGCCTTTACTTGATGTGAAGTTTATAATATTAGTTCCATGGGTTTAATATTATTCCCTTGGCTTCATAATTCCTTGGGTTTTAGTATTTATCCCTTGGGTTTATTATTCATTTGGATTTATAATATCGACCCCTTGGGTTTATTATTCCCTTTGGTTGATACTATAAATCATGGTGAACCATTGTCAATCATAGCCAAACATCGTCAACCATGGTTGAATGTCACATTGTAACAAGAATTGTCTCACTGTCAAAATAAGCCATGTTTATTTTAGTATTTGTAGTATTTATGTTTGGGTTTACCAATGTTGGTTTTATAATATTAGGCCCTTGGTTGAATGTCGCATTTTGACAAAGATTGACTCACTATGAAAATAAACCATGTTTATTTTAGTGTTTGTAGTGTATATATTTGGGTTTAACAATGTTGGGTTTATAATATTAGTCTCATGGGTTTAATATTATTCCCTTGGGGTTTTCGTATTAATACCTTAGTTTTATTATTCCTTGAGGTTTATAATATCAATGCCATGGGTTTATAATATCGATCATGGTCAACCATTGTCAATCATAAGCAACCACATAGTTTAGCCCTTCCAATCCTTTCTATTGAGACTTAATACATCCTCATAAACCTTTATTAATTCCTATGGCCGTGCATATAACCAAACTCCACTTTATAACTTTGGCTTATAATTGGAAAACCATTATAACCCTTCTATTGGCGTTTTAATCCATTATAATGATCGTATAAGAGAATACACGTAAAACATGCATAACATACATTTTTCGCCTTTCCTCAACCTTTGCACATTTCCCAAGAATTTCCTTTATCATAATCGTTTACCGCAGTTTTCCATGGTCATACCACATATATGCTCTTATCACCCCTCCGACTCTGATATGCGACTATCGGAATCGTTTAAATAACGCTTAAGCCTTAAAAGACTCAGGCACAACACTTTAACATAATACAAAGGAAATATACGAAATCCCGCTCTGAAACACATAAGCGGATCTCAAAATCTATACACCCACATTCATATTTATCGTCGCGTCCGTCTCCATCTCAAACCTTCCGTTGCGCTACTCCTCCTTCAATCTCCGATCTCTGATCGACTTCATCGACTTATCCTTGCACTTGACTCTTCCACTTTAAAACTTCGATCCGACATGTATTTCAGACCCGATGGGTTCTAGGTCACATTCGATAAGGTTTCGGGTCTGGCTATGCATCGCATGTTGCAATCGCTTCCTCCCTTTGAAATATTGCGATGCGATCCCGATTTTTCCACTCTTGCGATTTAATCCTGGTCGTTGATCTATGAGATCTAATGGTTGTTGTGCATTGACACTTTACTCCTCTGCTACTCTATTTACTTAAGTTTTACGCTATTCCTTCAGCGTTTCTATGATTTTGGGTTTTCTTTGGGTTCTGGTCCTTCGGTTGTTTCACTACGCACTCCCTCCTGAGCTTGAATTTGATTCTTCTAATGGATTCAACAATCCATCAATATCCTCTTCATCACGCGTCTCTATGTGTGTTTGCCGAACTTCGCCTGCAACTCTGTGTTACACCGGATATGCTAATTCATTCATTCATCATTCAATATTCGATAACGCACTCATACAAATTGGAATTTGAATCTCTATGCATATATATATCAACAAACAATTACATAATGAGATTCTTTGTCTCTCCTCGACCTGATCTTCCAATTTAATGGCCTATGTTCATTATCTTCTCGTAGGCTTACAAACACTAGCTAAATATCTAACTCTCTATCTCTTTTTGTCTAACCTCTCTGACCTCTGATCATGCCTTTTAGGCTTACATTTATACAAAAGGGATTCTAAAATCAATTCCTGGTTTAGATCCATAAACTTCTTAACGAAATCCTAAAATATCTTTCTCATCCCTAAGGATTCTCTCAAATCCAAAAAATCATTAACATGACTCCTAATTTAAGATTTACAATCAATTCTCAATCCTCTCATCACTCAACTACCCTAAATCTCTCATGTTCTCCTACATTTGAGAACATTTACAATTATGTCTTGCAATATTCAATTAGTTCCTATTCTCATTAAAATCACTCAAAACATTAAATAATTACATTAATTCAGTACTTAGGAAACCAACTTCCTTGAAACACAAGGCCCCCTATGTCTACTAAAATACAATGATAATGTTGAGTTGAATCCTCTTACATCAATAATCCCTTGGGGTATTCATATTAATCCCTTAGTTTTATTATTCATTGGGGTTTATAATATCAATCCCTTGGGTTTATAATATTGATCATGCTCAACCATTGTCAATCATAGACAACCATGGTCAACATGGTTGAATGTCACATTGTGACAAGGATTCTCTCACTATGAAAATAAGCCATGTTTATTTAGTCTTTATAATATATATATTAGGGTTTACCAATGTTGGGTTTATAATATTAGTCCCTTGGGTTTAATATTATTTCCTTAGGTTCATAATCCCTTGGAGTTTTAGTATTAATCCTTTGGGTTTATTATTAACTTAGATTTATAATATCAATCATGGACATCTTTATTAATCTCTTGTGTTTGTAATATCAATCCTTGTGTTTCTTGATCACTTAGGTTTTTAATATTTATCCATTGGGTTGACTAATTCCTTAGGTTTATCATATTAAACAGTCGGGTTTATTAGTTCCTTGGGTTTATAATGTTAGTCCTTCTTGTTTAATATTATTCTTGTTTGTTCATAATCCCTTGGGATTTTAGTATTAATCCCTTGGGTAATAATAAACAAAAAAAGACTAATATTATAAACTCAATGTATACAAACCCTAAGAAAAATATTAAAAATACTAAAACCTAATAATAATAATAGTTTATATTATTATAATAATATTAATATAATAATCATAAATATATAAATATATAAGAATACAATTGTTATTATTTATATAGTTATTAATTATCATAAATAATTGGTCTTTAATGTTATTATTATAATAATATATTAAAATAATATTAATTATATTATTATTATAATAATAATTATATTTGTATATAATTATAATAATATAATGATAATATAATATTATAATCACTTATTATTGTTATTATAATAATAATATAATAATAAATATATTTTATTATTATAATAATAATACAATATAATAGTTATTATTATTTTTATAATTTTATATTATTATTATAATAATATAATAATAATTATAATAATATAATTATGATAATCTAATATTATTATGAACTATTTTTATTATTAATTAATATATATTAGGTGTTTATATTTATTTATATATCTATATATATAATCTAGTTGTCAATATTTATATAGTTATCAATAATTCTAAATAGTTGGTGTAAAAAAATCATAATAATTATTAATGTAGTTGATATCAGCTTGTATCTAATATGATTGTATATATGTTTCATATATCTTATGAGAGTTTATCTATCACATTTACCAATGCCGTTGTGCTAGTTTTACATATCCCAATTTCATCTAGTAATTAAACTGCTAACGTCCCCGAACATGTTAACCCTGTAAACCAAAGTGACTATTCACCGAGAAACGCACGGAATGCCGGTATTCACTCTCTGTAAAATGCAGGATTGGAGACCACAACACAGAATTTATCATCTGCATCTATTTTCAAAGTACCGTTGCATCTTCTTTCAATGGTTTATTTATATCATACCAACTTCTGAGAATTCTACAATATGACAGTCGCCTCGCAAGACTACTACATAACAAAAACTCTGCGATGGGCCTTATACTGCATGAACTAGATATCGATATCGGCTCAGGCATGGGAATTTATCAAAAATAGTGAGGAATTCTCTGGTATTAAATGCCGGAGAATACGATGGCCCACTACATACCAATAATCCTTAATCTCATTCCTTTAACTCTGTCCTTTGCCGGCTCCCATCACTACCCATGCAAGTCAGAAGGAAAGTTCTTCACCGGAAGGTATTGGTGAAGAGATAAATGGAGCTACCATTAATATTTTTACAACGATGACTCTTACCAGAAGTCTGGCAACTTCAAACCCTCTGTGCCCCGTAGCCGGTCTTCTTGTAATTTTGTTATGGATATCCAAGGGTTCTTGGGAAGTGGGCCATCAGCTAGGGATCACCAGCATTTAATAGTTAAGCATTCCCACCCACTTTTAATATCTTCCCATATACATATCCAAATCCTGCACTATAAGGCTAAACTATCTATTTTGTGTGGGGAAAATAATTTTTGTGCAAACTCCTAATATTTATCATATTTGTTCTCCACATTATTCCAATTTTCCGAATGCATATATACAAACTGCCAAAGGGCGTTGTCTGCAAAATCAACTCGATAGTTTCAGGCTTGCTATGGGAAGGTAAACAAACAGATCGTAAATTTCATCTTGTCAGCGTGGAGATGCTTAATTAACTTGTTAATCAAGGCGGCTAGGGCCTTAAAGACACTGCCTCTTTCAATATGGGTCTGTTTCTAAAAAAATTCTGGATGGCCTTTGCTATCGCATCATCACAGCTAAATATCTCCTCATAAGTTGGCTTCGTGTAGGCGCACTTGACCTCCTAACATCTCCCTATATTCGCGCAGTCTCCTTCGGACCAAGCAATGGGTTTTTTGGTAATTTCAGATGGTATTCCTGAAATTAGACTGGCATCTCTCTCTGGCATATGTTATCTCCTGCATTCATTATTTTTCTGCACAATCAGGGTATTTTTGTGATTAAAGACATTGCTTTTGTGATTAAATGCATTGCCAATGCCTCTCTTTCCTCTCCTTTATTCACATACTCGAAAGATGCACATAAGCTCGAGATTCCAGAACATCTGGTTCTAGAATGGAAGGTATATATTTGCAACCTTAAACTCTCCCGGATTCTCCTCTTTCCTAAGGAAGACAAATTAATCTGGTTTAGAGGCTCACATCACGGAAAGGTAATTGTTCATGAGGCATATCGGTTAATCACACAACCATCCAGACTGATATTGTATCTCTCTTAGCTTGCTTGGTATTGGAAATGCAATTTTCCACTTAAACTCAAGTGCTTTTCTTGGTGGGTGGTCCACAACAGAATTCAGATTTGGGAAATCCTATGCAAGAGGGCCTATCAGGGCCCATGCAGATGCAAATTTTGTCAAACAGAGAAGACATCAATCATTTTTTTATCCATTGTCCCTTTGCCTGATGGGTCTGGACTTGGGTTCCTAACTCGCTAAACTCTCAAGGTATTGCTCAAACGTTGTTTCCTGCCGTGGTAGGTGGACAGTGGATCATAAAATCTATCGTACATTGGCTTTCTTTATCAGTTGGGGTATTTGGCGGACTAGGAATGCTATTATCTTCAAACAAGTGAAGCCTGATTCTGGAGGACCATCAATGGAATTTTATCTTTCTACATGGAGTATTTCTCATCTTTGTCAACAAATCCTAAATGTCCACTCGGATTGAATGACTAATTCAACACTCCATAACTAAAACTAAAACAACCAACTCATCCAACATGTAGAGGAAAAGAAAGAATCGTTTTTTTTAATTCTCATAAATTTGTTAATAACACACATGTTTGTTTTTAAATAACATGAAAACATGGAAACTCCCCCACCTTGAGAAATGTGAATCCCTTCAATTGATATGTTTTAAAAGGAATTATGTAGCACTATTACCTTATTTTAAGGGTAGAGCACCTATTTTCCTCTCCACGGCATAGTCAAAGCCTCTAGAATCACTCTCTTTATGCAAAACCACCTAATAGTGCTTGGAATGCCAAATGGAGATGAAAGACCCCACATAGAAGGCATGTGTTGTGGTTGGAGGCCTTTGCTTACAACACCTAAGGTGTAGAAGGTTCGTTTTCCTTGTAAGGCCATTGCTTTCCTTTTTTACCATGGTTTATACCCCTAGACCTTTCATTACATTCCAAAACAATTTAATGGGCACCCTGTTCTAACTTAGAGGCCAAAGATACTATGAAAAGGTCCTAAGTGGTGTTTTAATGATCTTTCACAATGCTTGACATTGAGAAGCTTTGTTAAAAGATCAAGGCCCTTGTTATCTTTTCTTGATCATTGTCAAGATCCAAAGACCCATCAATGTTATTGGAAACTCCATATTGTCCTGTAGCAAAACACTCACATTCTAAAGATCACCAAAGTAAAGAATGTTTTGTGGGTTGAGGTGTTTTTTATTGTGACATACCCCCATGTCAGGTACACTTGAAATCCACGTTCTTTGCAAAATTCAACCTCTAATACAATTCTTTAAAATCAAATAATTCAAGCAACTATCCATGATAGACACGCGTTCATGCAAACAAATAGGAAATGCTAAATATATGCAATGCAAATACTCATAACAATACACAACATTATTAAATGATAACCATTTAAATAACACAATATCATATGTTACCCATTACCTATGGGTGATATCCATAGGATACATTTTTTTTTCCCAGATGGTCCTCAACCAGTAGCCAACAACCCCTTGGAACCACCATATAGCTCGATGTGCCACTATCTCTGCCACTTGAGCCAGCCATGTGGTCCATCGACTATCTATTATGATCATATGTTTGAAACTATGCCTCCCAACCCCATAGGTATGGCTTTGCATTATGTAGTTGGGTAAGTTTGTTTACTTATCATGGACATTTTTGGGCATGGATTGGTGGGGCCATTCGACAGAAAGAGTGGGCTTGGTTTGCATTATTGTCTCCTTTGTCCAACTTGATGGTTAGCCTTGTCTCCTCATCCAAATAGGATCTCCTCTATTGTCTACTAGCTTTATGAGTGGCACTACGTAGGAAACACTGATCTTGGTTACGTGGTCCCGCTTCCTAACACCATATACATAATTCTGATCCGCTCACTATAACCCCATTCACTATATTTCCCATTCGGGTCCACATTTTTCCATCGAGTCCACAAGTAGTTAGCCTCCCCTTCCTCTTATCAACATTTTGGATCGGGCTTGGAATGATGCCCTGGAGGTTGATGCAATGAAAAGAAAAGAAAAAACTCAAATTGACCACTCTCAACAGAAAAAGCACAAATTGACCACTCTCAACAAGCAATGTACCACAAAATGCAAAAGATGGTGGGGGCATACAAATTTAGCACGTGGGCAAAAGCTAGACATTAGCTCTACCCCTTTCATTATGTCCATCACCCTAGTTCCTAGGGTCCCTCATATTGATCCATCATTCAATTGCAAAGAGGAGTTTATTACTGAGGTTGAAAATCCCACAACTATTGCTTATTTTGTCAAAATAAATTGACCCTCTTGGATGAGATAATACATAAAAATGTTTGTTTCTTGGATTGTAATGTAGTTGTGCCATGTAAATCAATGTGGTCATAAAGTATTTTAATTAAAATTATGAAAATAAATTAATTATATATTTATAGTATTTTGTGTCATGGATCTAAAAGTTTATAAATATTGTATAAATAGTTTAAAAATATTGTATGAATTTAAAATAAATAATTTTAATAATAAAAAAATCAATATTTTAAATGAAAACATAAAATATTTACTAAAAAAAATTATGTGAAATATAAAAATGATAATACATTAAAATTTAAGATTAGACTCATATTCAAGTATAACAAGTTGTTATAAAAGGATAATATATTAAAATTTAAGATGAATATGAGTATACTAATATTCAACTATAACCACTTATAATAAGATGTAGTTTGAGACATGACGTAAAAGAAGATGCAATAAAAAAAAATGAGTAAAGATGTGAGTAAAGATGTTAAAATGGAAATAAAACGTAGCAAAATTGGATATTATGGCAAAATAAAAAGCTTACGATGGCAATATAAGGATATGAAAATGGATATTGGTTGGGTTGTAAGAGGATGTTAAATTGCAACAAGGACATAGATAAATGAAATGAGGAGAGGATGCTAAATTGCAACAAGGACATAGATAAATGAAATGAGGACTGAGGATATTTTACGACGACGAAAAAATGTGTTAATATGGTACTATAACCACGTAATCAAGGCATTATTGCCACACTCTAGTTATGCAAATGAGATGCTAACAATGTTTCCTTTTCATTAGGTGCTAAGTGTAATGAAAAGTTTGAAAAACAACAATATATGGATTAAAAGGAATTATTATATATATATATATATATATATATAAATATAAATATATATATATAAATATATATATATATATATATATATATATAATTAACATATAATATAACTAACTAGAATATAATATTAAAAGATGAAGGGTAAGAAATCAAATTATTTTTTTCAATATATAATTTTTATTTATGGAAAATTTATGTAATACAAAAAAACATATTTTTCTAATAGTGGTATGTTATTTTTCATCATTTTTTCATATTTTTCTAATAATAATATATAATATGCTATTTTTCATCATCTTCTTTCTTTTACACACATATCTTTTTCCTTTAAAATGTTAGTATAGTATTTAAATAACAAAATTTATTTAAACAAATGTGTATGGTTATGGATTGCATTGAGTTTTTGTGCACCATTACTTTAGCATGCTTTTTAATGTTAATTTTCCAGCGTTGTTTTCTAAATTAATAAAGTCAATAAAGTCTTGAGATTATGAGATCAAGGGTTTAGATAAATTTTACTTATTTATTTTGTAAATTTTAGTTGTATTTGTGTACCCCATAATTTTTTATTTTAAATGGGCATTGCCATAAAAGTTATGGTAAATAAAAATAACCACGTGTTTAATAAAAAGAATAAAAAACTATGTGTGCTTGTGCGTGGGCGCTTAGTTTCACTAAACATGAATATGAAGGCCATATTTTAAAGCCTTGCTAAAAATGGAGATAATAATAGGGACCTAGAAAAATGATTATGTTTTTTTTTTTTTTTTGTGCAATTGGAATGACTAGTTCATCACTCCATAACCAAAACTGACGCAACCAACTCATCCAACATGTAGAGGAAACGAGAGATTTTTTGTTTTGCATTTGAATTCACATAAATGTGTTAATAACACACACATGTTTGTTTTTATATAACATGAAAACATGGAAACTCCCCCACCTTGAGAAATTTGTAGCCCTTCACTTAATATGTTTTAAAAGGAATTATGTAGCACTATTACCTTATTTTAAGGGTAGAAGGCTTATTCTCCTTGCCATGGCATAGTCAAAGCCTCTAAACCCACTCTCTTTATGAAAAAACACCTAATAGTGTTTGGAATACCAAATGGAGATGAAATACCCCACACAGAAGTCATGTGTTGTGGTTAGAGACCTTTGCTTACAACACCTAAGGTCTAGAAGGTCCGTTTTCCTTGTAAGGCCATTGCTCTCCTTTTTTACCATGGTTTATGCCCCTAGACCTTTCATTACATTCCAAAACAATTTAACAGCCACAATGTTTCAACTCAGAGGCCAAAGATACTATGAAAAGATCCTAAGTGGTATTTTAGTGATCTTTCACGATGCTTGACATTGAGAAGCTTTGTTAAATGATCAAGGCTCTTGTTATCTTTCCTTGATCATTGCTAAGATATAAAGATGCATTATTGTAACTGGAAACTCCATATTGTCCTCTTGCAAACCACTCACATTCTAAAGATCACCAAAGGAAAAAATGTTTTGTGGGTTTAGGTGTTTTTTATTGTGACATACCCCCATGCCAAGTACAATTGAAATCGACATTCTTTGAAAAATGTAACCTCTAATACCATTCTTTAAAATCAAATAATTCAAGCAACTATCCATGATAGACACGTTTTCATGCAAACGAATAAGAATGCTAAAAATATGCAATGCAAATATTCATAACAATACACAACATTAAAAAAATCATAACCATTTAAATAAAAAAATATTAGATGTTACCCATTACTTGTGGGTGATATCCATAGGTTATTTTTTTTTTGCCCAGATGGTCCTCAAATGGTAGCCAACAACCCCTTGCAACCACTAGATAGCTCGATGTGCCACTATCTTTGCCACCTGAGCCAGCCATGTTGTCCCTCACCGATATATTATGATCATATGTTTAAAAGTAGGTGTCCTGACCTCGAAGGTATGGCTTTTCATTGTGTATTTATGTAATTATCATCGACATTTTTGGGCATGGATTGGTGGGGAGATTCGACAGAAAGAGTGGGCTTGGTTTGTACTCTTGTCTCCTTTGTCCAATTTGATGGTTAACCTTATATCCACATCCAATGGTATCTCCTATATTAGCTACTAGCTTTACGGGTGGCATAAAATAGGAAACACTGATTTTGGGTGTGTGGTCCCGCTTCCCGACACCATATACATCACTCCCCCTATGCTCATTATAACCCCATTCACTATATTTTCCATTCGGGTCCACATTTTTCCATCGAGTCCACAAGGAGTTAACAACCCATTCCTCTTGTCCACATCTTGGGTCGGGCCTGAAATGATGCCATGGAGGTTGATGTAGTTAAAAGAAAAGAAAAATCAAAATTTGACCACTCTCAACGTGAAATGTACCACAAAATTCAAAATATGGTTGGGAAATACAAATTTAGCACATGGGAAAAAACCATACATGAGCTCTACCCCTTTCATTATGTCTATCACCCTGGTTCCCAGGTTCCCTCATATTGACCCCTTTCATCCTTAAGGAACTCATGATTGTCCTAACCCCTGTGTGAGGATCCAACTTAAGGTCCTCTAACTAAAACTAAATTTATTTAATTTAATCACAATAAGAAGGTAAGTAAAATGTTTATAACTTTACATTTACTTGATAAAAACATACAAGAAAAATTTGATCAACAACATATGAAACATGTAAGAAATTTATTTTACAACAATTTACATAAATAAAACAACAAATGGAAGAATACTTGTTCTAGTGCCTTGGTTAGAATGCTGCTGACTCTATTAGGATGCTCCTCCTAGATACTCGATTGAATTTACCTCCTAGCCAACTAGGAATGATTTCCTAGCCCACAGAACCTCCATAGGTTCCCTAGCCCTCTGAGCCCAAGTCCAACCAGCTGTATTATGTCTAAGTTAAAACCAACACTCTCCAATAGATCCAAGTTTGAGTTATCTCATTTTTCTCCTCATTCTCTCCCTTCTCCTTCTCCACATTCCTTCCAAAATAAAAATCCTACAATTTCAAAACAAAGACCAAGGATCTCCCCCTTCTCCTCTCATCCTCCTTCACTTCATGTCTTTTCCTCTCATCCATCTCAAACACTTAACATTAATTCCATGAATACCCTCTCATCCTTTTAATTTAATATCATTGGCTTTCCTTACCATATCTTATCCAAAAGTTGATTTGAGAAAACACCTTGGGAATAGAAATATGGATATTTAATTTAGAAATAAATTGGAGAAGACCATATCTTATCCAAAAATAGATTTGAAAAAACGCCTTAGGAATATAAATATAGATATTTGATTCATAAATAAACTCGAGAAGACCATATCTTATCCAAAAGTAGATTTGAGAAGACACATTGGGAAGATAAATATAGTTATTTAATTTAGAATAAATTGGAAACGACCATATCTTATCGAAAAGTAAATTTTAGAAGACACCTTAGGAATTGAATAATAACAATAATAAAATTCATATCAGTAAAATAAAATTATAGATTCACAAGTATAGGTATATACCAATATTACTTAATAATTATAAGTCAATATTTTCAGGTTAATTAAACACTAATCAAAATTAGCATGATATGATCAAGTAGGGCATTACATACACCCCTCCTTCAGAAAACTTCATCCCGAAGTTAGAGTAATAATGACAAAAGGAGTTTGGAGGAAGTTTGACAATATATATATATATATATATATATATATATATATATATATATATATATATATAGTAGTCAAATCAAACAATGATACCACTTCCCATCAAGAGTCTCCAACTAACCTATAGTCTCCTATCCTCCCTAACCTACTTCCGCTTCCATCTTATCCACCCTCTACTATAATATACTATGGAATCGGCTATGCCGATCTAACAATTGATAAAACCAATATGGTGGAAGCGTTGACTATATTGACCTAACTTCCCTAGCAAAGAACTGGTAATATTCATCACATGTCTAGGGGTGTATATCCATCACTTACCGCTCACAATTCCAGGCTTAGAGGTTACACGGTGTGAAATGTCTCCATCCCTCCACAAAACTAGGGTCACCACCCTAATATAGACCACACTATGATGTTGGTTGGATACTTTTCATCGAATAATCCAGTCAAGAAGTCATGTCACCTACCATTTGCACCTTACCCATGTCATAATAGTGCATATCAAGTGGATACGAAATGTATAATAACAATGTACACCATACCATTCCTCATTGGATGTCTTGACATCCTCCAATCAATAGCATGGATCTTGGCTATTACATAGTCCTTTCCAATCTACAGGTTAGTTCTCAACCATGCATATAAAAAAAAATTATATATGTATATA
The DNA here is from genome assembly GCA_031772625.1 of Pinus tabuliformis. Classification (NCBI taxonomy): domain Eukaryota; kingdom Viridiplantae; phylum Streptophyta; class Pinopsida; order Pinales; family Pinaceae; genus Pinus; species Pinus tabuliformis. The sequence continues at coordinate 1,005,845,074 of CM062819.1, forward strand.
GACGATTGATCATAATCATCATGTCATTAATTTTGATATCCATATACTAATATTTTGTTTTTTTTTCAATAAACATTAACATGGTGGAAGTAAATCTTACATCAGATAATTCATAACTTTGTTAAGTCATTCACTAGATAAATCATAACCAAGTAAGCCACAAATAATTTAAATCATACATCCGAATAGTCATATATCAAATATTTAAATCAACAAAACATAATCCATAAGTTTTTTATATAAGTAAGTTCATAAGTCCAACTGAAATTTATCAATATTACATAGCTTTCATAAATCAAACAACATGAAAATACAACTAGGGCCTTAGCATAGGTAGCTATCCAGGTCAAAATGGGCATCACAAATTGTCAAAAAGTGAGAGGTAGTTGCAATGTATAGCCTCTGCATCCTCCCAGGTAGAAAATCGTAAGATGTATTTGTCCCAATGGATCATATGAGTACATTGTATGGTATTATAAAGAATTCATGCATGTGATGGGAATTTTTTTATTTATGGCTAGGTCATTCAGTTCTTATATTCAAAGACCTCATGTATTTTGGACCTAATTGTTTGATTCTTGCAACCTCTATTCACCAAATGACACAACGATTTTTTGATAATTATTATATATGTAAAATATTATGCTAACTCTTGGATATATAAACGTTGAAAAGTAGAGCTAGTTCAAATGAGAGTATCACAACTGTATCTATTTACACATTTGCATATTAGATTGACACTTTCTAAATGACCACTAGTTTAAGGGCTTGAGTGTTTTCTTAATCTCTAATAAGTAAACACTATATGCAAAACACAATTAGATACTCAAGAGTGAAGCACAAATGAACACTCAAACATGAGAAATCCTATCCATGGACTTGTAATATTATGCTGAGCACATTTAGAGACTCAATGAATCACAATTAAAAACTAAGTAAATAAATTTAATATTGTTAAAGCATACCATTTGAAATGATTGTGAAGTGGATTATAATTAGAGACTAAGATGTGAACAGTTATGAAAATAATATTCATGAATTTACATGATTGTAAGAGTTTGTGAATTATCTTTCTTAATATTTTAATTTTGGGTTTTACATGGTTTCCCTTCGTTTTTTTCATTCCATAAATCATTTGCATCGATCATCAACCATTTGCATCGATGGTTACAATAATTGGTATCCCTTGGATCTTATCACAATAATAAATTCCAACACTCTCGATGGATCGTCATAACTTCTCATTCCATCCATCTTGAATAACCATTTTTTTTTGTTTTAAACTTAACATTGTCTCCTCTAGGTATTTTAACATTTTATTGTTATCCTTTTGGTGGAAATGTAATGCACGACTTAATGTAATTTCAACCATGTGTTTATCACCCCTAAAACATGATTTCTCAAATATTCCACTAAAATATTTGTTCATAGAATGAATATAAATACATTGTGGCCTTAGTTAGTTTTGTTTTAAAGATGAAGTGGGTGTTACTATTCCTAACATCTAATAAATTGACTAGAGTTTGGTAGAAATTCTTCCACTTTCCACTAAGAATGGTGTGAACAATATTTTTTTTTTAGCTTCGACTTGCTCTAAACAATGATTGTTAACTCAACAAACACAACCACTTTGGTGTAATACATAACATTTTTCTCAACCTTCTTTATTAGGCATGTTAGTTTCATAAATACCTTCGTCATGACCATATCACATGGACAACCTAATATGAAAATATGCATGTAATACACTTAGTTTCCTTTTGAAATATTTTTTTATGTAATATATATAGGATTATCTTGAACAAATAATAATTTCCATAGGAATGGAAATTAAATAGTCATTTTACACACATGAATTCAAAATAATGTAAGGAAGTAACATATCATGACCAAAATAACAAAGAAAATGGAAAGGACACTTATCTTATTCAAGAATATCTATAGTAATTGTTTGAATCAAAGTTATTCACCACCCAACCATAGTTTTCCGACAAAACTAATACCTTCAAATTAGGCTATGAAGTGAGAAGGGTGAAGGGTGAAGTGCATAATGGACTGGATAATTTATGTCTACCATCCCTTGCTATGCCTTTCTTATTTTCTTGTTTCTAACCATTTACTATCATTGTCAAGTAAAATCCACACAACATTGTAGATTGATTGTGGCATCACATATTCTTAATCAATTTATTTATCTTCTAGGATTTTTACTCGATTCAATTACTTTGTTTAATTTCATTTCATTTGTAGTATTTCCTCTCCTTAATGTTACCTTGAAAAGGTCATGAATTCACCAATGAACTTATGATCACATATTCAAAAATTTCTCATAACTGGTCTGTCTCTAGTCCATTTTATTACTGTTTCTTTTAGATTCTCAATTTTTAGATATTCTACCCATCTTCTTATACATAAATAACATAATTCTTATTAGGATCACACATGGATCTTTTTTCATTCTCATTTAAGTATTGGTGTAGAACTTGACTTTTCTTTCCATTTAACTAAGTACCAACTCTTTATTCATGATCCTCATCCTTATTCATATAAATTTTCATCACTTTTTTTTTATCTCCCTTAGTACAATTTATTACACCTTATTTCTTATCTAAAGTGATTATTATTATCCTATAATGTGCCACATAATTGTTGCACTAATGCTTATTGTTATAAGATATTAATAGATATCTTGAAAAGTTTTTATATTTTGTTGGTATCATTTACCCCAAATTGAACCCTATGGTGAAAGAAATTGTATGCATCTTATATGAATACTTATGTAAACTAACATCGAAACCTAATTTTTGTCCACAACTTCACACTGATTGATGAATACACCATTTTTCCAATATCTCTAATCATTCCTTAATCAATCATGAATTGCATTCCCTTTCAGACTTCCTAAGGTAACCATGTTTTAAAGTAAGAGTGAAATTTTCATTTAACAGTCAATGAAAATTTTCATTCATTAATAAGCCATATGAAGTTCCTAATAAATTATATTAGGTTATTTCCCTAACTTTTCTGTTCTCACACAAATTCTCTTTTGATGATTTTTTTTTTTCATTGGAACTATAATATAAGTTGTCATCACACAAAGAATGTATAAATTAATATATCATATTAGTTTTCCATAACTTGTTATACACCTATCAACACCCTACTCTTTAATAGAGTAAAAAAAATACGAAGGACATTCATTTCTTCATACTATTACAACACATAATGGTAAGCTAGATGTATAATTACCAAGGAGCATTTTTAATTTAGATTTTTTATTCCTTATTATTTTATAATGGAATGATTTTCTTATCAATGTTCATCTAGACCCTAGTATCCGTTTTAATTACATAATGAGACTCATTCTATTTAATCTTCTCATTCATTGATAACATGATATTGTTGTCAATATAATATGTTTCGTGTACATTTAAATCTCATATTCTTCATTTTCAATTTGTCTTCCATTATCGGCATTTATCTAGGTAGGTATGAATAAACCATTTTTACAAAATATATACATACATATGTTAATATTTAATTTTTTAGTAACCTTGACATAACTATAAATATAATCTAATTGAACCTATAATCTCTAAAGTTTGTTAATCATGAAGTGATAAAATCAAAAATTGGAAAATGAGGGAGTTTAGTCTCTTTTTTTCTTTATTCTTTTAATAGGGGCTTAATCCCATAGGAGACTACAAACTATTTAGACACATATTTGGGTTTTCTTTGATTTCAACATAATTAATTCTTCCATTTGAAGTTTATACCTCAATTTTGTATAAATTTATGTATCTGAGTGTAAAAAAAATTCTTACATTTATGCTTAGGCATTCTAACTATTTACTTCTCATGGGTACACTAGTTTAACATTATGTGCATCATTAATTTGAATTTTCTTTTTAACCAATGGTACTTATTTTAATTATGCATTGATAAAAAGAGAAATATAATATTGAAATTTACAATGTAAATTCTAAAACCATTAGCTTAACTAACTAATCTGTGTGTGTGTGTGTGTGTTTCACCATTTTTAATTATCGAAACCTTATTATTAATAATGTATTAACTTAAACACGTAGAATTATCACTAGAGTATCGTTGAGTATCAAATTAAGCATTCTCACCGTAACAATTTAAAATAAAGTATCAATTCAATTATCATGTTTAAAGTTACAGATCATAAGTCAACAACTAATAACCACCTATTGATTCATCCTTCAGGTCTAGATCCTCACTATTTAATGTTTGAAACATTATCCATGCCTAAATTTAGGACTTATCTATCTATCTATATATATATATATATATATATATATATATATATATATATAATAATAATAATAATAATAATAATAATATCCATTTTTAAGGTCACAGCCAAGCCAGACACCAAATTGGTGTATGAGACCCCCTTGTTTGTGGGACAAGGGACCCACCTCCGCGCAGCAATTTGACTGCTAAGTCTACGAAGGCATACATACTCTACCCCCCTCTGGTTTTGAACCTGTGACCTCTTAGGAGGAAACACATGCTCTTAACCATTAGGCCCACTCAAGCTGTATATATATATATATATATATATATATATATATATATATATATATATATATATATATATATATAACAACCATCAATATTATGTTGTAATAAATAAGATTTATCTATCCAAATAAGTTTTTGACATATTAGCGATGGTGGATATTTTATCTTCTGAGTAAATACTCAATGTTAATATTGTTTAGTTAGAATTTGACTTATTGCAACTTTAAAGAGAATTGACTTATATAATCATGCAAAAGATAATAAATGTCATAATACTTATATCTATGGTAAATATAATATAATATATATAATTGCCTAAATGTAAATCAGAATTATATATCTTTGGATTCTAGCGTTTAAAACACTAACAATTTTGTGAACATGTAGGCCTTATTAAAGAAGTTAGGGCACAAGTAACTCAATTAACAAGGCAATTTAATACTAAGTTTATTTATAACAATTTATCGACGAAAATATTATGTATTATTAAGCTATAATGTTTAACTTTTTGGTTTACTTCATGAACTTCGATACAATTGTTCAAAACATTTTCTTTTCTACCCATAAGATTAACAAATCTACAACTTCCATTTGACTTTTCAATGATTTATTTACTAAAATAAAATAGTGTGTAAATATGTTAAAAAACTACCAAAAAATAGATAATTTGTTTTTCCACCAACTAGTAATTACATAATTTGAATGAGATTTTGAGTGTGTAAATATATTAAAAAACTACTAAAAAATAGATAATTCTTTTTCCACCAACCAGTAATTACATGGTAGGTGAAAACTATTTTTTTTTTGGATCATGAGGAGCTCTACAACCTAGGGTTCTGAAGCGCCTCTGCAACGATGCATCCTGTTATCCTTTTCCTGGCTCCTCTCTCCGTTACGCACTCCATACCGTGACTGCAGCCTGCTGTTACTCGCTGCGCTACAATGGCATTCCCCCGGGGGTTCCAATGCCCCCCCCCCCCCCCCCCCCACTTCTGATAATGGTCCTCAAGCGATGAATATGACTGAACCTCTGGGCACTGCTCAGCATGACAGAGAAGAACGGTACCCTCCGATGCAGGAAACGACAAAAGACTTCACTGTGCAGCCTGACAGAAACAATGAAGAACAAGAAGGAAAGTCCAAGCAACAGGAAATGCCAAAGTGTACCTCATCGACATGCAGACCTGTAGCTACTGAAAGACCCAAAATAGAACTTCCCAGCCACCGAATCAATGGTCGGATCCAATACATGAAGGACCATGCGCTCATTGGAAAATTTATTGGATTCTGGCCGACGGAAAAAGCCTTGCATGGATGGATTGTAGCCAAATGGAAACCCAAGGGACAGGTCACCTTGCAGCTAGGACCGAAAGGGTTTTTCACGGTGATTTTCTTCTGCATCGAAGACCGAAATAGGGTTATGGATGAAGGTCCTTATTTCTTCAACTCGGCTGGCCTGTATTTAAGAGCTTGGAGAGAGAGATTCAACCCTGACAAGGAGGATCTCAGCTGGGCGCCAGTATGGATTAGGCTATACTCGCTTCCCGTGGAATATTGGGATGAAGAATCACTCAGAGAGATAGGAAAGGGGCTGGGAGAGTTTGTCAAAATTGTTGAAGAAACGAAGTTGTGTAGATATACCTCATACGCCCGCATTTGTGTCTTCATGCGCTTGGACAAAGCCCTTCCGGAATCGGTAAGCCTCTTCCACGATGACTATGAATGGATTCAACCCTTAGATTTTGAACATGTTCCCTTTCGCTGCCATAAATGCCATGCCCTCGGACATCTGTTCAGGGACTGCCCTCTAAATGCTCATCCACAAGCCTCTGAACTCTCAGGCAAGGCGGACCATGAGGGTTTCACCAAGGTTGCAAGTCACAAGAGATCGCACAAAAAACCCTCCTCTGGGAAAAAACCCCATCAGGATGCTGCTTCCATCCCCTCCACGAGCAACAGCTTCGAGGTTCTGGCAAAAACTCTAGAAGACCCAACCCAGATCTCTGTGTCAATCCCTCAGCCGATTATCTCATCTCCCCTGATCCCCCCTTCGGCTTCCTCTCCCAAACCCCTGCCTCCAAAAATCTTAAGTGGGACTCTCAAAGTTGGCCCAAAAAACCCTGAAGGGAAATCCAAGGAGATGGATATGGACGATCCCCAAAACCAATCCTTGCACTTAGCGCTCATTTCAGAGGAAAGCAGTCAAGCGCAACACATGGATGAAGAACCGGAAAGCATAGATCTGAGCAGTCTAGACATTTTTGAACTGGAACAAGCTTGCAAAAAGAAGGAGTATGACAAAATCCAAGAGCATCAGCTGAGTACTCTGGAAGTCATCATATCCAGAGCATATCAGCAACAATAGTTGGGAATACAACCGAGAAGTCAATGGGACGGCTACCTCCTTCCAAAAGACTCCAAAAAACATGGAAGAAAGACAGACCTCCAGCGAACTATAGCCATAGGGAAAATCCTGGTTGACTCAGGCAGATATGCTAAATTGACAAAGTACTACAAGCCCACTACTAATAGTGAATCATGAAGCTCACTTCATGGAATCTAAGAGGGCTCAATAGCCCTGGGAAACTTAGAATGATTAAAAGTATGATAAAGCAGGAACAACCACATATATTCTTTCTACAGGAAACAAAATGCAACAGTAACACCCTGGGAAACATCCTTTCAAAAGCTTGGCCAGGCTGTCACTCGGTTGTTGTGGATGCGTCAAGTGCCTCTGGAGGTTTGGCAATTGCCTGGAATACGCAAGCAATAACACTTTCAAATTTCCATGCATCCCATAACATTATTCAGGCTACGTTTCACATTATTGGCACTAACACTCATGGTCATCTTACCAATGTCTACTTTCCACAGGAAGCAGCCAAAAAAATTTCTCTTTTAGATACCATAGAAGCTCTCAACCACAATAGAGACCATCCTCTTTGGATCATTGGAGGAGACTTCAATATGATCACCAAGCTAGAGGAAAAGATGGGGGGTCGGGCCAAGCTGGAACAGGAAACAGACCACTTCAAAGATTTTATCCACAACAATATGCTAATAGACATGCAAACCTCTAATGGAATGCACACCTGGAGCAATCACAGGGTTGGGCGGCATCAAATTGCTTCAAAACTTGATAGATTCCTCATCTCGAATAATGCAGTGCATCTTGGAGGCGACCTAACAGCATCCATCCTTCCATACTCTGGATCCGACCACTGGCCTATCTCTCTCCAATGGCAACGGCCAGGCGACTCAACCAGACGTCCATTTAGATTTGAAGCATTTTGGTTATCCCATCCCGCTTTCAACGACTTCATCAGATTCACCTGGAACAACTTCTCTGCGCCAGAGGGATAAAAAATGTTCCAGTTTCAACAGAAGCTCAAATTCCTAAAAGCCCAAATCAAAAGCTGGAACAAAGAGACTTTTGGCAACATCTTTCAGGCCCAACAAGACCTCAACAAGGAAATGAAAGATCTCCAGCAACAGATAATCACAGAGGGATACAAGGACGGGACTCTGGAACAGGAAAGGCACATACACAATCAATTGGAGGAGAGAAGAAAGCAGGAAGAAATTCTCTGGAAACAAAAATCCAGGATTAGATGGCTGAAAGAAGGCGAAAGAAACACTAAATTCTTCCACAGAACTACTATTCAAAGAAGAATGCACAACACTATCTCTTTTATACAAAAGCAAGGTGGGGAAAGAGTGGAAAACCATGCAGAGATTGAATAGGAATTCATCAATCACTTCCAGGAGGTCCTACAAGAACCCCAGATTGATAGACGACATGCTATAGAAAAGATCACTCAAAATGTGCCAAAAGTTATCACAGAAGAACACAACCAACTCCTTCTACGACCTGTAGCACCCGAGGAGGTGGATTTGGCCATGAAGCAGCTTAAGGAGGGCAAAGCTCTGGGACTGGATGACTTTTCCACAACTTTCTTCCACTCTTTCTGGGAACTTATAAAAGAGGAAGTGTGGCAAGTGGTGGAGGAATCACGCTCTCTTCACTGGCTATTGCCATCGCTCAATTCTACTTTTATCGCCCTCATTCCCAAAGAAGAAAGTACTATCACTCCGGACAAATTTCGCCCAATCGCTCTTTGCAATGTCATCTACAAGGTTATATCCAAAGTCATTGCCAACAGGTTGAAGCCGCTGCTGCCCCTGCTCATATCGCCTGAACAATCCGGTTACGTTGAAGGACGTCAAATTTTGGATGGCATCATCCTCACTCATGAAATCATCCATTCCCTCAAGATTTCCAAACAGGCAGGTATGATTCTCAAGATTGACCTTTCCAAAGCTTTTGACAAATTAAGTTGGACTTACATTCAAAAAATGTTATGTGCCTTTGGTTTTTCACCAATGTGGGTTCGCTGGATTCAGAGTTTAATCTCCTCTACCTTCTTTTCAATCCTCATTAATGGCATTCCCTCTCGACCATTCAGCCCCTCCAGAGGCATCAGGCAAGGGGACCCTCTATCCCCTTTCCTTTTTGTTTTAATGGCTGAAGGGCTAGGTAGACATATCAAGCACGCCCTTCTCTCCCAACATCTCAAAGGAATTTCAATTCACAATTCCCCTGCTACCACCCACCAACAATTCATTGATGACAACATGCTCTTCGGGTACCCATCTGTCCAGGAAGCCACCATTTTCAAAGCCCTTCTGAAGGATTTCTCAGACGCCTCTGGCACAAGCATAAACAAAGCCAAATTGCAAATCTTCTTTTTTACACGCCTCCTATCACTCAACAGGCTATTGCACGCATTCTAGGTTTTTCCATAGCATCCCTGCCTTCCAATTACTTGGGCGCTCCTCTCATAGACTCTGCTATCAAGCATGCCTCCTGGCGTAGGTTCCTAGAGAAGCTCGAATCTCGTCTCTCTTTATGGACTCATAGAACTCTGAACATAGCTAGTAGATTAGTACTTATCAAAGCTGTGCTTCAGGCAATGCCCCTCTATCTCTTCTCAATCCTGGCAACGCCTAAATGGGTTCTTAAAAAAACAGAAATCTTCAACGCAACTTCCTGTGGGGGGAACATGGAACAAATCGCAAATGGGCCCTCGTCAAATGGACTACAACTTGCAAGCCAAAGGAAAAAGGGGGCATAGGTCTGCGAGATCCTAATCACAGTAATGAAATCATGGGTGCAAGAATATGGTGGCAATGGCTTTCTGAGCCCAATAAGCCTTGGACTGCCATCTGGACAGCCAAATACGCCAACCACAGACCAGCGGAGGAGCTTATCAGATTCACTCCTTCTGAGAAAGGCTCGCTAATTTGGAATGCGGCCAGTCAACATTTCTTGCTGATCCAACAACACAGCTTTTGGGAGATTAGAAGCGGCAGCACAACTCGATTCTGGATGGACGCATGGAATCAGCTTCCAAGGCTTGATCACATTCTCAACCTACCACCCAGCCAAGATTGGGAGGAGCAACAAAAGGAAACGGTCAAGCAACAGTGGACTCAGGAGATAGAACAAGGATACAGACAATGGAAGCAATCCGACAGGCTCATCAGAAATGTTGACAACCAGACTAAAGAAATCTTGGAAAGAGAGCTCCAAAAATGCCGAATCAGATACTCCGAAGGCAAAGACATCTTGAGATGGGGATACACCCCAAGAGGATCCTTTACCACGAAAGAGGCCTACAAAATCAAATGCCAAGATTCTGTGCCTCAGGATCCTATCTGGGGAAGAATCTGGACTCCAGGTATTTGGCCCAAAGTTTCCTTATTTCTGTGGCTCACTGGGCATCGCAAAATCCTAACTTGGGACAATTTAAGGAAGAGGAATATTCACGGGCCCTCCATTTGCCCCAACTATCAGTCTCAAGAGGAAATGTTACAACATCTCCTGGACTCCTGCTCTCTGGCCAACCTTCTGTGGGAGAAGACCAGTTTTCGCTGCCAAAGAAAATGCCGAGAGTCTGAGGACATCATCAACTCCATATGCCTCTGGCACCAAAGCCCTTATAAAAGCGCACTTCTCAACCATCTATGGAGAATCATTCCTGGCCTCCTCCTCTGGACTATATGGAAAGAAAGGAACAAGCGTATTTTCAAAGACCAAAGAACTCCTTTAGAAATCATCTGGGGCAACTTCTGTCATAACCTGAAAGAGACATTGGCACTCAAATCTTGGCTCCTGGATGACTTTCCCACGTAGGCAAATGAGATATCCATATGGGAAAATTGGAACATTCAACTCCCTCAAGGAATTCCTGCTTGCAAATCTTCAGAAGGCTTGAATATTAATAAGAACTCCTGGTTCCCCCCTCCAAGGCATAGATTCAAACTCAACTTTGATGGAGCTTCTAAGGGTAACGCTGGCAAAGCAGGATTTGGCGGCATTTTCAGAGATCATAAGGGCGCCCCTCTCCTGATCTACCTCGGAAATATTGGATGGGACATGAATAACTCAGTTGAGCTGGAGGAGCTCTAGCAAGGATTACTCCTATCACAACACCATGGTTTCCAGCCTCTCGAGATTGAAGGAGACTCCCTCATCCTCATCAATCTGCCCAAACAGCTGCTCAATGGAGCTCATGCGAATAAAATCTCTAGTAGCTGGAGACTTGAAGCCTGGCTAGACGCCATAGAAAAAACACTCAACACCAATAGATCAATCATACTCAACCATGTTAAATAGGAAAGCAACAATGTCGTGGATCTATTGGCTAACCTAGGAGTGGAAAATATTCTCTTCTGACTGGAGCTCTAGACATAATTCAGAATCACGAACAAGAACATGAATGCAACATTCTAGTCCAAAAGGACGCAGCTCCCCCGGATGCGGGTGCTTATACCACTAGTTAATGCGATGGGACAGGGGTGCGGTGAGGTTGGATGACACCTGCCGGCCCTGTACCACTTGGCTCATCGCTGGATGAAGTTTAAACAGAGGCATTGGATTTTATTTTGTCTCACATCATGTGGCTGTGATATGCATAGCCTGTACACCGATTTCTCCATCGCTTCTGCATGCTCTGACCTGAGCTGGGCCTCGACTCTCTTCAATGTTGGAGTTATGGCAGGTGCAATCCGAGGAAGGGAGGATGAGGCTAAATATAGGCTTAGATCTACAATCGTTTGGAAGCCTCCTATGCTCTGCTGGTCTAGTAAAGTTGCATTTTTGTATGTTGTTTGTTTATTCTTGGTCAACTTTGCGACGCTGCCTCTGTCTTCTCCCAATTTCCCTATCAGTTTCCCCTCCGTTTACCCCAGCGCTCTCCCTGCTCTTCATTCCACCATGGTACGCCAACAAATGCTCAGCAGACGGGGCGACTCTCGGGGTGGTAGCTCTCGGCCACAGGCCAGGCGGCACAGTACCTTGGACTCTCTGTCTTCTTCAGTGGAAAACCCCCACTATCCTAACACAAGAAGTGGCCATGGTCAAGTAGGCCTTCGCTCTGCTCCCTTCCCTCTGCCCTCTCATCACACCCCCCATACCACGTAATTCCAGTTTAGAAGCTCCCTCAATAAACCGATCATCATCGCCACTCTTTCCATCTCTTTTTTTAGAGGAAGCAGAGCAGAGTATCCCGATGACCTTCTCCATGGACAAGATGCATAGGGCTGAACCGAGTCAAAATAGAGACAAGGAAGAAGCACACGGAGGTCATGGTGGTCAGACCAAACGGAAAGGGAAGGTCGTTGTTGGTAACTTGCATGAGGAATTGGAACCGCAGAATGACACGCAAGTTATGGAAGGGCGCAGGATGGACGTGTCGAACCCGCAGCTGAACGTGTCGGACCCACAGCTGGACGCAAGCAGCAAAGAAGGCGAGCAGCAGGCCGTGGACCAAACTAAGCCAGACAACCCAGATGATTGGGGTTGCCCGATAGTGGAGGAACCTACCACGGAGGATTTCATTAATCGCATTACGAATGCCAGGTGGCACTTCATTTAACTCCTGGTTTTTTCTTCCTCTTTTTGTCCACGTAGGCGACTCAATGAAGATGTATTGCTGGGTTTATGGGTGGTCGGCTGTTCTTGGGTAGATTAGCTGGGGTTACAATGCGGGTTTACTAGCTCTCTTCAGAAAACTGTGGTTAATTTCTAGTGTTGTCTTCTTTTTTGCATCTCCTTCTATATTAGTTGGGTTTCCCCTCTGTTGGGGCAGTCTCAGATCTAGTTACATGGCAGCAAGCTGAGATAGGCTGTGTTCCTTCACGAAAAAAACACCTTTGTAAATACCTTTTTATTTTCTTTTAATATATTACTCTTACTTCGAAAAAAAATTACATGATTTGAATGAGATTTTGATTCCTAGAATTACCCTTCCACCAGTGTAAAACCAAAAAAAACAAAGTAAATAGAATAAATATTACTTCACTTTATAAAAAAAAAATTAAAACTAAAAATATACTTTAGATAAAATACCCCTGGGTTTTATGAGAAAATTTAAACAAGGATGAGAAATTTTAAACACGAATTCACAATACAAATAAAAAAATTATACATTTACAAAAGACCACAGATATATAATTCATCCTTAAGAAGTGATGAGCAACATGACACCTTTCATGAGGCCCACATGCCTCATGGTTTCTAAACTTTACTACTATGAGTCAACCTTTATTTTCCTTCATGGAACTCTGCATTAAACTATATTCTATGTTATATACCCAGGTACAACTCTCTTGTAGCTACACTTGGTATGGGATTTTACACAACCAATTTCATAGCATTCTATTTGGTCAAAAACATAGCCTTAGTGTAACTCTAGTAAAGGAATTCTATAAAACCGTCTACCTACTTGGGGTCTCTTTCTCTGTAATTGAGGGGTTCTTAAATGGCTTGTTGCAAAAGTGTGTACTTCTTCCATGGATTATTCGAGGAGTTACTCATGGGAAATTCAAGAATGCTTATCCTATCACTACAATTGTTGGTTTGAAAATTTAAAAAAAGGGTTGTACTTATTCCATGGATTATTCGAGGAGTTATTAGTGGGAAATTCAAGAATGCATATCTTATCACTACACTGGTTGGTTTGAAAAAATTAAAAAGGGTTTTGTGTGAGATGGTTTTCTAGAGAAAATATATAAATATAAATAAATAAATATATATATATATCTATCTATCTATCTATCTATCTATCTATCTATCTATAGATATATATATATATATATATATATATATATATATATATATATATATATATATATATATATATATATATATATATATATATATATATATATATATATATATATATATATATATATATATATATATATATATATATATCTATATATATATATATATATATATATATATATATATATCTATTTGCTCGAATAAAACAAGTCTTGTGGGTTTACTCACTAGAGCGTTTCACTCAAGTTATCTACATTTTTTGAAGAAATTACGAAAGTGTGTGACATGCAGTGTAAACAATTTCCATTTCTTGACAAACCCAAAAAAATATTGGTTTTATTCACTAGGGCATTTCACTCAAGTTATCTACATTTGTTGAAGAAATTATGAAATTCTGTGACATGCACTATAAACAATTTCCATTTCTTGAGAAACCCAAAAAATCACTGAAGATTTAAGAAGAATACAATAAACAAAACAAAAAAAAAATTACAAAAATCAAGACAAACTAAATAACATGGTGAAATTTGCTAAATTGGAGTGTTTTCAACAAAATATATGAAGATTTGTAATATTTTTCAACAAATTATGGAAAATGTTCTATTGTTTAATGTTTTACCTTCAAAATCATTCAGTTTTGCAAAGATTATACCATTTATGAATTAATTTGAGATGGTGAAATTAACTAAATTTGAGTTATTCTAACCAATCATTTTTAAGTTGTGGGAGTTTTACTTTTGAATTGGTACAACTTTAAGAAAATATAGCATTTGTAAACATTTGTAAAGATCATTTGCTATGTGATTCTTCAAAAGCATTTTAACTAGATAAGTTTGAGCGTTTGTGGTAAAATATTTGAAATTGAAATTTTTGAATCTTTTCATTTCCAACAATTGAAAAATTCCAAACCCTAAAAGTTTCCATTGAAGATAGTCAAATTCTTGGGAATTGGGGTGCTCCTCAAGATTATTTTCTCTGTGGTGCCTAAAACATTTTTATTTTTATTTTAACAAAGTATTTGAAGATTTTTATTTTATTTTTTCAATCAAAGTCATATAAATCTTTCAAATTTTCCATTAAAATTGTTTGATTATGGGAAAATATAGTGTTCGAGTTTGTTTTTTTTCTTTAATACCACATAGTCACTAATTGTATCCTTTTCTTTGCTATTTAATACTCATAGTCTGTGATCTTATGTCTAAACAATTTATTTATTTCTTTTCCAACAAATTTTTCCCTCTATCATAAAAATTCTCTTTCAACCATCCAGAGTTGCATCCAACTATAGGTCTAATTTTAATGTGCATATTTTAATCAAGATTGAAGATTTATCTCAACTACATAATAACTTCATAAAAACAATAAAATCAATCACATATATATTGTTCACACAAGGAAAAGAGGAAAAGATCTTGAATTGGTTTGCACAACGAATTAATTTACATAATTTTTTGTTGGACCTATCTAAGTCTCACATCTAGCAAAATGTGTTCATCCTCTTATTGCAAACAATTTGCAATTAAAGAAGGTTACACTTGGAGTGAAAATAGGAGGTTAATCTTGGTGTGCAGCATGAAGCTCGTATTGGAGAAGAAGGCTTAGACTCATACATAATTCAAATGGAGCTTCAATGTGAGTTATCATAGTTTTTTTTTTTACTCTATGTTTGGACTTGTTTTAGGTCTCATATTTTGAATCTAGGATTTTGTTAGCAAGAGACATATTGTATATATGAAAAAAAACAATACTAAACTATGGTGCATATTATGGGGGAATATATTTATACTTTGAAACTATCACATCATCTATTTTCTGAAAAAGAGAGAATTATTTCAAATTTTTATAATATATATTATTTTTCCTTGTTTTTTTCATTAATTTTATATGTTGTTTTTTATTTTATTTTATATAAAGTATAATTTCACAACGGGTTGGTGGGTTACAAGCCTCATATTTTGAATCTAGTGCTTTGATACCATATATGAGACTCCAACCTAGGGTCTTCTAACTAAAACTATATTCATTTAATTTAATCAATATAAGAAGGAAAATAGCATGTTTATAACTTTACATTTACTTGATAAAAACATACAAGAAAAATTTGATCAACAACATACGAAACTTGTAAGAAATTTCTTTTAAAACAACTTACATAAATAAAACAACTAATGGAAGAATACTTGTTCCAGTGGCTTGGTTGGGATTCTCCTGACTCTGTTGGGATGTTATTCCTGACTACTCGACTGACTTTACTTCCCAGCCAAATAGGAATGATTTCCTAGCTCATGGAACCTCCATAAGTTCCCTAGCCATTTGAGCCCAAGTCCAACCAATTGTAGTGTGTCTAAGTTAAAACAAACACTCTCCAATAGATCTAAGTTTGAGTTCTCTCATTTTTCTCTCCATTCTCTTCCTTCTCCTTCTCCACATTCCTCCCAAATAAAAATCCTCCATTTCCAAAACAAAGACTAAGGATCTCCCCCTTCTCTTCTCATCCTACTTCCTTTCATGTCTCTTACTTTAATCCATCTCAACCACTTACTATTAATTCCATGACTACCTGTAACACCCCCTACTCCTAGGTCCACACAAGAAACCGACCATCTAGGGTAAACATGTGACGAGAGAGACTACTATAAGGGATTCAACTTTCTTGGTGACCTTAAGGAAATGGAACTGAAAAAAGATATCAAACAAACCCATCCACATTAGCAACAACACCCTCGAGAGACATGTCAGCCACTCAAACATCCTGTCCCTGAGTTCCACTGATGATTTAAGCCTTTTAACCCCTGATTGCTCTCATTTTATAGGCAAGATAACAACCAAAAGCCAAATTCGCTCTCACATGCCTATGTGCCAGCTTCCCTGGACATTATTCAATAGACCTGTTCTAGTGTCCCTGGGATTTGAGCCACTTTTCTAGTCCAGAATCCAAGCCTCTACCCAAAACTTGTTATAACATTCAAAATCCATCAAATACATGATGAAAATATAAAATAAAAATAAAAAATCAACCTCAAGACTAGGCCTAAGCATCACAAACTGGGACTGACATTATGCCAAACACCTGGCATCAATGCAACCTACAGGTCTAGGATACAAGACAAAGCATAAATAATTGAAAACACTTATTAAACATAACCAGAAGGATCACCACCTTCTCCATCGAACTATTGTAACATCAATTAGGTCTTGCATCCATCCATTTAACAATTACAAGTAAATACATGAAATAACCATGACATGAACCAATCATATAACCATGCTTAGAACAAGCATAAAACCATAAAAGTATTAGAGATATGACAACCATTAAATCAACATATAAACACATGAAAAAGTAAGGTAACTTTTCTTTTATTAATCATAGGAAAATCTGACCAGGTTCGGGACCTCAACGTACCACCTGACCATAGACATGGCTGAACAAAATCTCTCTTTTAGCCAATCATCCCCATTCCATATTCCAAGCATGAATGTGGGATCTCATAGAAAAAACCACTTCGTGAACAACCAAGGGAATCAAGAGGTTAAACCACCTCCACCCTCATCAAACCATGATCACACTAAAATCGATGCTCCGATCACAACCAAACCGAACTTGGAATGTCATCCAGACTCCATCACTATCCTTGAGGAATTTTTTGTCTCCTTGTCTCTCAAGATTTACCGCAATCCAATCCTAGATAACTAGGCCCTAAATAAACACCACTCTCTTAGGATTTACCGCAATCCAAACTTGGATCACTAGGCCCTAAAGTGAGACTTCTCCCTCAGGCTTTATCATGTGTCCCATCAAAACCGGTTAAGGGATTCCTAGGCCTTTTGGAATGAAACTTGAGACCACCTCCACCCTGTATTTCAAAATCCATCCAGTAAACCAAAGCTCAAAATCAAGATAAACATTCCAACATACCATGCCATCTAGAAAAAGGTAAGGCTAGGCTGAAAACCACTGTCATAACTCGGTAAAACCATGCCACTGAAACCGAACCATAGACCAACATGAAAAGCCATGTATTTCCAAACCAGCTAGGAAATCACACATGCAAAAGGTTACCTGCAAGTATTTCTTCTTAAGCTACTTGATCCTACTTTCCTTTCATTGATCCTTGCTTGCTTTTCCTTCCTTGCTCCAAAGCTAGAGTGCTCCAAGAAAAATGTAAGTGACCAAGAGTGAGAGAGAGAGAGATAATAATGAGACAACTCCAAACTTGAACTAACGAAAGGTTACCAACTGATTCTCAGAAGCCTTTTTATTAATGAGGCCTCTATTTTCTCCATTATCCATTATTTTCCTTCAATTTCCTCACATGCAACTTGTGACCTTTCACCTTACATTTCTCCTAATTTCCTTTATTTTCATAAATAAATGTGCCAAAATTGCCTTTGCCAATTTTTCTTAGCCAAAACACACATTTAGTGATGCCCACTAGGATATATTTTCCCAATATTAAGCTTGGAATAAGACTCCCTTAACCATGGTCTTATTTTTCCTTTATTAACTTTTATTACATGAAATTTTCACCAGGGCTATTACAGAACCCTCCCCCTTGGGGAATACCATCCTCGGTGTTAAACCACACCAAGACCTCAGCAAAAACCATTGAAAAGAAAACATACTTCCCATGGAGCTTTATAACTTAGTTCTTTGTAGTATATACAATGAAATACCTGCTCAAAAGAAAAGAATTATAACAACATGACAATATAACAACCATAATAACATGGAACCCATATTGCTTATTGGAGCTTTATAACTTAGCTCATGGAGGTATTTACAACCATATACATATACCAAAACATATGCCAAACATATACCAACATCAAACCAAAACTTCTTTGCCTTATTCAGAAAAGAATGAAGGATACAGGGCCCACATTTGATTTTCCATCTGTCATGTAGCGTCTTTAGGCCCAAAGTGCTTCCATTACACTTTAACTTGCTCTATGGCTCTATTCCTGAGCATGAGATGTTTCCGCTGCAATATGCACTGAGGCTCTAGTTGAAACTCTTCTTCTTGCTCCACCTGCAATACAAACCAATCAATAACATGATCAACATCCTTTATATACTTCTTAAGTAATGAAATATGGAAAACATCATGGAATTTCATTGTTGGAGGTTGTGCAAGTCAATATGCCACTTGTCCAATCCTCCCAAGGATCTCAAAAGGCCCACAATGTCGTGGTGCCATCTTGGCACATTAACCAATCCTCAAAGGGATTTTCTTGGGCTTGATGCTTAAATACACATGCTCCCCAATCTAAAATTCCTTGAACACCGTGTGTTGATTTGCATAACTCTTCTTTCTATCCTGTGTTTACTTTAGATTCTTCTTTATAACCTGCATTTCGTGCTCCATGTCCGCCAACATATTCGATCCAATAAGCACCCTATTCACTTGATCACTCCAGCTAATGGGAGTGTTACAACTCCGCCCATACAATGCCTCGAAAGGACTCATCCTCAATGACTCCTGATAGCCATTGTTGAATTTGAATTCAACCAATGGAATATACTACCATTTCTTCTGCTTGTACATCATGTGCATCCCCAACATATCCTCCAAGATCCTATTGACCCTCTCTGTCTGCCCATCTGTTAGTGGATGATAAGTTGTGCTGAAGACCAACATTTTTTCCAAGCCTACAAATAGATGCTTCCAAAACTTGGAAGTGAAATTTGCATCTATGTCTAACACACTATTCTTTGGAACACCATGTAGTCTCACCATATCTATGATGAACACTTGTGCTACCTCACTGGATGAATATGTAGTCTTTACTGGAATGAAGTGAGCTACCTTGCTCAACCTGTTAACCATGACCATAATAGAATCATGCTGCCTCAATATCCTTAGAATATCTATGATGAAATCCATGGAAATGACCTCACATTTCCATTTCAGAATCGCTATAGGCTGTAGCAAACCACCTGGATGCTTATATTCTGCCTTGACCTGCTAACAAGCCAAACATCTAGCCATGAACTTTTCCACTTCCTTCTTTAGATTCGGCCAATAGTAGAACTTATGCACCATTGTCAACTTCTTCTGATGTCCTGGATGAACCGAGTATGGATTGGTCTGAAACTCCCTCAAGATAAGCTTCTTGAGCTCACTGCAATTTGGCACATAGATCCTATCTCTAAACCTCACCAAACCATCTACCGTGAGACAATATTTTGCATCTCGATCACCTATACCTATACCTGCACTTGTAACTATGCTTTGCTACAGTGTGTGCATGATCTCCATGTATTTGTCATCCCCCTGTCCTTCTTGCAAGATCCTATCGTGTAACTCTATCCCATTAGATCTCATAGCTACTATATGATTTACACGTACGTTCCTGTTAAGAGCATATGCACCCTGGTTCTCCTTCCCTTTGATGTATCTGATCTCGAAGTCGAACTCACTAAGGGTAGCCAACCATCTAGCTTGCCTGGAATTTAGATTCGGCTGATCAAAAAAATATCTCAACCCATTGTGATCGCTCATTAATGTAAACCACCTACCTAGAAAATAGTGCCTCCACATCTTCAATTCATGTATAATTGCTGCTAGCTCAAGATCGTGCGTTAGTTAGTTATGCTCATGCTCATTTAGTTTTCGTGACTCATAGCACACTACTTGTCCTTCTTGCATGATAAATCCACCGAGTCCTCTCTTGCAAGCATCTGTACACACTACAAACTCCTTGTCTGGATCCACAATATTTAGCAATGGTGCATGTGTCAACAACTTCTTAAGCTACTCAAAACTAGCCTCACACTCCTTTGTCCATTCAAACTTCTTACCTTTCTGCTGCAATCATGTGATATGATATGCAATGCATGAGAATTTCCTGATCAACCTCCTATAGTAAACTGCCAATCCCATAAACGATCTCACCTCATCCACATTCTTAGGAGTTGCCCACTCCATGATAGCCCTTATCTTTTCTGGATATATTGCTATGCCGTCCTTGGAGAAAACATGCCCCAAGTAATGTACCTCAGTGTGAAAGAAGCTGCACTTACTAAGTTTAGCATACAATTGATGCTCTGTTAGGAATCTCAACACTACTGCTAAATGCTCGACATGTTCTTCCTCATTCTTAGAATATACCAGTATGTCATCAATGAATACAATAACAAAATTTTCCAAATAAGGACGTGACACATTATTCATCAAACACATAAATGTAGTTGGAGCATTAGTCAAATCGAATGGAACAACAACAAACTCATAATTCCCATACATGGTCCTGAACGCGACATTGAATATATCGTCTTCCTTGATGCATACCTAATGGTATCCCGATCTCAAGTAGATCTTAGAGAACACTGCTGCTCCCTTCAATTGATCAAACAAATCATCAATCCTCGGTAATGGGTACATGTTCTTAATCGTTACTTTGTTCAGCTGCCTGTAGTCAATGCACAATTTGAGAGTACCATTTTTCTTCTTCATGAACAACACTGGTGCATTCTAAGGCGATACACTTGGCCTTATGTACCCCTTTTCCAACATTTCCTTTAGTTGCAACTTCAACTCTACTAACTCAGGTGTACTCATCTTGTAAGGTGGTTTTGATGCTGGAGCTACTCAATAGAAAAGTCTACCTCCCTTTGAGGTGGAAACTCTGTAATGTCCTCTCAGAATACATGATGAAATAACTTCAAAAATAGGTACCTTCCTAACACATTTGCATCCTCAACCTCCTTACTCTTGTAACTAGAAATGTGTACTGCAAACATCACACAACCTTTTTTAGAACTGCGCTTATCCTACATAGCGGTAGCCATCCTCACTGATGTTGGATTCTTCTTTCCCTACAAAGTCCTCTTTTCCCCACTATCATCCACACACTCAATGGCCTTGTCGAAGAAATCCACCTTGGTTACGTTAAGGTATAGCCAATCCATACCCAAGAGCATACTATATGATCCCAATGGCAATACATTTAAATGTGTTGTTGTAGGCATACCATTTAAATAAAATGCACAAGCTCTTACCCAATGATGAACTCGCTTCTTTGTAGTTGTAGTCAATTGTACCAAACAATATTCTGCATGCACTTATTTTCTCAAACCACACTTATCCACCAAGTCAGGATTATTATAACTATATTTAGATCCAAGATCAATCAAAATAGAAACAACTTGATCACAGAGCTTGTCGTCCATCTCAATGATCGATGCCTAATGATATTCCTGCCTGTTGTCCACAACTACATAGATCTTATGAATGATATGACCAACATCACCAACTGTATGTTCCTCTTGAGCACTATAGATATGGGGTCTATCACCACTCTGATACTGTAGACAATCCATCTTATGATGATCCTTACCGCATATCCAACACTGCAATGGTTCCCTACCACTGCCTCTAACTTGATGCTCTCCATGTCCTTTATCAGTTGTATTGAACCTCTTGTAAGGAACTGCATTTTATTTCTCACTTGCATCTAGAGGTCTTCCCCTATTTGATGGTCATTTTCTTTTAGCTTTCTCATTTCTTTTCAAGTCATGCTTAGGCTCAACTTCACGCTTTGACTGATCATAACAATGCTTCAACTTTTGGATGGCCTCTTCCAATGATCTACGCTCATCGAACTCAATCTCGTCTCTGTATGTAACTATAAATCCACTGATGAATCTCTGAACCTTGGCATTATCCTCCTTGAGGTAAGGCACATACGTCAACAACTCCAAAAACCTGCTAGTATACTCATCATCTGTCATAGATCCCATCTGCAACTCATAAACATCCTTGGCCCTATGATCATAGTACCTATCTCAACCATACTTCTTCTTGAAGAGCCTTTCAAATGCATGCCAAGTCAAATATTTCTCATGTATAACTTTGACATTCTTCACTTATTCCCACCAAATATCTGCTTTACCTTTGAGATTGAAAGTGGTTATCTTTGCTTTCATGTTTCCTGAATAATCATGCAATCATAAGAATTTATTCATACCAAGCAACCATGTCTCTGCATCTTGTGATTTTTTCATTTCTCCATCAAACGTAGGTGTATTCTCTTTCTTAAACTCATATGGCGAGTATCCCCTATCACTCCTCCTGTAAGGGTGATAACGATGACAATCATGATTCCTGTCAAAACCAGTACTAGAATAGTACATGTGTCTATCACCTCTCCTATACGGAGGGTCCAATAGCCTACCATCTCTGATCATGTCAGACCTATTTGACCTGTGTCTACTAGGATACCTACTACCATATGCTCCATTAGTTCTATCCTCATGTATGTTATGAAACCAGCTCAAAAAAGATAGAAAAGAGAGAAAAACGCCTTAGAATTCAACCTCTTCGAGGGGGCAACCTCCTTTACATTACACTAGTAGTATAGGGACATAACATGCTCCTATCCTTCAAAAAGTTTTGTCCTCAACGCTTGAGTAGTTCTTGATGCTTTTGTATAAAATTTTTGTCCTCCCATGTGGAATCTTCAGTGGGTAAGTTCTTCCACTTGAAGAGATACTATGAAATTGATCGATTTCGTAGCTATCGGGTTCTTGTTTCTATGACTGCTGTAGGTTCCAATATGATTTTTCCTTCCTCGTCAAGTTCTGGCAATATTGTTTGAACTGGGATCTTCTGCAACTTTTGAATGAGTGGCCACACTTCTTCATCCTTCTTCCATTCATCCCTTCCTTCATGTATCCAATCTAGTTCGATAATAGAAATAACACAAAGCAATGCTTTCACATTGTCATTCTTTCTTGAGAGTGCATCTGCAACAAAATTTTGCTTCCCTTTTTTGTAGATGATTTCAAAGTCATAACCCAACATATTTCTGACCCATTTTTTCTATTCTTCTAAATATAATCTTTGTTCTAAAAAGTATTTAAGACTATCATGATCCATTTTTACCTTGAAGTGTCTTCCCATTAGGTAAGGTCGCCATTTCTTAAGTGCATGTAGTATTGCTAACATTTCATTCTAATAAGTTGCTTGCTTGAGATGTAGCCGTAAAAATGCCCAATCACCTACATCAAAACTTCTTTCACTGCATTGTTGATCTGCTTGTTGTTTCATTCGATTCTGCACCAAAGTGGTGTTATCCTTTAAAAGTTGGAGAACTTGTTGTTGATGCTTGATGTGATATTTCACTGCTTGAATCCTTTTCTCCTTGATATGTCCTTCTATCTCGAGAGTTTGAGGAGTGGTAATTTCTTCCAATGCATTACAAGATATGGTTGGATTCATTTCTTGATGCTCAATGTGATCTTTCACTTCTTGAATATTTTTCTTCTTGATATGTCCTTCTATCTTGAGATTTTGAGGAATGGTAATTTCTTCCAATGCATTACAAGATATGGTTCGATTCATTTCTTGAAGCTCGATGTGATATTTCACTTCTTGAACATTTTTCTTCTTGATATGTCCTTCTATCTTGAGAGTTTGAGGAGTGGTAATTCTTGCAAATTCTTTACAATATATGTTTGGATTCATTTCTTCTTTCTCTCGGGTTGGTTCGTGGTATATATCCTCTTCTTTTGACGTTCCTTGATCCTTTTCTTCCTCCTCTTCACAATCAATGTAAAATAATTTCTTCTCAGCACACTTATGACCTCTAATGTACTTTTTATCACAATTGTAACAAAGCCCTTTTGCTCTTTTTTCTTCCAATTGTTGTGGTGTCAAACTTGTAGGTTGTGGAAGGATAGGAGAAACAATACATCCATCTTTATAGTTTTGAGGGGTATACTTCCTTGTTGCCATAATTTTTCTTCCCACTTTTCTTTCCCTCTCCAATGAATCAGGTTCCCAATGATGAACCTCATGTTGAATGTTATCCTTTAAAGTCCCTATGGAGACATCAATCCTCTGCTTTTATAGAATATCATTTTCCCTTAATTCAATTTTTGAAAGTCCTCAATGTTCTCTACCATTGAAGACTTTTGTTTGAGATTATCAATAGGCTAAAGAAGGTGTTTCTCTTTGTATCCTCATAATGTGCTATCATTTCCTCCGTGAAAATTGACCATGTAACAAGCGGTTTATGAGAACAAATCCCTTTATACCATAAAAATTGATCTGGTTCTAAATAATTAGATGCAATACGTACCTTTTGTAACAATGGTACACCATGTAGATCAAAATATTTCTCCATCTGTAGTATCCAATTTACCGGATCCTTGCCATCAAACTTCCTCATCTCGCTTTTTCTTGATTTTAGGAGCTCAAACTTGAAATGACTCTAACTCTGTAATTTTGGATGTTTAAGTTCTAAAATTTCAGCCTGTAATAGCCCTCTGAGTCCTCTTTCTAACCCTGCAAGTCTGATCACAACTGGATTCCCGAAGAAAGCTTTGTTCCCAATATCCCACGATTACCTAATTATAGACTAGCTCAGTAGAGTGAACTCATACGACATGCCACGTGTAATTGTTTCAACCTTACGTTATGAAAATTATACCCAAAGACAATACAATTTGTCCTCTTTCTGTAACTTCTTATAACATTTCAATTTGATGCTCAGAGAGAAAGTTATGATGATTTTCCCAAGGTCACTTGTTTAGGATGTAATTCGGGCATCTGCAAAAACCCTAACTTCCTCAGATCATATATTCGAAAATTTAGTGAGCCAAGATTTGAAATTCAGACCCGAGGTTTACACCGATTTCTTTTCAAATGGGTTTTATTTTTAGCTTCTGAAACTTCGTAGAAAAAACAGTATAGAGAAAATTCCACGCTGACCTGTTTTAGATGAAATTCAGGAGCTTGCCAAAACCCTAACTTCCTCAGATCATATCTCCAAAAATATAGTGAGACATGATCTAAAATTCAGACCCGAGGTTCAGAACGATTTCAGCTCAAGTGGGTTTGTGTTTTAGCTTCTGAAACATCACAAAATAATCATTATAGCGAAAATGCCATGATGACCTATTTGGAGCAGCGAAACCCTAGAATCTAAAGCTCTGATACCAAATGTTATGAAACGAGCTCACAAAAAGTTAGAAAAAAGAGATAAACATCTTAGAATTCAGCCTCTTTGAGGGGGAAACCTCCTTTACATTACACTAGTAGTATAGGGACCTAACAATGTCCATGGCTGATCCGAAGTGGTCCTGTCGCTACAAATCTGACAAACTTTGAAGTACTGTCGCATTCACCTTAGCCTGTTTCTCTTGTGCCTGCATGATTTTGTCATTGTCTGCTTTGCAACTCCTTATTTCTTCCTTCATTCTTCTCAATGTGTGTTCTAAATTAGAAGAGTGCCCCACACCACGCTTCCCATCTGATGCATAGGAAGATATGTAGTCTACCACCTTGCTAGCCATATGATCTCTTTCTTGCAAGGAATCCAATGTAAGCTAAACCAAATAAAAATAAACCAATGTACCTTAGCATAATTTAGGGAGGATACCTTATCTGCAAGATCATAAAATCATCATGATACATGTATAACATAAACATAATAACATACAGACATATATCGAATAAGTGCATCAACGCATAAACATCATTCTAGCTAGGGCCTAGTGATCAATGCAAGGCCATATCAATAATGAATTCTATGACCTCATGCATGAAAACAACCATTACTCCAATTTACACATTGCCACATGCAATTATCAACATGCATAAGCAATTCCTAATCAACTACACAAACGTATGAACGCATGTAGTCAAGCATAAGTGATAAATTCTTGTAACCAACTGTTGTGGCTAGCAACAACCCCCCCCCGCCCTTTTTCATTTAAGTGTTGTCCAAAATACTAAATGAATGGGGACCCTTAGTTAAAATTTAGGAAAAGAAAGAGTTTCCTTTCTTCAAAATAAAGTTACCATCGTAAACTTAGGAATATCTTTTGAATTTTTAAAACCTAAGTCTATGATAAGGGAAAAATCTTTAAATCTGCGTTGCAAAAAAGGATAGGAAGTGCCTCCATCTCGCTATAATATTGGTATGTACAAGACCCTCATGCTAAGCAATATATCACATCGCAATAAAGTAACACTCGTAACGGAAAAACTTCAAGATTTACCGATCTGCGATAACACCAATCGCAAGATCGCATATCGCAGAAAATGAGCTGCCAAGATTTGGCAAGCATAAAACTTCTGCGATTTGCGATGTTATATTCGTGTGTTTGCGCGATATGCGATGGTGCGATTTGCGATGGCGCGATCTGCGATGTTACGTAGGCAAATCGTAAAATCACTTCATTACGAATCCTTCGGGCACGCTATTCAAGGAAAGCCACTTACCATAATCTGACTCAAGATCATGCGCTTTTAATGATAGTAAAGGGATTAATTGTCAGCTATTAAATGAAATGTAGATGGGTGCTTTTGTAAAGAATTACTTCACGTAAGGTGGCATATTTGATATATCTGCTGCATTTAAAACTCTCCCATCACCTTTCTTGATCAGTCATTTCCATTTCACTTGTGAGCTGCAGGAAAGGAGAGTGAAAGACGATAAAAAACCATACGCAGGAAGAAATGGGAAAGAAAAATAGATCTCAAGGCTCTGAGGCGAAGGAAAAGATGAAGGAAATGGTGCCTTTGTATACAGACACAACCTGTAACAAAGACACAGGGATATCAACTTGGGAAAGTATGTACAGACTGCTTGAAGAGGAGAATCCCAGAATAATGAAGGTTACTGCTGTCGCGGGCTCACAACGCTCTTCCGAAGCGTCCTTAGAAGAGCTAGCATGCTCATTTCTTCATCAGATAGTAGCAAGACCCAAAATTATACCATATACGGATATGATCAAGTGGATACTTGACAATGCAGACATGAACGACAGGAAATTCAAGATTCAAGGACAAGGGCTCATTGGATCATTCGCCGCACAAGATTTAAAGCTTATGTATAATCTTCCTGAACCACAGGTGACTTACAATGCACAATTCGTTAAGAAATTTTTGGCAGAGAACCCAAACCTATCAGAGACCACCAAAGATTGGTCTAGAAAAGAGGAACCGCTCAAGAAAGACAAAAACGGTATGTACAACACTGGTTCGCTCACCACTCCGTATTGTTTTGCTGCGGCCATGCTTTGTAGATTATTTTGGATGCCAGATATCAATAAGTTTTCGTCTGAATGGTTACCATTAATAGATGCTGCCACAAATGCCGATATTATGGATTGGTCCAAGATCTTTTCTGATAATCTATACACAGTTATTATCAATTACCGGTCTAAGAGATCCTTGTCTCAAAGGATCTATCCTCCTTTTTATCTATCCGCATATATTATGGATTCTATTTGTTATATGTCTAAATTTCCCATTATGGGTTGGAAATGGACTACCCAGGACCCATTACCTATCCATGTTTATCATAAGATACTGTGGGATTCTCATTTCATCCCACATTTCTACCAGATTTGTCACGGGCTTATCTTACCCTTGTATAGAATGATGTATGATGAAGACCCCCCGAGGTGCTCACCCGAGGCACAGATAGATATCATCCCCATCGCAAGATGGTTTGGGGAAGAATGGTTCACCTATATTAGAGTATTTGGAAGCACCGTCCCTCCTCATGTCCTGCCCTTGTATATTCTTGACAAACTGTTGGCTCGAGAAATTGCTTATCAAACCTGTTCAGAAGGTGGCCTAACTAAGGACCTAAAAGACAAAAAGAAGGCCATATGGCCTCATTTTCCTGTAGCTTGTAGGGCCTTTTCATTGTTCGATGTAGGTCACGTGTTCACCGAAGTGGAGAATGTGACGTGTCTACAATTATTTAAATTCCCAGCAAGGCCATTTGACCCTAATGAAGTTGCTCAAGATTTCACAACGAATGTCAAAATAAAGGTATTCGTTGGAAATAAGGATTTATTTGATGATTTATTTCAGAATAAACGCTCACTCCAGGAAATTTTGCGGGAAGCTCAGTCAAAATCATCTCCAGATGACCTCCAAAAATTCATGGTCTAAAGGGCAAGAAGACTGGCCAGTGTTCCTTTAGAAAAGCTGCGACTGCCTACCAGAGAACCGACTCCAAGCGTTAGCCTCAGTGGTAACTCAAGCACTTCCAGATCTAAATCTAACACTGTGCAAGGAGTACCTGAACATTCTAAAGGGTCTAGAAGCGACCAAGGTAAGAACGAAGAAACAGCTAAGGACACGGCTCAGTCAAGTGCAATGTCGCAACAACATGTTATCGCCTCTCCGCCAAGAGATGTCCCTCCTCTCCTCATTAAAATGCCACCCGTCACGATAGAGTTAGAAAAATAATGGGAAACCTTCAATGAACTGATCAATCTTAAAGGGCAAGCCCCAAGAACATGTGTGAGCAATACATAAGTAGCACAAGAAGTGGTTTCGACCATAGTCAGCAGTGTCACAGAAACGGAGCACATTCCTATCGCTCCACCTTTTGAGCTTCTACTTAATGTAGAAGAAATTCCTCCACTGGACGTATTCTATAGTCCCCAACATAAAGCAGTAGTAAGAAGACAAAGAAAGAAAATAAAACTAGAAAATACACTGTCACAAGCTGCTGAACAATTGGACGTCTTATGGAAAGACCCCAACAATAACCCATCTGAAAATATCACCAAGTTGTCTCAGATCGCAGGAGCATATGCTTCTGCAACTATTGACAAGGCATCGGAAGTTCAGCAACTATTGAAAGAACAAGAAGATCAAATACAGCTACTACAACAAGAATCGCAACAAGCCAATGCTAATATTGAAGCTAACAAACAGCTCGAGAAGTTTCAGAAAGACTTTCAGCAGATGCAGATAGGCTATCAAAGAAGTCTAGACGAGAAAGGAAAACAATTACAAATTTTCCAAGAAATGCATAAAGATGAGCCTAAGCTTAGAAAATTTATTTCAGAGTCTATTGGCTTAAATGAACAACTACTGCAGCAACAAGAAGAGTTGGGACGTAAGATATCACAGTGGAGTCATTATTGCGAACTGAGAGATAAAATCACTAATCAAGTGGTAGACTTGCGGAGTGACTATGATCAGAGTGACAAACGAGTGACTACTTGGCTTGGAAGGATGAAGATGAAGGGAAAAGAGAAAGTGCACCCAGAATAAACGAGAATAATAAAGAATTACTCTTTGATAAATGGGACGATCAAATCAGGCAGGCGGAACAAGCAGCAGAGACAGCGGCCACGTAGGCAAGAATTCTTATCGACTGTGTAAATGAAAATTTGCACAGAGAAAATTTAATCGAAGAGACCACCCCGGGGTATCTACCAAATACACTACGACTGGAAGCAGAATGGAAGCAGAAGGCACAGGAGAAGGGAAAATCGATCCAAGCATTAAACAGATTAAATTGGGAGTGTTACTGGGCATACTTGGTCAAGCCGCATAGTCAATGGATGACTATGAAATGCATCATAAACGCAGCCGAAAAAGTAGTGCCATCTCTCATAGATTCCATTTTCGCAGCCCAGCTTAGAGCAGAAATCAGCCAGCTGACTCTCCTCACGCCCATGATGAACACTTGCAGCTTTAAAGATCAGATTCAGAAATAGCCTTATTTAGAATGTGGTTTTTTCTTTTAGAATTAGATTAGGAAAAGGACGGTCATTTGAAAACCGCATCCTAAATTTTGTAAATAAACTATTATTAGAATTAGGAAGTAGTATTTTAACCCTTCTCATTGCATTTGGAGAAGGTCCAGAAATTTGTCAAAAACTTGTCCTCAGAACATGCACTTCTGCACCCTCAGAGGAGGTTTTGATGAATGGATGGATCGAGGTTTATTAATGTTTGCATTTGATGTCTACTACTGATGTTGCACTTTTGTACTCTTAGTAGATGTTAGAACAAGTAGAGATAAATCACTTTTGCTTGAAGCTTATAAGTAGGATCAGTCATAAATGGTACTTTTATCTCTTGGCCATTTCTGCTTATATTCTGAAAGTGATATACAGTTTTAGTTGTTTATATGTTATTGCATGAATTTGTGAGTTACCATTTGGCACTTTTGTACGGTGGAACCATTTATTTATGTCTGATATATGAATAACTTATTATGCGATATGCTGTTCGCAACTGTTTTGCCTAACTTTTTATGCAAAGTAGTTCATCTTAATTGATTTCTATTCTTATGATAGCTGAATGATCTTTATTACCAGTTATTGTTTGAAATCTTTTTAGATCGCATAATATAAGAAATACACCCCAGGTTAGCATAGATTAAATGTATTGTTTTTCATTAGATTACAATAGCATAGATTTAGTTTAAAAGTTTGAATTAGATTAGCTTTAAGTATTCTTAGATCAGCAACATCCAAATCTGCACACACACACACCCTTAGATTGGGAAGCTGGTCCCATTATCCCCAGTCAGACCCGCTATACCAAACGGATAAGGAGCTTCCAACCAAGGTCCGGACCGGGTGGGTATCCCCCTTGTTGTCGACCCGATTTTCGGGGCTTCAACATATTTGGCGCTAGAAGGAGGGCCTGAACATAGTGTCTGTTGGAATGGTTTTCAATTGTAACATTTGAATTAGGATGGCTTCTCACAAACTTCCCATTTGGAGTTGCATCCATGTTCGTGCCTCTTCCAACACTCCACATGAAGTGGTAAGACTCTTGTCTCAGGTAAAATTCAATGGTAAGAATAATTCTTCTGCTTTTAATCATGCTCTTCAATTTATTCAAAGAGTTTCAAGTTCGAACGTTCAAAGAATTGATGAAGGCGTTTTATGCAGAATTTTTACTCTTACATTCATGGCGGAAGCTAGAAAATGGTGTAGAACCCTCCCAGTTGCCTCAATTCACAACTGGGACCAATTCGTTAAGACTTTCATTTGTAAATTTGATTGTTATGACTATGACTAGGTATATGATGAAATTGATTATCTACGGAAACAAGATGAATCTGTTAGGGATTTTAATATGCGATTTCATCTTAATTGTCTAGAATATGATCTTGAAAGTGAACTCACAGATGAAAAATCTTCAGATTATGCTGAGCATTCCCTGCCTCCTATGTCCGATCCAGCAGAAATTAGTCCAAGTTGTGTCTCATTTTCTTATGAATGAGAATTCCAATTTGAATATACAAATCACTCATGATGGAGAAGGTTCCCAAAGCCTAGGAGACATGCATGCTCTAATGCAAGAAGACGAAAGCGAGAATGATGGAGGAAAGCCTGCCTTGGAACCAGGAGATGACTTTGATACAAGGTCAGATAATATCATTGCAAGTCAACAAATGCAGATGCCAAGGTTAGAACATCAAACTAATTCTCGTTCGAAAAGTATCAGTACACAAAGGTATGATCTAAAGCCCGATGTCTATGATGAATCTGATGAACAAAGATTTTTCCACGATGATATTTTCAAATGCATTGTTCTAGAATCACATTTTTCTCTTTATCTTGATGTTTTTAGTGATGATAATTTTTCCCCTCTCAATATTAAAGATATCTCAAAAGGTACAAAGGATTACTCAAATAAGTCATCATTAGGTTTTCAAGATAAAAAGACAGCTATAGAACATCCTTTGATCATTTTCAAACAAGAACCACTTGACCTTTCTTGTCTGAAAATATTCAATCAAAAAGAGAAATCTAGGGAAACCTGTAAAATCATTTATGATAGCTACTTTGATGACAATGATGTTGTTGATTTATCTCAAGTAACTCAACAAAGCTCAGATAATGAGAGATATTCTAATTCAAGAATCATATCAATCGATCCTCATTCCAAAGTAAAGGGTCATTTGCAGGATTTTACTATCCAAGACAATACCCCGATCTATGATTCATATCATGAAGAAACCCCCATGCCTGTTCAAAATCATAACTTGTCTTCTGATTCACAAGATGGAATTCGAAATTGCTCGGATCCCATAATTCTGGCCAGTTCTTGTGAAAAAGAAGATATTTCAAGTCAATCCCAGTTGTGCTGTAACATTATTTGTACAGATTATCATTTCATTCTTTCTCACTTGCACTCATTTTGTACAAAATCGGATTGTGTTTTAAATTTTCAGACTTTTGATAGATTACTATGGTATACTGAGCACCTTATCAAAGAACATTCGAAAGATGTGCTACCATTTTGGAAAACTAGATTGTGTCAAGGAAGTATAGAACTTTTTCAATTCCAAGATCAATCAATATCAGACTTCCTTAAAAAACTTCTATGTCCTCCAAGACATCATCGACGAAAGAAAGTATTTTTGGAAACTTTCCAGCAATTCGCGTTAATAGATAAATCTCTTGTCACAAATTTCTATCTATTCCTCATTGATTTATTTAGTGATTTATATATGGAAACTTTCCTTTTGCAAGAAATTGCTAAAAGCTTTACTCTTATGCATAATGGATTACAGGCCATTAAAACTAAAAAATCATATTCGCAACCTGGCTTGTCATCTTTCTTATTACATGATCACCAATCCATAACAGAAATTTATCCCGATTTTTATGATCCAATAGGTATCCAATTGGATAGAAGATTTCATAAGAAAGAAATCTCAGACAGAATTTCGACTGAAGTTACACTTTCTAATTTCACATCCAATGTTCACAATTCAAGAAAAGCTTTGTTCTCAACACTGATGTTTAAAAGGTACATACGTGTAGGAATAAAAATGAAAAGATGGTTCCACTGGAAATATCATTTTACCTAGTTAATTTTTCTGTGTATAATTAGAATAGGAGTAGGAGTAATTTAGCTAGGTTATTAGGTGGATAATTTGGTTTTTAAGTATTGGTAGGCAAAATAAGAGAAGAGATTATCCCTATTATGTACATAATCCTAGGGAATTTCAACCTCTCATTTCTTTAAATGTTTTTGTTTCCTAATAAAATTTGTTGTGGTTAACAGCATTTGTCATTTACTAAAGACACCATTTCTCTATCAGATTTTGAACTTTTGCTTGTATAAATAGCAATTTTTTTTTTTAGAAACTTGATCTTTATTATTAATAGATATAGTTAAAAACTTTAAACCAGATATGATACTAGTTTCAACTTCCAAAAAACTTGACGAAAGCAATCTTAGTGAAGAAATTGTTTTATATCAGTATAATGAAAGGTATCAATAACAAAATAAGGATCCCTTGTAGAAACAACCATTTCCAAAAAAAACTCTATTATTGTCGTCCAGAACTTTCTTAAGGAAAGCGATGATATCCTTCCTGTTAGAGAAAATCGCAGCATTCAGAGAGACAATCCAAGAAACACTATATCTCAAAGAATAAGAGGTCTCATCACGAGCCGGCTTATCATAATCACAGATACTATAAACTTTGCTGACTTTTCCATTACTTTCCACCAAAACAGGGCAACGACTTAAGATTATTAAAATCACAAGACAAGGGGTCTCATCACGAGCCAGCTTGTTCAACAAAAGTGTAAATCAAGTGAATGACTGTGTCATAATTTGGCTACCAAACCAAGACATTGTTCTTTAAGAATAAAACAGGAAAAAGTGTCAATCTGGATTTTTCTTTGAAGGTTGTAGATCACCTTAAATAGGATAAAGGATCATTATTGGGTAATAGGTAACCCTGTCGAGGCTATGGACGCCTGCTGGCAGCAGAGGCTCTACCTGCGACAAAGGAGCATATTTAAAAAAGATGCTACACAGGGAAGACTTTATTTTTATCTTTACAAGACCAAGTAATGGCTGGTGTAAATGCAAGGACAAGCTGAGGAAACAAACAATTAAAAAAGAAAGAAGTTGAAACAAGATATCATTGACAGTTTGGAGTATAATATGCTTTATCTTTTTATAATAAAGTTTTATTTTCTAAATTTTTTTTTGTTGTTTCGAAAGTTTGAAAAATTCAATAGAAAATGCAGAGATAACTGGTTCTCCCAAGTGAATCGCCAATTGTTGTGGCTAGCAACAACCACCCCCATTTTCATTTAAGTGTTTTCCAAAATACTAAATGAATGGGGACCCTTAGTTAAAATTTAGGAAAAGTAAGAGTTTCCTTTCTTCAAAATAAATTTACCATCGTAAACTTAGGAAGATCTTTTGAATATTTTCAAACCTAAGTCTATGATAAGGAAAAAATCTTTAAAGCCGCGTTGCAAAAAAGGATAGGAAGTGCCTCCATTTCGCTATAATATTGGTATGTACAAGACCCTCATGCTAAGCAATATATCACATCGCAATAAAGTAACACTCATAACGGAAAAACTTCAAGATTTACCGATCTGCGATAACACCGATCACAAGATTGCATATCGCAGAAAATGAGCTGACAAGATTTGGCAAGCATAAAACTTCTGCGATTTGCGATGTTGCGATCGCTGCGATGTTATATTCGTGTGTTTGCACGATTTGCGATGGTGCAATCTGCGATGGCACGATCTGCGATGTTACGTAGGCAAATCGTAAAATCACTTCATTATGAATCCTTCGGGCACGCTATTCAAGGAAAGCCACTTACCATAATCTGACTCAAGATCATGCACTTTTAATGATAGTAAAGGGATTAGTTGTCAGCTATTAAATGAAATGTAGACGCGTGCTTTTGTAAAGAATTACTTCACGTAAGGTGGCATATTTGATATATCTGCTGCATTTAAAACTCTCCCATCACCTTTCTTGATCAGTCATTTCCATTTCACTTGTGAGCTGCAGGAACGCAGAGCGAAAGACGATAAACAACCATACGCAAGAAGAAATGGGAAAGAAAAATAGAGCTCAGGGCTCTGAGGCGAAGGAAAAGACGAAGGAAATGGTGCCTTTGTATACAGACACAGCCTGTAACAAAGGCCGAGGGATATCAACGTGGGAAAGCATGTACAAACTGCTTGAAGAGGAGAATCCCAGAATAATGAAGGTTACTGCTATCGCGGGCTCACAACGCTCTTCCGAAGCGTCCTTAGAAGAGCTAGCATGCTCATTTCTTCATCGTATAGCAGCAAGACCCAAAATTCTACCATATACGGATATGATCAAGTGGATACTTGACAATGCAGACATGAACGGCAGACAATTCAAGATTCAAGGACAAGGGCTCATCGGATCATTCGCTGCACAAGATTTAAAGCTTATGTATCATCTTCCTGAACCACAGGCGACTTACAATGCATAATTCGTTAAGAAATTTGTGGCAGAGAACCCAGACCTATCAGAGACCACCAAATATTGGTCCAAAAAAGAGGAACCGCTCAAGAAAGACAAAAACGGTATGTACAACACTGGTTCCCTCACCTCTTCGTATTGTTTTGCTGTGGCCATGCTTTGTAGATTATTTGGGATGCCAAATATGAATAAGTTTTCGTCTGAATGGTTACCATTAATAGATGCTTCCAAAAATGCCGATATTATGGATTGGGCCAAGATCTTTTCTGATAATCTATACATGGCTATTATCAATTACCGGTCTAAGAGATCCTTGTCTCAAAGGATCTATCCTCATTTTTATCTATCTGCATATATTATGGATTCTATTTGTTATATGTCTAAATTTCCCATTATGGGTTGGAAATGGACTACCCAGGACCCATTACCTATCCATGTTTATCATAAGATACTGTGGGATTCTCAGTTCATCCCACATTTCTACCAAATTTGTCACGGGCTTATCTTACCCTTCTATAGAATGATGTATGATGAAGACCCCCCGAGGTGCTCACCCGAGGCACAGATAGATATCATCCCCATCGCAAGATGGTTCGGGGAAGAATGGTTCATCTATATTAGAGTATTTGGAAGCACCGTCCCTTCTCATGTCCTGCCCTTGTATATTCCTGACAAACTGCTGGCTCGAGAAATTGCTTATTAAACCTCTTCAGAAGGCGGCCTAACTAAGGACCTAAACGACAAAAAGAAGGCCATATGGCCTCAGTTTCTTGTAGCTTGTGGGGCCTTTTCATTGTTCGATGTAGGTCACGCGTTCACCGAAGTGGAGAATGTGACGTGTCTAAAATTATTTGAATTCCCAGCAAGGCCATTTGACCCTAATGAAGTTGCTCAAGGTTTCACAACGAATGTCAAAATAAAGGTATTCATTGGAAAGAAGGATTTATTTGATGATTTATTTCAGAATAAATGCTCACTCCAGGAAATTTTGTGGGAAGCTCAGTCAAAATCGTCTCCAGATGACCTCCAAAAATTCATGGTATATAGGGAAAGAAGACTGGCTAGTGTTCCTTTAGAAAAGGTGCGACTGCCTGCCAGAGAACCGACTCCAAGCATTAGCCTGAGTGGGAACTCAAGCACTTCCAGATCTAAATCTAACACTGCGCAAGGAGTACCTAAACATTCTAAAGGGTCTAGAAGCGACCAAGGCAAGAATGAAGAAACAGCTAAGGACACGGCTCAGTCAAGTGCAATGTCGCAACATCATGTTATCGCCTCTCCGCCAAGAGATGTCCCTCCTCTCCTCATTAAAACACCACCCGTCACGACAGAGTTAGACAAAGAATGGGAAACCTTCAACGAACTGATCAATCTTGAAGGGCAAGCCCCAAGAACGCCTGTGAGAAATACACAGGTAGCACAAGAAGTGGTTTCGACAATAGTCAACAGTGTCACAGAAATGGAGCACATTCCTATCGCTCCACCTTCTGAGCTTCTACTTAATGTAGAAGAAATTCCTCCACTAGACGTATTCTATAGTCCCCAACATAAAGCAGTAGTAAGAAGAGAGAGAAAGAAAAGAAAAATAGAAAATACACTGTCAAAAGATGCTAAATAATTGGACGTCTTATGGAAAGACCCCAACAATAACCCATATGAAAATCTCACTAAGTTGTCTCAGATTGCAGGAGCATATGCTTCTGCAACTATTGACAAGGCATCGAAAGTTTAGCAACTATTGAAAGAACAAGAAGATCAAATACAGCTACTACAAAAACAATTGCAACAAGCCAATGTTAATATTGAAGCTAACAAATAGCTCGAGAAGTTGCAGAAAGACTTTCAACAGATGCAGATAGGCTATCAAAGAAGTCTAGACGAGAAAGGAAAACAATTACAAATTTTCCAAGAAATGCATAAATATGAGCCTAAGCTTACACAATTTATTCCAGAGTCTATTTGCTTAAATGAACAACTACTGTAGCAACAGGAAGAGTTGGGATGTAAGATATCACAATGGAGTCATTATTGTGAACTGAGCGATAAAATCACCAATCAAGTGGTAGACTTTCGGAGTGACTATGATCAGAGTGACAAACGAGTGACTGAGTACTTGGCTTGGCAGGATGAAGATGAAGGGAAAAGACCAAGTGCACCCAGAAGAAACGAGAATCATAAATAATTGCTCTTTGATAAATGGGATGATCAAATCAAGCAGGCGGAACAAGCAGCAGAGACAGCGGCCACGCAGGCAAGCATTCTTATCGATTGTGTAAATGAAAATTTGCACAGAGAAAATTTAATCAAAGATACCACCCCGGGGTATCTACCAAATAAACAACAACTGGAAGCAGAATGGAAGCAGAAGGCGCAGGAGAAGGGAAAAGCGATCCAAGCATTAAACATATTAAATTGGGAGTGTTACTGGGAATACTTGGTCAAGCCACATAGTCAATGGATGACTGTGAAATGCATCATAAACGCTACCGAAAAAGTAGTGCCAGCTCTCATAGATTCTGTTTTCGCAGCCTAGCTCAGAGAAGAAATCAACCAGTTGACTCTCTTCAAGCCCATGATGAACACTTGCAGCTTTAAATATCAGATTCAGAAATAGCCTTATTTAGAATGTTGTTTTTTCTTTTAGAATTAGATTAGAAAAAGGACGGTCATTTGAAAACCGCATCCTAAATTTTGTAAATAAACTATTATTAGAATTAGGAAGTAGTATTTTAACCCTTCTCATTGCATTTGGAGAAGGTCCAGAAATTTGTCAAAAACTTGTCCTCAGAACATGCACTTCTGCACCCTCAGAGAAGGTTTTGATGAATGGATGGATCGAGGTTTATTAATGTTCGCATTTGATGTCTACTACTGATGTTTCACTTTTGTACTCTTAGTAGATTTTAGAACAAGTAGAGATAAATCATTTTTGCTTGAAGCTTATAAGTAGGATCAGTCATAAATGGTACTTTTATCTCGGCCATTTCTGCTTATATTCTGAAAGTGATATACAGTTTTAGTTGTTTATATGTTATTGCATGAATGTGTGAGTTACCATTTGGCACTTTTGTACGGTGGAACCATTTATTTATGTCTGATATATGAATAACTTATTATGCGATATGATGTTCACAACTATTTTGCCTAATTTTTTATGCAAAGTAGTTCATCTTAATTTATTTCTATTCTTATGATAGCTGGATGATCTTTATTACCAGTTATTGTTTGAAATCTTTTTAGATTGCATAATAGAAGAAATACACCCCGGGTTAGCATAGATTAGATGTGTTGTTTTTCATTAGATTACAATAGCATAGATTTAGTTTAAAAGTTTGAATTAGATTAGCTTTAAGTATTCTTAGATCAGCAACATCCAACTCTGCACACACACACACCCTTAGATTGGGAAACTGGTCCCATTATCCCCAGTCGGACCCGCTATACCAAACGGATAAGGAGCTGCCAACCAAGGTTCGGACCAGGTGGGTATCCCCCTTGTTGTCGACCTGATTTTCGGGGATTCAACACCAACCTACAAGACTAATACATGTAATAAAACATTAAAAAATGCACCTAATATACAAGGATGCAGTCAAGCGACATATAATCAACATGTAAGCGCCATATAAGAATATGAAACCAGTCATATACTTCTGACGATGCATTCCACAAATAAACATGAAGTTCCTCATGAAAACCTTACTACAATCATGATCAACATGATGCAATGCAACAAGCACATGGAATGCAAGTGTAAGAGACACACATGAAACTAACATGCATGCATGACTAAACACCCTCACCAAAGGAGAGCGCAACCATGCTCTGATACCAATCTTTAACACCCCCTCCTCCTAGGTCCACTTAAGCAACAAGCCAACATGGGTAAACATGCGATGAGAGATGCTACTATAAGGGATTCAACTTTCGTGGTGACCTTAAGGAAATGGAACCGATGAAACATATCAAACAAACCCATCCACACTAGAAACAACAACCTCAAGAGATATATCAGCCACTCAAGCATCATGTTCCTGAGTCCCACTGATGATTTAAGCATTTTAACCCCTTGTTGCTCTCATGATACAGGAGACATAATGACCATAAGACAAATTCGTTATCACAAGCCTATGTGTTAGCGTCCCAGGACTTTTTTTAGCAGTCCTCTGCCAATGTCCCTAGGATTTGAGCCACTTTTCTAGCCCAGAATCACGGCCTCTGCCCATAACTGTATAACCTTTAGAATTCATCAAAGACATGATGAAAATATAAATAAATAAAAAATCAACCTTAGGACTAGGCCTTAGTATCTCCAACTGGAACTGAAATTATGTCAAACAATTGGCATCAATTCAACCTATAGGTATAGGATACAAGACATAACATAATTGAATGAAAACACTTATTAAACATCTCCAGAAGTATCACCACCTTCTCCATTGAACTATTATAACCTCAATTTGGTCTTGCATCCATCCATTTAATAATGACAAGTAAATACATGAAATAACCATGACATGAACTATTCATATAACCATGCTTATAACTAACATAAAACCATATAAATATCATAGATATGATAACCATTAAATCCACATATAAACAAGTGCAAATGTAAGAGAAATTAGCTTCTATTAATTATAGGAAGATCTAACTAGGTTCAGGACTTCCACATACCACCTGACCATAGACATGGTTGAACCAAATTTCTCTTTCATCTAGTCACCCTCCTACCATATTCCAACCATGAATGTGGGATCACATATAAAAACCAATCCGTGAACAACCAAGGGAATCCAAAGGTTAAACCACCTCCACCCTCATCAAACTGTGATCACACCAAAATTGGTGCTTCGATCACAATCGAACTGAACTTGGAATGCGAACTAGAATCCATCACTATCCTTGAGGAATTTTCAGTCTCCTTGTCTCTCTAAATTTATCGTAATCCAATCCCAAATCACTAGGCCCTAAACCGAGACCACTCTCTCAGGCTTTACTGCAATCCAAACCGGGATCACTAGGCATTAAAGTGAAACTTCTCCGTCAGGATTTACCCTGTATCCTGCCAAAATCGGTCAAGGGATTCCTAGGCCTTTGGGATTGAAACTTGAGACCATCTCTACTTCGGATTCTGAAATCCATCCAGTAAACCAAAGCTCAAAACTAATATAAACATCCGAGGCAAAGCTAGGCTGAAAAACACAGTCATAATGCGACAAAACCATGACATCGACAACAAGAGAACCATACACCAACATGCAAAGCCATGCATGTCCAAGCCAGCTAGGAAATCACACATGCAAAAGGTTACCTGCAAGTGTTCCTGCTAAAGTTTCTTGATCCTGCTTTCCTTTCCTTGA
The DNA here is from genome assembly GCA_031772625.1 of Pinus tabuliformis. Taxonomy (NCBI): domain Eukaryota; kingdom Viridiplantae; phylum Streptophyta; class Pinopsida; order Pinales; family Pinaceae; genus Pinus; species Pinus tabuliformis. The sequence goes on from CM062819.1 coordinate 1,005,886,137, forward strand.
TCCTTGCTTGCTTTTCCTTCCTTTCTCCAAAGCTAGAGTGCTCCAAGGAAACTCTAAGTTACCAAGAGTGAGAGAGAGAGAGAATAATGAGAGAGCTCCAAACTTGAACTAACAAAATGTTATCAACTGATTCTTAGAAGTATTTTTATTAATGAGGCCTCTATTTTCTTCATTTTGCATTATTTTCCTTCAATTTCCTCCTCAAATGCAACATGTGACCTTTCACTTTACTTTCTTCATAATTTATTTTATTTTCATAAATAAATGTGCCAAAAATTCCTTTTTTCCTTTTAATTCCTTTGGCTTAGCATTTTCCAATTTTCCTTAGCCAAAACACACATTCGGTGATGCACATTAGGATATCTTTGCCCAAAATTCAACTTGGAATAAGTGTCCCTTAATCGTGGTCTTATTTTTCCTTTTTTAACTTTTATTACATGAAATTTTCATGAAGGCCGTTACACTACCCTCTCATCCTTTTAATTTAATATCCTTGATTTTCTTTACCACATCTTATCCACATTGGGAATAAAAATATGGCTATTTAATTTAGAAATACATTAGAGAGGACCATTCTTATCCAAAAGTAGATTTGAGAAGACACAATGGGAATATAAATATAGATATTTTATTTAGAAATAAATTGGAGAAGATCATATCTTATCCAAAATTAGATTTGAGAAAATAGCTTGGGAATATAAATATAGATACTTCATTTAGAAATAAATTGGAGAAGACCATATCTTATCCAAAAGTAACTTTGAGAAGACACCTTGGAAACTGAATAATAATAATAATAATAAAAGTCATATCAGTAAAATAAAGTTACAGATTCACAAGTGTTAGTATATGCCAATATTAATTAATAATTATAAGTCAATATTTTCAAGTTAATTAAAAACTAATTAAAATTAGCATGATATGATCAAGTAGGACATTACACTCTGATGGGCGATAAGTTGCCTCACCTTAAAGGGGGTATCCGCTGCTACATTTCATGCATCATGCTCTTATCCCCTCGATCCCCGAGCAGTTATAAAATAAAAAAAAATAAAAGGAAAACTACATATGAAGAAGGGAGGAAAACAAAGGTCGAGGTAACTCATGTACCACGATTGCTCCATCCTACATTTCACTCTAATACCACTCTGATACCAAATGTAAGTTTTAAACCTTATATAATACTACAATGCATATAATATTCTTAATAAACATTAAAGTAAAACAATGGAAAACAGATATTACATATACATGTACCATGTAAATCCAAATCGAGAAAACTAGTTAACCATTTAGAATCACACCTCTTATTTTGTTTATCATCAATCAACTTTAATATTCACAATATAATAGATATGATCTTGCAACATCCAAAGCCTCTAATACATTAACTTGGATTATATTGCAACCATAATTCCTTAACTGAAATTATAAAACCATGGGCTAAACCACCATGTACCCCAAAATTACTAAAAACTAAGATCATATGCTAACAACCACCCAAAACAAATGTAAAAAAAAAAAAAAAAATCCATTTTTTTAGGCAGTTACCACCCCTCCACTATGTGTGACACATATGAATCACACATGGGGCTATTTGTGTAAATTATTATTATTATCCAGTTTTAAGGTCACGACCAAGCCAAACACCACATTGGTGTATGAGACCCCCTTGTTTGTGGGACAAGGGATCCACCTCTGCTTAGTGATTTGACTGATAATTCTACGAAGGCATACATACTCTACCCCCCTCTGGTTTTGAACCTGTGATCTCTTAGGAGGAAAACCCATGCTCTTAACCATTAGGCCCACTCAAGTTGTATGTATGCCACATCCCATACACATCCCATGGAACATCCTTACTAGGTAAGAGCTTACAAGGCTACCTAGTTAGTAGTGTAAACCATAGATACAATAAATTTAATTAAGGTCAAATGTGGCTAACCATAATGAATCATTATTAGTGGGTTAATTTTTATGGGTTTAATCACTTCAACCATAAACGGAATAAGGAAATGCTTAACCATTGACGCATATGGTCAAGCATTGTTCATTGTATTTTAATGTTTATTATGTTAAGGGTTAATGGTTAGTTAATGGGGTGGTGCTAACTATGGAAAACTATATGTGACCATGGTAAACCATAACTAACCATAACTACCAAGGTAGGGGTTTGGGGTTAACGGATTAGTAGAAATGACCATTGATATAATGGGGTTATTTTCATCCATCGAATCATGTCATAAACCATAACCACCCATATTTGTTAATCAATAATATGTTAAAGGTTATCAATTAGTTGGGGGGTAGCATCAACCATGGACAACCATATGAAACCATTCACAACAAATGTTGACCATAGCTACCATTATTGGGTTAAGGGTTAGGGGTTACAAGTTCAACCACTAACAAAGAGGACAAAAGTCAACCACATTCATCAGTCCCAAAAATGAAGAAACCCATTAAGAACTTATTAATTAATTAAAGGTATTCGAGATGGTTAAATTATTAAAGTAAAAAGATTGGGTGTAAATATATGAATATAAATAATTAATAATGATGATGATGATAATGATTAACGTCCACTAACACCAATTTCATCTATTGGATATTAAGAGAATAAGATATTAATTGAGACTCTTTACTATTTTATTTCTATGATAAAAAAGAAGGGAAATAAGCATTCTTGGATCACTATACTTTTGTTGATTTGTCAAGTCAAGAAGGTTGGTAGTGTGGAAAATGTTTTGGAGATGAGAAGAGATGTGAGTGAGAGCCGTGTAATCCAAGAGAAAGTGGTTTTCATCTTCAACCCTCTCAGTATCGCAAAGGTGACAAATTATTTCATCCCAAGGTGTTTTGGGTATGGACCAATGCATGATTTCACATCGAAGTTTGTGATAATTAGTTCTTATCTTCATCATTGTTGTTTTCTTCTTAGCATTCGTTAAGACAAAAAGATAATTTTTTTTAGCAAGAGTGGGGTTGATCAGTTCCTTATCATACCTTATCTTCCTTTTCCCCTCTAGCTCCTTATCATCCCACAACTTATCCTTAAATTTGGAAGTAATAGTATTTTTAATATTATCCTTCTTCTCCAAGATGATCTCCTTCTTTATTCCCCAATGACTGAGCCAAGACTAGACATCTTTCTGTCATTCTCGCTTGAGCTGAAGGTGAGGGCTTTGGTTAGAGTTAGAAGCAAATTTGGGGAACCTCTTGGCTTCCATGTTGTAAAGCTTATTCTTATACATCAGATACCTAAACATAGCCATGCTCTCAATAGGGGAAAGACTAGCTTCAATCAAGAGGATAGGATAGGGAGTATTTCCTTTAATCTTGAAGTTGTAGATTATAAATTACTTTTGGATTAGTTCAACTTTCCTCCATGATTCTCTGGTTTAATTACAACACTAAAACTCACAACCATATAATAATAAAATTTAAAAGATAATATAGAATAAAAAAAATAAAGTTAGCAAAATTTAAAGAAATTAATGTAAATTTAAAATACTATAATAAAAACAATATTATATGCAATATTTAAATACTATTAAAAATTTATTTAAATAATAATAAATGAATTATAAAAAATAAAAATAAATTTGTTAATAATATTAATAGTAGTAAATCATTGTATAAAATACATTAAACTCAATAAAATAAAATTAATTGTTGAATTGAGACTTTTGTGATCCATAATAGCTATAAGAAGAGCTTCGGCGTAAATCACATATAGAAAGACTTTTGTCGACGCGTTTCGAGCCAGCAAGTGTGGCTCATCATCAGGACAAGTTGAAGAAATAGATCCAGCTTTGCGTGTTAAATAGTCTGAGCAGGGCCTCCAACAACTATCAGATTAACGACTAGCTTTGACTTGGTGAGTCCTGCGACGACCGTGCAGAGGTGCCGACGAGCTAGGCAACCGAGTTTTTCCTTGGATTGTAAATTTGGCTAAGTATGAAACTTGTGGTTTCCAAGTATACTTGTAAATATTTGTAAACTGTTGTATAATATATTGATTCAGGCAGACTCATTGTTCAGGGATTTGCCCCTCCCTTTATACTGTGCAATTGTTCTCGTTTATAATCGCTGTCGATAATGAATGTGTATGGGTGTTCATTGGTATAAAGGATAATTTAATAATACTTGGTTGCGAAACACAAACTAAGTAGGAGTAAGTGGTTAGGCGTAGTCCACGAACATAAGTATTGGTGAAAAGAAACTGTTCGGTGGTGCCGCACCTCGCTAAGAGCGGTTGAAAGACTACCGCCGGCTTGGAAGCGTGACACCAAAAGTAAAAGACAAAATTAAAATCTTGCAAGTTGCATTGTCCACAAAAATGTTGATCTTGTAAGATGCACCAATCACAAATCTCTTTTCCCTTGTAGCGAGAGGTCAACCACTGTTGCTAATTAATGCCGATAAAGAAGCAACTTCCAATGATGGTAGGAAACAAAGAGCTACCAAACTAAACCAATTGTGAAGAACTATGAGCAACTAAAACAAGCAAAGGAAGACACTGCAAAACCTTGCTCACACCAAAACAAGGGCTAAACCAACCAAACCAAAAATACAACCCTATATCACCACATGTACTTTTTTTTTTAGAGAAAAAAAGCATCAACAACATTAGAAGGAACCCATTAATTAAAGGCCAAAATAGTGAGACCATTTTCTAGTCCTGGTCTGACGAAATAATAGTAAGGTCTAGATCACTATTAACTGGTGGGTTGGTATGGTATCTATGAGGAGAAATGAGATCCCCCGAGGCTTAGTCTAACACCAAATAACTCTCCGCATTACTCAAGTGAGAGTTGATGTCATTAAGGTTGAACCAGTGATTTTGCAAAATGTGGTGATGTCCTCTAACCAAGAAAAGACATTATCATTTTAGACTTTCTTATCCTTGAGAATTAAGCGTAATAGGTTGTCCATTTGTTGATGCAAAGAGAGAGAATGTAGGAAATGCAATCACCTCTTTTCAAATCTACTTGGGTCTCGAACCCATTTTAGACCATCACCAACCACTTCTGAATCAGAATGGTAGGGTCGATCCCTTAACTCTTTCGATTCTAACACCAAAATTTCTTTACTCAATTTGTGGGAAACGAAGTCAAAGAAAGTTGTTATTGAGTTGAAGGTAAAAGGGCAATAACATTTTACTCCAACATTACTAAAACCACCTCTTTTCCTCACCATTCTCTGGCGAGGAGGCATGATGGTTGATGCAAGAGAACAATGGAGACAACCATTGAAAGAACCTTGACCAAAAACACAAGAAAATGGACGAGTCACCACCCCTTCAATACTAGACGGGAAGACAACTAGGTTGTCCCCCAAATTCCATAGTAGAGGCCCAAATTCAAGGAGGGTTTGAAATTCAACACACTCTAAAGACATAATATACCAATAACTCCACCACCATACCAGGACTCAACTACTGAGAATACCCACAAAGACCACAAGAGCACTCCCAACCCCAAGGATAAGTAACAACATAAAAAATGTAGTGCCAAACTGAAAGAAACAAATTAGAGCTACACTTGTCTTGCCAATGTCCCAATTCACCTACCCAAAAAAACTTAGAGTTGTAAACTAGATAAAGCTAAACAACACCCAAATTAAGTACCAACTCTTTATTGTTAGGGATAGAAAACCCTCTGCTTTAGTACCACACAGAAAAATGACCTGGCCACCAACAACCACAACTAGACAAGGGTAAGAAATACCTTTGAATTCATTGTCCCGCCAATGTAAAATTGAGTATATAGCCACCAATTCAAATACAATCCCAAGCTTTGCAGCATGAACATAGAGAATGAAAAACATCGACCCCACCACTCGAACTAGCAAGAAAACACAAATAGAGTGACCTCCCCAAAGAAGGAACACAATTCATGAATAGGCAGACAAAGCATTACATAACTCACTACAAAATAAAACTAGATGCAAGAGGTTGAAGATTGAATCTCACCTCCACTCCCCTGCATAACGTACCTCTGCCACCTCATATCCACCAACATGCATTTATAATGAAAGGATGTCAGGTGTAAAGCCCAAGTTCTCTTACTTGTCGCTTGCCTCACCATTACCAACACATCGATAGATGTAACCCCAACACTACTTCCAAGAGACTGTTGTTTCCTCTATCCTTTGCACTCTCATCGGGGAAACCTCATATCTTCTTTTAAAAAATAGTCCATGAGCTTTAGATGGATGATTAATAAATACATTTTTAAGGGTTCAAATCCCCTCTAAATATTTACTTAAAAAAAACCCTGTATAAATGTTTAAAAAATTGTGAAACTATATAATGCAAATTAAAATTGTGAAACATCAAATCTCACAAAATTTACTACTTATAATTTATGATTTATCATGTAAAATTTTGTAATTTCAAACTCCACTATTTTTTTAATTAATTTATCATTTATTGTGTAAATTTATTTATGAGTTGTCTTTATTTTTTGAAAAGTTTTGTAGTTTATTTTGCGATCTAATTTGTCTAAAATCTTGTAATAATTTATTGAAATCACAGATTTGATGGGTGAACTCTGCACAATCGAAGTGCCCCTAGTTTTTCAGGATCCTACTCCATATATTATCAAAAAACCAATTTAAAAAATACAATTCAAGATTTCACCACAATTTTTTCTATTAAATTTTACCTAAAAAATCCACTAAAAACTTCATAAAAAAACCACACTTAAAAGACACCCCAAAATATATTTAAATTATAAACTTTTACCACAACAAGGATAACGGTTGTTTCCAAAGAAATATGGAAGGTTCTTAATACTGAGTACATCATGCCATCTAAGCTCCGTACCATAACGGGAATCCCTACACTTTTCAGACTTGTGGAAAATAGCAAATGATAACCATGACATTTTCAAAATTCCAATATGATGACATTTTCCATATTATAACCAATACCCGGACATTTCTTTTTCAAAGTTCTAGAAAAAGAACCACAATATTTTCATATTTCTGCATCTTAAAAATGCCAAAATTCATGTTACCTTGACTTGAGCCTCTGGCCTCTTAAACCTGCCTGGAAGTCAATGTGCTCACTTGTTCTCAACTGTATGGAATTTTGAAAATGCTTGGAACCTTGAACGTGTCATTGTTTCTTCTTGCAACGTGTTAAGGCCCCGCAGAAAGTCGGCAGCGTGTTATTTCTGGATGGTTGTAATGTCCAGAGTCCAACCCTGCCTGCCAACTTCCAGTGGATTGTGCCGAAAGTAGCGCTTATTAATTGGTCCCTCCCCTCCACTTGTTGGCGCACGAAGTCGTAATATAAATTTTCGTGCGATGGCCGATACCCATTGCACGTAGTGTGTGGACTAGGCAACCTAACTTGGCAAAACAAAGTAAATTTTGTTATGGGCAGTCGTCTGTGCAGTGGGTTGAAGAACCTGCTATGGAGATCTTCTCGTAAAGACAGATCGATAAAATTGATTACAGTCGATGGGAAAGTTATGAGATTCAAGCGCCGTGTTTACGTTAAAGAAATTGTTGAAAAGTATCCGCAGCATGCGATTTTCGCTGGAAGTGTGAAATGCTGGGGAACAAATGTTGTCACCCGACCTCTGGATCACAACTCAGAGCTTCAAGCAGGGCAGCTCTATTATCTTATCCCAGTTTCTTCTTCTGCGGGCGCTGGATCACTTGAAGACTTGAAACAGATTTATTCACATCCAGCCACTGTTTCTGCTTCCTCAATAGATGGAAGCCATGTTCTGCGGGTAAAGTTACGTATGAGAAAGGGCGATTTGGTTTCATTTCTTAATTCTACCCGCATCAACTTTGGAGAGAAATTTGTATTAAAAGAGCCGCCGATTTTAGCTATGGGCCAGCTGTGCTGCAAGTCTGGGCCTGGGTATGCTTCTCATTGGAAACCCAGCCTTGATACCATCACTGAGAGTAACTTCCTTTCAGTAGAAAACTAAACCAGATCCTGTTGTAAATTTCCTTGTTTGCTAACTAGATCATCACGCAGTACATAAGTTTCATTTCAGTTGTATATGTTATCATATGTCTGTATTGCAGCGGGATTTTGCTAAGGCTTGGTTATGTAATGCATAGTTATATGGTTAAGGGTAACAGGAAGGTTCAGCTGTACTGCGATCGCTTAATAGCAGTATTCTGTAATTATTGGTCCCATAAAATTCATGCATTAATTCAGAGAGAAATCTGGTATATCACTACTTCGTCATCATTTTCCTTCCCCCAACAAACATTACATATATATGATCTGAATTTGTCTCCATTTTCTTACATTAATTCGTTTTTTCGCATTTCCCATTGTTCTAAAAGAGTTGGCATATTGACGAATTTTTTTTGGAAAATTGATTATATTAGCTAATGTTTATTCATCACTGTTATTCAATGAAAACTATACTATCTATAATTATCCATTGGTGATTTGTAAAAAATTTCGTAAAGAGCAAGTTTTGGCTCCTCTCAAATGTCTGGGTTTTGGGCCATTACCCTATTTCTTTAGATTAGAACAAAGGGGTTTTAAACCACAACTCCAATAAGAAAACTTTATTTGTTATTTTTTTTGAATAATTATAAATTTTAGAATATTTTGAAAATTGAAAATGTGCTCCACAAAAACATAGCTAAACAGTTAATTTAGCATTAAATTTCCAAAATATTTCTGAATCTACTATCCAAATAAAAATGATAATGAACTTCTAGAAGATCCAAGTAATTTCTTTCCACTTATAACCTTAATTGGCTTATGTCCAGTCACTCTCATTGTGCTAATTTGTGGATTGGTTTATTCCATTTGGTATTTGCAACAATGCAAAAAATAGTTCATTACATTTGATATCAAAGCAATGCCTAATAATTCTGATAGTGAAATGACTGCATTTATGCATATGTACAAAAGCGTGGTGAACTGAGTTAATGGAAATGCTTTGCTTCTTCATCATGACCATTCCTTCTAAAAATTGTAATTCTGATAACAGAGAAAATTTTAATCGATCTAAGTCTACAAAACATCACACATCCAATTTCCTTGAATCCTTATATGATCAATAGGCGTCCACAATCAAGGGGTACACGACTAATCTTTTTTAGTACTGGTTTGGGGATCAACGGAGGGTGTTGTAAGACAGAGATATTCTTTCTTGTACAAGGACATTGAGAGATGATATTTTTGGAAACCCTAAAATTTTGAGTGGTTTTAACCATTCACGTCTATCGTGCAATCCTACCAGTAATTTTCAATTTTCAGTGCCTTGGCTTTTCCATCTACCAAAGTAGCTGAGACCACATGTTGAAAGAGCCTTTTACAGCGTTCAAAGCTTCATATAACTATACTATACTCTGGGTCCATAAATGGACACTATGTTTTTAGTTTCTTTTTGGTGCAAAAATAACTGAATGGGCACCATGTTTAGCTTCATATAACTATACTAGAGTCCATAAATGCACACTATGTTTTTAGTTTCTTTTTAGTGCAAAAATAATTGAATGGGCACTATGTTTTTAGCTTTTTATGATTTAGATGTTTCTATTTTTTTAACTGTAATATCAATATTTTAATATTTTTAAAAATATTGGATTAATCTTGATTATGTAACAACATTTTCTAATAAAATAATTAGGATAAATTTTGATTAATTATATTTAAATTATTGAAGAGTTTATTATTAAGTGAGTAATCATCATAGAATCATCTTAATTGTGTATCTATCCAGTACTAAGAGGGATCAAATCTTTGTTGAAGAAATTGAACTTCAAGTTGCAAAACTTAAAGAAAAATTTGCACCACTAGAGATTTGATTTCTCTAAGAACTTGGTAGATTTGTAGATTCGATGGATCTATCATCATTTTGAACAAAGGTTATAAAATGTTTTGACTATATTTATTTATTTATTGTTATTTTGAATTATTTCCTATGAACTATTTTGGTTATTAACATTTTTTAAAATGTTACATATATCTCTCTATCTATATGCATGCATTCAATTATTTTTGTTATTGATACTTTTAAAAATGTTACATGTCAACTCCATATTAATATTGAAGCAATTGCAAATCTCTCTTATACATTGAAGCATAAAGAAACCATTATATATATATATATATATATATATATATATATATATATATATTACTCAACATACATATAAAAATATTCAATTTATATTTCACTTTAAATTTTGTAACGTCTCCTCCCATATCTACCCACTTTCACTGGTCTGCCAAGGTAAGCATGAGCTTACGACTACTATGGCATGACTCGAACTCCTAGATTACATTAAAGAATGAAGTCGACAAAATGAAACCTTACTCACCTTCCTCAGGAGCTACAAAATTCACAAGAGCTAAACAACCACTCCAGGTGCCCAAACCCTGAGCTAACTTGTCTTTTTAGTGCCGACTCTCATTTGCTTGCATAAAAAGGCAAACCACCAGTTGTGACTCTCCAGTCACATGGATAACCCAGACTCCCATCAATTGCAGTCTCAGTTTCCTAGTTCTGAGCATGCGGCCCCGGAATCTAAGCCAATGTTTCAGGGCTAATATCCATACCTCTACCCAAAACTTGATAGAACATTCCAGAATGATTAATGACACAAGGACAAAGCCATTAATGCAAAACTTAGTCAAGAAATTGACCTATCTAGGCCTAACCATGACAGACATTTCGTTATACACATTGTGAACATGTAATCTATAGGTCATGAATGCCTATTTAAACATAGGGGTCTGATATTTATCTAAGAAACATCAAGGAGGTCTAATTCTCTCTCACAATAGTTGCAATAATATCTATTAGGTAATACGTTCAATAACCAATCATTTATCAATCAAAACATGGTAAGAGCCATAACTAGAATCTGTCATAAAACCATACTTATAACCAGCATATAACCAGAATAATAACCTTGATAGAACAACCATCAAAGTCACATCATAACAAGTAAATTTACTCATGAAGTAGAAGATGAGAAGATTTTTTATTAACATATGCAAAAAGCAACCAAGTCAAGAACTTCCACATACCACCCAACCATAGGTGGGGCTAAACCAAATATTTCTTTCATCCAATCACCCTCGTGCCATATTCCAAGCATGAATGTGGGACTCACAACAAAATAACTAGGGTTCCTCAAGCTCTACCACAATCCCAACAAAATCGGTTAAGGGACTCTTAGGCTCGAAACAAACATATACATAACCAGGCTTTACTGAAATGTCGTCATTACTAGTCAAGGGGTTCCTATGCCCAAACAAAAACATACACTACGAGGCTTTACCGCAATTCTGCCAAAGCCAGTCAAGGGATCACTAGGCCCTAAACAAGTTTGGATGCCTTTGAATTTCTTCACCAATACCTTGAGGAATTTTCCTGTCTCCACCCTCAGGCTTTACCGCAATACTGCCAAAACTTATCAAGGGATTCATAGGCCCTTGGGAATTTTCCTAAGGTCACCTCACTTGGTTCCAAAACCTTCTAGCAATCCAAAGCTTAATCAATGAAAGAACCTAATAACAACATGACTATTTGGAAATGACAAGGCAAGGCTGAAACCACTGTTACACCTAGAAAAATCCATGCCAATGATAACAAGAGAACCAAATACACACATGCATATACCATGCATGTCAAAACTAGGAAGGAAACCAGACATGCAACTCGATACCTGCAAAGCAATCCCACTGTAGCCGCTTGATTTAACTCTTCCTTTGCTTGATCCTTGCTTTCCTTTTCCTTCTTGTCCTTCCTTTTCCTTCCTTTATCCAATGCTAGAGTGCTCTAAGAATGATTTATGCAATAGTATGAAGGAATCAGTGCTGGCTCAGAAAATATTTCATCTCCATTATCAAAATAATAGTCACATTACATAAAACTATTTACAAAAGTAAGTTCGAAATGAGCTGAGCAAAAGCTACAAAAAAAGTGCGAAAATTTGACTAACATCCAACTCCCTAATGAGGCCCTAGGCCTCTCTATTTATACAACTAGAGCCCCCAACAGCTCTCCTAAAATCAAGGAGGCTTGGCTCCCAAGACTTGAGATAGACAACAGTTCCTCTTCACTTGCTCGGCTGCCCCTTTGATGCATTGATGTGGTTGCTTGTGCTCTGAGCCTTCTGAAGGAGGATTCGAAGTAGGGAGTCATAAATAAGGGGCACACTCTCCTACAAATCCTCTCCCTTGTTTTCCTCAAATATTGGCTGCCAAATGCTCATTAAACCTTTGATTTTGTCTCAAAATTGACCAAAAATCTACATAAAGCACACATTAGACTTCATGGCATAATGACTAGCCCAACTCACACTATTAGCATAAATATAATAAAAAACATGCAATAAACTAATGACAATGGTGGATTAATCTAAGTTAGGAGGCAAAATGAGCCCATATAATTACCCATTTATGGGGCTCATCAATCACCCCCCAAAATTTATGGAGCCCCTAAATCCATAAAGCAGGTGCCCCCCTTAGACCAATTGTTAACACTATAGGGGCTCCCACTTATGAATTAGCGAAATATGTTTGAAGCATCCTATCCCCTCTTGTGGGAAAAACTAGTTCGTTTATAAAAGATTCTAACCATTATGTGGAGTTCATTAAAAATGAAAAATTGGATCCAGGAGATAAAATTGTAAGTTTTGATGTTGTTCAAAGTTTCACAAAGATCCCATTAGAAGAAGCTATTCAAGTTGTAAAAGAAGTCACAGATCCCCAAACTGCAAAACTTGCTAAGATATGTCTCTGCTCCACCTTCTTCACCTTCCAAGGTGAATTCTTTGAACAAACAATTGGGGTGGCTATGGGATCTCCCCTATCACCCATAGTAGCTAACCTCTTTATGGAAAAATTTGAAAAGAAATCTCTTGACACCTTCCCCTTGAAACCAAAATTTTGGATTAGGTTCATTGACGACACCAGCGTAAATTGGCCACATGGAGACAAGGAGTTGAATAAATTTCTAGAACACCTCAAAAGCATATCTGATGACATCAAGTTCACAATGGAAGTTGAAGATAATAATAAGATACCATTCCTAGACATTCTCCTTATAAGAAATGAAGATGGATCATTGGGTCACAAAGTATTTAGAAAAAAAGCACACACTGATAATTATCTCCACGTCGACTCACACCATCACCCAACTGAGAAGTTGGGGGTTCTAAAGACTTTATTTACTGGGGCTTTCAGAATATCAGACTTCACTCACACTAAATAGGAAATAAAATATTTAAAGAAATTCCTTGTTGGCTTAGGATATAAAAAGTTAGACATCATCAAGACCATTAAAAGAGAAAAGAATGTGAATAATGAAAAGCGTATTTTCTCAAGCCCCTAGGTTTCTAACAGAAAAACATATCTTTCGTACATACAGGGTGTCATAGACAAGATGGCTAGGGTTGTTAGAAAGAGGGATATTGAGACCTCTTTCAAACCCTTGTCAACCATCAAGCAAAGAATGAAATCAGTCAAAGATATCCCTAATCACCTCTAGCAGAAGGGAGTCTATAAGATCATATGTTATTGTGGAAAATGTTATATTGGTGAGAATGGAAGATCTTTTAAAATTAGACTAAAAGAACATTGCGCAAACATTAAAAATGGTAGAGCCTGATCCTCAACCCTAGAAGAGCATTCAGAAAAAACTTGTCACCATATCTCTCTCAAAGACACCAAGATTATCACCAATGAGAACCATAAGTACAAGCGAAAAATTCAAGAAGCCCTTGAAATTATAGAACATCCGCACAATCTCAATAGGGATGACGGTTTAGAATTTAGCAGAAAATGGTTGCCCTTACTCCCTCAAGAGCATATTCCATCTCATTCCTGTCTCCATTGACCTTCTTGTCCCTCCCCTCTCCTGCTCTTTTCCTCCCCCTTTTACACTTGTTTTCTTGACCCTCTCCCAACACTCCCCCCCGCTTGTTTCCTACCCGAACCCCTTCACTATTATTATTTAATAACCCTCCCTTCTAACATTTGTTTCCCTTTATTCTTTCTTCCTTAAAACTTATCTAAGATGGCCCTCCCTTTATTCTCATCATCCTTATCTGAGCTTCCTTTGGAAATTTATTATTAATTCATAATAACACTGCGTATTAATATCCCCATATTAATCATATTATACTCTTCATATTAATAACACCCTAATTTAATATAGCTTGAACTCTTATAATAGAACATCAATTATATTAATATCATGATTAACTCTAGGTATTTTCTTTCTTTAAGTTATATCATAGTATTTTAATTAAAAATTTACCTTATTATTCTTAATATTTATTACTTATATAGTTAGAAGTATCCTTGTAAGGAGATTTAATTGCTTAAATATTTAACATCAATTTATCATCTAGGATGTTCATCAGCTTTGAGATGTTACACTATATGTGTAGAGCTTAGAGCATTGATAATGTTCCTAACGTATTGCAATGGAATGTAAAGCAACATGTATCTGAGAGAACTCATGTATAAATTAAATCATGCCAGACCAAAATAATGAAAGGAAAAGGATTCTATATCTACAAAGGTCACTGGGATTTCCTTTGATGTCACTAATTGACAAGATCAATATGTATCATAGTGACTAGGTCAAATGACCATTGATGAGCTAGGAAGGAAACAAATCCTAACATTTCCCATAGTGCACACCCTTCACACAAAACCACACAACTTGTAAGCAATGAAATTAACAAAAAATAAACAATGGATTCAAATAAGCTATGATTTATTGGTATGGAACCAGCTCACAAAAAGATAGAAAAGATAGATCAACGCCTTAGAATTAAGCCTCTTTGAGGGGGCAACCTCCTTTACATTACATAAATGAACAATTCCTGGATGATACAAATGAAAAAACCTCCTTTCTATATATAGGAGTCTGAGTCATAATATAATCCAGCCGACCTAACAATAATAATATAAAGCCATAAAAATAACAATAGAAGGATTCTATGGGGCACAGTAATAACAATATGGGGACAATAGGGGCACAACAATATTAATAAGGGATACAACTACAATAGTAATGGGGTAATCACTAGTATTATAGGGACATAACATGCCCCCCTCCTTCAAAGAAGTGTTGTCCCCAATGCTTGAGTAGTTCTGGATGCTTCTGTATAAAATTCTCATCCTCCCATGTGGAATCTTCAGTGGATAAGTTCTTCCACTTGATGAGATACTCTGAAATTGACCAATTTCGTAGCTGTCGAGTTCTTGTTTCTGTG
This sequence comes from Pinus tabuliformis, assembly GCA_031772625.1. Classification (NCBI taxonomy): domain Eukaryota; kingdom Viridiplantae; phylum Streptophyta; class Pinopsida; order Pinales; family Pinaceae; genus Pinus; species Pinus tabuliformis. The sequence goes on from CM062819.1 coordinate 1,005,901,374, forward strand.
ACTGCTTCCGGTTCCAATATGACTTTTCCTTCCTTGTCAAGTTATAGCGATATTTTTTGAACTGTGAGCTTGTCGCCTATAACCTTCTTTAAACATGAAACATGGAAAACTGGGTGCACTCGAGAAGCTGCAGGAAGCTCCAATTTGTATGCCATAGTACCAATCTTTTGCAACACCTTGTATGGACCATAATACTTTGGTGATAATTTATTATCCTTCTTAGCTTGCTTGAGGGACACTTGTTTATATGGTTGTAGCTGTAGGAATACCCAATCACCTACATCAAAACTTCTTTCACTGCGATGTTGATATGCCTGTTGTTTCATTCTATTCTGTGCCAACGCGAGGTTATCCTTTAAGAGTTGGAGGACTTGTTGTTGATGTTTGATGTGATGTTCCACTGCTTGAACCTTAGAATTTTCTCTTAAATATGATGTGGTGGATGGTGGCTGATATCCATAAAGTGCCATAAATGGGGTCATTTTTGTTGCTGTATGGAAGGAAGAGTTATACCACCATTTAGCTAGAGGCAACCATTTGACCCATTGTGTCTGTTTATCAGATACAAAGCAACGAATATATCCTTCCAAACATTTGTTTACTATCTCAGTTTGCCCATCAGATTGAGGATGATAAGATGAGCTATGAGCTAACTAAGGACCGAGACAAGAAAATAATTCTGTCCAAAAATTTCCAGTGAAAATGGGATCTTTGTCACTTACAATAATCTTTGTGTTTCCATGTAGCTTTTGAATTTTTTCCATAAATGCAGTAGAAACTGTATTGGATTTAAATGGATGTGATAATGCACAAAAGTGTGCATACTTGGTAAGTCTGTCAACTACCACCATGATGACACTCTTTCCCTCAGACTTGGGTAAACCTGTGATAAAATCCATTGAAATCTCCTCCCAAGTTGGCTTGGAATGGATAAAGCTTGTAATAGACCTAGGGTTTTAATTGTTTCAACTTTATTTTGTTGGCAAACCAAACATTCCGCCACAAACTTTTGAATATCCTATTTAAGGCCATCCAAAAAAAATTCCTTCTTAACCCTGTGGTAAGTTTTTAAAAATCCTGAGTGCCCTCCTAAGGGAGAAGTGTGAAATTCCATAAGAATCTTTTGTTTGAGTTGGGAATTCTTACAGAGTTATAAGTGGTCTTTGTACCATAACGAATCATTTTGCCAGCTAAATGTATCAGATGTACTGGAATCTTGTTGTAACTTTCGAATAAGTGCCCACACTTCTTCATCATTCTTCCATTCTTCCATTGCTTCGTTTATCCAATCTGGTTGGATAATAGAAATGGAACACAACAATGCTTCCACATCCTCATCGTTTCTTGAGAGTGCATCTGCCACCACATTTTGTTTCCCTTTTTTGTAGATGATTTCAAAGTCATAACCCAACATCTTTGTGACCCAATTTTTTTGCTCTTCAGAGGATAATATTTGTTCCAAAAAGTATGTAAGGCTATCATGATCCGTTTCTAACTTGAAGTGTCTTCCCATTAGGTAGGGTTGCCATTTCTTAAGTGCATGTAGTATTGCCAACATTTCCTTCTCATAAATAGCTTTGTGCAAAAACTTTCCCTTGATTGGACGACTTTCAAAAGCAATGGGTCTTTCATCTTGCATTAAAACAACACCAGTTCCATTTCTTGAAGCATCACATTCCACAATAAAGGTTTTGTGAAGTCCAGTGTAGCTAAGACTGGTGCTTGGCACATTGCCTCTTTAAGATGTTTGAAGGCTTTTGTTGCTTCTAGAGTCTATGAAAATGCATCTTTCTTCAATAATGTTGTTAGAGGTGATGCTATTCTCCCATAATTCTTAACAAACTTGCGATAATACCCTGTCAACCCGAGAAATCCTCACAGATGCTTTATGGATGTGGGGATTTTCCATTCCTTAATGGATTTAATTTTGCTAGGGTATACCTTAACTCCTTCATGAGATACAATATGATCCAGATATTCCATCTCTTGTACTCCAAAGAAGCATTTAGATCTCTTTGCATATAATTGTTTCTCCTCTAATAGTTGTAGTACCCTGTCAACATGTTCAACATGATCCTTCCAAGACTTGTTGTAGATTAGTATATCATCAAAAAATATTAACACAAATTTTCTAAGGAAGGGTTTGAAAATGGAATTCATCAAACCTTAAAATGTAGAAGGTGCATTGGTAAGGCCAAAAGGCATGACCAAAAATTCATAATGACCCTCATGAGTTATAAATGTTGTTTTCGGAATATCTTCAGTCTTCATTATGATTTGATGATATCCTGAACGAAGATCCAACTTGGTGAAGTAAATTGATCCATGCAATTCATCAATGACAGGAATGGGAAACTTATCTTTAAGAGTGAGCTTGTTGAACTCCCTATAATCTGGACACATGCGCCATGATCCATCCTTCTTGTGCACCAATACTACTGGAGCAGAGAAAGAACTTTGACTAGGTTGAATTATACCAGCCTCTAGCATTTCTGCAACCATACGTTCAATTTCACTCTTTTGGGCATAGGGGTATCTGTACGGCCTGATGTTTGTAGGAACACTTCCTGGAATCAGATGAATAACATGATCATGATCATGAATAGGTGGGAGACCTTTGGGAGTCTCAAATACCTTGGAAGGATTGTCCAAGACTTTTTGGAGATCTGGAGAAATAGATGATTCCGATGTGGAAACATCTAGCGAACATAATTGTGCAATTACACCTCTTTGTTCATTTTTTAGAAGCCTTGTCATACTGTTAGAACTTATTATCTTTCTCGGTTTCCCTGCAATACCCCTTAATTCAACTTCCTTTCCTCCCGTAGAAAATTTCATGAAATGTTCTTGAAAATTAAAAGCTATTGTACCCAAGGATTGTAGCCATTGGACTCCTAGTATAACATCAGCACCTCCCATTGGAATGGAAAGCATTGGGCTAGTCAATACATATTCTACCATGGATAGCTTGATATTATGGCACTTTCTAGAGCAATTTATCGTTCCTCCATTTGCAACCATCACTTGACACTTCGGTGCTGGATATAAGAAGCAATTCAATTCTTTTGCTGTCTTACAATGAATAAAATTGTGGGTACTTCCTGAATCAATCAACACTATTACATTTTTCTTCTTGATTTGTCCTTCTATCTTGATGGTTTGAGGAGTGGTAATTCCAGCCAATGCATTACAAGATATGGTCGGATTCATTTCTTCTTTATCTAGGCTTTGTTCCTGGAGTATATCCTCTTATTTTGACCTTTATTGCTCCTTTTCTTCTTCCTCTTCACAATCTATGTAGAATAATTTCTTCTCAGTGCACTTATGACCTTTAGTGTATTTGCTATCACAACTGTACCAAAGCACTTTTGCTCTTTTTTCTTATAATTGTTGTGGTGTCAAACTTATAGGTTGTGGAAGACTAGGGTCAACAACACTTCTATCTTTATAGTTGTGAGTGGTATGCTTCCTGGTTGCCATAATTTTGCTTTCCATTTTTCTTGCTAACCTGAATGCCTTTTCTAATGAATCAGGTTCCAAAAGGCGAACATCATGTTGGATATTATCCTTTAAAGTCCCTATGAACACATCAATCCTATGCTCCTCTGGAATATTTTTTACCTTTATGTTCAATTTTTGGAACTCCTTAATGTGCTCCATTATTGAACCCTTTTGTTTGAGACTTATCAATTGGCTAAAAAAAGTGTTTCTTTTTGTATCCTTATAATGTGCTGTCAATTCTTCCATAAAAATTGCACAAGTGATAATTTGTTTACGAGAGCAAAGCCATTGATACCATACACACTGATTTGGTTCCAAATATAAAGTTGCAATACGTACCTTTTGTGTGTTTTTCACATTATTGAGATCAAAAAATTGCTCCATCTGTAATATCCATGTTGCGGGATCCTTGCCATCAAAATTCCTCATATCGATTTTTGGAATATGGTGGGTCTTCAATCCAACATTAGTCTATGAAATCATGATTAACATTTCTTTTGTTCTCATCATGAGTTTCCTTTACTACTCTTTCACCATTAGTAAGTATTTCTTGTAGAAACTTTGTCAAATTTGTCTTCAAATCTTCCATGCCTGCCTTCAAATCTGCCTTCAAATCATCCATCTTAGCTTCCATGTCATTCATCTTAGCTTCTACGCCTTTCTTTAAACAATCCATCTTAGCTTCTATGCCTTTCTTTAAACCATCTAACTTAGCTTCTACGTCTTTCTTTAAACCATCCATCTTAGATTCTGTTACTTTTTGTGCAAGTGACACTTGTTGCACTTGGTCTCGTAATTTTGATATATCATGTTGCATTTCTTCCTCTTCTTCATGAGTCATGTTAGAGCTTTCAGGTTGCTTACTGGGTGTTTGCATTTTCTTTCCTCGGGGCATCAATTACCAATAATAATTCTTTACTATGCCCTTTAAATTCCTTCAAACTAATTTTTCAAACCAAGCTTATGCAAAAATTAAAAAAAAACTACACACCTTTTTTCACCTTGTAGGAGCTTGATATTTAATCTAATGTATCTCTGTAATTTCGGATCATCCAGTTCTAAAATTGCGACCTGCGATAGCCCTCTGCGTCCTCTTTCCAATGCCACCAGTTTGATCCAAATTGGACTCTCCAGGGAAGAATTATGCCAAGCCTCCCACAGTGACCTAATTATAGACTAGTTCAGTAGAGCGAACCTGTAGGATGTGCCACGAGTCACTGTTTTGACATTTGGCTCTGAAAAATATATACAAGAAACCACAGTCCATCCTCTTTTTGTACCTTCTTACAAAATTTCAATCTGATGCTCAGAGAGCAAGTTATGATGATTTCCCCAGGTCATCTGTTTGGAATGTAATTCAGGAGTCTGCAAAAAGACCAACTTCCTCATATCATCTCTCCGCAAATATAGTTCATTAAGCTCTGAAATTCGGACTTGAGGTTCAGTGAGATTATGTCTCAAATGGGTTTTTTTAGCTTCTGAAATGTCACACAAAAACAATTTATAGCGAAAACGCCCAAATGACCTATTTGGAGCAGCGAAACCCTAGAATCCAAAGCTCTGATACCAAATGTTATGGCACCAGCTCACAAAAAGATAGAAAAGATAGATCAACACCTTAGAATTCAACCTCTTCGAGGGGGAAACCTCCTTTACATTACATAAATGAACAATTTTTGGATGATACAAATGACAAAACCTCCTTTCTATATAGAGGAGTCTAAGGAGTCACAATATAACCCAGCTGACCTAACAATAATAACATAAATCCAACAAAATATCAATAGAGAGATTCTACGGGGCACAATAATAACAATATGGGGACAATAGGGGCACAACAATATTAATAAGAGATACAACTACAATAGTAATGGGGTAATCACTAGTATTATAGGGACATAACATTTATCCCCTACATTAAAAGGAAAGGAAGATAAGCTATTCTACATTGTGGAAAAGGAAAGGGAAAATAATTCAATCCATGCATGATATTTAAACACCACCAATTGTTAGGATATTTCGACACACAGGAAATAGTTAAGTATAACTTGGTCTAGTGTAGAGTTAGGTAAAATGTGTTTCTTTACTATGTACTTTTGTAACTTACAATCCGACAGTCACGATATGTTCTAGACATGAAGTAATCCGAAGGTTCATTCTCTCATCGGTATTACTAACACTTGATCCATGGCTTAACACCCGATTGGTCCATGATCTCTATTTAAAGAGCATGCAGGGTCATTTTTAAGGTGACCGTTGATGAGAAAATATTATGTAAATTTTCTTTCTTTTACATTAATAAATTACTTGAAGTGGCCGCGTTGGCTCAAGCCGTGGATTGTTTCCCTCTTTCAGGGTTTTAACCACGCCAAGAACACTGGTGTACTGATATGTGATCTGTTTGTGAGTGGTGTCCCTTAGTGTTCTATCTAAGGAACTTACCTTGCAAATTCCTACATGGTATCAGAGCTATTTGAGGGCTGCATCCGTTGTCGATCCAAATCCATATCCAATAAAACTGCATCTGACTGCCGTTTCCTAGATCTAATTTTTCTGACCGCTTTCAGGCTGAGAGGACTACTTTATTGTGTTAGGAGCATCTGTTCCAGTGAGGAGCCCCTTTTGTTTCATGCGAAAACGTTTCTGGTAGCCCTAGCTACGTCAATTTTAAGGTTTGGAGGTATATAGTCTTTATTTGTAGTTTTAGTTATTTATCTCTCTATTTATTTTTGTTTATTTATCTCTCTATTTTTTATTACAGGATTTATACCTTTCATTTCTACGTATGCTCTTTGCCCCACGACGTTGTGTGATTTGGGTAAAACATAAACATAAAAGAAGGATTTTTCTCATGCGTATGCTCTTTTCCGCCACGACTTAGTGTGATTTCAGAAAATTAGAAACATAGAGGAAAATATTTAGTTTCGGACGAAATCTAACTTCAAGCCATAAGGTTTGGTTTTTTTTCATGCCCGTTTTTTGTTGTGTGGTATTTTTTTTATAGGCAAAAAGGGTTTTTTCAGGTAAGCACGCACTCCAAAGCTTCAGTGACTAAAAAAAAGCCTTCTTCTTCTACAAAAATTACTTATCTTTTAAACTAGATCACTTGGTCCAAAGTTACTTTATGAGAAAGAGATCTTGGGTTCAAGTCTTTCTTTTTGTTGAGTTACTTTTTCTAAAAACACATGTAACTTATGTTTTAAAGTTACTTTATGTAAAAGTGTTCTCACCCTTTATAAAAAGTGAGTCACTTATAATTCTAAAATATTTTTATTATTTAAGTTATAATTTAGTGGGTAGGTCATAAAGTGCCAATGTAAAAGTGACTTTCACTTATTTATAAAAGTGGGTCACATTATATTTTTTAAATGAGCTAATTAGGTTAAGTTTGGAAAGAGGTTTTTTTTTTTTTTTTTAAATATAACATTATCATTCACTTCCGCACATTCACGTACTTCATCGACATCTTCAACAACTTTTCTTCAAAAAGCCATAATTTCTTCATTCGGAAGCCGTTTTTTTTAATCGACCTAGCTTTTCGAGAACTTTCCATTGGAACACTTAGTTTCAACATCTACAGCTTCAGTTTATGTTAAAATGGAAAGTCCATGCCAAGTTATTTTTGAAATCACCAACTACTTCCAATGGGTGTCCTACATGGTGGATTTACTTAAAAGTAAAGGTATTTATATAATAGCCTCAGACCAAGAATCTAAACCAAAAGATGAAGATAAGGCAGTCAAATGGGAAAATAAATAAGATCAAGCACATGGGTTGATAGGGATGTCTATTTATCCAGACCTTAGATTCCATATCGTCAAACTTGATACCCCTGATGAAACAATGAAAAAGCTCAATAAAGTTTTTGGAATTGAAAATGTAAGTAGAGCCCATCAACTTGAAACTAAGTTGCCTACGTTGGACCCCAATAATGTTTCTTCCATTGAAGATTTTTTGTCCAAGTTCAAGACCCTTAGACTTCTCTTGGAAGGTGTTAAGGTTAATAAAGAAGATGGTAGTCTTATCTATTCCATTATTACTAAGTTAGGACCAACCTACTATGTGTTTGTTTCCACTTTCCATTCTACTAGAGAAGCCTTTATTTCTCAATGACAAGACTACAAGTCCCCCTCTTTTGATTCCTTTTGTGATTCTTTAATAAGAGAACAAGAAAACTCTTACATCTTGGTCTTCCTAATACTGGAAACTCTTCTAAGAAAGCCTTAGCAACCCAGCAATAACCAAATTCACAGAATCATAAGAAGCAGTATCCTAAAAAGAATGGTCTTAAACCAAACAAGGTTACTAAAAACTTTCAGTCTCAACAAAATGAAAAATCAATTCAACAAAATGATAAGTAAAATAAAAACAAAGGGAAGAAAAGTGATAGACATTGCAACTTTTGTAATCGAGATGGCCACTTAGAATACAAAAGCTTTAAGAAGATGGAAGTCTTGGAAGCAACAATGAAGAATCATAGCATCCATTTGGAGAAGTCTTCAACTTCAACATAGTTACGGATGAAATGGGAACTATTACTTGAAAACATGTACTCGATCCCAAAACCCCAAAAAAACATGAAAAAACAACCCAAAAATGAGAATTGTTTATTCCAGAATGATGCTTTTTTAGGGTAAATTTAAAAATAAAAAATTAAATGGAAGTAAAAGCCATTTTTTTTGAAAAATGGATGAAAAAACACCCTTAAAAAAATTGTTTATTCTAGAATAACAAAAAAAAAATCAGGCTACAGTTCCGACATTTTTTAGCAATGGAGTTAAAGAGAAAATATCTAAACTTTGAAACACTATAAAATTCCAACAATTCTCGGACATGATGTTAAATATAAACTATCATGTCTTGAATTTTGACTATTTCCATCCATGTTGTTAAAGATAAAATATCTTGACTCGAGAAAACCTTGAAATTGTAATTGTTTTCGACGATAGCATTAAATATAAAATATCATGACTTAGAAAAACATTAAAATCTTGACAATTTTTCAACCATGAAATTAAAACCAGAGATTATGACTACAAACAAATCTCAAGTTTTCAAAATATTTCAAGCGTGACATTATGAAAAAACTTTATGACAAAAAACATAAAAAATGAACACTCAAGAGTAATTTATTTTTTAAATGCAAGATATATAGCGATTTTAAAATCTTAGCCTAAAACAACTCGATACATTGCAAAAAAGAAATTACAAATCAACCATCAAATTGACACGCGGTGTAGGTGAACTCGACCCATTGTAATGAAAACTTAAAGACTAACCATGAAATTGATATATTGTGTAGACAAAATCGATTCATTATAACGAAAATGTTAAAATCAACTATCAAATTGCACATAATGGGATCGGGTTGTTAGACGAGCATCGACACAAACCCTGTAGAAAAAAAGTGAAAATAAAAACCAAAATAAAAAAATAAATGTATAAAGAAATAAAAATGAAAAAGAAAAATTCAGATATTGAAAAAAAATAAAAACAATAAAAAAAACACAAAAAAATAATACAAAATATATAATTTTTTTAATATTGATAAAAAGAAAAAAAATGTAAAAAAAAAACAAAAAAAATAATTAAAGAAAACAAATTTTAAATATTGGAAAAAAAAAACGCAAAAAATAATAAAAAAGAAAAAAAAATTCAAATATTGAAAAAAAACCAATGAAAAAACAGAAAAAAAAATACAAAAGAAAACAAAATTAAAATATAATTAAAAAATTAAAAATAGTAAAAAAACACAAAGAATAATAAAAAACACAAAATATAAATATAGAAAAAAACATATATATATATATATATAAAACAAGAAAGAAAGCATTAAATTTTTTTTTAAAAACATGACAAAAAAATCAAAAGAAAGACAAAAGAACCTAAAAACATGTAAAAATAAACATAAAATTAACTTATAAATATAAAAGTTAGACAAAAAAATCATAAAATAAATAAGAAAAAACAAAATTAAACACAATCCAACCAAAAAAATTAAATTAACAAAATAAAAATAAAAACAACTTTTTTTTAATAAAAAACATTTTTTTAAAATAAAAATCATTCTTTTAAATAAAATTTGTTTTTAAACACTAATATACATAATGTCAATGAGGGTGCACATATTAACAATCCTTGCCGTTTAAGGAATAAGAAATATATTTCATGCATTAATAATAGAGTTATAATTATTACACAGATTTTAATAATGCAAATAAACATAATAATGAAGTTAGTTTAGGTTATAATAATATTAATAACAATAATTATAATTATAATAATGGAATTAGTTATGAAAATGATTTTTCTAATTCTAATAGTTTTACTGGTAAGAAATCTATTAATTCTATTAATAATAATAAAAATAACAATATTGATATTAATAATAATTATGATAATAATAATAATATGAGTATTGAAAATAGTTATGATAGTTTTATTAATAAGAAATATATTGTTTTGACTAATAATAACAAGAATAAAATTATTAATAATAACCTTTATTATGGTAGGACCATGAATTATAATTGTGATAATAATAATATTATTAATCACAATAAAAATAATAGTAATAATAATATTCTTCCTCCTTTCTCCCATTCTAATAAAGTGGTCAATCTCTCTAGTCTCTCCTTTTCCCTTTCTGTCTTTAATATTTTAGGTAAGGGTTTAAATTTTTCTCTGGCCCCTAAAAAGATCCTGATAGAAGACATTATATGCGACATAGAGTTTGAGATTAAGGGCTTACTCGACAATATTAAGGACACTATAAAGTAAGATTGCGTCGTTGTCCTTAGGAAGGCTAAGCCCCCTAGAAGCAACATCAACAGGGATGAATTTGAGACCCTCAAATCCTAAAACTATAATATAGATATAATGGTTCTGAAAGCCGATAAAGAAGGGGCTGTCGTCATCCTTGACAAAGAGGATTATCGACATAAGATGATGGATCATCTTTGTAATAGTGGAAGTTACAAGAAGCTCTCCAAGAATTTCTGAAAAAGATATCAAGGGTAGTGTCTCTTGCCATCAAGTCTAGTAACTCTGTGGCTTCCATTAGCCATTAGCTAATTGAGAGTAGCCCCATTACTCCAAGGATCTATGGGCTTCCAAAGATTCACTAAGAGGGGGCCCCCCTGAGGCCCATTGTCAATACCATTGGTGGTCCTACTTATCTTCTGGCAAAATTCCTTGCCTTAAAGCTTAAACCCTTGGTTGGCCTCATAGAGTCTTTTGTCAAAGACTCTTCGTATTTCGTCGAAGAGCTTAAGGGCATAAAGCTTGACCCTGGGGACATGCTTGTTAGTTTTTATGTAGTATCCATTTACACACGCATTCCTATAAAAGAGGACATTGATGTCATAAACCCCCTTAGGGATCCTAATATCGCTCGTTTAGTGGAGATCTATCTCACTTCAAATTTTTTTAGCTTTGAGGGTGAGTTCTTTGAGCAGACCTGTGATGTTGCCATGGGCTCCACCCTGTCCCCGGTTGTTGCTAATCATTTTATGGAAGATTTTGAATCCAAGGCTTTGGCCTCTCCCCAACTCCTTCCTAAGCTTTGGAAGAGATTTGCGGATGACACAAATGTCATCTGGCCCCATGGCCAAGAAGAGTTGGATTTTTTATTCAATCATCTCAACAATCAGTCCTCCTCCAGAAATTTCACTATGGAGCAGGAAGTTGATGGGAAATTTCCCTTCCTCGATGTTCTCATTTTAAGGAATGATGACAGTTCGGTCTCCCACCAAGTGTTTCGGAAGAAAACGCATACTGAGGAGTATCTTAATGTCGGTTCCCATCATTTCCCCGCTTAAAAGTTAGGTATTCTAAACACGCTAGCTACTCGAGCACTTAGGATCTCTGATGAGAAGAGCCTCAATAAAGAGAAGGCTCATCTCCTTAATGTTTTTTCCAATAATGGTTATAGTAGGCACCTCATTGAGAAAGCTTTCCTCAAAGAAAACAAAGACCCTAAAGAGCAAGTCTCAGGGGTTCATATCCCTTTCATCTAAGGGACGATTGATAATATTGCTAGAATTCTCACGAAGCATAATGTTCCCTCTACCTTTAGACCCCTTAACACCATACGTAACTCCCTTAGATCGATAAAAGACCTGATTGACCCCAAGGACATGAAAGATTTCTATGTTTTTCCATGCTCTTGTGGGATCACATATGTTGGTGAGACTGGTCACTCTATTAACCAAAGGATTAATGACCACTTAGTCGACATAAAACATAGGAGAACCCAGTCTTCCGCCCTGGATGAACATGCAGAGAATATGAAGCACCATGTATGCATTGAGGAAGCCCGTGTTATCACCAAGGTGGCGCATTTCCATCACCAAAAATTTAGGGAAGCCATGGAAATCGAAAGAAGACCGAGAAACCTTAATAGAGATGACAGCTGAAAAATTAGTAGTTGCTGGATCCTTGCCCTCTCCTCCTAGCCACCTCCCCATTTTTTCCCTCCCTCCCCCCATCCCCGGCTCGGTTTCCTTGGTTTCCCCCTCCTTGCCTTGTTTGATCGTTGTCCCTTTTTCCCTTCTCATCTCTCTATTCTCCTTCACTCCCTCCATATATATATATCCTTTTATAATTGGTTTTTGTTTTCTTTCTGGATAGGTAGATTAATAGGTTTAGGTCATGTGAGTTGATTCTTTCTAGAAACTAATTTGCATAATAACTAATTAACTATTTATTTATATATTTAATTCGGTAAATGATTTAAGGTTTTGATTTCATAATATACATTTATTTAGTACTCCATATATATATATATATATATATATATATATATATATATATATATATATATATATATATATATATATATCCTTATTAGATCATTCATTTGTGTTTTTATTTTAGATAGGTCTATTAATAGGTCAGGGTCTTGTGAGTTAATTCTTACATTTTATGTCTATGATATTAATAATAAATGAAACTATCTTGCATAATAACTTATTAACTATTTATTTATATATTTATATTAAATTAGGAAGGTATATTTTTACATATCTTTCCATACTATATTATTGATGTATTGTTTTTGTTTTATAATTATTTCACAATATACATAATCATTTAATTAGTATTCCTATTAGCAATTTTGAGGTATCCAAAAAAACTAACTTCCTTGATGATTTACTAACCATTTATATATTTTAATTATAATTGGACAACTAATTTATTAATTTTCTAAAATTTTGAATACAAACATTACTTTTATTCAAATGCTCATAATAAATATAACAATAATTTTGGTAATAATCATAACATTAATAACTTTTCCTCTCCCTCGGTCCAATCAAGTTGACCAGTCAAATTGTTTCTCAGTCAAAATAGTTGTTTCCTAGTCAAATATAGTTGTTGGAAGATCTACTCTCCTTATTTAACCTCTAGCCATGATCTGGTTCTTCAACTTGTCCAGACAATGAACCACACTCATTGGTTCAAAACGCGTCGACAAAAGTATTATAATGTGATTTCCACCGAAAAATCTTCTCATTAAACTTATAGATCACAGAAGCTTAAATTCAAGAATTAAATCCCTGCACGGAAGAGCCATCGCATCTAAGGTTCATCGTTTTGAACGGGCATGCTTGCAGGTTTCAAAGTTGAAATTAGATTTGGCCTTTCTCAAGAGATGCAGAGATTCCTCCATCATCCTGATTTTTGCCCATATTTATCATCGCCTCTACTCTCCTCAGAACCATCATGTCTTTCAGAAGGCCAATTTAGCATTGCTGAGATCTGAAATTAACAGGGTTAGGAGAACCCTAGATCTGCTCTCTCGAAATATTCTGGCTTTACATCTGGAACTTTCTAGCCTAATTTCCACCTCCCTTTGGGCAAGAATTGATGCCTGTTCAGCTCTTAAATCCATACGGATGGAAGACCTCTGGAAACAGAAACAAGCTTCAAAGTTCCAAAGGTTGGCCCATAGATCTTCTGCGCCCAATGACCAGTTTGCTTCCTTGAAAAGAAATTCCCTGAGCCAGCTTTCCACTAGCGAGTGATTTGTGCTTCATTCTTGGGTTAAAAATATATCTGGGGGACCTGCGCCCCATGCTTTATCTTCAGTCTCCCTTAATAATGCCAGCCCCCCAGTGCCCCATCCTTTCCATGTCCTTGCGTCTTTCCAAAGATCTGGACCGCCCTTCCACTTGCTGCTCCATCACCCAACCGCTATCCAACGCAGCTCAGACCTCTTTGCAGCCCCATCTATCCCCTTTAGACCGACGAGCTTCTTCCCCCTCAACAATTAACCACTCTAGTTCCAACATAGAGGTAAACTCAACCTCAGATTTGCTTCATTCACTACTCCTGGAACGCATACCATCTAATCCTGTTGCCCTCACATCGCGTGCTAAAGCAAGGAACCAGGTAGGCAAATCCGTGGTCAGCCTCCTCCCTCACCAAATCCTGGTCCAGGTTCTGAATTAATCATATATAACCAAGAGTCTAATTCAGGTATGGATTCGTTAATTCAAGACAGCTTTCGCAACAACCATTTTAATTTTAGGCATAATGATATTTTAGATTCTAATATACATAATGTCAATGACAGTGCACATATTAACAATCATTGCAGTTTAAGGAATAAGAAATATATTTCATGTATTAATAATAGAGTTGATAATTATTACGCATATTTTAATAATGCGAATAAACATAATAATGAAGTTAGTTTAGGTTATAATAATATTAATAACAATAATTATAATAATAATAATGGAATTAGCTATGAAAATGATTTTTCTAATTCTAATAGTTTTATTAGTAAGAAATCTATTAATACTATTATTAATAATAAGAATAACAATCTTAATATTAATAATAATTATGATGATAATAATAATATTAGTATTTAAAATAGTTATGATAGTTTTATTAATAAGAAATATATTGTTTGGAGTTGTCTATAATGCGACTTTTTGAGATTCCGGTGACGGAATCCGGCGGAAGAAATTGAGATGAAATCATGATTTGTTGCAGTTAAAATGGTTTTTTAACTGCATATTTGGATTCAGCACCCTAAAAAACCCCTGGGACGCTTTCATTGTGCAGAAACTAGTTATCAATTTCGATTTCAATAAATTACTGCCGGATTTTCACCGGAAAAAATCCCCGGAAAGGCTTTCAAAAAGTCGCGTTAAAGACTACGGCATATTGTTTTGCCTAATAATAACAAGAATAAAATTATTAATAATAACCTTTATTATGGTAGGACCATGAATTATAACTATGATAATAATAGTATTACTAAGCACAATAAAAATAATAGTAATAATAATAATCTTCCTCCTTTCTCTTATTCTAATAAAGTGGTCAATCTCTCTAGTCTCTCCTTTCCCCCTTCTGTCTTTAATATTTTGGGTAAGGGTTTAAAGTTTGCCCTAGCCCCTAAAAAGATCTGGATAGAAGACATTATATGCGATATAGAGTTTGGGATTAAGGGCTTACCCGATAATATTAAGGACAGTATAAGGCACGATTGCGCCATTGTCCTTAGGAAGGCTAAGCCCCCTAGAAGCAACATCAACATGGATGAATTTGAGACCCTCAAATCCTTAAACCACAATAAATATATAGTGGTTCTGAAAGCCGATAAAGGAGGGACTGCCGTCATCCTTGACAATGACGATTATCGACATAAGATGTTGGATCATCTCTGTAAAGCTTGACCCTGGGGACATGCTGTTATGAAACCAGATCACAAAAAGATAGAAAATATAGATCAATGCCTTAGAATTGAGCCTCTTTGAGGGGGCAACCTCCTTTACATTACGTAAATGAGAAATTCTTCGATGATACAAATGACAAGACCTCCTTTCTATATATAGGAGTCTAAGGAGTCATAATATAATCAGAGCTGACATAAAAATAATAATGTAAGGGAACAATAATAACAATAGTGGGCTTCTATGGGGCACAATAGTAACAATATAGGGACTACATGGGTACAACAATATAATAAGGGGGTTGTACTAATAACAATAAGGGGTTACACTAGTAGTATAGGGGGATAACATGCCCCTCCTTAAAAAAGTGTTGTCCTCAACGCTTCAGTAGTTCTTGTTGCTTCTGTAGAATATTCTTGTCCTCCCATGTGGAATCTTCAGCAGGTAAGTTCTTCCACTTGATGAGATACTCTGAAATTGATTGACTTTGTAGCTGTCGGGTTCTTCTTTCTGTGACTGCTCCAGGTTCCAATATGATTTTTCCTTCCTCTTCAAGTTCCGGCAATATTGTTTGAATTGGGATCTTCTGCAACTTTTAAATGAGTGGCCACACTTCTTCATCCTTCTTCCATTCATCCCTTGCTTTGTTTATCCAATCTAGTTGGATGATAGAAATAGCACAAAACAATGCTTCCACATCCTCATCCTTTCTTGAGAGTGCATCTGCAACAAAATTTTGCTTCCCTTTTCTATAGATGATGTCAAACTCATAACCCAACATATTTTTGACCCATTTTTTCTATTCTTCTATAGATAATATTTTTTCGAAAAAAGTATTTAATATTATCATGATCCATTTTTACCTTGAAGTGTCTTCCCATTCGGTAAGGTCGCCATTTCTTAAGTGCATGTAGTATTTCCAACATTTCCTTCTGTTGGCGAGGTAAATCCCCTCTGCGGATAGAGGCGATCCCTACTCGCCCAGACCGGGTCTAGCAACAATCAAACAATGCTATCATGCATGTTCCTAATTGCAAATTAAAGGTCAATTATGAGAACCTACTTGGATTCCAACGCTAGTATTTGTAGAAGAGTCGCCGCTCCTGTTCCTTTGCTCCGGCCAGTCACGATCCCCACGATCTCCATGAATGGACACTTGCATATGTAAAGAACTACAAAAATACAAGCATAAAATCCATTAGATGCAATTATATATCAGTCAGAAAAGATATAACTCAAACATCATTACAAGAAACAATGAGAGTGGAACCATAATGATAGTCATCTATTATTGATAAACGACAAAGAAGAATACAACCATAGTTCTGACGTCAAATCCTCCTTTGGCTGGGTGATCGGCTACATATGCCTTGCAAAGCTTGTCAGGATTGGGAACAAGCCTCTCTCTCTTTGATTATGAATGCAAAGAAGACTCTTGCAGCAATCTCTTAGACTTCTGAAAGTATAATTCTCCCTATGCTCAAACTAGCTTGTCAAAGGCAATGGAACAAGCTTTTATAGATGGAGGAGAAGGAGATAAGATCAATCACACCATCTATGGGATTGGGTTTATCCTCAAAAAGCTATTATGGATAGAGGAAAGGGAGATAAGATTAATCACGACATCCATGGGATTGGCATTATCCTTAAAAAGCTTCATGAGTCGAAAGGAAAGAACCTTCGCGTGTGCATTTGTTAAAAATCTTTCCCAAACTCAGTTGGCGCGAGTATATCTCTGAGACAGAGCGCCAACAGGCGCGCCCTCTTTGGAGGATTTCCCCCATTGGCGTGAGTAATACATTGTGGATCTGCGCTAATGGAAAAAGGGAACTTTTTAAGGATATTCTGTAGGAGATGTCTTCAGGGCATATGAAGTCCATACTTAGGGGAACATAATGCAAGTGTTTTCAAGTTATGTCACTTCTCACAGGTCCCGGAATGAGTCATCCAAAGTGCGGGAGAGGGGTGACAGGGACGGTCACAAATGGTGACAAATTACTGTGTAATAGATAAAGTTGTTGGCGCGGTAAATCCCCTCCGCGGACAGAGGTGATCCCTACTAGCCCAGACCGGGTCTAGCAACAATCAAACAATGCTATCATGCAAGTTCCTAATTGAAAATTAAAGGTCAATGATGAGAACCTACTTGGATTCCAACGCTAGTATTTGTAGAAGAGTCGCCGCTCCCGTTCCTTTTCTCCAGCCGGTCACGATCCCCACGATCTCCGTGAATGGACACCTGCACATGCAAAGAACTACACAAATACAAGCATAAAATCCAATAGATGCAATTATATATCGGTCAGAAAAGATATAACTCAAACATCATTACAAGAAACAATGAGAGTGGAACCATAATGATAGTCATCTATTATTGATAAACGACAAAGAAGAATACAACCATAGTTCTAACGTCAAATCCTCCTTTGGCTGGGTGATCAGCTACATATGCCTTGCAAAGCTTGTTGGGATTGGGAACAAGCCTATCTCTCTTTGATTATGAATGCAAAGAAGACTCTTGCAGCAATCTCTTAGACTTCTGAAAGTATAATTCTCCCTATGCTCGAACTAGCTTGTCAAAGGCAACGGAACAAGCTTTTATAGATGGAGGAGAAAGAGATAAGATCAATCACACCATCTATGGGATTGGGTTTATCCTCAAAAAGCTATTATGGATAGAGGAAAGGGAGATAAGATTAATCACGACATCCATGGGATTGGCATTATCCTTAAAAAGCTTCATGAGTCGAAAGGAAAGAACCTTCGCACGTGCGTTTGTTAAAAAGCTTTCCCAAACTCGGTTGGCACGAGTATAGCTCTGAGACAGAGCGCCAACTAGCGCGCCCTCTTTGGAGGATTTCCCCCATTGGCACGAGTGATACATTATGGATTCGCGCTAATGGGAAAAGGGAACTTTTTAAGGGTATTCTGCAGGAGATGTCTTCAGGGCATATGAAGTCCATACTTAGGGGAACATAATGCAAGTGTTTTCAAGTTATGTCACTTCTCACAGGTTCCGGAATGAGTCCTCCAAAGTGCGGGAGAGGGGTGACAGAGATGGTGACAAATGGTGACAAATTACTGTGTAACAGATGCCCCCTAAAGCATGAGGCTCGAGAGAGAGAGGGGTGAAATGCTTTACAAGAACACATGCAACTGAAAATGCTGCTGCCGGAGAATCTGCATAGAGAGGTACAACTGATATATCAAGTACATGATATATGTGGTATGGGCGCAACCATCCATAACAGAGTACATAATAATCTAGATCCAAGGTATGGGCGCAACCATCCGGTGAGGATCGATGAATAAACTCAGGCATGGTCGCAACCATCTAGTGAATGAGTCATGTAACAATCACAATAATCCACAAAATCGCAACCTGGATTCCAACAGAAAAAATCCAGGGTCTTGCGCTCCATCTCGACCCGAACAAATGTACAAGTTCAAGCATGCGAATACATAAGTTGAAGTCGAACATGCATGAACATCGTCTGATTATCAGTCAATAATGAAAACGGTTAACAGATGCGAAAGGTACCACCAATAATGACAATGACCTTCAAGGTACTATAGGTACAATCTACGGCGTGCGAATCAGTGAGCTGGCGTCGAACACCAGTAGAATCATTCGATCGGAGGCCAATGATGAAAACCTCATGTCGAACACAAAGAACCTGCCATTGAGGCATGCAGGCTCCAAGGCACCGGAAGGGAGTCTCTAGATCAGCTTCCTGGATAATGAGCTGAAGTCGACAGGAAGTGACCTTGATCAAAGGTGGGCCATAGTGTTTCCCACATCATCAACACGAGACAGAGGAAGAATGTTGTGGTGAATCAGAATTATGTGAGCTATAAGAGGGAGGTTGTTATTCTACAGAGGTCAACTTCTCTTGAACATATTGGCGGAACGACAGTGGACTTGGCAGTATTTGACAACAATGGATCAAAGGTCATGGTGACGAGGCAATGAGCAGATGAGAGGTCAAACAGGATCACCCAAACCCATGGAGGCAAGTGAAAAATGAGATGAGATGTCCCCACCCAGACACGGATGCAAATAAAGTGCCATGTTCAAGAGCGACATACTGCCGACATGACAATAATTATGGTTCCATTTTCCCCCACCATTTCTGGCGAGTACCCCAGTTATTTTTATTAACAAGCTTGACGGGGATAGCATATGCTTGTGAGGCATCATTTCGACGGAATCCAATGTCATCAGGTTTTAACGAGTCTGACAGAGGAGGAACTCAGCGTCTTTTCATGTTTAGAGAGTTTGAAAAAACAACAGAAAAGAAAACTCCGAGGGTGTCCTTTTTTGTAAAGTTGTGTCTCTCGAGCTCGAAAAAGTATAAAACAATGCTCGAAAGAACCGCCTGACCATTACGGTCGAGGAGTACTTTTCATGAGGAGTGACTTCGACCTGAAAAAGTAGAAAAGCGACCGAAATCACGTCGTTTCATAACCATTAACGAGCCTGAAACGACAAGGACCCGACAATATTTTCGTTTTTACACGATCGGAAAAGAGTTTAAAGACGACCACCCCTTATTTACATTTAGCGAGTCAAGAGGAATAACTCGGCAATCTTTTCGTCTTTAAACGATTGGAAAAGAGTTGAAAGCAGACCTCCATTTTTATTCTCTTTAACGAGTCAAAAAGGGAAAAATACTCGGCAATCTTTTCATTTTTTACGAGTCAGAAAAGAGTTTAAAAGGAGACTCGTCCTAGAGGAACGAGTAGTATAAAGGGTAGCAACTGGTTCCGGTAATGGTGGAACTACTCAAAACATATAATGGTCAAGAGGCTGGCTAATAAAACCACTCATCGCTGCAGTTCCTCAGGAAAGGATAAACAACCAAGTGAAAGCATATGATCAGCCAAAGAGATGGTAGCAATGGAATGAAACAACCAAGGCTCATCTAACAGAATTTAGCGAAATAACAGCAATCACGAGATGTAAAATGGGTATGGGTTCATTTTTACACAAGCTTGAACCATGGAGAACTCTGCTTGGATTTGGTTTCATGTTTACACAAGCTTGAAACGAAAAAATATGCTTGTTATAAGTTCGCATGCCCCCAACATAATAACGCAAAATGAGGTACATGCCCCCCAAGCTTCATTGCATTCAACAAAGTGGATGGAATGAAGGTTCACTCTCGAGATCTATGAAAGACTCGATTTGTATTTTACAAGATCTTAATCAATGACTCGATTTGGAAAGGAGGAGATGCTTCATTTTTTAATGAGGTTGACCTAGGAAGAGAACTATCCTCATAACCCTTATTTCATTTTTTAATGAGCTTGACACAATATCAGGAACTATGCTCGGCCAGACCTAGTTTCATTTTTTAAGGAGCTTGACATAGGAAAACGAACTATGCTCGGCAAGACCTAGTTTCATTTTTTAAGGAGCTTGACATAGGAAAATGAACTATGCTCCGCCAGACCTAGTTTCATTTTTTAAGGAGCTTGACATAGGAAAATGAACTATGCTATGCCCGAACTTCATTAGAATGAACAGGAAGTCGGGGCTTCCAAGAGTGCCACTCCGGGTGGAAGGGTAATATCTTGGAAGTTAGGACCCAATGCCCCCAGGACACTATGCACGATGGCGGCATCACTGGATCCAGGCACGGGATAAGTGGCCACGTAGTTGATCTGTGGTGGGGCAGATCCAGAGGATGACGACTACGCAGGAGGCACCCGGGGATGAACGAACGATAATTGATCTATAGTCACTATCCTTCCATTGTGTGGAAAGCAAACCATACGGAAAAGTGAAGAGACCAGGGCCCCCATGGCATAAACATAGTCACGGCCAAGGAGAAGAGTGAAATCTAAAGCACCTTGGGTAACCGATACGTCTATATAGACGGTTTTGCCTCCCAAAGTAATAGGGAACTTTGGAAGGATCCCTAATGGTTGACTAGTTCCTTAGTCAAAAGCCGTCAGATTCGGTGTGACTCGCACAAGCTGTGGGAAACCCAAAGCTTGCAAAGTAGTGGCAGGCATAAGACTGACAGATGCACCCTCATCCAAAATAGTGCAAGGTATTGCCCTATTATAGGCATGTACCGTGACCCAGAAAGGCACATGGGATGGAAGGCGGGAGGTAGTCAAACGACTCCAGTCGAAGGAAACGACTGAAAACTTGGTGGGGGAATACCCCCCTGCTCTAAAGGGACCAAAGCAGGACTCTCGGGAGCAGCTGGGATATGAGAGTCATTTCCGGAATCAGGAGAATCTGATGAGACAAGAAGAACATGGGAATTATGCTCTTCCGAAATAGAGTGATCAGGTGGTGAACTCGAGTCGACACTCTTTTCGACCAATGGTTGGTTTGGAACAGGCTTGGTAGAGCCAGGCAGGAAGAGGGGCTTGGACAAGAGAAGAATGTGAATCAATCTCTTGGTCAGTAGGGGGACGATCTGCGGTTGCAGAGAGACGTTGATAACCAACGGGAAGTTGGGGTGAGGGAGCTGTAAGACTTTCCAAGACAACAGAGACTTTATCCATGAGCGGACAAAGGTGAAGGGGATGATTGCCTTCACAAAGTCTACATGGGATTTGAATCTTCCCTTTTCCCTTACCATTTCCAGCTGATAGGGTAGCATCCCGGTGAACTTCAGAGGACGATGAGGGGCGAGTTGGATCACGAGACCATACTTCTAAGACCCTGGGAATTCCAGGACAATTGCGAAGAAGGTGGTCATCCTTGCACAATCTACAAGGAAACTTGACCTTCCACGGAGGAGCAGAAGGTGGCCCGACTTGAGGTGGACTCAGAGGAGTAGAAACACTTTTAGCTTCTCCCTTAGGAGACATCTTCTTCTTCGTCGTATTCTTCTTCTTCTTAGCCACCTGGTTACTCGAATTTAGACTTTCACCAGGCGAAGTAGAAAATGAGGACGTAGAAACAGGCAAAGAAGGGGAGAGGTCCACCTTAGAATCAACATGATGTCATTCAGGTTGAGGGACTGATTGACTAGAAGTTTAGACGGCAGGGACCAAAGAGGTTGGGAACAACCAAACAGGCAACCCAACAGTCAACCCTGGGAGGGACAACGTTGCCATGTAAGGAGCACCAACATTCCCAAAAGGAGCAAAATGACCAGGGTTCCTGTTAGAGGGGATCCTTGGGTTAGTGAACATAGGAAAAGTTGCCATCGAAAAAGAAACCTACTCAAGCTAACGCAAACAAGATCTAATCGGGTAAATGTGAATCGCGACCGAATAAATTTTAAGACAAAGGAATTGAACTTGACCTTTTCATGTTTTAAGAGTTGAGAAAAGGACAAAAAGGTGACTCTAGTCGCCTTCGAATGTTTAGTGAGCCCGAAGTAACAAATGCTTAGGTGAGCCTTTTCTTTTAGGGAGTCTGAAAAGGATCAAAAGTGACTACTCTGGAGAAACTAGGCAAAGGGTTTACCAAACAAATTCGTAAAACTGCATATACACCTTGGCAATCATATGAAAACCAAGGACTTTCTGTACGACAGTCAATCTTCCTGAATGCTGTGTTCAGTGCGTTACGGCTTGTAAGGCGGCAGACACAGCTTCCTGTGGATAAAGGATGATAACCTAGTGGGGTCTCCCCATATACTCGATGGTACGTGGGACCACAAATCCGTGCTTGAACACTATTGAGTCACAAAAGGAGGAATCACCCAACCTTAATGTGAAACAATAGTGACTAGGTTTAACGACGCCGGAACACGTCTCTAGCCTAGACCTCTAGATGTATGCATTTAGTTCCAATGCGTTTTTAGATTCATTCAGTTCATTTTACAGTTGATCTTTGATTAGGTTTCAGTTTCCAGGTCCTACCATATGTAATCTCTCATAATTTCGTAAATGCAAGCTATATGCCAAAATATATCATTTCATTTGATGAAAGCTAGCTACGAAAGAGTTGAGATCTTTCAATCAAACAAAATGATCATAAAACAATCAACAATGACTCTAATGCAGCTAATGGCAATAAACGAAACTTTTCTTTAAAGTCACTAATCGCTAATAACAATGAAAAGCTCTAATTTCCATTAACTACTGCAACGCAAAAGATATTGTTCGTTTTCTTTTCGATGGCAAAATGCACTAAACAAATTTTGAGAGATAATAAAAAAGAGTAAAAGAATCAAATTTCATTCAATGAAAACACAATCAAGTGCCTGAAACACCAAGACAACCTTTCAAACCAAGAAAAATCACAAAGACCTCAATGAGCTATGTGATCTAAGCCAAAAATGAAGCCAAGCGGAATCCAAGTGAAAAAGAAGTGAATCACTCGAATAACGCAATAAAAAGTTAAACAACCACTGAACGAGTGCAAGAGAGTAACCAAAAAGTCAACTGGACCGACAAAAGACCAAAACTCCTAAGGAAGGCTCGATGCACAAAGCCACTAGATGCCCTAGGGCTGAAAATGTGAAATCGGTGGAAAAAAGCAAATATCCAAAGGATAAAGGCCAAAAACCAATCAAACAAGACTCTAACACATTCAAGTGATTGAAAGATAGTATCCAGACACAAAAACCAAGCTTGGAAGGCTCAAAACAAGCAAACTCTAAAAGTTTCCATGAGCTGGCGCGACTTTCAGGCTAAAAGTAGCGCCAATTGAGGATTGGCACTGGCTGTACATTGGCAAGTGGCGCCAATTGGCATGACTGTCATGCAAAAAAGAGCGCCAATCAAGTTTGCTATGCTAAAATAAAAACAAGCAATCCAAGACTAGGCCAGCAGTATCCAGACAGACTAGGCAGCAAGAGACAACAAAGAATCCAACCCAAAAAGCTATCTAAGCAATAAAAACAAGAGAAAACCAAAGGGCAAGACAAAGGGCAAGACAAAATCCAAGTTGTTCGGTTCGTAAACCAAACCGGAGATTGACTGAAGTGGCGTTGATCTACTTCGCTAATGCAGAGCAATAGCGTTTTGAAGGCTATCTGGCCGTACTTCAGGCTCCGTCCAAATTTTACAAATCAAACAACAAATAGTATCCCCGGTGGAGTCGCCAAATTGTTGGCGAGGTAAATCCCCTCTGCGGACAGAGGTGATCCCTACTATCCCAGACCGGGTCTAACAACAATCAAACAATGCTATCATGCAAGTTCCTAATTGCAAATTAAAGGTCAATGATGAGAACCTACTTGGATTCCAACGCTAGTATTTGTAGAAGAGTCACAATCCCCACGATCTCCGTGAACGGACACCTGCACATGCAAAGAACAACAAAAATACAAGCATAAAATCCAATAGATGCAATTATATATCGGTCAGAAAAGATATAACTCAAACATCATTACAAGAAACAATGAGAGTGGAACCATAATGATAGTCATCTATTATTGATAAACGACAAAGAAGAATACAACCATAGTTCTGACGTCAAATCCTCCTTTGGCTGGGTGATTAGCTACATATGCCTTGCAAAGCTTGTCAGGATTGGGAACAAGCCTCTCTCTCTTTGATTATGAATGCAAAGAAGACTCTTGCAGCAATCTCTTAGACTTCTGAAAGTATAATTCTCCCTATGCTCGAACTAGCTTGTCAAAGGCAACGGAACAAGCTTTTATAGATGGAGGAGAAGGAGATAAGATCAATCACACCATCTATGGGATTGGGTTTATCCTCAAAAAGCTATTATGGATAGAGGAAAGGGAGATAAGATTAATCATGACACCCATGGGATTGGCATTATCCTTAAAAAGCTTCATGAGTCGAAAGGAAAGAACCTTCGCGCGTGCGTTTGTTAAAAATCTTTCCCAAACTCGGTTGGCGCAAGTATAGCTCTGAGACAGAGCGCCAACTGGCACGCCCTCTTTGGAGGATTTCCCCCATTGGCACGAGTAATACACTGTGGATCCACGCTAATGGAAAAAGGGAACTTTTTAAAGATATTCTGTAGGAGATTTCTTCAGGGCATATGAAGTCCATACTTAGGGGAACATAATGCAAGTGTTTTCAAGTTATGTCACTTCTCATAGGTCCCGAAATGAGTCCTCCAAAGTCCGGGAGAGGGGTGACAGGGACGGTGACAAATGGTGACAAATTACTATGTAACACCTTCTCATAAATAGCTTGCTTGAGATGTAGCAGTAAAAATACCCAATCACCTACATAAAAACATTTTTCATTACATTGTTGATCTACCTATTGTTTCATTTGATTTTGCACCAAAGTGGCGTTATCCTTTAAAAGTTGGAGAACTTGTTGTTGATGCTCGATGTGATCTTTCACTGCATGAACCTTTTTCTTCTTGATATGTCCTTCTATCTTGATAGTTTGAAGAGTGGTAATTTCTTCCAATTCTTTACAAGATATGTTCGGATTCATTTCTTGATGCTTGATGTGACGTTTCACTTCTTGAACATTTTTCTTCTTGATATGTCCTTCTATCTTGATAATTTGAGGAGTGGTAATTCCAGCCAATGCATTACAAGATATGGTTGGATTCATTTCTTATTTCTCGATGTGATATTTCACTTCTTGAACCTTTTTCTTCTTGATATGTCCTTCTATCTTGAGAGTTTGAGAAGTTGTAATTCTTTCCAATGCTTTAGAAGATATGGTCGGATTCATTTCTTCTTTCTCTGGGGTTGGTTGCTGGTGTATATACTCTTCTTTTGATGTTTCTTGATCCTTTTCTTCCTCCTCTTCATAATCTATGTAAAATAATTTCTTTGCGTCACACTTATGACCTTTAGTGCATTTGCTATCACAATTGTAACAAAGCCCTTTTTCTCTTTTCTCTTCCAATTGTTGTGGTGTAACCCTTGTAGGTTGTAGAAGGCTAGGAGAAACAACACTTCCATTATTATAGTTGTGAGGGGTAGAATTCCTTGTCGCCATAATTTTACTTTCCACTATGTAACAAAGCTCTTTTACTCTTTCCAATTGTTGTGGTGTTGCTCTAAAGAAGGTGTTGCTCTTTGTATCCTCATAATGTGCTATCATTTCCTCCGTGAAAATTGACCACCTAACAAGTTGTTTACGAGAACAAAGCCATTTATACCATAAAAATTGATCCGGTTCTAAATATGAAGATGCAATACATACCTTTTGTAACAATGGTACACCATGTAGATCAAAATATTTCTCCATCTGAAGTATCCAATTTACCGGATCCTTGCCATCAAACTTCCTCATATCACCTTTTCTTGATTTTAGGAGCTCGATATTGAAACGACTATAACTTTGTAATTTCAGTTCTTCCAGTTCTGAGATTACGACCTGTAGTATGCCTTTGTGTCCTCTTTCCAATGCCACCAGTCTGATCCAAATTGGATTCTCCAAGGAAGATTTATGCCAAATCTCCCATGGTGACCTGATTATAGACTAGTTCAGTAGAGCGAACTTGTGTGACATGCGACGTGTCATTGTTTCGACTTTTCAATCTAAAAAATGTATACAAGAAACTACTGTCTGTCCTTGTTCTGTACCTTCTTACAAAATTTCAATCCGATGCTCATAGAGAAAGTTATGATGATTTTCCCCAGGTCACCTGTTTCGAATGTAATTCAGGAGTCTGCAAAAAGACCAACTTCCTCATATCATATCTCCACAAATATAGCGAGAAAATCTCTAAAATTCGGACCCGAGGTTCAGTGCGATTTCATCTCAAATGTTTTTTTTTTTTATATTCTGAAACGTCGTAAAAAAAAGTTATAGCGAAAATGCCACAATGACCTATTTGGAGCAGCGAAACCCTAGAATCCAAAGCTCTGATACCAAATGTTATGAAACCAGCTCACAAAAAGATAGAAAATATAGATCAACGCCTTAGAATTCAGCCTCTTCGAGGGGAAACATCCTTTACATTACATAAATGAACAATTCTTCAATGATACAAATGACAAGACCTCCTTTCTATATATAGGAGTCTAAGGAATCATAATATAATCAGAGCCGACATAACAATAATAATGTAAGGGCACAATAATAACAATAGTGGGCTTCTATGGGGCACAATAGTAACAATATGGGGACTACATGGGTACAACAATATAATAAGGGGGTTGTACTAATAACAATAAGGGGTTACACTAGTAGTATAGGGGCCTAACAAATGCTTGTTAGTTATGATGTAGTATCCCTTTACACGTGCATTCCTTTAAAAGAGGCCATCGATGTCATCAACCACCTCATGGACCCTGATACCTCTTGTTTAGTGGAGATCTGTCTCACTTCAACTCTTTTCAGCTTTGAGGGTGAGTTCTTTGAGCAAACCTGTGGTGTTTCCATGGGCTCCCCCCTATCCCTAGTTGTTGCTAATCTTTTTATGGAAGCTTTTAAATCCAAGGCTTTGGCCTCTGCCCGAATCCTTCCCAAGCTTTGGATGAGATTTGTGGATGACTCGAATGCCATCTGGCCCCATGGCCAAGAAGAGTTGGATTCTGTTCAATCATCTCAACAATCAGTCCTCCTCCATAAATTTCACTATGGAGCAGGAAGTTGATGGGAAACTGCCCTTCCTCGATGTTCTCATTTCAAGTAATGATGATGGTTCGGTCTCCCACCAAGTGTTTCAGAAAAAAAAACTCATACTGAGAAGTATCTTCATGCCAGTTCCCATCATTTCCCTGCTCAAAAGTTAGGTGTTCTGAACATGCTAGCTACCCGGGCACTTAGGATCTCTTATGAAAAGAGCCTCGATAAAGAGAAGGCTCATCTCCTTAATGTTTTTTCCAATAATGGTTATAATAGGCACCTCGGTGAGAAAGCTTTCCTCAAAGCCAACAAGAATTCATTGGTCAAGAAAGACCCTAAAGAGCAAGTCTCAGGGGTTCATCTCCCTTTCATCCAAGGGACGACTGATAAGATTGCTAGAATTCTTAGGAAGCATAATGTTCCCTCTACCTTTAGACCCCTTAACACCATACATAACTCCCTTAGATCGGTAAAAGACCCAATTGACCCCAAGGACATGAAAGGTGTCTATGTTATTCCATGCTCCTGTGGGACCCCATATGTTGGTGAGACTAGTTGCTCTATTAACCAAAGGATTAATGAACACTCAGTCGACATAAAACATAGGAGAACCTAGTCTTTCACCCTGGCTGAACATGTGGAGAAGACAAAGCATCATTTATGCATTGAGGAAGCCCGTGTTATCACCAAGGTGGCGTATTTCCATCGCCAAAAATTTAGGGAAGCCATAGAAATCGAAAGAAGACCGAGAAACCTTGATAGAGATGACAGCTGGAAAATTAGTAGTTGTTGGATCCCTGCCCTCTCCTCCTAGCCGCCTCCCCATTTTTTCCCTCCCTCCCCCATCCCTGGCTTGGTTTCCTTGGTTTTCCCCTCCTTGCCTTGTTTGATTGTTGTCATTTTTTCCCTTCTCGTCTCTCTATTCTCCTTCACTCCCTGTATATATATATATATATATATATATATATATCCTTTTATAATTGGTTTTTGTTTTCTTTCTAGATAGGCAGATTAATGGGTTTAGGTCCTCTGAGTTGATTCTTTCTAGAAACTAATTTCAATAATAACTAATTAACTATTTATTTATATATTTAATTTAGAAAATGATTTAAGGTTTT
The DNA here is from genome assembly GCA_031772625.1 of Pinus tabuliformis. Taxonomy (NCBI): domain Eukaryota; kingdom Viridiplantae; phylum Streptophyta; class Pinopsida; order Pinales; family Pinaceae; genus Pinus; species Pinus tabuliformis. The sequence continues at coordinate 1,005,930,124 of CM062819.1, forward strand.
CATTTCATAATATACATTTATTTAGTACTCCATATATATAAATATATCCTTATTAGATCATTCATTTGTGTTTTTATTTTAGATAGGTTTATTAATAGGTCAGGGTCTTGTGAGTTAATTCTTACATTTTATGTCTATGATATTAATAATAAATGAAACTATCTTGCATAATAACTTATTAACTATTTATTTATATATTTATATTAAATTAGGAAGGTATATTTTTACATATCTTTCCATACTATATTATTGATGTATTGTTTTTGTTTTATAATTATTTCACAATATACATAATCATTTAATTATTATTTCTATTAGCAGTTGTGAGGTAGCCAAAAAAAACTAACTTCCTTGATTATTTACTAACCATCTATATATTTTAATTATAAATGGACAACTAATTTATTAATTTTCTAAAATTTTGAATACAAACTTTACTTTTATTCAAATGCTCATAATAAATATAACAATAATTTTGGTAACAATCATAACATTAATAACTTTTCCTCTCCCTTGGTCCAGTCAAGTGGGCCAGTCAATTTTAATCGTTTCTTAGTCAAAATAGCTATTTCCTAGTCAAATATAGCCGTTGGAAGATCTGCTCACCCTATTTAACATGTAGCCATAATCTGGTTCTTCAACTTGTTCGGACAATGAACCACACTTGTTGCTTCAAAACGCGTTGACAAAAATATTATAATGTGATTTCTACCAAAAAAATCTTGTTATTAAACTTGTGGATCAGAGAAGCTTAAATTCAACAACAAAACATTTTTTTTAAATAATAAAATTACATAACTAAAAAATTAAATTGAATTAAAAAAAAAAACAAAAAAAAGAATAATTGAAAAAAAAGAAAAAACAAAACAAAACAATTAAAAGTTAAAATAAAAAACAATTAAAAAATTAAATAAATAAAAAAATCAAAATAAAACAATAAATATCTAAATTAAAAATTATAAAGCAAAAATAAAAAATACAATAAAACAAAAATTAAAAAAAAAGAAGAAAAAATTAATAAAACCAAAATTAAATTCTTCCACCCTCAGGCAGGGTTGGCCATGGGCGCGGGCCGGGAGGCCACTGTCTGTAGCCCGCCTCCTTGCCCACGACCAGCCCGCCTCAGTGCCCACACCCATAACCAAGCTCGCCCGAGAGGTGCCAGAGTTTTTTTTTTTTTAATTAATTGTTGTTGTTGTTGTTTTTTTTTTCTTGATTTTTTTTTTTTTTTTTTTAAGTTTTTATTTTTAAATTTTTTTGTTTTAAATATTTTTTTAAACCTTTTTTATTTTTTATTTTTTGGCTTTGATTTGCTTTTTTTTATTTCTAATTTAAATATTTATAATTTTTTAATTTTAATTTTAATTTTTTGTATTTTTAATTTTTAACTTGTTTTTAATATAATTTTTTTATTTATTTAAATATTACTTAGATATATATATATATATATATATATATATATATATATATATATATATATATATATATATATATATATATATATATATATATATAATTTTGTTTAGGTTTTTTTTAATTATTATTATGTGGTTGTAATTTTTTTTTTAACTTAAGAAAATCGTAGTGAATAATTTTATTTTATTTTATTGATATTCAAATTTTTTCTTTAAATTTTCTGCGTTTTTTAAATATTTTCCTTTTTTTATTTATTTTTTACTATTTTTATTTATTTTTCCTTTTTTATTTTTTGTTTTCTATTTTTTGTTTTTTTTTGTTTTTTTTTTTTTTTATTTTTTAATTTTTTAATTTTTTTTATACAATTGAAATTTGTTTTATTTTTACATTTTTTATGGGTTTTTTTTTGTTGAGTTTTTTGGTCATGTTTTTTAATTTTTTTTTTTTTATGTTTTATTACTAACATGAAAATCACAAACATTTAAAAAAAATACCCACATTTAATATATTATAAAATTTAAAGTGTAAAAAATAAGCCCTCTAAACAAAAATGGTTGATGCTGCATCAACCCTTTTCAAAATCAAGATGAAAATCACTAACATTTAAAAAAAGTGTTCATACTTTCTACATAAAAGAAATTTAAAGTGTCAAAAATCAACCATCTAAAATAAAGAGGTTGATGTTGCATCAACACTTTTCAAAATCAGCATGAAACTCAATAACATTGAAAAAAAAATGTTCATACTTGATACATGAGAAAATTTAAATTGCCAAAAATATGCTCAAAAAAAAAAAATTTCTCGCATCACCACTTTACAAAATCGGGTGATTTTTTGCTACCTCAAAAAAGTGGGTACCATTTCACTTTCTCGTTTAATCGGTCACTATGTTCTTCAACTTCATCTTCAGGAATAACACTTTCTACATGTGGTTGTCAAGTATCTCGGTCTCATTATGTACTAAATGTATCTTCTTCTTCTCATTCTCATGAGTGGCTCATTGATTCTGGAGATTATTATCACATGGAGAAAAACAAAGACATGTTTTCTTCTTTAAATGATTGTAACACCAAAAATATATATGTTTGTGATGATAGGATCTCTTAGTGTTGTAGGGACTGGAACTATTCATCTAGACAATGCTCAATTTAATGATGTATTATGTGTTCCAACCTTATCCTGCAACCTTTTATCTATATATTACATAAATCATTCAGGTGAAGGTAAAACTGTTGAATTTTCACCTCATGATGTTGTAATTAAGGACCTGAGAGATCATATCCAGATTTTAGCTACTGGAATTGTTGATGATTCTACAAGGTTGTATAAGTTTAACAACTTTGGGTCACCAACTCTTCTCTCGGTATTGGTTGCTCATAATGATGAAGTGACCAAACTTTGGCATGAGTGATTTGGTCACTTAAACTATCACTCCCTTCAAAATCTATGTAAAGAAAATATGGTGACAGGTCTTCCTATGGTATCTTGTAGAAATGGTGTTTGTTCCGGATGTGTACTTGGAAAACATCATTGGGATGGTTTTGAAAAACATGCCTCTTGGCACACCTCAACCCTTTTACAGCTTTTGCATAGTAATTTATGTGGTCCACTTCCAGTTGTTTCATTCTCTGGCTACAAGTATTTCTTAACTTTCATTGATGTTTTCTCCAGACGCATTTCGGTATACTTCTTGAAACTCAAGAGTGAAGTATTTAACATGTTCTTGGCCTTTAAGGACTTTGATGAGAAACAACCAGGACATCAAATTTTTAAGCTAAGATTTGATAATGGTGGAGAATATGTTAACAATAAATTCATCAACTTTTGCACTGAGCATGGAATTCAAATGTAACATACTGTTCCATATACTCCACAACAAAATGGTGTAGCTAAAAGGAAGAATCACACCTTAAAGGAAATGGCTAATTGTATGCTTCAATCTAAAGGACTTAGTCTTAATTTTTGGGTAGAAGAAATTAACTGTGCAAATTACATAGTAAATCACACTCCTACTAAGGTTTTAAAGAATATCACTCCAGAAGAAGCATGGAGCTCAATTAAACCAGATGTAAGTCACTTTCGTGTTTTCGGAAGTGAAGCATGAGCCCATATTCTAGATGAGAAACATAAAGCCTTAGAACCTAAGAGTGAAAAATGTATTTTTGTTGGATATTCCAAAGGTGTCAAAGGCTATAGACTTCTTCCAACTAAATCCAAAATTTTTATCATTAGAACAGATGTAGAGTTTGCTGAAAATATATTGGCCTACGAGCCTAGTTTGGCGGATATGCCACCTCTCTCTATCCCTTCTACTTCTGAAAATATTTCTTCTTTAGATGCTGACAGTGAGGATGACAATCCCCCCCTACCTTCTCGAGATCCTCCTTCAAATCCTCAGCTTGCAAAATGGGACTATGCTACTCGGGATGCAGTAGGTGCTCTTGTAGGTGATCCTACAGATTAACGACGTACACATTCTCAGTTCGATAGAGCCTCTTCTTTACTGGCTCGAGCTTTAGCGAATTATGATCCTGACACCTTTACAGAAGCTTCAGGCCATCCAGATTGGGACACAACCATGAATGAAGAATATCGTTCATTATTAAAAAATCATACATGGGATCTTGTTCCTCTTCCAAAGGGACAAAAACCTGTTATATGCAAATGGGTTTACAGAACCAAGTTTGGACTAGATCGAAAAATTGATAAACATAAAGCTCGTCTTATTGCTAAGGGTTTTTCACAATTTGAAGGCATTAACTATATTGAAACCTTATCCTCTATTGCCAAAATGAACTCTATCCGCCTTTTTCTTTCCCTTGCCGCCTCTTTCAAATGGGAAGTCCATCAGATGGATGTTAAATCTGCCTTCTTGCATGGGGACTTGCATGAAGAAATCTATATGGAACAACCCCTTCACATTATACAAACAGACTCCAGCCTCATATGTTGGCTTAAGAAATCCCTTTATGGTCTCAAGCAAGTCTCTCGGGCTTGGTATGACAAAATGGATAGCTTTCTTTTAGATACTGGATTTTCTAGGTGTCATTCTGACAATACTGCCTACACCAAGAAAGTGGGTAAGTCTCTTATCATTCTTGTTCTTTATGTTGGTGATGTTATCCTTACTGGTAGTGATCCAAACCTTATAAACCATGTGAAGTCCAGCCTTAAAAAGTCGTTTGAAATGACAGACTGCATTATTTTCTTGGTCTTCAAGTCTTGCAATACAAGGAAGGTATTTCCCTTTCCCAGTCCAAGTATGCATGTGATATTCTACGCCACTTTCACATGGAAGACTGTAAGCCAACCCCTTCTCCCTTTCAGTCTTGATCCAAAATTTCAGTCACTTGTACTTCCCTTGAAGTTGATGCTACCTTATACCGTCAGCTTGTAGGAAATCTTTTGTATCTAACCCATACCCGTCTTGACCTTTCCTTTGTCGTTGGCCTTATTGCTCGATTTATGCAAAACCCACATGAAATTCATTGGAAAGAAGCTAAAAGAATACTTCGTTATGTTCGAGGTATAGTTCAGTTTGGTATTCATTACAATGCAGAACCATCTCCTCTATTGGTTGGTTTCACTGATTCCGATTGGGTTGGTGACCTTGATGATCAGAAGTCTACTGCAAGTTATGTGTTCACTCTTGGTTCTGGACCTATTACATGGGCTTACAAGAAATAAAGTTCCATTTCTCTTTCTGGAGTAGAAACATAGTATAGTGGCATCGTAGAATCTAGTAAGGAAGCCTTATGGCTTCGTCAGATCTTGTCAGGGTTTGGCTTTCAGCAGCAACATCTGACTACACTTTGGTGTGATAATCAAAGTGCTATTCAACTATGCAAAGACCTAGTCCAACATCAACATAGCAAACACATTGAACTATAGATTCACTTCATCAGAAAGAACATTCATGACCATGTTCTTGAAGTGCAATATTGTTCAACGGATGATAAAGTTGCAGAAATCTTTACAAAGGCTCTCACAAAGGCGAAGTTTACTAAAATTCCATTTATGTTTGAAGTTCAGGAAGTTGTCACTAAGGGGGGATAGGCTCTAATTCCTCCTTCCTTCACTTATTGTGTCATATTTGTACATCCTTCAATCCTAACACAAGTTGTTCTTAAGGGGGGATGTTAGGATATTCTGACACATAGGGAATAGTTAAGTGTAACTTGGTCTAGTGTAGAGTTAGGTAAAGTATGATTCTTTTCTATGTACTTTTGTAACTTACAATTCGACGATCATGATATGTTCTAGACATGAAGTGATATGATGGTTCATTCTCTCCTCGGTATTATCGACACTTGATCCAGGATTAACACCCGATTGGTCCATGATCTCTATTTAAAGAGCATGGAGAGTCATTTGTAAGGTGACCATTCATGAGAGAAGCTTATGTAAATTTTATTTCTTTTACATTAAGAAATTGCCTGCAGTGGCCATGTTGGCTCAGGCTGTGGATTGTTTCCCTCTTTAAGGGTTTTAACTATGTCAAGAATACTAGTGTAATGATCTGTGATCTGTTTGTGAGTGGTGTCTGTTGGTGTTCTATCTAAGTAACTTACCATGTAAATTCCTACGCCTATCAATAGTTTCATTAAAGATAATTTCTCAGCAATACATAGAAAATAGCTCCAATGATCAACAATCTCTCCATTGTAGAGAGATGAATGGTCTACACATTTAATCTACTTTATGCACTATTTGGTAACCTTTCTATTACTCTATTGTTCTCTTCTAATCCCACTACCCATTCTTGTATTCTACCATTCATTTTATACAAAATGTAAAAAGGGGAAAATTGGAACAATTTCCCGCAAATATAGATTACCAAAGCTATGGATATATTTACAAAATATTGTGTTTACTTGTTTTTGGTAGATCTTGGTCAGAGAACAACTCAAGATTTGATTACATTTAATCCATCTAACATATAATTAGTTGAGAATAGGTTTGTTTCAATTCACTTGCTAACTGGTCACTTTGTTTGGATTGTAATTTTCCAATGACCACAACAAGAAAGGACCCTTTTGAACAATCATATGCAATCCATGAACCTTTTGGATAATGTTGGCATTATGATTCAAGTGTTGTCCTTGATGGCAACTCACTCAGAGGTTGGTACAGATACTCAGAAGTTGGTTCAGGTGATGGCAACTTACTCAGAAGACAGATCCTAGTACAGCTTGCCAAGGAAGTTCATACACGCAGGTTTGTTAAGCCCAAGTCGCGTGTACACGCAGGTTGGCTTCAGAAAAAGCGCGTGTATGTGGAAAAGCACCTTTGGTCCATGGCGGTTAGTCCTTGGAAGTTGTGCCTATGGTTTCGGACCATTGTATCTCGACGGGCGTGTCGATCCCTAGTATTGAAGTTGATGGTATTATGTTTCTATGGTTTTGGCTCTTGGTATTGAACAAGGCCTAAAGCTATATAAGGAGAAGATCACTAGGCAAAGGAGCATGGATTGTGTGTGGCTGACGCAGTGAGAGGATCTGGTATTGTTGGTTATCTGTTCGGGACGCTTGGTAAGGGTCGGATCTGACAGAAAAGGCAGAAGTAATCATTTCTAGATCTGCACGCGGGTTGCCTTTGGAGAAAGCGCGTATACACGCGGTTTTGGTACAGTGAAGTAGCGTATGCATGATAAGGGTTGATATTTCAGGTTGTTGCTGATTCTGGTGGTTGTTGTAGAGTTCTAGATTCTGGTTGGGTTCTGTGTTCTTGATAACAGGGTTTCAGTGATTCGGTATTGGGTTGTTTAATGAATTATGATGCAAGTATAGTTGATGATTGTATTGTGATAATGTTTGCTTTGTACTCTTGGATCCAGTCTGAAAATTGATGAAACGTGGTCCCTGAAGGTTGTAGGGTCAGCACCTACGTACTAGTAAATGGATCAGCTAGTACAAGAGCTGAGGGGGTTGTAGCTCCCTTCCAAAAGTAGTTGGAAAACGAGAGAGAGGGTTGTAGCCCTCTGCAGGTTGTAGCCTGCATACTGGTAAAGGACTGCACCAGTATATTGTAAAAGAAGTTTCTCATTAAAGAAGAAAGAGACGAATTGCAGCAGGTGGTTTTCACCCACATTGGGTTTCCACCTTATATCATGGTGTTCATGTGTGTGGCTCTTGTGTGATGTTCTGTTCTGTTATACTGCACCTGTTTACTGCTAAATTGCTTAATAATGTTCTGATGCATTTACTGAAGATAAGATTAACTGAATCATAAGATATCTGCATATACGCTAGTTGCTTTAGACACAGTCGCGTGTACACGCGGGTTCACTTAACTGAAGTCGCGTATATGTTTCTGAGTATGAAATTGAAAAGGTTTTATTGATCTGATAATACTGATTCACCCCCCCCTCTCAGTATTATTTCCAACAATTGGTATCAGAGCAGGTCCTTCAGAGGAAGCTTGATCGCTTGAAGGAAAAGATCCATCAAAATGGCTAATCCAGAAAGAGAGGCACACATCAGGCCACCAGTCTTTGACGGGAACAATTTTACTCACTGGAAGATAAGAACCACTGCATATTTACAGTCTCTTGGAGCAGAAGTTTGGGGACTCATAGAAGGAGGATACAAATTCCCATCAGCAACTCCTACAGATCCAGCAGAGAAAAAGCAATATGAGCTCAATGCCAAAGTAGTTAATGTCCTATTGGGTACTTTGACTCAATCAGAATTTATGAAGATCATGCATCTCAAATCAGCTAAGGAAATATGGGACAAAATCGTTACAAGCTACGAAGGAGATGATCTGGTAAAAATAGCGAAGCTTCAAACTCTCAGAATCCGGTATGAAACTCTTAAGATGCGAAGTAATGAAAGCGTAGCTAATTATTTCCTGCGTATGGATGAGATTGTGAATTGTATGAGGGATCTGGGTGAAGAATTTGAGGAAGTTGTCTTAGTTCAAAAGGTTTTGAGATCTCTGTCTACTAAATTTGATTCTAAAGTATCTGCCGTAGAAGAAAAGGAGAATGTGCGAAAACTTACCATGTCACAGCTTCACGGGATCCTAACTGCTTTTGAAATGCGACTAGAGGTACCACCAGAGGCCGCATTCGAAGTGTCAGAGGAAGAAGATGAGGTAAATTTTGTCAAGAATCTTGAACGGGGAACTGGACGGTTCAAAGATAAGTTGCCTTTCAAATGTTTTCTATGTGGAAGAGTTGGTCACTATGCTGCTAGATGTCCTCATAACAAAGGAAGGATATATGAAGAAGATGGTAGAAGCTATTATTCCCATATTAAAAGTTCATTTAATGATAGTGAAGATATTAGAAGTCTCATGGCGCACAAGAAGAAGAATGCTTCATCCAATGATAGCGAGGATATTAAAAGTCTCATGGCACATGAAGAGAAGAATGTAGAAACTGAAGAAGCTGCCAAATTAAAAGAACTATTGGAAACAGAAACCAGGGTAAGGGAGAAATTGCAGGATATAGCAAAAGATCAGAGCTCAACTATTCAGAGACTTGAATCAAAGATCCTCTCTCTAAAAGAAGATCTTGAAGATCAAGAACATGAAGTGATCAAACTAAAGCGACAAGTAGAAGAAGGGAGAAAAGTTGAAGAAGACCTAAGGAAGCAGTATCTGAAAAAGGAAGAACAACATCAAGTTGAGGTAAATATCTTGAAAGGTAAACTAGAAGAAAAGGATAAGCTTTTACGATTTCAAGATAGTTCTAAAGTCTTGGATGATATTCTTAATAGTCAAAGATCTCCTGCTATCAAGACTGGTCTTGGTTTTCATGAATATGTTGAAGGTGAATCTAGTTCACAAGGTGAGACAAGAAACTCTAATGAGAAATCTGAAATGCTCAAGGAACAACCAAGAAAAGAAATTCCTCAAGGAAGATCCTTTACTCCTAACTATGAATGTGATAGACGATTATTTCCTCCGCTGAATAAAGTTGAATGTTATGTATGTCATAATCTTGGACATGTTGCAGCCAGATGCAGAAGTAGAATGGTTCAAGAAAGATCATCTCATACCAGGTATTTCAGAGGGTATTGCTTTGCCTGTAATGCATATGGACACAAAGCATTTGATTGTGATAGAAGGAACATGAAAAATATAAGGTGCTATACATGCAACAACTATGGCCATAAAGCAAGGGAATGCAGAAGCAGATTTCAAAATTCAAGACAAGGGGACCATACATCATCACAGTTGCAGGAATTGAAGAAAACAGAGACAGAAAGGTGTGGGATAACTCAGACAGCTGACATAACAGACACAGGGGAATCTGAAAGTGATGAAATTCAGTATTCCATCCTGCATACGCTGATAGACTGAAGACAAGTCGCGTATATACGCGAGTTACAGGCTGCAAAGTCGCGTATATGAAGAAAGGGCAGCAGAACAGACCCAGGTTCAGTCATGGTTGGCTCAGGCTCAGGGGGAGCAGAACAGACTCAGGAAATGGTTCAGACATGGTTGGCTCACACTCAGGGGGAGAATATTCTTCAAATAATGCATTGTTGGCATTATGGTTAGAAGTTGTTGATAAAGTCTATGAAGATAAATGATACATCTTACTGTTTAGGAATGGTATTGCAGGCTGATGCTTATATCATGATGCTGTTGGTGGCTTTCATAAGTCTTGGTCTAGATATTTCGTCTCTATGTCATGTATCTCTTGTGATATCTCTTTTATGGTGTCAAGGTCATGTAACGGCCTATGTTGGTTTCCCCACTATGCCTGGGATGAATGATGAATGTATGTTGAGTCTTTTGGTGATAGGAAGGTCTTCTATAATGTATAAGTCCTTGTTCTTCTTGAAGAACATCTTTTGCAGATCTTGCCTACAGTCAAGGGGAGCATGAACAGCACAATTCAGCAAGAGCAGGATGGATAGATTGGTACACTTTGGCATACACAAAGGGGGAGCATAGTTGGAGATTTCAGCAAGTACTCAGGGGGAGTATGGACAGCAGAAGGTATACCAAAGAAGAGAATATCTTGGTCCGCCCTTTGCCCTTGATGTCAAAGGGGGAGAGTGACTTGGTGTAGTGGTTGCCATCAAGTCCAAAGGGGGAGATTGTTGGCATTATGATTCAAGTGTTGTCCTTGATGGCAACTCACTCAGAGGTTGGTACAGATACTCAGAAGTTGGTTCAGGTGATGGCAACTTACTCAGAAGACAGATCCTAGTACAGCTTGCCAAGGAAGTTCATACACGCAGGTTTGTTAAGCCCAAGTCGCGTGTACACGCAGGTTGGCTTCAGAAAAAGCGCGTGTATGTGGAAAAGCACCTTTGGTCCATGGCGGTTAGTCCTTGGAAGTTGTGCCTATGGTTTCGGACCATTGTATCTCGACGGGCGTGTCGATCCCTAGTATTGAAGTTGATGGTATTATGTTTCTATGGTTTTGGCTCTTGGTATTGAACAAGGCCTAAAGCTATATAAGGAGAAGATCACTAGGCAAAGGAGCATGGATTGTGTGTGGCTGACGCAGTGAGAGGATCTGGTATTGTTGGTTATCTGTTCGGGACGCTTGGTAAGGGTCGGATCTGACAGAAAAGGCAGAAGTAATCATTTCTAGATCTGCACGCGGTTGCCTTTGGAGAAAGCGCGTATACACGCGGTTTTGGTACAGTGAAGTAGCGTATGCATGATAAGGGTTGATATTTCAGGTTGTTGCTGATTCTGGTGGTTGTTGCAGAGTTCTAGATTCTGGTTGGGTTCTGTGTTCTTGATGACAGGGTTTCAGTGATTCGGTATTGGGTTGTTTAATGAATTATGATGCAAGTATAGTTGATGATTGTATTGTGGTAATGTTTGCTTTGTACTCTTGGATCCAGTCTGAAAATTGATGAAACGTGGTCCCTGAAGGTTGTAGGGTCAGCACCTACGTACTAGTAAATGGATCAGCTAGTACAAGAGCTGAGGGGGTTGTAGCTCCCTTCCAAAAGTAGTTGGAAAACGAGAGAGAGGGTTGTAGCCCTCTGCAGGTTGTAGCCTGCATACTGGTAAAGGACTGCACCAGTATATTGTAAAAGAAGTTTCTCATTAAAGAAGAAAGAGACGAATTGCAGCAGGTGGTTTTCACCCACATTGGGTTTCCACCTTATATCATGGTGTTCATGTGTGTGGCTCTTGTGTGATGTTCTGTTCTGTTATACTGCACCTGTTTACTGCTAAATTGCTTAATAATGTTCTGATGCATTTACTGAAGATAAGATTAACTGAATCATAAGATATCTGCATATACGCTAGTTGCTTTAGACACAGTCGCGTGTACACGCGGGTTCACTTAACTGAAGTCGCGTATATGTTTCTGAGTATGAAATTGAAAAGGTTTTATTGATCTGATAATACTGATTCACCCCCCCCCTCTCAGTATTATTTCCAACAATTGGTATCAGAGCAGGTCCTTCAGAGGAAGCTTGATCGCTTGAAGGAAAAGATCCATCAAAATGGCTAATCCAGAAAGAGAGGCACACATCAGGCCACCAGTCTTTGACGGGAACAATTTTACTCACTGGAAGATAAGAACCACTGCATATTTACAGTCTCTTGGAGCAGAAGTTTGGGGACTCATAGAAGGAGGATACAAATTCCCATCAGCAACTCCTACAGATCCAGCAGAGAAAAAGCAATATGAGCTCAATGCCAAAGTAGTTAATGTCCTATTGGGTACTTTGACTCAATCAGAATTTATGAAGATCATGCATCTCAAATCAGCTAAGGAAATATGGGACAAAATCGTTACAAGCTACGAAGGAGATGATCTGGTAAAAATAGCGAAGCTTCAAACTCTCAGAATCCGGTATGAAACTCTTAAGATGCGAAGTAATGAAAGCGTAGCTAATTATTTCCTGCGTATGGATGAGATTGTGAATTGTATGAGGGATCTGGGTGAAGAATTTGAGGAAGTTGTCTTAGTTCAAAAGGTTTTGAGATCTCTGTCTACTAAATTTGATTCTAAAGTATCTGCCGTAGAAGAAAAGGAGAATGTGCGAAAACTTACCATGTCACAGCTTCACGGGATCCTAACTGCTTTTGAAATGCGACTAGAGGTACCACCAGAGGCCGCATTCGAAGTGTCAGAGGAAGAAGATGAGGTAAATTTTGTCAAGAATCTTGAACGGGGAACTGGACGGTTCAAAGATAAGTTGCCTTTCAAATGTTTTCTATGTGGAAGAGTTGGTCACTATGCTGCTAGATGTCCTCATAACAAAGGAAGGATATATGAAGAAGATGGTAGAAGCTATTATTCCCATATTAAAAGTTCATTTAATGATAGTGAAGATATTAGAAGTCTCATGGCGCACAAGAAGAAGAATGCTTCATCCAATGATAGCGAGGATATTAAAAGTCTCATGGCACATGAAGAGAAGAATGTAGAAACTGAAGAAGCTGCCAAATTAAAAGAACTATTGGAAACAGAAACCAGGGTAAGGGAGAAATTGCAGGATATAGCAAAAGATCAGAGCTCAACTATTCAGAGACTTGAATCAAAGATCCTCTCTCTAAAAGAAGATCTTGAAGATCAAGAACATGAAGTGATCAAACTAAAGCGACAAGTAGAAGAAGGGAGAAAAGTTGAAGAAGACCTAAGGAAGCAGTATCTGAAAAAGGAAGAACAACATCAAGTTGAGGTAAATATCTTGAAAGGTAAACTAGAAGAAAAGGATAAGCTTTTACGATTTCAAGATAGTTCTAAAGTCTTGGATGATATTCTTAATAGTCAAAGATCTCCTGCTATCAAGACTGGTCTTGGTTTTCATGAATATGTTGAAGGTGAATCTAGTTCACAAGGTGAGACAAGAAACTCTAATGAGAAATCTGAAATGCTCAAGGAACAACCAAGAAAAGAAATTCCTCAAGGAAGATCCTTTACTCCTAACTATGAATGTGATAGACGATTATTTCCTCCGCTGAATAAAGTTGAATGTTATGTATGTCATAATCTTGGACATGTTGCAGCCAGATGCAGAAGTAGAATGGTTCAAGAAAGATCATCTCATACCAGGTATTTCAGAGGGTATTGCTTTGCCTGTAATGCATATGGACACAAAGCATTTGATTGTGATAGAAGGAACATGAAAAATATAAGGTGCTATACATGCAACAACTATGGCCATAAAGCAAGGGAATGCAGAAGCAGATTTCAAAATTCAAGACAAGGGGACCATACATCATCACAGTTGCAGGAATTGAAGAAAACAGAGACAGAAAGGTGTGGGATAACTCAGACAGCTGACATAACAGACACAGGGGAATCTGAAAGTGATGAAATTCAGTATTCCATCCTGCATACGCTGATAGACTGAAGACAAGTCGCGTATATACGCGAGTTACAGGCTGCAAAGTCGCGTATATGAAGAAAGGGCAGCAGAACAGACCCAGGTTCAGTCATGGTTGGCTCAGGCTCAGGGGGAGCAGAACAGACTCAGGAAATGGTTCAGACATGGTTGGCTCACACTCAGGGGGAGAATATTCTTCAAATAATGCATTGTTGGCATTATGGTTAGAAGTTGTTGATAAAGTCTATGAAGATAAATGATACATCTTACTGTTTAGGAATGGTATTGCAGGCTGATGCTTATATCATGATGCTGTTGGTGGCTTTCATAAGTCTTGGTCTAGATATTTCGTCTCTATGTCATGTATCTCTTGTGATATCTCTTTTATGGTGTCAAGGTCATGTAACGGCCTATGTTGGTTTCCCCACTATGCCTGGGATGAATGATGAATGTATGTTGAGTCTTTTGGTGATAGGAAGGTCTTCTATAATGTATAAGTCCTTGTTCTTCTTGAAGAACATCTTTTGCAGATCTTGCCTACAGTCAAGGGGAGCATGAACAGCACAATTCAGCAAGAGCAGGATGGATAGATTGGTACACTTTGGCATACACAAAGGGGGAGCATAGTTGGAGATTTCAGCAAGTACTCAGGGGGAGTATGGACAGCAGAAGGTATACCAAAGAAGAGAATATCTTGGTCCGCCCTTTGCCCTTGATGTCAAAGGGGGAGAGTGACTTGGTGTAGTGGTTGCCATCAAGTCCAAAGGGGGAGATTGTTGGCATTATGATTCAAGTGTTTTCCTTGATGGCAACTCACTCAGAGGTTGGTACAGATACTCAGAAGTTGGTTCAGGTGATGGCAACTTACTCAGAAGACAGATCCTAGTACAGCTTGCCAAGGAAGTTCATACACGCAGGTTTGTTAAGCCCAAGTCGCGTGTACACGCAGGTTGGCTTCAGAAAAAGCGCGTGTATGTGGAAAAGCACCTTTGGTCCATGGCGGTTAGTCCTTGGAAGTTGTGCCTATGGTTTCGGACCATTGTATCTCGACGGGCGTGTCGATCCCTAGTATTGAAGTTGATGGTATTATGTTTCTATGGTTTTGGCTCTTGGTATTGAACAAGGCCTAAAGCTATATAAGGAGAAGATCACTAGGCAAAGGAGCATGGATTGTGTGTGGCTGACGCAGTGAGAGGATCTGGTATTGTTGGTTATCTGTTCGGGACGCTTGGTAAGGGTCGGATCTGACAGAAAAGGCAGAAGTAATCATTTCTAGATCTGCACGCGGGTTGCCTTTGGAGAAAGCGCGTATACACGCGGTTTTGGTACAGTGAAGTAGCGTATGCATGATAAGGGTTGATATTTCAGGTTGTTGCTGATTCTGGTGGTTGTTGCAGAGTTCTAGATTCTGGTTGGGTTCTGTGTTCTTGATGACAGGGTTTCAGTGATTCGGTATTGGGTTGTTTAATGAATTATGATGCAAGTATAGTTGATGATTGTATTGTGGTAATGTTTGCTTTGTACTCTTGGATCCAGTCTGAAAATTGATGAAACGTGGTCCCTGAAGGTTGTAGGGTCAGCACCTACGTACTAGTAAATAGATCAGCTAGTACAAGAGCTGAGGGGGTTGTAGCTCCCTTCCAAAAGTAGTTGGAAAACGAGAGAGAGGGTTGTAGCCCTCTGCAGGTTGTAGCCTGCATACTGGTAAAGGACTGCACCAGTATATTGTAAAAGAAGTTTCTCATTAAAGAAGAAAGAGACGAATTGCAGCAGGTGGTTTTCACCCACATTGGGTTTCCACCTTATATCATGGTGTTCATGTGTGTGGCTCTTGTGTGATGTTCTGTTCTGTTATACTGCACCTGTTTACTGCTAAATTGCTTAATAATGTTCTGATGCATTTACTGAAGATAAGATTAACTGAATCATAAGATATCTGCATATACGCTAGTTGCTTTAGACACAGTCGCGTGTACACGCGGGTTCACTTAACTGAAGTCGCGTATATGTTTCTGAGTATGAAATTGAAAAGGTTTTATTGATCTGATAATACTGATTCACCCCCCCCTCTCAGTATTATTTCCAACAGATAAACCACTCAAGATTGTCCTAACTGGTGATGTTATGGACACAACCCATCTCACATATCTTTCAAATTCTTTTTCATTTATCTAGACATCTCTCCCAAAGTTCATTACTTGATTCTACCTGGCACGAGTTGTGTAACAACCCTAGTGAAAAATCCAAGTAAAAAAATTAATAAAGGAAAAATAATAACCATGGTCATTAGACACATATTCCAAGTTGAATGTTGGGAAAAAACATAGTGATGGGGATCACTTGTGATTAATTAATGACTAAGGAAATTGGCAAAGGTAAAGTGGCATTTATTAGCATTTATTTATGAAAATAATGGAAACTAAGAGAAAAGGAAGGTGAAAGGTCACATGTTGCATGTGAGGAGGAAAATGAAGGAATATAATGGAAAATGGAGAAAATAGAGACCTCATTAATAAAAAATCTTATGAGGCTCAATTTATAAACCTTTTGTGAGTTTTAGCTTGGAGCTCTCTATTCTACTCTCTCTCTCTCTCTCATACTCTTGGACATTTAGAGTTTCTTGGAGCACTCTTGTAGGAGTGTGGCATACTTGGGATTTGGAGAAAAAAGGAAAAGGAAGAGTAAAAAAGTGCAAGAGGACATCGAGATCAACAACTATAATGGTTTTGCTTGTAGGTACCAAGTTGCATGTATGACTTCCTTGCTAGTTTTGGCATGCAGAGCATATGCATGTGATTTTGGTTATGATCTGCCATTGGCATGGAGGAATTCCTAGATTGATGGTGGATTCACTTAGCCTTGCATTTTCTTGGATAACCATGGTGTTGTGGGTGTCTTTCCTTTTGTTTCCTGGTTGGTTCTCATGTTCCTTATGGTTGTGGGTTGATTTGTTGGTTCTTGGAAGACTTGGCTGGACAAATGCTATGGAAGCCCTGTAACAGCTTGGGTTGAGTTACTAGTCTTGGAAGCCTTGGATGGAAAAATGATCTGAAAGCCCTTGGTGGGTTGAGTTACTAGTCCTAGAAGCCCTGGTTGGACAAACACTCTGGAAGCTCTACAACAACTTTGGGTTGAGTTACTAGTCTTGGAAGCCCTAGTTGGAACATATGCTCTAGAGCCCTGAACAACTTGGGTAGAGACCAATCTCTTGATGGTTAGTGATTTATGTCCGTGAGGTGGAATCAATTGTTGAGGGTTGAGGTGTTTTAGCCTCTGGAAGTCATGTTTGGTTTTGTTGGATGTGTTCCACGATATCCCACTTTCATGCTTGGAATATGCCACGAGGGTGACTGCGTGAAAGAGAGATTTGGTTCAGCCTAGTCTATGGTTGGATGGTTCGTGGAAGTCCTAGAACTGGTTGAATTTTTCATATGTTAATAAGATATCATTTCCTCTTGTATTTTATGGGTAAATATAGTTGTTTTATGGTTGTTTTTATGTGGTTTTTATGGTTGTTATATCCTTATTATTTATGTTGGTTATGAGCATGTTTTATGAGAGTGATGATGTATGGCTCTCATCATGTCTTGATTTTTAAATGAATGAACAAGAATATATGACCTAATAGATGATAATGAAACTAATGTGATAATGCATCAATTCTTTTTAGCGATTCTCAGATAAGTATGAGACCCTTCTGCTCAGATACATTGTTATGACTTGTAGAATGCATATTTGTGACATGTTTGATGAAATGTGTGTCATGGCTAGTAGGGGTCTAGTCAAGTATTCATTTAAGTATTTGTATTATTATCATTTTTTCGATGTTACTTTTCATTTATGGAAGTTTCATGAAGTTTTGGGTAGTGGCTTGAGTCCTGGCCCTCAAAAAGTGGCATAGAATCTAGGGTCGCTAGCTCTGAAATAGCTAAAATGGTCTCGAGTCACTTGCATTCCCTTGCTGTTAGAGCGAATAGAGGGTACCAATCACATTCATTCCCAGGTCATTAGAGTGAATGAGGCTCTAGGGCAATGTAATGTCAATTTTTCTTAGGGGTTGATCACCTGGAAAAATTGGTTGGCTCCTAGAAGTTTTGTGGCGTGTGTAGAAGGTCAGATTGGTTGTGTTGTGTCAGTTCCACTTCCTTAACTATACATGCAAAGTTGAATTAGATCATAGTAGCCTCTTGTCACATGTTTACCCCATCGAACAAGTTGACTTGGGTAAATGTGGGAGGAGGGTGTTAGAAAGTTGTATTAGAGCATGGTTCACCCCTTAGACTGGATGCGGGGTGTGTGTTGGTCATGCATTCATGTCGATTACATATGTGTTCCTTATGCTTGCGGTCTATTTTGTTTTTGCATATGCATGGTGGTGTTCATAGTTGCATTCGTGTCACCACGTGGAAGTGGATGGTGTGTTGTTGGATGTGGTCATCATGAGTGTATGTTGGTTATGCATGTCAGTGCTTATATATTGTTGTGCATATATTGATATGGTTGTAGCTGTCATGCATGAGATCGTGGTATGTGGTTGGTATGGTCATGCATGGATGACTTGATAATGATTGAAATAATGATTAAATGTTGATATTATTATGTTTATATATATATTGTGCTAATCTGGTTGATCTTGCAGATGAGGTATCCTCCCTTGAACTAAACTGAGGTACGGTAGTTTGTTTATGATGTGGTTTAGCTGACATGATATACCTGGCCGGAAGAAACATCAAAGATGACTAGTAGGATAATAGACTACATTTCCCGAGACTCTCCCTATGGATAAGATGAGTAGCATGGTGTTGGGAATTTTTTTGACTTAGTAGATACATTGAGAAGCCTGAAGGCATAAATAAGATGTTGCAAGGAAGATAATGACAGAATCATTCAGGCATAGGAGAAACAAGCAGAGGTCAGTGCAGTAATCCTTCAGAGTTTGTGAGAATTGCAGAGATAGGGACCACTTCGGATTAGGCATGGGAAGGAGGAAAAAATTAATGGGGAATATGGAAGTAGGTCTCATAGTGGGCATAGGTCAGATAGGGATGACATTATCAGAGATGGAAGGTTCATGGATACTTCAGATATGAGAGGTGATGGACACAAGTACTATTCTAGTTCTGGTTCTGGCAGGCACTATGATCATCATCGTTGTCATCCTTACAGGTGGAGTGATAGGGGATATTATCCAGATGAATTCAAGAAAGAAAATCCACCTAAATTCGATGGGGAAATGAATAATTCATAGGATTCTGAATCATGGTTGCTTGGTATGAATAAGTTCTTCATATTGTGCGATTACTCGGAAAAAATGAAGTTCAGAATAACTACATTCAGTCTTAAGGGTAAAGCAAATATCTATTGGGAATATGTAAAGAATGTTAGAAGTATTTATTAAGAGTAGTTGACTTGGAGTGACTTCGAAATACTATTCAAGAAGAAGTCTCTATCGGAGAGAAATTATGATGATAGGGGAAATAATTCTATGAGCTGAAGATGGGATCTATGAACAATGAGGAGTACACTAGAAAATTCTTGGAGCTATAGAGGTATATGCATTACTTGAAAGAGGAGAAGGCCAAGATTCAAAGATTCATCAGTGGGTTTTTGGTAGCATTCAAAGATAGGATTGAGTTTGATGAGATTAGATCAATGGGGGAGGCCATCCATAAGCTAAAGCATTGTTATGAGAAATCAAAGTGTAGATCTGATACTAAGAAGGAATGGAAAGGTAATTATAAGAATAAAGGAAAATGGGACAAGAAGAAAACAATACCTCAAGATACAAGTAACAAAGAGAATGCAGCTCCACATAAGAAGTTCAATGCATCTGATAGAGGACAGGGATTTCGGTCGGAAGAAAAGAATGAGGGTGATGGTCGGAAGCCCTTACATTGTTGGAATTGTGGAGGAGAGAATTGTAGAAGATATTTTCCAAACCAGGGTGGTAGACCACATATCTATAGTGTGCAGGAAGAATAGAAAGTGGGAGATGTTGGATAGAATATTCTACGGATCTATGCAGCATTGGAGAACAAGTATGTATATCACCAAGAATCTATTATCGAGATGGATGGTAATCTTTTTGATCAAATTGTTTCTATTTTGATTGACCCTAGATCTAATTACAGTTATGTTAGTTCTAACCTCGTGGATTAGTGTGGTTTGAATAAAGAAGTGCATGCAAAATCTTGGTTAGTGTAGGTGCCTATAGGTATAAGGAAGAGAGTTCTTCACTGGGCAAGAGCGTGTGCATTTGAGTTGAGTGGTATGCCTACATCAATGCATTTGAATGTATTTCTGTTAGGATCATATAGTATGTTGTTGGGCATGGACTTGTTGTATCTTCATAGGATTAAAGTGGATTGTTATGAAAAATCCATTGAGTGCTTGGATGACAATTGAGAACAAAGAGTATTACAGGGTAAGAAGAAGGTAACACCAGTTAGAATGGTGATAACTATGAAGTTGAAGTGTAGTTGCAGGAAAGGATGTGTGTTATTTGTAGTGCATATTTCTAGTGACAAAGGTAAGGAAGTTGAGGATGCAGATGTCTTGAGTAGGTACCTAGTTCTACGATTGTTTCAGGATGTGTTTCCGGCAAAGATTTCAGAGTTGCTGTCTCATAGGGAAGTAGAATTTTCTATTGAGTTGGTACCATGGGAAACATTGAGATCAAAGGCACCTTACAAGATGAGCATACTAGAGTTAGTGGATCTGAAGTTGTAGTTAAAGGAAATTATTAACAAGGGATACATTAGGCCAAGCGTATCACCTTGGGGTGCACCAGTTCTATTTGTGAAGAAGAAATGTGGTACACTTAGGTTATGAATTTATTATAGGAAGTTGCACAAGGTGGCCATCAAGAATAAGTATTTGTTACCGAGGATTGATGACTTGTTTGATCAGTTGAAGGGAGAAGCATTGTTCTTAAAGATTGCCTTGAGATCAGGATATCATCAGGTACATATTAAATAAGACGACATTTAAAGACTGCTTTCTGGACCAGGTATGGGAATTATGAGCTTGTTGTAGTTCCATTTGGTTTGACTAATGATCCAACTACTTTTATGTGCTTGATGAATAGTGAGTTGCATCCTTATCTGAACATGTTTGTTATAGTATTCATTGATGATATATTGGTATATTCTAAAAGTAAGGAAGAAAATGCCAAACATTTAACAACAGTATTGAGATTGTTGAGAGAGCATCAGTTTTATGCTAAGCTCAGAAATGCAAATTCTTTTAGACAAAGGTTCACTACTTGGGGCATGTGGTTTCCAAGGAAGGCATAACGGTGGATTCAGAGAAGATAAGGGCTATCATGGAGTGGGTAGCTCCCATAAATGTGGATGAGGTAAGATCATTCATGGGTTTAGAAGATTATTACATGAGGTTCATGAGGAACTTATCTCGCATTTATTATCCTATTACATGAAAGGAAAGGTAATAAATTTGAATGGACAGAGGAAAGTGAAGCTAGTTTTGAGCAGTTAAAGTAGCTGTCGAGGAATGCTCCAATATTAAAGATTATTCATCTCAACAACGAATTTGCGGTATGTAAAGATGATTTCAAGAGATGAATTGGTGGAGTCCTTATGTAGGAAAGACATATACTATGCTATGAATCAAGTAAATTGAATGAGCACGAGAAGAATTATCCAGCACATGACCTTGAGTTAGTAGAAATCATCCATGCTTTGAATATGTGGAGGAACTATCTTCTTTGTAGGAGGTTCATCTTGATGAGAGATCACAAGGGATTGAGGTATCTATTTGACCAACCGAATCTAAATGCCAAGCAAGTGAGATGGTTGGCCACGATCAGTGAGGTCGAATTTGAGATAATGTCTATTATAGGAAAAGAGAACAGGGTTTCAGATACTCTTAACAGGCGGATACATGCAAATCACATACTAGTTATGAGTTCTTATGGGATAGATTCACAAGATCATATCTTGCAGGTAGGACAACATGATGATAGGTATAGGGAACTTATGCATAAGTTACAACAAGGTACAAGTGTTCAGGATATGGACTATCGTCTCACATCATATGGCTTGGTCAGGTTAGGGATAGGATATATCTGCCAGACAACAGCGAGCTCAAGAAGCTAACCTTGAGTAAATTTCATGTTAAGTCATATTCAGGTTGCCCAGGATATCATAATACATTAATAGTGGTGAATACATTTTATTATTGGCTGAATTTGAAAAATGAAGCGACAGAGTTTATGTCTAGATGCTTGGATTGTCAACATGTAAAAGAAAAATATAAGCATCTAGGCGGATTAATACAACCGATTTCGATTCAAGAGTGGAAATGGGAGGTCATTTCCATGGATTTCATTACAGATTTGTCGAGGACATCTAGACAACATGATTCCATCATGGTTGTTGGGGACAGGTTGATTAAGGTAGTGAACTTCATACCAATGAAGTCTACATATTCAACTAATGATGTAGCAGAGGTATTCATCAGAGATATAGTGAGGTCATATGGTCTACCAAATAATATTGTATCAGACAGTGATGCCAAGTTCGCTTCTAGGTTCTGGAAAGAGTTATTTGCAGGTTTTGGTACATAGTTGGCCCTTAGAACAACTTATCATCTACAGACATATGGACAGAAAGAGAGGGTCAATAGGATATTGGAGGATATGTTGAGGATCTGATGCATCAGTAGTGGATGTGGGAAGATTATATTCCACTGGTTGAGTTCACTTACAACAATGGGTACTAAGAATCCTTGAGGATGCATCCATTTGAGGAATTTTATGGGCAGAATTGTAATACTCCCATCGGTTGGAGTGATCCAGTGAATAGGGTGTTGATTGGAACAAATATGTTGGCAAAGATGGAACAAGAAATGAAGGTAATAAAGAAGAATATGAAGGAAACACATGATAGACATAAGAGTTATTCAGATCAGAACAAGATGTTTAAGGAGTTTCAGGTTGGGGAATAGGTCTACTTGCGTATCAAGCCCAAGAAGAGCTCCTTGAGGATTGGCTCATGTGCCAAGTTGGAACCTCGATTTTGTGGACCTTTAAATATTCTTGAAGGGATTGGACTAGTAGCCTATCTATTAGCACTTCCTTTGACAGTGAGAGTCCATGAAGTTTTCCATGTGTCATTTCTTAAGAAGTATGTTAAAGATGTTGATCATGTGATTGAATTTTTTGTATTGCAAGTGGAACCAAAAGGATAATTCTAGCTGGAACCTCAATGGATATTGCAGAAAAATATACTCATGCTCCAAAACTGAGTAATAAAGCAGGTTAAAGTGCAGTGGAAGCACTTTGGGCCCTATTATCCTCTACAATTTCCTAGGCTGAGGAGGAGATCGAAAGAGGTAACCTCGAACCACTTTCAGCTCAGTAAATAGCCCTATTTAGCTAGAGAGGGATCTCTCAAAGGATTTGTCAATGAATATATGTAACGAGATAGGTTTTAGACTAGATATATAAGTTTGTTTTAATTTCTTATGAATTTAGGTTTTTTAGATTTGTTGGACTAGGGTTTCGAGCAAGTAATTAGGTCTAGGCTTCAAGTATGCAGAGAGAAGTATAAATAGGAGCTAGATATCAGTGTGTTATGGTGCAATTGAATTTTTTATCAATGCAGTATATATTTTTGAGATTAAAAGAAACTAATGAGCATGTCAAAGCATGAATTCATTAACTTTATAAGAAAGGAAACACGAGTATGAATTCCACATAAACAGAGCTTAAATTCAAGATTCGTGTCTATATAACTACAAGGAAATTCATAGGAAGAAGATAAAGCATGTAAAGAGAGATGATTTATCCATTATAAACTGATAGAAATAGAAAAAAACACCATAGACTCACTGAACTAGAGTTCCTGAAATATCGCTGCAACTACTCCTGTATTAGCTGAAGAGAACATAAACATACAAGCCTTCTCCACAAAATTCCAACCCCTCTCTATGAATTAGAAATAATACATATAGACTCAATTGAACCAATTCACCACCTTTAGGAGTCAAACTCCTAGGTGATGGAATTGATTCCAAGATTATCTTAACTAACAGGTGAGAGTGAGAAGATCAAATACAAACACTTCTTGTAGACTTTGTTTTGGACTTTGCTTCCTTAATGAGGCCTATTAAACCATAAAAACAACCTATCATGTCTATTTACTCATGATTACATCATCTAACCTTGAACTAACTTCAATTACATCAAGATTTTTGACTTTGACCAAGTGAAACTGAAAACTATGAAATTTGCACGGTGAAATTTAAATGAAAAACACAGAAATTTGCAGAAGCATAGTGCTGACTTCGAGCCCACCTTAACGTGCTTTCCTGAGGTCAAAATTATGATATGAAAGAATGGTAAAATATATTTTCACGTCTAGTTTCTAGAATACCTTGAATTTGTGAAAATCACCTATGGGAAGGCCTTCAAAAACTCATTCTCCCAAGGTGTCTCCAAAAGCGCAATGCTTGTCAAAAAGAGGGGCAGAATGTTGATTTTTTACCCCTTTTTCCTCTTTTTCTCAAAATTTGGGCCCTCTCTAAAAAGTATGATGAAATGGGATTTGATAGTAAGCCATGGGATTTGCAAAACTAAAAACCGTTTTTCATTTGGATATCTGAGGAAAAAGCACAGCGCCAAGGTGTTGTGCTTCTAACACTAGCCAAT
This sequence comes from Pinus tabuliformis, assembly GCA_031772625.1. Taxonomy (NCBI): domain Eukaryota; kingdom Viridiplantae; phylum Streptophyta; class Pinopsida; order Pinales; family Pinaceae; genus Pinus; species Pinus tabuliformis. The sequence continues at coordinate 1,005,954,478 of CM062819.1, forward strand.
TTTCTGAATTGGGCACCAAAATAGCCAAAAAACCAAAAATGCTCAGAATTCCTCCAAAATTGGTCATGAGCTGTAAAATTATGTATGTTAAGCCCTCATGGATGCTTCAACAATCATCTCTAAGTTACCCTTATCATTTTGGTCTTTTAGATTTTCTTTGAGCTTGTTTACCAATTGTTTGACCTTTATGTTACAAATCATATTTCTGGTCTAGTAGTGATGTGCCATGTGCCTTAGTAGTTGGTTATCTCTATTGGCTTTGTCAAGAAGCTTCTCCAAGTGGTCATTTATCTTGTCTAACCAATACTCCCTATCCTCATTAATCTCTAAGGAAATTCTGTCTTCCATATCTAGTTCTTCATATAGCAAGATGTGTTTTTTCTCCTCTTTCAATGCCTTCTTGAGTCCTTTGGTCCTTGGCCTCTTTTTATTGCCTTGTTTTTTAGTTTCCTCAAGTTCATTGGTCTCAAATACTATACTTTTTCCTGCTTGCTACAACAATTTAGCTTGCTCTTTCTCCATAATGAGTTGTCTAGATTTTAGCTTACTCTTTTCTTGTTCTAAGAATGAGATAAAAAACCTTGCCTTTGCCATGTTGTCCATGAGTTCTCTGAGCTGAAAGTCTTTTTCTTTGATATTTTGCTACATATTTGAAGGCTCATTCTCTGTTTCCAAGTCTACTAACTCAAAATCATGCTCAATCAAGTCTTTATCCTGTACTTGTGATCCATGTTTTGCTAATGTAGAAGGTTTGACCCCTTTCTCAACATTAGAAGCAAACACAAGCCTTTTCCCTCTTTGGTACATCTTGGTCACCTCAGGTCTAGGTGCTTTAGGAACCTGCACTGATTGGCTTGATGATCTTGCCTCCATCTGTTGTGTTGGCATGTTTGGATGTTGAACTGAAACATAAGTCTCATGCCATTTCAAAGTTGTCTCCATGAAAGACTCCCATGTCATGCTTTTCTCTGCAAGTTGAGCGAAAACTACAGTATTGATCAAACTATGATGAAAAACACTATGATAGTGTTCTTTGTTTTTCACCTGTACTTTCTCGGATATTTTGAAAAGGATTCTACACAAATAATTGCACATGTTGAGAGGTTTTTGAGTTGTGAAGTGCATTAGAAGCTAGATGTGATAGGCATACAATCTAGAAAACCTTCCCTCACAGGTGAAAAATTTCATGAAAACCTTCATTAATGGATCATACTTCTCCAACATGTACCTAAATGATATGATGTGTGTATGGGTTTCCCTATAGGGTGTTTTCAAGAAGGACCTGTAATGTTGAAGATCCAAATTCATGCCCTTAAACCAGTATTATCCATGATCAGGTATCCCTGTAGCAAGTGAAATAGTAGCCACTGAAAATGTGAACTCAACCCCATATATGATAGCACTTTCCCCTTTCAATGAGTGGCAATCCAATATGTCAATTGTTCATGAAAACCTACTTCACACCCTTTTGCAAAACTCTAGACAATCTAGATCTTTAAAACACTACTTGATGAAGGGTGATGTGTTCATTTCATGGTAGTTGTTAGGTTCATATTTGATAATTTTGCCTCCTTTATGGTTTCTTTTCCTCTCTGGTGAAGAATCTCCTTCCATGATGATAGAAACCCTAGAAGCAGGAAAATGGAAAAAACAGTGACGGATGAGTGAAAAGATGAAATGATGGGTATGAGGAGTGGAAGTAATGGTAAGGGAATTTCTAGGAGATGAATAGGGATTGTAAACAACTCATGAAACTTAAATGAGGTGAAATGAGGGAAAGAAATGCTTATGAGAAATGAAAAAGAACGCTTCTAGGAAAACTGCCCAAATTGTTAGGAATGAGCAAGGGTTTAGTTATAGGTGAGGTAATTTAATGATTTATAGTTGGTTTAGTGGGTCAAAATGTATTTTAAACATGTACAGAAGTGTGATATGAAAGATTTGCATGTTTATAATATCAAAGATAGACTAACCATCATTTACCCTAGCTTATGACATGACAATTTGACCTAAAACCCTATATGAGGAAATCTTGCTTTTGAATTCATCTTGCTAAAGGAAAAAGGTAAGTGTTGTACTTACTTGTAGACAAGTTTTGATTAGCAAGAAAATATATTACAAGCTTCAATTTTGAGTTTGGGTGAATTCTGGAAGGTTTCAGCTTCTCTGGCACAAACATAGTGCCAAAGCGCAACACAATTTCCAGAAGCGCAGTGTCGACCTCATAAGGAAAACACAGTCTCTGGAAGCACAACGCCTGCAACTTTTTGCCAAATTTTCCTAGAAACCCATGTTTTTTCTGCCAATGGAGGGAAGATCTCGATGAACAAAGGGAAATAGAAGAAACGTGAAGTGAGTTTTGGGATTTTTGGGTTTTTATAGGCAAGCATGTTTCCCTTTTGAAAAGAAATGGAGCCCACATACCTTTTCAAAAACTGATTTTTCTCCTTTAAGATTGAGCCACTTTGGAGAGCTGAAAGCCAAGTTGCATTTTTACCTATTGAACATTGAAACTTCTTCTCCTAGAACCTTTGAGACTGAAATCATGAAGAACATGTGAAAATTCATCAAGCTAATGTCAAAGAGCTGCTTGTCCTGATTCATTTAATGTTGGATTTACACATGATAATGATGGACCTAGAAACCCTAATGACTTAATGAAGACATGAGACTAAGTGGAATGATAATGACGATGAATGATATAATGAAAACATCCTTTTTATAATGATACCTTCATTTGAGTGAGGTAGGCAACTAGCATGTGTGATTTTTCCAAAAGAATGAAAGCATTCCTAGACAAACTAGCCAGTGACCAAATTTTACTCTGTAAACCTAGTGACATGATAAAATTTGACCTTGAGGCTCCTAAAAGAGTTGGTAAAATCATATTTGATCACTAGTGGAAGGCAGACAACACTGACACTAACATTGGCTCTAGTTGGGGGTGGTAGCTCCTTGGAGGTGTTAAGGACACCGCAGACCAAGTAGCCTTATTCATTGGGCAATGGAGTCAAAATGCATAAAACTAAACTGAAACTAAAAATTCACTGGCTATTTGACATGACAGGACTATAAAAGTAAAATAAACACAACAAATGATTAAAGAAGCCTTATGGGTTTCTCCTCGGGCTTCAAACTCCTATGATAGCCACTTATATACTGGAACATAAAAAACACATTGGTATGTACAATGGTGATGAGCATTTTCAGAACTTGTTTCAAACATGGTAGTGCTTGAGAAGCCTACCATTAATTGCTCCTCCTGAATAATATTCTCTATTCATTTCCTCCAATAGAAAAGCATTCTTCCCTCTGAAATATGAAATTATGTAGTGTCCTTTCCACAAGTTTTCAAATTTTGCATGTTTTCCTTTTTCTTCATTTCTAGCATCCCAATGAAGAACCACATTGTTGGAAATAATACTGAGAGGGGGGGGGGTGAATCAGTATTATCACATCAATAAAACTTTTCATTTCCATATTCAGATTCATATATGCTACTTCCACAACTTCTTATGATTCAGTTAGTTGATCCTTAATGAGTGCATTAGAACATCATCAACCATATTAGGTGCAATAAAATAGAACAGATCATCACACATAAGCCACACACATGAACACCATGATATAAGGTGGAAACCCAATGTGGGAGAAAACCACCTGCTGCAATATGTCTCTATCTTCTTTCAATTAGAAATTCCTTTTATAATGATTTTGTACTGGTGCAGTCCTTTACCAGTACGCAGGCTACAGCCTGCAGAGAGCTACAACCCTCTTTCGTTCTCCAGCTTCTCCTGGAAGGGAGCTACAACCCCCCTAGCTCTTGTACTAGCCAAGATACTAGTATGTAGGCGCCGACCTACAATCTTCTCTCCTCCAGGTACCACATTTCATACATTTTCTGACTGGATACACCTGAAGCACAATACATAATCTGAAGGGCCACGTTTCATCCAATTTTCATACTGGACCCATAAATATCATTGAAGCACATAATCAATCAATCTTCTGAATCACCCAATCACCAGATCAATACATATACAAGGATATTATGAGTGTTAGCAACCCGATATAGTCCATTAGATCCATTACTAGATCTCATACATCAACACAATCAATCAAACTGAATATGTAGAATACTGACACCATTAAACAGTCATCAGAACACATCAACAACCTGAACCACCTGTAACATTAAACATCATAGCTCAAATGGTATATGCTACTACAATGAACCAAACCTGCTTACATACATGCTTTCACCAAAGCCAACCCGCGTACAGATCTATAAATATTCAATCATGACTTGCAACGATTTCAAACTTAAGTTATACCCAGTTCAGATCATTACAAGCGTCAGTATACAGATCTAGAATAAGCATAATCAACTATATAGAGATAGTTCATTTCAAACCATTTGACCCCAATCTATCCTTGGATCTTGCTTTCCATCAACTGGTGAGATCCCTCTTTAGCTCAGATCTAGATCTACACCATAACCCAATCATAGTATTCCAGATCTAGCACTTTATGAGATATTCAATAATTCAGATGATGCCTTGCCAAATGATCTCCTTCCTCTTTTATAGCCTTAGTCCTTTCTCAATACCACGGTCCAAAACCATAGGATCAAAAAAACTGTTGGACTAATACCATGAACCAACCATGAAAGTGCGTGAGATGAACACTTTTGGATGCAATACCACGGGCCAAAATCATAGGATCAAAAACTGTTGGAATAATACCATGAACCAACCATGAAAGTGCGTGAGATCAACACTTTTGGATGCAATACCATGGACCAAAACCATAATAAACCAATACCACGAACCCAATACTTGGGATCAACACTTCTAACGAGGTACCATGGTCCAAAACCATAGGTTCAAATACCAAGGACTTACTACCATGGACCAAAGGTAAGTTCTCCAACATATACGCGCTTTTCCTTGCATGAACAACCCAATACTTGGGATCAACACTTCTAATGAGGTACCATGGTCCAAAACCATAGGTTCAAATACCAAGGACTAACTACCATGGACCAAAGGTAAGTTCTCCAACATATACGCACTTTTCCTTGCATGAACAACCCAATACTTGGGATCAACGCTTCTGACGAGGTACCATGGTCGAAAACCATAGGTTCAAATACCAAGGACTAACTACCATGGACCAAAGGTAAGTTCTCCAACATATACGCGCTTTTCCTTGCATGAAAGTGCGTGAACTTTTTCTCTACATGAAATAAACTTTTCTCTGCATAAAAGTGCGTGAACTTTTCTCTACATGAAATAAACTTTTCTCTGCATAAAAGTGCGTGAACTTTTCTCTACATGAAATAAACTTTTCTCTGCATAAAAGTGCGTGAACTTTTCTCTGCATAAAAGTGCGTGAACTTTTCTCTGCATAAAAGTGCGTGAACTTTTCTGCACTATAATTTATCATATGAGATGAGTAGGTTGCCATCAAGTACAACATATGTATCATAATGCCAACAATCTCCCCCTTTGGACTTGATGGCAACAACAACCAATCACTCTCCCCCTTTGACATCAAGGGCAAAGGGTTAACCAAGATATTCTCTTTCCTAAATAAACATTCCGTTGTCCATACTCCCCCTGAGTACCTGCTGAAATCTCTGAATGAGCTCCCCCTTTGTATATGCCAAGTTGTACCAATCTGTTCATGCTACATGCTGAAAGTTTTGCTCTTTCTGAATTGTGTTGTTCATGCTCCCCCTGACTGTAGGAAAGATCTGCAAAAGATGTTCTTCAAGAAGAACCAAGACTTATACATCATGAAATAGATAGAGACGTATTGCATCAATATTCAGACCAGCATCCATGATCTCCTTCTGTACTTCCTCCATAATGCCAGCAATGCATGATATGCTCCCCCTGTCTGTAAGCAAAGTCTGCAAAAAAAGGTGTTCTACAAGAACATGACTCTATACATCATACGTGACCTTCCTAGCACCAAATACTCATACATACATCCATCTCCCAACAAAGTGGGGATATACCAGAAAATGACAACCAAGTACATTACATCATTCATCCCAGGCATAGTGGGGAAACCAACATAGGTCGTTACATGACCTGAAGAGATCTCATCAAATGACTACAATAAATAGAGACACACTATTACATCATGAGTCTTGATATGACCTTTACATCGAATGATATACATGACATTTATAACAAAGACCAAACACCTAAATAAGATCATGAAAAACATCAACAACAACATTGTATGATCTGCTCCATAGCATCTGTCATCAGCAACTAGACCAGCAACTTGTATTAGTGCATGAATCATCAAGGTATGTCTGTATCAACTCATCCTTTTGAACAGAATTCTGTATATACAGAATCATTCACATTCTATCATATGTGAGAAACACCATAGCCATCCAGATCTGCATGAACCAAGTATCATCAATTGGGAATATCTGCATCAATCAACATATGAAACAACCTATCATCATATAGGTAAGAACTCATCATCATCATGTCTCCAACAATGTAACTTTGAATAATCATCCATGTATCCAGCCAACAATCCTCATCCATATATGTGCTAAGAACAATAGGAATCCTGCATCATAACTGTAGTATATGATCTTTATGCATATGACGACAATAGCATATGAGTGACTCATCATCAAGTAAAGAAGATGTGAATTATGTACTGCTCCTTATCCTTATGATTCATGAAGATCACCATGTAAGCACCATTAGAGAATCAACCACAAATCTGATCTAAATATCAACTATGTAATCCCAAGAATCATATGAAAAACTCATTACCATATCATAGCAAGATGAATCATTTATCCATATAAGCATCATCACCAAGGACTATTAACCATAATGCCAACAATGCATTAAGAGCATATGCTCCCCCTAAACCTGTGCCATCTGTCAAATCTGATCATGCATATTAAGAAGTATCAAGACATCAACAATATCAAGTTAGAACCAAAATACTTCTAACCATCATATGCAACCATTATCAATTAGAGCAAAACTGATCCTTTTCTTGAATCTGTCCCTACTGCCTTTCTTCAAACAATCATATACGCGACTGTGCAGTAACAAATTCACGTATATATATGAAACTTCCCTTTATCAAGCTTGCGTAGGAGATTGAAGTTTTACACTTCCGGCTCCCTCTGTTGTGTCTGTATAATGTGTTGTGCCGCCACTTTCTGACTGAACATCCTTTTTCTTCCATATCTTCAAGTATGATGATGTTTTCTCCTTTTGGTGTGATGTCCGTGCTTTGTTCCTGCATTCCTTTGCTATATGTCCAAGTTTGTTACATGCATAACATCTTACATGTTTCATATTCCTTTTGTAGCAATCAACAACTTTGTGACCAAACATATTGCAAGCAAAGCAATATCCATTAAAGTACCTTGACTGAGATGATCTGTTTGTTTGATGATCTTAAACCCTTCTTCTTCTACATCTGGCTGCAACATGTCCAAGGTTATGACATACATAACATTCAACATTATTCATAGGAGGAGTAAAAGATTTTCTTTGAAGAATTTCTTTCCTTGGTTGATGATGAGATTGACCTTCTCTTATCTCCTTGTTGATCATTTTAGATTTCTCTTTAGAGTTCCTTGCCTCACCTTGTGAACTAGATTCGCCTTCAAAAGATTCATGAAATCCAAGACCAGTTTTGATAGCAGGAGATCTTTGACTATTAAGAATATCATCCAAGACTTTAGTACTATCTTGAAAACGTAAGAGCTTATCCTTTTCTTGTAATTTACTTTTCAAGATATTTACCTCAACCTGAAGTTGTTCTTCTTTTTCTAGATATTGCTTCTTCATGTCTTCTTCAGCTTTCCTTTCTTCTTCCAACTGATGCTTTAGCTTGAGAATCTCCTTTTCTTGTTCTTCATTCAGATCCTGTAGAATTTGACGAATTCTAAAGGCACATTCTAGCTGAAATTTTAAGCTGATAACTTCGTTTCCCTATTTTTCAATATCTTGGACTAGATATTTATTCTGCTTCTTTGATTATTCAAGATCTTCCTTTAGAGAGCGGATCGTGGCTTCAAGACTTTCATAGTAACTGGATCTATCTCTGAGTTTCTTGATGGTTGTGTTCTTTTCATTGACTTCATTTCTTAGAGATGTTGCTTCAACCTGCAACTTTCGATATTTCTCCTTGAATAACTCTCATTGAGCCTTTTGTCTAGTAACAACTTCTTTGAGGGCACCACTCTTTATGTTCAAAAGTATTTCTTGTTCACTAATTTTTTTTGTCAGCCTGTTAAATTCTGCTTCTATTTGATATCCTTCTTCCTCACCCATAAGAGCACATTCAGTTGTTTTGTTATCACTTCCATCTTTTCCAAATGGATAGATAGCTGGAACATCAGAGGATAGAAAATTCATACCTGATAGTTCATCTTCATTTTGAAATGATTCCGAATCTGAATCTGAATCTGAAGAGCTTCTTATACCTAATCCCCAATCGATTCTCCCACTATCATAGTTCTTCTTAGATGTCTTCTTCTTCTTATGAGCTTTCTTCTTAAGCTTCTTTCCCATGTTCCACGGATCTCCTTCAAGCGATCAAGCTTCTACCAAAGGACCTACTCTGATACCAATTGTTGGAAATAATACTGAGGGGGGGGGGGGTGAATCAGTATTATCACATCAATAAAACTTTTCATTTCCATATTCAGATTCATATATGCTACTTCCACAACTTCTTATGATTCAGTTAGTTGATCCTTAATGAGTGCATTAGAACATCATCAATCATATTAGGTGCAGTAAAATAGAATAGATCATCACACATAAACCACACACATGAACACCATGATATAAGGTGGAAACCCGATGTGGGAGAAAACCACCTGCTGCAATATGTCTCTATCTTCTTTCAATTAGAAATTCCTTTTACAATGATTTTGTACTGGTGCAGTCCTTTACCAGTACGCAGGCTACAACCTGCAGAGAGCTACAACCCTCTTTCATTCTCTAGCTTCTCCTAGAAGGGAGCTACAACCCCCTTAGCTCTTGTACTAGCCAAGATACTAGTACGTAGGCGCCGGCCTACAATCTTCTCTCCTCCAGGTACCACGTTTCATATATTTTCTGACTGGATACACCTGAAGCACAATACATAATATGAAGGGCCACGTTTCATCCAATTTTCATACTGGACCCATAAATATCATTGAAGCACATAATCAATCAATCTTCTGAATCACCCAATCACCAGATCAATACATATACAAGGATAATATGAGTGTTAGCAACCCGATCTAGTGCATTAGATCCATTACTAGATCTCATCCATCAACACAATCAATCAAACTGAATATGCAGAATACTGACACCATTAAACAGTCATTAGAACACATCAACAACCTGAACCACCTGTAACATTAAACATCATAGCTCAAATGGTATATGCTACTACAATGAACCAAACCTGCGTACATACGTGCTTTCACCAAAGCCAACCCGCGTACAGATCTATAAATATTCAATCATGACTTGCAGCGATTTCAAACTTAAGTTATACCCAGTTCAGTTCATTACTAGCGTCAGTATACAGATCTAGAATAAGCATAATCAACTATATAGAGATAGTTCATTTCAAACCATTTGATCCCGATCTATCCTTGGATCTTGTTTTCCATCAACTAGTGAGATCCCTCTTTAGCTCAGATCTAGATCTGCACCATAACCCAATCACAGTATTCCAGATCTAGCACTTTATGAGATATTCAATAATTCAGATGATGCCTTGCCAAATGATCTCCTTCCTCTTTTATAGCCTTAGTCCTTTCTCAATACCACGGTCCAAAACCGTAGGATCAAAAAAACTATTGGACTAATACCATGAACCAACCATGAAAGTGCGTGAGATGAACACTTTTGGATGCAATACCACGGGCCAAAACCATAGGATCAAAAACTGTCGGACTAATACCATGAACCAACCATGAAAGTGCATGAGATCAACACTTTTGGATGCAATACCATGGACCAAAACCATAATAAACCAATACCACAAACCCAATACTTGGGATCAACACTTCTGACGAGGTACCATGGTCCAAAACCATAGGTTCAAATACCAAGGACTAACTACCATGGACCAAAGGTAAGTTCTCCAAAATATACACGCTTTTCCTTGCATGAACAACCCAATACTTGAGATCAACACTTCTGACGAGGTACCATGGGTCCAAAGCCATAGGTTCAAATACCAAGGACTAACTACCGTGGACCAAAGGTAGGTTCTCCAACATATACGCGCTTTTCCTTGCATGAACAACCCAATACTTGGGATCAACACTTCTGACGAGGTACCATGGTCCAAAACCATAGATTCAAATACCATGGACCAAAGGTAAGTTCTCCAACATATACGCGCTTTTCCTTGCATGAAAGTGCGTGAACTTTTTCTCTACATGAAATAAACTTTTCTCTGCATAAAAGTGCGTGAACTTTTCTCTACATGATATAAACTTTTCTCTGCATAAAAGTGCGTGAAATTTTCTCTACATGAAATAAACTTTTCTCTGCATAAAAGTGCGTTAACTTTTCTCTACATGAAATACAATTTTCTCTGCATAAAAGTGCGTGAAATTTTCTCTACATGGAATAAACTTTTCTCTGCATATACGTGCGTGAACTTTTCTGCACTATAATTTATCATCTGAGATGAGTGGGTTGCCATCAAGTACAACATATGTATCATAATGCCAACACACATCTCCCAAATTGAAATTTTCTTCCTTTGTCTTGTGATCATGTATCTTTTTAACTCTTTCCTAAAGTTAGAGGTGTTTTGAACAACTTCCTCTCTATTCTGTTGTAGATGGATCATCTGGTTTATCCTTCTTTTCATATCATTAGTTTCGTTGTCCAATTCCTGCAAAATTTTCATGACCAATACAATAAGAGATGAAGGAAAAATAGTGTCAATCCCGTACACCAACTGAAAATGTGACATACCTATTGATTTCTTGGTACTAACTATGTCCACCCATAAAGCATTAATGAGCTTTTTGTGCCAGTTCTTCTTGTTCACTTCTAAAACTTTCTTGATGATGCTGATCAAAGATTTGTTGGAAGATTCGGCAAGACCATTCTCTTGTGGATGATAAGTAGTGGAATGTCCTAATACAATATGGTACTTACCCCAAAACTCCACCATCCTTTTTGACTTGAAGGTAACAACATTATCAGTGGTTATTTTCTGTGGATAGCCAAATCTAGACAATATATTAGATTCAATAAATTGAATGATAACATAATCAATAGCTTGACTGATTAGGATTGCCTCGATCCATTTTGTAAAGTAGTCTGTGGATGTCAAGATCCATTTGTGTTGTGCGGATGATGAACAATGGATCTCGCCAATGAAGTCAAGACCCCACTACTAAAAAGGATCTGAAATTGAAATGGGCTGCAAGGGTAATGACAAAAGTTTTCTTTTTCCTTGGAAAATCTGAAATTCATGACAACTCATCACTGTTTTATATACATCAGAAAAAAGAGTAGGCCAATAGAAACCAACCCTTAAGATCTTATTTTCTGTAGTCTTCCAAAAGTGATGGCCACCACAGTCTCCTTTGTGAAAATCTTTCATGACATCCTTTGCTTCATTTTCTACCAAACAATTCAACAACACACCACCAGGGTCTTTCCAGTATAAAACGCCATCAATAATACAATACTTTGAAGCTTTCAACTTTAAAGATATAGTTTTATCTTTGGGAACTTCCAGTATACGATTTAAATGCTGCAAGACATAAACAATGTTGGAATACCATGGAGACGAAATGAATATATTAGACACCTGTATGTATGAGTCTCCTTCCTCTTCTTCCTCAGAAAGTGATGCAATCAAATTGATCTCTAGTGCATGTAGATTAGATTCAGCCATAAGATTAGCCAAACCTTGTCCCTTGATGAGCTTTGTGGGCTTTATCTCCAAATCATACTCCAACATGGCTGCAATCCATTTTCCCCTTCTGCCTTTAGGATCGGTTTGCACAAGAATTTCTTTTACCGCTATTGTGGGAACATAAGAAATGGTGTGAGAATGCAAGATATATACTTAGAAATATTTTAGAGCTTTCACCAATGCCAAGGCCTAATTCTCAATGATGTTTTATCTTAGCACTGCATCTCTTATGGTGCAATGGAAGAATGCTATAGGCTTCTCATTTTTCTGATCTTTTTTTTGCATTAGGACTGCTGCTAATGTATGCTTAGAGACAAATGAAAAAACAATGAAATCTGAAGTATAATCTGGACTAATCAAAATAGGAGTAGTAGATAATGCAAATTTGACTGCATGGAATGATTTATTAGCCTCTAAATACCATCTTACCTCGCTTTCCTTCTTCAACATGTTTTTCATCTCTTTTAAATGTTAAGCGAGATTAAGGATGAATCTTCTTAAAAAAATGATTTTCCCATTACAGGACTAAATTTATTTCTTATTCCTTGGAAAATCTAATTGTTAAATGACTTGAACTCTTGCAGGATCAATGCGAATACCACCCTTGGAGATGATGTGTCCCAACATCTTACCTTCTTCCATGGTGAATAGGCTCTTCTTTGGATTGAGTGAACTACCAAATTTTCTGCATTTTTGAAAAATAATTCTCAAATGATGTAAATGCTCTTCATCAGACTTGGAAAAACTGTGAGATCATCTATATATATGACCAGAAATACATCCTTTTAATTAGCGAAAGTATGTCCATAGCCCGCTGAAAAGTCACTCGTGCATTCTTTAATCCAAATGGCATCTTTGCGTACATGAATGTAACCCATGGTGTTGTGAACGCTGTTTTCAGCTGATCATATGCACCAAAATTTGATTGTACCCAGAATATCCATCTAGCAATGACATCTTGGAAGACCCAACTACCCTCTGAAGTATATGATCCATATTTGGTAGGGGATAATTCTCTTTTAGGGACACTTTGTTTAAATTTCTGAAATCAATGCAAAGACGAATCTCCTTGGTCTTCTTTCTTACTGGCACTAGATTAGACGTCCATTCAGAAAATAAAATAGGAACTATGATACCATACTTATAAAGCCTATTTACCTCTTTTTCAATTGATGGGAGCAGCTTAGGATTAATCCTTCTCAGTTTCGGGCAAAATGGCTTTTGATTAGGCTTGACCAGAATGGTGTGCTAAATGATAATCTTGCCATAAACCTTTAGATCTAAATAGTCCCAAGAAAATACATCAGATGATTCTGTCATTAAAGCTATGTACTTACTTTTCATTTCAGGAGATAAGGATTTTGACAGTTTGACCATCTTAGGCTTGTCTATTGTACCAATATTTACATCTTCAACACCTTTTTCTGTGGGGACCATGGTGAGATTTTTGGCAACATCGTCATGATAAAACAACTCCTCCAAAGGTACAAGGCATCTTGGAATGTTGTTTTCCTTCAACTGCAATATTTCAACCTCAGCTGATTGAATCTTTGGATCATTCATATTGCATGTATCATCAATGCGGGAATTCTAAAATTCTCCTTCCAATTGTAGAAAATTATTGATATGTTTTTCATCCAAAAACACTTGCAAAAATCTCATATTATCAGGAATAGTTGGGCAGTGTTTGAGATGGATAGAATACTTCTGGTTAGAGTGAATTGGAATCTTCACCATACTAGTTGTAGTAGCAAGAGAGTCAACAATAACATTCTAAGTTATAGGAATAAAAGACAAAGTGTATTCTATAAAAGTTTTGAGGATGTCAAGTACAACATTGCGATAAGATCTCATTCTTGGATGCTTGGCCTGGTATTCCCCTTTTACTTGTTTGATTACAAACTCAGAGTCGCCTTAAACAAAAAATTTATTTGCTCCAAACTTCTTTAGAATCTTGAGGCCAATAATCAATGCCTCATACTTTGCCTAATTGTTTGAGCAATCAAAAGCAAACTTGTAAGAACTCATTCTTACATTGTGATTAATTTTAAATGACTGATGTAATGGACCGTGAATCCAAACACCAATCCCAACTCCTTCTTTTCCCAATGCACCAACAATCTCCATTGTCCAAAGACCATTTTCTTCATTTAGAAAAAGGATTTATGAAGGCTGAAATATTTGATCCTTAGGAAGATGGTTAGCTATTTCAAGACACTATGTTTTCTTCACTATCTCAGCAATATTTTCAAAAGGGTTTGCAGGCTACAAACACTCTTTATTCATCTCTTTCCTTTCAGCAATCATAACTTTCTACACACTGGTTATAACATCTGGAACTTCTGAATTCTCTACAAGCTGACTTTCATCATCGACTGAATTCATATCACTATAAAAAATGAGAGAATCAAGATTAGTGTGCACAACATGTATATGGTGATTGATTGGTTTTTCCTTACTACTAATCATGAATTTCATCTTCTTTTCTCAATATAGTTTTCTGAGCAGCCCAAATACTAGGATAGTAGCATATGAAAAGTCAAGCTGTAGAGTATCCTTTAGTTTTTCTCCCCAAGACCTTGAAAGCAACATACCAAACCGAGGAGGAATATCAACGACCACTACATCCATCAGCACATTCTTGGTGGGAATTTGGTCCAAGCACACTACTAAATATTTAATGGGGTCAAGATATTTCACTCTACTTGAATCAAAAGAGTAGAGGTCATGATAAGGTCGGGTGATACTCAGTCCTAGTTTGTCCATGATGACTTTGGGCATAAGATTATGTGAGGCATCAAAATCTAGCATGGTGTTATGGAGGATAAAGTTATGAAGTTTGAGACTAAGATAAAAAGGTGGAATTTCACTATCTTCAAGACTTCTTTCTAAGGCTGGATCAAAGAGGATTGTTGGCTCATCATCGGCCACATTCATGATATCCAACATCTAGTCAACCTTAATCACTTTTGTAATATGAAACTTATATTTACCATTTTTCACTAATTCAGTGAGAGGATTTTAAGCTTTTGTGGTAGTTTTTTGCAGTGCCATGATCCGGATTATCCACAGTTTCATGTTCATTCTGTCGACGTTTCAAACCCCAAAGGGGGTCCATCATCAAGAATAAATTAGATAGAATATGAATGAAAGATTAGTGAGAGGAATTGAAACTTTCAACTTAGAAATTTCATTTTCTAAACTAAAAAGATTAGATCACTTTTCTACCTACTTTGCAGCGATGTCCTTCTCTTCAATCTGCCCTTTAGCTTGAGATTCCTTCTTATGACTTTCACTTTGAAACTCCTTATCTTTCCTCACATTGTTGGTAGAGGCCTCATTGGTTTTATCCCAGCTCAGTATGACAATCTCTTTTTCTTTGTTCTGATTTGTAGGAGATGCTTCTTTGCTTGGTGTGTCTTTTTGTAGATTTTTCCTCTTCTGGTCCAATGTAACAAGTACATTTCTATTCCTCAATTTGTACTATTTTTGCAAATGACTAAGAGAATTCCGATATCATACTTGGTATTCTTCCATTTGTACATCCCATAGATCATCACTTGCTAATGCAGGAGCATACAGACTTAGCCAGCAATGTGATTGTATGTTCACATGTTGTGGCTAACATGAGATGAATTTAATTGACCTGAGTGGTCAAAATAAATTTTAAAAGAGAGATTTGGATCTCTCGAATTTATATTTACTTCAATTATTGTAATAATTAAACCATGGTATTATTTTTAGAATAGGAGATAAGTTGTTAGAATAGGTGTGTATCAGAGCTTGAGAATAGGGATTTAATAATTGAGCTGATAAAAATAGAGGTTGAGTTGTCAATGTTGTTAGGATAAGATTTGATCCATAAAGAAAAGGAAAGGAAAAAATGTAATGATAGAAGTGGAATGGAATGGGATAGTGAGTAAGTGAGAAATTCAGAGAGGGATAGGGTTTGAGAGTGAAATAGAGGTCAAACAAATTTTTGTAATTGAGCTGAGAGGGCCAAGACTATGTAATTTCTATTTTGTTGAATAATTGATTAAGTGTGGTTTTGTGTGTTATTCCTAATGCAGAGTTTCTCTTGAATCTGTGTATCAGCATTTTGTACCCTAATTGGGTATTATTTCCATTTATGTGTTTATTATTAATTTCAGTCACTTAGCGTTAAGGCTTTATTCTATGATTAAGCTAAACCGATATTAAACCATGTTTCTTAAAGTTATGTATTTAGCACGTGGGCAATATTCCCAAGTGGTAAGTGGTATGTCGCGTGATTAATAAATGGTAAACGATATTGTTCCAAGTCACGCAATTAACCTTAGCAGTCGACGTGTAGCATAGGAAAACCAATTTTCTCACGCGCTCTCAACCTGATATCTGTCGTGCAAGAATTCATGTGAGATGGTGTGATAACTGATGGATCAAACGAGCCAGATCAATGGTGGAGATTGAAGTGCTTGGGGAATAAGAAGTCAAAGTAGGACTGACGGTGATTGGTTAGATTATTAGGACCCTCGGGAGGAAATACACATACATAATCTTATTAATGCACAACTAATTGGTTTTTAAGTGAACCATTAGTCTAAATTCTAGACTACCACATCAATTTTGGTAACCATCCACATCATTTGGTATCAGAGCCCAAGGAATAAGTTTGCTACAGTAAACATGCTACCTAGGATAGGAGCTGCCATAGGTCACGGGAGACCAGTAGCAAATGTAGTTCTATTGGAAGAGATTTGATACTTGCGCACAAGGATGGAGATAATAGAAACTGCTCAAAGGAGAGCACCTGATGAAGGAGATGCCAATGCTACAGAGGAATCTTCCGAGGAAGAAGAAGAGGATGAAAACGAAGCTACCAAAGTTCTCAAGATATTGGCCAAAGAAAGTGGAAGACCAAAGGTGGAAATACCTTTGTATACCGAGAATCTCAATGTAGAAGAGTTGATGAACTGGATCAGTTCATTGGACAAGTATTTCGACTATAATGATGTTGATGAAAAAAAAGGTGAAATTTGCAGTAGCCAGATTGAAGGGTCATGCACCTATCTGCTGGGATGAACTACAAACATCCTGAGCAAGAAAGCGGAAGTCCAAGATCAAACAATGGGATAAAATGGTGAGTAGATTGAAAGCTAAATTTATGCCAAAATATTATCAGTTAAATCTTTTCCGACAATTGCAAAATTTGAGACACAAAGGACTGACTGTCAAAGAATATATAGAAGAATTTTATACGTTGAGCATTAGAGTAGGACATGCAGAGGATGACGTAGAAAAGGTAGCCAGATATATCAATGGCTTTAGGTATGACATACAAGATGAAATCAACTTGCTGAGTCTGAAGACAATTGAAGATGCCTATCAAGCAGCTTTGAAAGCAGAGGAGAAGATGTTGAGGAAAAAAAATTAAAGGAACAGAGGGAAAAGTTCAACAAGATGTAGAGGAATTAACAGATCAAGATTTCATCACCCTCAAGGTGAAGCATGAGGTTCAAGTAGTAGATCACCACAGAGAGGAGACTTTAGTAGAGGAAGATCTTCACCTAGAGAAAGAGGCTGAGGAAGACAAATTCAGTGTTATACATGTGGAGAATGGGGACATGGATCATGGGACTATCCTCATAATAAAGCAACCAATCAACAAAATGTGAATGTGGCTGACACAAAGGAAGAAAAACCTCAAATTACAAATAAGGAAGAATCACCTGAAGTAGTAGAATCTTTGTTATTGAAAAGGGTATTTCTCAAAGCAAAGAAAGAGACAAGAGAACCAGCTTCAGAGAAAGAGTTTACTCTGAACCACATGCAAGTCCAATGGAAAATGTTGTAAAGTGATAATTGACAGTGGAAGCACTGACAACCTGGTTTCTACGGAAATTGTGGACAAGTTAGGATTAGTGAAAATAGTACACCCTACTCCTTACAAAGTATCATGGTTGCAAAAATGATGTCAACTTATTGTGACAGAATAATGAAAAGTAGAAATCTAGATTGGTACTTATAAGGATGTGGTATTATGTGATGTAATTTCAATAGATGTATGCCATGTATTACTGGGAAGACCTTGGAAGTTTGATAGAAAAGCCATTCATGATGGTAGAAGAAACATGTATACCTTGGAGAAGGATGGAGTGAAGCATACAATACTGCCATTAAAGGATGAAGCAGACAAAGGAACAATTGGAAATAGTGTTATGCTGATGAGTGGAAAGGATCTGTTGCAAGAAGTTGGAAAAGGTGAAGAAATGCATTTTGTTGTCATAGGGAGACCTAAGGTAATTTTGAATTCTACAACCTTGGATGATTTACCTGAAGAAATAAAAAATCTGTTAAATGATTTTGCTGATATTATTGTGGATGAGTTTCCAAATTCATTTTCACCAATCAGGAGTATTAGTCATCAAATTGACCTGATACCTGGAGGAAGTTTGCCAAACAAAGAAGCCTACAGATTGACTCCTTAGGAGAATGCAGAAGTTGGGAGACAAGTGCAAGAACTGATGGATAAGGGATTAATAAGAGAGAGTCTTAGTCCATGTGCTATGCCAACAGTACTCAGCCCAAAGAAAGGTGGTGAGTGGCGCATGTTCACAGACTCCAGAGCCATCAACAAAATCACAACCAGGTGTCATTTTTTTTTACCATGCATGGATGATTTGATGGATTGTTTAAGTGGGTCAAAGTATTTTACTAAGATAGACCTGAAGAGTGGATACCATCAAATAAGGATTAGAGAAGGAGATCAATGGAAGACTGCATTTAAAAAAATTAGTGGGCTGTATGAGTGGTTAGTGATGCCTTTTGGACTAACTAATGCACCCAGTACATTCATGAGATTGATGAATGAAGTATTGAAGGAATATGCATGCAAGTTTGTCATTATTTACCTTGATGATATTTTGGTTTTCATTAGAAGCAAAGAAGAACATCTGGAGCATCTTAAGTTGGTTCTAAGAACTCTGCAGAAAGAGAAATTGCTGATAAATCTGAAGAAATGTAGTTTCATGAAAGAAGAATTAATCTATTTGGGATTTGTAGTTTCTAAAGAAGCTCTGAAAATGGATCCAAAGAAAGTCCAAAATTTGGAACTGGCCTATTCCAAGAAACATATTTGAGGTAAGAAGCTTTCATGGTCTTTCAAGTTTTTATAGAAAGATTATCAGAAGTTTTAGTCAGATTTGTACACCAATTATTGAAACAATCAAAGAGACTAATCAACCATTCAAGTGGACAGAAGCAACAGACCAAAATTTTAAGTTGTCGAAGAAGAAAATTACAGAAAGACCAGTTTTAGCTTTGCCTGATTTTGGAAAAGTTTTTCAAGCTGAAACTGATGCTAGTGGAGTTGCAATTGGAGCAGTTTTAAGTCAGGAACAAAGACCGATAGCATACTTTAGTGAGAAACTAAATGAAGCTAAGAAGAAATATTCTTCTTATGGCAAATAATTTTATGCTATTGTGCAAGCTTTAAAAAAATGGAGACATTATTTGCTACCAAAGGAGTTTTATTGTACTCTGACAACCATGCATTGCAGTTTATAAATAGTCAGCCAAAATTGAACAAGAAGCACGTCAAGTGGGTAGAGTTTTTGCATAGTTTCACTTTTGTGATCAAACATACAAGTGGTAAGTTTAACAAAGTTTTTTATGCGTTAAGCAGGGAAAATTGCATTGTGCAAGAATTAAGAGTTGGTGTTGTAGGATTTGAAGAAATGGTTGTTATGTATAAAGATTATGCAGAATTTAAAGATATTTATGCAGTTGTACAAAATCCGGCAGTTCATAATAGGAGCTAGTGGTTAGATTATCTTATCCAAGGAGGTTTACTGTTTAAAGGTAACAAACTGTGCATTCCCAAATGTTCTATGAGGAAAAACATAATTAAGGAGAAACATAGTGGAGGGTTATCTGGACACTTTGGACAAGACAAAACCTTTGCTCAGGTAAATGCTTTTTACTACTAGACAAAGATGCAAACTAATGTTAAGAGATTTGTTGAAAAGTGCAGGATATGTCAACATGCTAAGGGGAGAAGCCAAAATACAGGATTGTACCAGCCATTACCAATACCAGACCGAAAATGGGATGCAGTTAGCATGGATTTTGTTTTGGGATTACCTAGAACCCAAAGAGGAAATGTTTCCATTTATGTTGTACTAGATAGATTTTCTAAAATGGCACATTTCATTGCATGAAAAAAGGATAGTGATGCAACACATATTGCTAATCTGTTTTTTTCAGAAGTTGTAAGGTTACATGGATTTCCTATAAGTATTGTGTTTGATAGGGATACAAAGTTTGTTGGGAATTTCTAGATAGCTCTTTGGAAGAATCTAGGTACCAACCTTAGTTTCAGCTCGGGATATCACCCTTAGACAGATGGATAGACCGAAGTGGTAAATAGAAGCTTGGGAAACATGTTGAGAAGTTTAGTGTTTTAAAATCCTAAGCAGTGGGATTTAGCACTTGCTCAAGCTGAGTTTGCTTATAATGACACTCCAAACTGAAGTACTAGGATGAGTCCATTTCAGATTGTTTTTGGGATGAATCCAAGAGGTGTGTATGAGCTCAGAAATTTGAGCAAACAGGAGACAAGAAGTGCAAAGGCTGAAGAGTTTGCAGAGCAGATGCAGAGACTACAAGAAGATGTCAAAGACAGATTGCAGGAAAGTAGTGGAAAATACAAACAGAGAGTTGATATGAAGCGAAA
Organism: Pinus tabuliformis; assembly: GCA_031772625.1. Classification (NCBI taxonomy): domain Eukaryota; kingdom Viridiplantae; phylum Streptophyta; class Pinopsida; order Pinales; family Pinaceae; genus Pinus; species Pinus tabuliformis. Next base: position 1,005,975,149 of record CM062819.1, read on the forward strand.
GGAAAAATAATTCCAAGTGGGTGATCTAGTGATGGTACACTTGAGGAAAGAAAGGTTTCCTATTGGGACTTATAATAAACTAAAGATGAAAAAGATAAGGCCATGTAGAATTGTGAGAAAATTTTCAACCAATGCTTATGAAATAAAGTTTCCTAAAGGGATTGGAATCTTGCCTAACTTTAATGTGGCAAATTTGAACCCATACAAGGAGACAGAGGTGGAGTTATAGAAGGAGCTTGTGGAAGATGAAGATCAAACTTTACATTGGGAAGAACAAATGCCTAAAACAGTCTAGAAAGAGGTGGAAGTTGTTCTAGAGAAAAGAGTAACTAAAAGAACTAGAGGATGGGTTTATTTTAAGTATTTAGTCAAATGGAAGGGACAACCAATAGAGGATAACAGTTAGTTGAAAATATTAGAGTTGAAGAAGTATGGAGTAAATCCTGAAAGTCTGATGGATGATTCTTTTCTTCCTCGAGAGTTTGATGTAGGAGCATCCGAACTTAGCCAGCATTGTGATTGTATGTTCACATTGTTGCTAACATGAGATGAATTTCATTGAACTGAGTGGTCAAAATCAGTTTTAAAAGAGAGAGTTGGATATCTCGAATTTATCTTTACTTCAATTATTGTAATAGTTAAACCATGATATTATTTTTAGAATAGGAGATAAGTTGTTAGAATAGGTGTGTATTAGAGCTTGAGAGTAGGGATTTAATAGTTGAGCTGATAAAAATATAGGTTGAGTTGTCAATGTTGTTAGGATAAGATTCGATCCATAAAGGAAAGGAAAAAATGTAATGATAGAAGGGGAATGGAATGGGAGAGTGAGTAAGAAAGAAATTGAGTGAGAGATAGGGTTTGAGAGTGAAATAGAGGTCAGACAACTTATTGTAATTGAGCCGAGAGGGCCAAGACTTTGTAATTTCTATTTTATTGAATAATTGATTAAGTGTGGTTTTGTGTGTTATTCCTGGTCCAAAGTTTCTCTTGAATCTGTGTATCAACGTTTTGTACGCTAATTGGGTATTATTTCCATTTATGTGTTTATTGTTAATTTCAGTCAATTAACATTAAGGATTTATTCTGAGATTAAGCTAAACCTTTATTAAACCGTGTTTCTTAAATTTATGTATTTAGCACGTGGGCAGTATTCCCAAGTGGTAAGTGGTATCTCGCATGCTTAAGAAATGGTAAACAATATTGTTCCAAGTCACGCGATTAACCTTAGTGGTCGACACATAGCATGGGAAAACCACTTTTCTCGCACGCTCTCAACTTGATATCTGTCGTGCAAGAACTCAGTGAGATGGTGCAATAATCGTTGGATCAAACGAGCCAGATCAACGGTGGAGATTGAATTGTTCGGGGAATAAGAGGTTAAAGTAGGACCGACGGTGATTGGTTCGATTAGTGGGACCCTCGGGAGGAAATACACGTACATAATCTTATTAATGTGCAACTAATTGGTTTTTAAGTGAACCATTAGTCTAAATTCTAGACTACAACATCAATTTTGGTAACCATCCACATCACTTACAAGTACAAGTTGCTGATCACCTAGTATGAAAGATTCTTCAGAAAATTGATCTTCTTCTGTTAAAAAGGTAGCTATCTCATCTTCTTCAAAGAAATGATTTTCTTCTACAATATCCTTTTCATCTTCTTCCTGGCCTTCGATATAATTTTGCTGAAATGGAGATCTTACCTATCCTTTAGGATCTTGATTTAACTGCTCTTTCTATATAGTTCTAAACTATTGTTGTTGCTGGCCACAAAAGTTCGGATTCCTCACTGAAGGCTCTGCTTGTCGATCAGTTATGGACATTCTATCCATCATTCTCTCCATGGTTTTGATCAAAGTGTCAAGCTTTACATCTGAATATGATGAGGGTTCTTCTTTAAAAAAAACTTTCTTCCCAGTCCTTTCAGGCTTTGATTTGGATTTCTTGATGAGCAGATTAGCTTCGACACTTACTGCATTTCACTGAATTTCTTCAAGAGTTGCAGGGTCTCTCTCCTTGAGCTAATATGCCATGTCTGGGTCGAAAGAATAGGGATAATGGAGAAGTTCTAGACCAGGTGGAGGCTTCATATCATCAGGAATAGAATTGTATACCAAATTCAATCTTGCTGTGAACCCTTGGAATATCTCATTTTGATTCCTTTTCATAGAATTGTGCTTAGCCAAAATCTGTAGTGGATTTTTCTTTTCTTGCCAACTGCTAAGAAAAATTCTATTAGTCTTTGGGAAGTATTAATAGAATTAACAGCCAAATTGCAAAACCATTTCTTCACATCTCTAGAGAAACTCTGAGCTATTATTCTCATCTTATCATCATCTTCATCAATTTATTCCAGATCGATAAAACCTATCAATTTATCAACATGATCCTGGGTTGTGATTTCCCAGCTCCCATCAAATAGATGGAGTCTTTGACCATAGTTATGAGGTAAAGCAACAAGTTGAGCAGGTAGCATGAGAGGTGCAAATCATGCCATGATTGCTAGAGGTGGTGGAGGTACTACAATGGGCTATGTAGGTAAAGATGATGACACTAATGGACGTGGTGGAAGAAAGGATGAGGTGGCTGAGGTATTTAGAGATCCAATAGATGTATTTGGAGGTGTAGTAGAAGATGAAACAACAATTAAGTTGTTATGAAACTAGCTCACAAAAAGATAGAAAGATAGTTGAACGCCTTAGAATTCAGCCTCTTCAAGGGGGAAACCTCCTTTACATTACAAAAATGAACAATTCTTGGATGATTCAAATGAAAAAACCTCCTTTCTATATATAGGAGTCTAAGGAGTCACAATATAACCCAGCTGACCTAAAAATAATAATATAAAGCCACAAAAATAACAATAGAGGAATTCTATGGGGAACAGTAATAACAATATGGGGACAATAGGGGCACAACAATATTAACAAGGGATACAACTACAATAGTAATGGGGTAATCACTAGTATTTTAGGGACCTAACATGCCACTCTCCTTTAAAACAGTGTTGTCCTCAACGCTTGAGTAGTTTTGGATGCTTCTGTATAAAATTCTCATCCTCCCATGTGGAATCTTTAGCGGATAATTTCTACCACTTGATGAGATACATTGAAATTGATTGATTTTGTAGCTGTCAAGTTCTTGTTTATGTGACTGTTTCTGATTCCAATATAATTTTTCCTTCCTCGTCAAGTTCCGGCAATATTGTTTGAACTGGAAGCTTGTCGCCTATAACCTTCTTTAAACATGAAACATGGAAAACTAGGTGCACTCGAGAAGCTACAGGAAGCTCCAATTTGTATGCCATCATACCAATATTTTGCAACACCTTGTACGGACCATAATACTTTGGTGACAATTTATTATCCTTTTTAGCTTGCTTGAGGGACATTTGTTTATATGGTTGTAACCATAGGAATACCCAATCACCTACATCAAAACTTCTTTCACTGCGATGTTGATCTCCCTGTTGTTTCATTCTATTCTATGCCAACACGAGGTTATCTTTTAAGAGTTGGAGGACTTGTTGTTGATGTTCGATGTGATGTTCCACTGCTTGAACCTTAGAATTTTCTCTTAAGTATGATGTGATGGATGGTGGCTGATATCCATAAAGTGCCATAAATGGGGTCATTTCCGTTGTTATATGGAAGGAAGTGTTATACCACCATTCAGCTAGAGGCAACCATTTGACCCATTGTGTTTGTTTATCAGATACAAAGCAACGAAGATATCCTTCCAAACATTTGTTTACTATCTCAGTTTGCCCATCAGATTGAGGATGATAAGATGAGCTATGAGCTAACTGAGTACCAAGACAAGAAAATAATTTTGTCCAAAAATTTTCTGTGAAAATGGGATCTCTGTCACTTACAATAATCTTTGGATTTCCATGTAGCTTTTGAATTGTTTCCATAAATGTAGTAGAAACCGTACTGGCTTTAAATGGATGTGATAACGCAAAAAAGTGTGCATACTTGGTAAGTCTATCAACTACCACCATGATGACACTCTTTCCCTCAGACTTCGGTAGACCTATGATAAAATCCATTGAAACCTCCTCCCAACGTTGGCTTGGAATGGATAAAGGTTGTAATAAACCCGGGGTCTTAATGGTTTCCACTTTATTTTGTTGGAAAACAAAACATACTGCCACAAAATTTTGAATATCCGATTTAAGGCCGTCCCAAAAAATTTCCTTCTTAACCCTGTGGTAAGTTTTTAAAAATCCTGAGTTCCCTCCTGAGGGAGAAGTGTGCAATTCCATAAGAATCTTTTGTTTGAGTTGGGAATTCTTACAGAGGTATAAGCGATCTTTGTACCATAACGGATCATTTTGCCAGCTAAATGTATCAGATGTACTAGAATCTTGTTGTAACTTTTGAATAAGTGCACACACTTCTTCATCATTCTTCCATTCCTCCCTTGCTTCGTTTATCCAATCTAGTTGGATAATAAAAATGGCGCACATCAATGCTTCCACATCCTCATCCTTTCTTGAGAGTGCATCTGCCACCACATTTTGCTTCCCTTTTTTGTAGATGATTTCAAAGTCATAACCCAACATCTTTGTGACCCACTTTTGTTTCTCTTCAGAGGATAATCTTTGTTCTAAGAAGTATTTAAGGCTATCATGATATGTTTTTACCTTGAAGTGTCTTCCCATTAGGTAGGGTCACCATTTCTTATGTGCATGGAGTATTGCCAACATTTCCTTCTCATAAATAGCTTTGTGTAAAAACTTTCCCTTGATTGGATGACTTTCAAAAGCAATGGGTCTTTCATCTTGCATTAAAACAGCACCAATTCCATTTCCTAAAGCATCACATTCCACAATAAAGGTTTTTGTGAAGTCTAGTGTAGCTAAGACTAGTGCTTGGAACATTGCCTCTTTAAGATGTTCCAAGGGCTTTGTTGCTTCTGGAGTCCATGAAAATGCATCTTTCTTCAATAATGTTGTTAGAGGTGCTGCTATTCTCCCATAATTCTTAACAAACTTGCGATAATACCCTGTCAACCCGAGAAATCCTCACAGATGCTTTATGGATGCGGGGATTTTCCATTCCTTAATGGCTTTAATTTTGCTAGGGTCTACCTTAACTCCTTCATGACATACAATATGACCCAGATATTCCACCTCTTGTACTCCAAAGAAACATTTGGATCATTTTGCATATAATTGTTTTTCCTCCAATAGTTGTAGCACCCTATCAACATGTTCAACATGATCCTTTCAGGACTTGCTGTAGATTAGTATATCATCAAAAAATACTAACACAAATTTTCTAAGGAAGGGTTTGAAAATGGAATTCATCAAACATTGAAATGTAGAAGGTGCATTGGTAAGGCCAAAAAGCATGAACAAAAATTCATAATGACCCTCATGAGTTCTAAATGTTGTTTTCAAAATGTCTTCAATCTTCATTTTGATTTGATGATGTCCTGAACGAAGACCCAACTTGGTGAAGTAAATTGATCCATGCAATTCATCCAGTAATTCATCAATGACAGGAATGGGAAACTTATCTTTAATAGTGAGCTTGTTGAGCTCCCTATAATCTGGACACATGCGCCATGATCCATCCTTCTTGTGCACCAATACTACTGGAGTAGAGAAAGAACTTTGACTAGGTTGAATTATACCAGCCTCTAGCATTTCTACAACCATATGTTCAATTTCACTCTTTTGGGCATAGGGATATCTGTATGGCTTGGTGTTTGGAGGAACACTTCTTGGAATCAAATGAATAGCATGATCATGATCACGAATAGGTGGGAGACCTTTGGGAGTCTCAAATACCTTGGAATGATTGTCCAAGACTTTTTGGAGATCTGGAGAAATAGATGATTTCGATGTGGAAACATCTAGCGAACATAATTGTGCAATTACACCTCTTTATTGCTTTTTTAGAAGATTTGTCATACCGTTAGAGTTGATTATCTTTCATGGTTTCCCTACAATACCCCTTAATTCAACTTCCTTTCCTTCCGCAAAAAATTTCATGAAAAGTTCTTGAAAATTAAAATCTATTGTACTCAAGGATTGTAGCTGTTGGAATCCTAGTACAATATTAGCACCTCCCATTGGAATGGAAAGCATTGGGCTAGTCAATACATATTCTCCCATGGATAGCTTGATATTATGGCACTTTCTAGAGCAATTTATCGTTCCTCCATTTGCAATCATCACTTGAAACTCTAGTGCTAGATATAGGAAGCAATTCAATTCTTTTGCTATCTTACAATCAATAAAATTGTGGGAACTTCGTGAATCAATCAACACTATTACCTTTTTCTTCTTGATTTGTCCTTCTATCTTGATGGTTTGAGGAGTGGTAATTCCAGCCAATGCATTACAAGATATGGTTGGATTCATTTCTTCTTTATCTACGCTTTGTTCATGGAGTATATCCTCTTCTTTTGACCTTTCTTGCTCCTTTTCTTCTTCCTCTTCACAATCTATGTAGAATAATTTCTTCTCAGCACACTTATGACCTTTAGTGTATTTGCTATCACAACTGTAACAAAGCCCTTTTGCTCTTTTTTCTTCCAATTGTTGTGGTGTCAACCTTATAGGTTGTGGAAGACTAGGGGCAACAACACTCCCATCTTTATAGTTGTGAGTGGTATGCTTCCTGGTTGCCATAATTTTGCTTTCCATTTTTCTTGCTAACCTGAATGCCTTCTCTAATGAATCAGGTTCCCAAAGGCGAACATCATGTTGGATATTATCCTTTAAAGTCCCTATGAACACATCAATCCTATGATCCTCTGAAATATTTTTTACCCTTATGTTCAATTTTTGGAACTCCTCAATGTTCTCCATTATTGAATCCTTTTGTTTGAGACTTATCAATTGGCTAAAAAAATTGTTGCTTTTTGTATCCTCATAATGTGCTGTCAATTCTTCTGTAAAAATTGCCCAAGTGATAATTTGTTTAAGAGAGCAAAGCCATTGATACCATAAAAACTAATTTGGTTCCAAATATAAAGTTGCAATACGTACCTTTTGTGTGTTTTGCACGTTATTGAGATCGAAAAATTGCTCCGTCTATAATATCCATGTTGCGGGATCCTTGACATCAAACTTCCTCATATCAATTTTTGGAATATGGTGGGTCTTCGATCCAACATTAGAGTCTATGAAATCATGATTAACATTTCTTTTGTTCTCATCATGAGTTTCCTTTACTACCCTTTCACCATTAGTAAGCATTTCTTGTAGAGGCTTTGTTAAATCTGTCTTCAAATCTTCCACGTTTGTCTTCAAATCTATCTTTAAATCGTCCATCTTAGCTTCCACATCATTCATCTTAGCTTCTACGCCTTTCTTTAAACAATCTATATTAGCTTCTACGCCTTTCTTTAAACCATCCATCTTAGCTTCTACATCTTTCTTTAAACCATCCATCTTAGATTCTGTTCCTTTTTGTGCAAGTGACACTTGTTGTAATTGGTCTCGTAATTTTGATATATCATGTTTCATTTCTTCCTCTTCTTCATGAGTCATGCTAGAGCTTTCAGGTTGCTTACTAGGTGTTTGCATTTTCTTTCCTCTAGGCATCAATTATTGATAATAATGCTTTACTATGCCCTTTGAATTCCTTCAAACTAATTTTTCAAACCAAGCTTATGCAAAAATTAAAAGAAACTACACACCTTTTTTCACTTCGTAGGAGCTTGATATTGAATCTGATGTATATTTGTAATTTCAGATCATCCGGTTCTGAAATTGTGATCTGTGGTATCCCTCTGTGTACTCTTTCCAATGCCACTAGTCTGATCCAAATTGGGTTCTCCAGGGAAGAGTTATGACAAATCTCCCCTAGTGACCTGATTATAGACTAGTTCAGTAGAGACAAATTGTATGATGTACCACAAGTCACTGTTTCGACCTTTGGCTCTAAAAAATATCTACAAGAAACTACAGTCCGTCCTATTTCTATACCTACTTACAAAATTTCAATCCGATGCACAGAGAGAAAGTTATGACGATTTTCCCCAGGTCACCTGTTTGGAATGTAATTCAGGAGTCTACAGAAAGACCAACTTCCTCAGATCATATCTCCGCAATATAGTGCAGGAAGCTCTGAAATTCAGATCCGAGGTTTAGTGCGATTTCATTTCAAATGGGTTTTTTTTTAAATCTTTTGAAACATCGCAGAAAAAAGTTATGGCGAAAATGCCACGATGACCTATTTGGAGCAGCAAAACCCTAGAATCCAATGCTCTGATAGCAAATGTTATGAAACCAGCTCAAAAAAGATAGAAAAGATAGTTGAACGCCTTAGAATTCAGCCTCTTCGAGGGGACAACCTCCTTTAAATTAAAAAAATGAACAATTCCTAGATGATTCAAATGACAAAACCTCCTTTATATATATAGGAGTCTAAGGAGTCACAATATAACCTAGCCGACCTAACAATAATAATATAAAGCCACAAAGATAACAATAGAGGAATTCTATGGGGCATAGCAATAACAATATGGGGATAATAGGGGCAAAAAAATATTAATAAGGGATACAACTACAATAGTAATGGGGTAATCACTAGTATAATTTTTAGGGACCTAAAATAAGTATTCAAGCTGATACTGAATGTAGGCCTTTTCAGTAGTGGTTTGGAGCTAGTCAGCAAGACTCTGAAGTTTGTCAAAATTCAACCACAACTCATGGTCAACTCTAGCAGATAGATATTTTGAAGAAAGGGAATGAGATTCAAATTGAAGAGGTTTAGATATCACTTCAGAAATGCAAGACTCAGATTTTGACCTTGAAAGAGACAATTCTAACTGAATATCAAAAGGAAGCTGTTCAAAAGCAAATAGATTTTTAGGTAAAGAAGTTGTTCTTTTAATTTTTCGAACTGCACTTTTAGTGATAGGTAGCTTAAGTTTTCTGAGCAGTTTTTCAGGATCTTCAACAATAAAAGGTGGATTTGGGTCAGGATTTGACTTGGTATATCTTTTAGGAGCCAAAATTTTTTCACACCTTAAGATTGATGAAATTTGTAAAATCAACCTATCTTTAGATACTAGAAACTGTCAACTATAGAACCAATCCTCTTGAAAGCTCTAAAATATTTCCTAAGAATGATTTATCAATCATTTCCCCAACAATGGCACCAAAATGTTATCCTCTACAATTTCCTAGGCTGAGGAGGAGATCGAAAGGGGTAACATCGAACCACTTTCAGCTTAATAACTAGCCATACTAAGCTAGAGAGGGATCTCTCAAAGGATTTGTCAATGAATATATGTAAAGAGACAGGTTTTAGGCTAGATATATACGTTTTTTTTGAGTTCTTGCGAATTTAGGTTTTTTAGATTTGCTGGACTAGGGTTTCGAGTAGGTAATTAGGTCTAAGCTTCAAGTATGCAGAGACAAGTATAAATAGGAGCTAAATATCAGTGTGTTATGGAGTAATTGGATATTTTATGAATATAGTATAGATTTGTGAGGTTAAAATAAACTAATGAGCATGTGAAAGCATGAATCCATTAGCTTTAGAAGAAAGGAAACACAAGTATGAATTCTACATAAACAGAGCTTAACTTCAAGATTCCTGTCTATATAAGTGCAAGGAAATTCATAGGAAGAAGATAAAGCATTTAAACAAAGATGATATATCCATTAGAAACTGATAGAAAGAGAAAACAAACACCATAAACTCACTGAACTAGAGTTCCTGAAATATATCTGCAACTGCTCCTGTATTAGTTGAAGATAACATAAACATACAAGCCTTCTCCACAAAAGTCCAACCCCTCTATATGAATTATAAATAATACATATAGACTCAATTGAACCACTTCCCCACCTTCAGGAGTCTAATTCCTAGGTGATGGAACTGATTCTAAGATTCTCTCAACCAACAGGTGAGAGTGAGAAGGTTAGATACAAACACTTCTTGTAGACTTTGTTTTTGACTTTGCTTCCTTAATGAGGCCTATTAAACCATAAAAACAACCTATCATTTCTATTTATTCATGATTACATCATATAACCTCTAACTAACTTCAATTACATCAACAGTTTTGACTTTAACAAAGTCAAATTGAAAACTAGGAAATTTGTACAATGAAATTTAAATGAAAAACGCAGAAATTTGCAAAAGCGCAGTGCCGACCTTGAGCCCATTTTAAGGTGTCGTCCTAAGGTCCAAATGAAGATATGAAAGAAAGGTCAGCTATATTTTCAATTCTAGTTTCCAGAACACCTTGAATTTGTGAAAATGGCCCATGGGAAAGCTTTCAAAAATGCATTCTCCCAAGGTGTCTCCAGAAGTGCAGCGCTTGTTAGAAAGAGAGGCATAATGTTGATGTTTTAACACTTTTTCCTCTTTTTCTCAAAATTTGGGCCCTCTATGAAAAATATTATGAAATGGGTTTTGAGAGGATGCCATGGGCTTTCTAAAACTGCAAACCATTTTTCATTTGGATGCATGATGAAAAAGCACAGCGCCAAGGCATTGCACTTCCGTGACTAGCTAATTTTTTGAATTAGGCACAAAATAGCCAAAAAACCAAAACAATCTCAGAATTCCTCAAAAATTGGCCATAAGATGGAAAATGAGGTATTTTAGGCCCTAGTAGATGCTTTAGCAAGCATCTCTAAGTTATCGTTCTCATTTTGGTCTTTTAGAGTTTCTTTGAGCTTGTTTTTCGACTGTTTGACCTTGATGTTACAAATCATATTTCTGGTCTGGTAGTGATGTGCCATGTGCCTTATTAGTTGGTTATATCTATTGGCCTTATCAAGAATATTCTCCAAGTGGTCATTGACCTTGTCTAACCAATACTCCCTGTCCTCATTAATCTCTAAGGCAATCCTACCCTCCATATCTAGTTCTTCATCTAGCAAGATGTGTCTTTTCTCCTCTTTCAATGCCTTCTTGAGTCCTTTGGTCCTTGGCCTCTTTTTCTTGCTTTTTTTCTTTCAGTTTCCTCAGGTTCATTGGTCTCTAATACTACTTTGCCTTTGCCCTCTTGCTGCAACAATTTAGCTAGCTATTTCTCCATAATGAGTTGTCTAGCTTTTAGCGTACTATTTTTTTGTTCTAGGAATGGGATAACAAACCTTGCCCTTTCCATGTTGTACATGAGTTCTCTAATCTGAGAGTCTTTTTATTTGATAGTGTGTTGCATTTTTGAAGGCTCATATTCTGTTTCCAAGTCCACTAACTCAAAATCGTGCTCAATCAAGTCTTTATCCTATACTTGTGATCCCTTTTTTTTCTGATGTAGAAGGCTTGGCCCCTTTCTCAACATGAGAAGCAAACACAAGCCTTATTCCTCTTTGGTACATCATAGTCACCTTAGGTCTAGGTACTTTAGGAACCTCCACTGATTGACTTAATGATCCTACCTCCATCTGTTGTGTTGGCATGTTTGGATGCTGAAATGAAACATTAGTCTCATACCATTTCAAAGTTGTCTCCATGAAATAATCCCATGTCATGTTTTTCTCTAGAAGATGATGGAGAACTACAATCTTGATCAAAATATGATGAAAAAGACTAGGGTAGTGTTCTTTGTTTTTCACCTATACTTTCTCGGGCATTTTGACAAGGCTTCTACACAAATAATTTCACATGTTGAGAGGTTTTTGAGCCATGAAGTGCATTAGAAGTCGAATGTGATAGGCATACAATCTAGAAAACATTCGCTCACAGGTGAAAATTTTCATGACAACCATGATTAATGGAGCATACTTCTCCAACAGGTACCTAAATGGCATGATGTGTGTATGAGTTTCCCTATAGGGTGTTTGCAAGAAGGACCTCTAATGTTCAAGATCCAAATTCATGCCCTTAAACCAGTATTCTCCATGATCAGGTATCCTTGTAGCAAGTGAAATAGTAGCCATTGAAAATGTGAACTTAACCCCAGCTATGATAACACTTTCCCCTTTCAAATGAGTGGCAATCCAATCTATCAACTGTTCATGAAAACCTACTTCACACACCCTTTTGCAAAACTCTAGACAATCTACATCTTCAAAACACTGCTTGATGAAGGGTGATGTGTTGATTTCATTGCAATTGGTAGGTTCATGTCTGAGAATTTTGCCTCCTTTATGGTGTCTTTTCCTCTCTGGTGAGTAATCTCCCTCCATGATGATAGAAATCCTAGAACCAGGAAAATGGAAAAACAGTGAGGGATGAGTGAAAAGATGAAATGATGGGTATGAGGAGTGGAAATAATGGTAAGGAATTTCTAGGAGATTAATAGGGACAGTAAACAACTCATGAAACTTGAATGAGGTGAAATGAGGGAAAGGAATGCTTGGGATAAATGAAAAACAAATCTTCTAGGAAAACTGCCCAAATTGCTAGGAATGAGCTATGGTTTAGTTATAGGTGAGTTAATTTAATGATTTATAGTTGGTTTAGTGGGTCAAAATTTATTTTAAACATGTACAAAGGTGTGAGATGAAATATTTTCATGTTTAGAATATTAAAACTAGATTGACCATCATTTACCTTAGCTTATAGCATGACAATTTCACCTAAAATCCTAGATGAAGAAATATTGCATTTGAATTCATCTTGCTAAAGGAAAAAGGTAAGTAAAATGTTGTACTTACTTGTAGACAAGTTTAGATTAGCAAGAACTTAAATTGCAAGCTTCAATTTTGAGTCTGTGTGAATTTTGGAAGGTTTCAGGTTGCTCTAGCACAAGCACAACGCAATGTCTAGAAGTGTAGCACCAAAGCATAGTGCAACGCCAACCTCAGAAGTGCAGCGCAGTCTCTGGAAGCACAATTCCTGCAAATTTTTGCCAATTTTTCCTATAAACCCATGTTTTTTTCGCTAGTGGAGGGGAGAGCTCGATGAACAAAGGGAAATAGAATGCAAGTGAAGTGAGTTTGGGGCTTTTTGGGTTTTTATAGGCAAGTATGTTTCCCTTTTGAAAAGAAATGGGTCCCACATACCTTTTCAAAAACTGATTTTTCACCTTTAAGACTGAGCCACTTTGGAGAGCTGAAACCTGAGTTGCATTTCTACCTTTTGAACATTGAAACTTCTTCTCTTGGAACCTTTGAGACTAAAATCATGAAGAACTTGTGAAAACTCATCATGCTAATGTCAAATATCTGCTTGTCCTTATTCATTTAACACTGGATTTACACATAATGATGATGGACCTAGAAACACTAATGACTTAATGAAGACATGAGACTGAGTGGAATGGTAATGATGATGACTGATATAAAGAAAACATCCTTTTTATCATGATACCTTCATCTGAGTGAGGTAAGCGACCAACATGTATGATTTTTTCAAAAGAACGAAAGCATTCCTAGACAAACTAGCCAGTGACCAAACTTTACTCTGTAAACCTAGTGGCATGATACAATTTGAAATTGAGACTCTTGATAGACTTGGTAAAAGAATATTTGATCACTGGTGGAAGGCAGACAAGATTGACACTAACAGGCCCGATGAAGCTACATGGGAGATGGTTGGTCAGATGCGGGCTATGTATCCTTCTTTATTCGTTGGTTGAGAAAATGTTTTTGGTATATTCTTTAGTGTGATGTTTTAATAAATGTATATGGATGTAAATACCACCATGAGTTGTGTTATAAATCTCCAATAAGTGGTATGGGTGTCATGTCGTTATGGTTTTCATGTTGTTATGTTTCTCATCATGGTTTTCTTCTCAACAGGTTTGTCATTGTAAATACTATGATGAGCTAAGTTATAAAGCTCCATGGGTAGTATATTTTGTTTTCAGTGATATTGCTGGTTGTAGGTGTCATTGAACACCAAGGATGGTGTTCCCCAAAGGGGGAGGGTTATGTAAAAACCCTCGTGAATAATCCATGTAATAAAGTTAATAAAGGAAAAATAGTAACCATGGTCATAGGAGACATATTCCAAGCTGAATGTTGGACAAAAACATAGCAATGGGGATCACTTGTGATTAACTAATGGCTAAGGAAATTGGCAAAGGAAATGGAAAAGGTAAAGTGGAATTTATTGGCATTTATTGATGAAAATAATGGGAAATATGAGAAAAGGAAGGTAAAAGGTCACAGGTTGCATGTGAGGAGGAAAATGAAGGAAAATAATGGAAAATGAAGAAAATAGAGGCCTCATTAATAAAAAGGCTTATAAGGATCTATTTGCAAACCTTTTGTCAGGTTTAGCTTGGAGCTCTCTATTCTAATCTCTCTCTCTCTCATACTCTTGGACAATTAGAGTTTCTTGGAGCACTCTTGGAGGGGTGTGGAATACTTGGGATTTGGAGAAAGAAGGAAAAGGAAGAGAAGGAAAGCACAAGAGGACATCAAGATGAATAGCTACAATAGGTTTTTCTTGCAGGTAGTGAGTTGCATGTATGATTTCCTTGCTAGTTTTGGCATGCATGGCATGTGCATGTGGTTTTTTGGTTATCATATGTCATTGACATGGAGGAATTCCTAGATTAATGGTGGATTTGCTTATCCTTGCCATTTATTGGATAATCGTGATGTTGCGAGTGTATTTCCTTTTGTTTTCTGGTTGGTTCTCATGTTCCTTATGGCTGCGGATTGAGTTACTAGTTCCTGGAAGCCTTGGTTGGAAAAATGCTCTAGAATCCCTGTAACAACTTGGGTTGAGTTACTAGTCATGGAAGTATTGGTTGGAAAAATGCTTTGGAAGCCCTAATTGGACAAACTCTATGCAAGATTAACAATAGTTGTGGGTTGTGTTACTAGTCCTAGAAGCCCTGGTTGGAACAAATTCTCTCGAGCCCTGGACAACTTGGGTAGAGACAAATCTGGTGATGGTTAGTGATGTCTAGTCGCGAGGTGGAATAACTAGTTGATCATTGAGGTGGTTTAGCCTTTGGAAGCCATAGTTTGGTTTTGTTGGATGTGTTCCATGAGAGGCCGCATTCATTCTTCGAATATGGAATGGGATATACTAGCTAAAAGAGAGATTTGGTTCATCCTAGTCTATAGTCGGGTGGTTGATGGAAGTCCTGGAACTAGTTTCATTTTGCATATGTTAATAAGGGATTCTTTCCTCTTGTATTTTATTGGTAAATATACTTGATTTTATGTGGTCTTTATGGCTATTGTATCCTTGTTATTTCTGTTGGTTATATGTTGGTTATGAGAATGTTTTATGATAGTGATGATGTATGGATCTCATCATGTATTGGTTTGTAAATCAATGAACAATGAATATATGATCTAATAGACGATAATGCAACTAATGTGATAAGGCATCAATGCTTCCTAGTGATTCACTGATAAGTATGATATCCCTATGCTCAGATATGTTGTTATGAGTTGTAGAATGAATATTTGTGACATGTTTAACGAAATTCTTGTCATGGCTAGTAGGGGTCTAGTCAAGTATTTGTTTAAGTATTTACATTAGTTTCATTGTTTCAATGTTACTTTTCATTTCTATAAGTTTCATGAAGTTCTGGGCAGTGGCTTGAGTCCCGGCCCTGAAAAAGTCTCATAGAATATGGGGCTACTGGCTCTAAAATATCTTAAAATGTCCCCAGTTTCTTCATGCCCTTTCTGTCATAGTGACTAGAGGGTTCTAGTCGCATGCATTCCCATGTCATGGGAGTGACTGAGGCTCTACAGTAGTGAAATGTGAAGTTGTCTCAGGGGTTGATGACCTGGAAAGGTTGGTTGGCTCTTGGAGGTTCCGTGAAATGTGTAGAAGGTCAAATTGGTTGTATTGTGTTAGTTCCACTTCCTTAATTTACATGGGGAGTTGAATAAGATCATAGTAGCCTCTCGTCACATGTTTATCCCAATGTATTGGTTAACTTGGGTAAATGTGGGAGGAGGGTGTTACAAGTTGTTTAAAATATAGGAAATGAGTTGTAGCTTTATAGAGTCGACCTGGGTATGAATTGAACATCATAGATCTATGCCACCACCCCTAGAAATGAATTCCTTTTTGCAAACTTTATCCTAGATATGTGTAGATATGGAAGTTGTGGAGGTTGCTTACAATAACTGCATATTAGCTACATGAAACATGCTAGGAATACCATCATTATTAAAACAAACAATTCTTATTCATTGGATGAAATTTGAGCCTAAAATTTGTTTCCTAAGGAGAAATAATAATATAATAGTTACAATAATAAAATAGGAGTTATGAATTTTGGGGAGAAAAGAAGAAAACTTATTTTGTTGATTGTATTTTTGGCCTATCTCCTTATAGGTTTACTCAAATTTCAAGTGTAGACATTAGTTGGATGCATAATTAAATTCTGCATCTAATGAATATCCATTATGCATACTTATGAGAAGACCCAAATTGATAAAAATCGAATATAAAGTAAAAAAAGAACTTGATTCAACACATTTTTTAATGTATCTTCATTTTTTATCAACATGGATCTTATCAGAAGTATGCATAATGGGTACTTTTTGGATGTGGAATCCACATCCAACGAGTGACTACACTTGAAATTTCAGCAAATCTATAAGGAGATAAGCCAAAACTACAATTAAAAAAAATTAGTTTTGTTCTTTTCCCTCCAAAACATTTAAATATATCTCTTTTTAAATTTAAAGGATTTTGATTAGTTTACATATTATGTAATTGAACATTTCATGGGAACTTTTAGGCTGAAATTTTATCCAATATATAATTCACAAAAAACTAAAGGAAAATAATGATAATCATATACTTTAGCATTCATAAATTTATTGTGGCACATTCATGAAGAAACATCATAATCCAAGCGATAAACAAGAAAGAATTTTCCATAAAATGACTGAAAATGGTCTTTTGGAAAGGTGGAAAATATTACGATTTGGTGGTGTTGAAAATTCTTTCGTGAGACAAGAATTCAGATGCAAGTTGGTGTGGAAACATTTCAAAAATAATTTAAAACATTTTTAACAAATAAAAAACATAATTCATAGCAAAATTCTTCTCTATTTTGTGATCAACAATTGGCATTTTTTCTAATGCTGGATTGAATCCTCTAATGGCCATCCAATTGCTGGAAAAACATTCTTTTGGTAGTGCTTTAGCATACCTATGAGTGTCCATTATTGTGGTTATGATGGGTAGACTTATATTGGTCCATAATGCTTCTTCATTAGTGGGGTTGACGTATCATTCCTTGTGGTTGGAAAATTATAGTGTAATATTTATGATGTGAAGTATACTCAACTAATAGTTCCAATAGGCCCAAGTAAGATATAAATGCTAACCAAAAATCTCTATTAGAGGATCCAATAAAATTTACAAGCTAAGAATAATATGTCTACGTACATACTAGGGTTGGTCACTATTGTTGGAGCGTAACAATGGATTCTCCCTTCTTATCCATCTACAAAGTAAATACCTACATATTACAACTATGCTTTGCATAACACTTAGCCATATTTTATGCCTATTTTCAATCTTGGGATGAAATTCTCCTTTTGTGGTAATAATTACAAGATTTCCAAGTGTAAAGTCAATGTTAAAAATCTTGGGTTGTGTTGCAACTAAAACTCTCACCTAAGGGGATAAGTCCTAATCCTAATAGGAGGACCAAGAAACAAATATCATGGACACCACTGATCATCATCTTGGTCACAATGTTTCTCACTTTAAGGCTAATGAAGAGACACTCCTAACCTAAGGAGGGTTTTTCTAAGGGTCAAACTAAATAAGTTGTTTAGTAAAGAGGGGAAACACTTCTAGCCTAGCTAGACAACATTTCTTATCAATGACAATATCCACTCTAGAGGAGATAAAGTGGGATTTACTTGTGTGTTAACAGTGTGTAGATTAACTAAGTAAAAGGACAATATATTCTTATTTGGATTGTGCTTAAAAATGATATAAGTCTTTATGTAACAAATAATTCACAAAATGCATCACCAATATTTAATTGCACCAAGGGGAAACATTAAACCCATGACAAAACAAGGTAGATGACATTTTAAATTTGCACATCAAAAAACACGTTACTAGATCATAAACATGAAATCATGAAACCAATTCAAAGCTCAATGAAATTAAAGATGACAAAATTTCGACAAAACCCACACCATTCCACAATGCTTCTAATAATGATTTAGCTGAAGAGTGGGTGCAAGCTAATGATGTATCTGATGTAATAGTATCAATAGAAACCTAGAAAAACAACAATTCATTAAGTTGGAGGGATGATTTGAGGTATTTCTATGGTGAATTTGAATACAATGTAAAACGACGAAATGTAAGAAAATGAATTAGTTTTCTTATTTATTAAAATTGTGTGTAACTTTGTGAAATTGAAGTTTTCCCAATTGTGATATGTTATTTTTCATGCAAAATATAATGCATATATTTTGATTAGTTCTAACTTTGAATACCTAAATGATGAAATCTCACTACAAAATTGTGTAAAACTATAAGGAGCACATTGTTGATATCCATAGATATTTTTCCAAAAATTATAATCTATATATATTTTTTAGATTATGAAAAACATTGTATCCTTGAAATTACAAGGTATTCCATTAGTGTTGTGTAAATTGGTATTAACATTATTAAACACTATTGGTTTTTTCTTTCTCTCTCATTTTCTTTTTTTAATTGTAGATCTCAAGTTCTATTAGTGCACCATATAATTTGAAAAATGTTATAATAGAAATAAAAAGAGATAGGTCTCCTCATTGGAAGACAAAGTGGTTGGCACAATGGGATGTTATCCCCTCCATCGAATTTAAAATTCCATAGGGGGAATCTTTGGTCCATTATGGTAAGGCTCAAATAGTAGGATCCCCCATCCTCGTGGTTTCTTGGCTCTTGCTAAGTCATAAATTTCTGGTATATCTGGCTTATGGGTGGGTTGTTGGATATTCTTGCTAAGTTGTAAATTTCTTGAATATCTGTCTTATGAGTTGTTGGATATTCTCTTGGTGGGATTCCCCACCATCGTGGAGTCTCAGCTATTGCTAAGTATAAATTCCTTTTATATCTAGATTATGAATTGTTAGAGATTCTCTTGGTGGGCTGCCCCATCCTCGTGGAGTCTCGGCTCTTGCTAATTCATAAATTCATGGTATATCTAACATAGAAATTGTTAGATATTCTCTTGGTGGGCTCTCCAACTGTCGTGGAGTCTAGGCTTTTGCCGCGTCATTAATTCCTAGAATATTCTTGATATTATAATAATAACCACTAGATTTATTTTTAGGCCTCACCTAAATTACTCTATTAAATTATCAATTCCCCACACACAGATATATATATATATATATAAATATAAATATAAATATAAATATAAATATAAATATAAACATAATTTTATATATCTATATTTTCATGCAAAAATAAATTTATTCCGCATATATGTAAACTTTCTTATATTTCGATTCCAAATCACTAGACTTATCATCTCAAACTTATGATACCCAACACAATAATACTTACATTATATCCAACTCAATAACACTCACGTTAACTTTCTCACTCTAGCCATTGACCTACAATCATATCTGTAAAGTAGAATCATGTGAGCTTTCCTTTGGCATACTTGCAAATACAATAGCTTGATGATAGTATAGTCCATTCATGTATAAGGACATTGGCATTAAATATGCTTTTATTTCTTCTAAAAATAAAAGGAAATAATATATGAAATAAAATTTGATACCGTTTTTCTAAGTTGCTCGATATTATGTTTTAGATATGTATATCGTTTTTTTGTTTATTTGGCTAAATTGAAAACCATAAACAATATTTAAAAGTAATATCTAAATAATTATAACATTAAAATTTTAATGTTCTCACTATTAAAAATAAAAATATTTTAGCATTAAAATTATAATTTTTTTTCGGGCTTTTTCTGTTTTAAAATTAAGTGATTAATAAAAATAACAAAATAAAATTTAATTAATAATAAATATTTTAATATTAAATATAATATATTGAAAAAAAATAAAAATAAAATTTAATTAATAATAGATATTTTAATATTAAATATAATTTATTGGAAAAAAAATAATAAAGAAAATTTTATTATAAAAATAAAATAACTAATAAAATATTATAGGATTGAATGTGATCCAGAAAAATGAAAAAATATGATTAAATAATATTGTTTATATTAAAACACACACACATATATATATAAATTATAATTAAATTTATTAAAATATGTTTTTAATATAATGATAAGTCATTCAAACTGAAAATAATGTGAAAAAAATATAATTCATGAAAATAGAAATAACAGGAAAAAATAAAAAAGTTAAATAAAAAGGAAATTAAACAAAAAACAAAAAATTAGTAAGTAATAGAAATGTAAGTTACTAAACAAACTATAATAAGATCTCAACCAATCATCTTAGAAATAAATAAATTTCAATAATAATAAAAATTAATAAAAATTAAATTCCTAATGTTAAACCATGGATAAGCGTCATAAAAGTAATATCGAAATCATTTTAACATTAAAATTTTAATCTTCCCCTATTAAAAACAAAAACATTTTAGCATTAAAATTTTAATGTTTTTTTCCAGAGTTTTCGTTTTAAAGTTAAATGATTACGATTGAAAATAAAAGTAAAAAATAAAAATAAAATTAATTAATAACAGATATCTTAATATTGATTGAAAATAGTATACCTGCAGCTTAGTTTAAATATAACTTAATGAAACAAAAATATAAGAAAGACAAAGATTTCATCACAAAAATAAAACAACTAATAAAATATTATATTGTTAAATGCCATCACCAAAAACGAAAAAATATGATTAGATAATATTGTTTATATTAAAACACATATATCTATATGTGTGTGTGTTTTATTTTTATTAATATATATAATTGTCTATAACTAAATTGATTAAAATATGCTTTTAATGCAATAATAAGTCATTTGAATTGAAAATATTGTTGAAAAAAATATAATTCATGAAAATTGAAATAATAGAAAAAGAAAAGGAAAAAAAACAATTAAAAAAATAGTAACTAATAGAAATGGAAATTACTAAACAACCTATAATAAGACCTCAACCAATCATCTTACAAATAAATAAATTTCAATAATAAAAAAAAATATTAAAAATTGAATTCCTAATGTTAAACTATGGATAAGTGTCATAAATTTTTGGTCAAAGACAAACTAATAGAAAGTCAAAGCCAAAACTAAATGGTTATAACAAATTAAATAATATATTTTAATTTCTATTTTTTTGTAAGTTTGGTGGGACTATATAATCATCATGCCCAATATATCACCCCAATCATGGTAGGGAAATGAACCAGCGACTTCACACCAAGGTGTGCCTTAACAGAGCACCAGATAGTCGATCCAAGGCCCATCAAAAATATATTTTAATTATTAATTGATAATCAATATATATATATATATATATATATATATATATATATATATATATATATATATATATTCATAATTGTCCATTGTTAAGATGTTTTTTTTGTTTTTAACTTAAAACTTGAGGGGTATCTCTAGAAATTTGATTTAAACCTTTTTATTTTTAACTTTATTGAAACGTTCATAATACATATAGTCACTTATTAACTTGGTATTTTTTCATGTATTTTATAATTTTATAATTTAAATTTTGTCTTATCATGTTATTTTATGTTATATTATCTAAACATTTTGACTAAATAAAATTACATAATAATAATATTTAAAAATAATAATAATTATCAAGCCTTGAAGGTTCTCTCAATTGGTTGAATCTCGATCGTTAAAGAACCTTTGTTATTGAGGGGTCACATGTTCAATTCTCTTGAAACTCTCGAGGACCATATTTGTGGTTCAGCTAGTAGGAAAGTGGAGAGGTCACATGTTCAATTCTCTCAAAACTCTCAAGAACCATCTATGTGGTTCAGCTAGTAGGAAAGTAATCATGTCGAGTGAATCTATCTGGTACAAAGATTCCTTAGATGTAGTGGTCACCAATCTCTGGGGTCCATGAACCACAAGAATTACATAATAGAAATTATAACAAGATTTTGATTTCTTAGTGTTTAAAAGACATCTTTGAATGCATAAATGGATTCACACCCTCAAAAACCCCCCTAGACACTCACTCTTTGCAAATTAAACACTTTAAACTTATGATTGTTAAAATTCTGTATGAAATTTTGAAGAAAATTGACCTAAAAGAATGCTATGACAAGGGTGATTTTTCCTTTTAGTTAGACTCTCTCTCTCTCTCTCTCTCTCTCTCTCTCTAGCACATCTCCCCATAATGGGATCTATATTACTTAGAACCTTTTATTATTTTTTAATTTAGCCAACATGTAAATTTTTAGAAACAAATATTTACACCACTACAAAATTGCCCCATATTGGGATGTAAAGCACCTCTCAATGCAAAAATTAGGATTTAATGACACAATTGAAACACTCATTGTCTCAAATCACATTAAAAGTTGATCATGAACTCCTTGTTGCTCAAAATATGCTCATGTTCAATCATACATAGGTGTGTTTTGTTCAAATAATACTATTTATCAACACTTATTAAAATACAATGACAACATTTTCTAAATTGAAAAATACACTCGGAGTGTAATAAAGACGCAATTTGATAGACATTTTAAATATGGGAGATAACACAATAGTTTTATTATTGGAAACTACTTGATATGCCACAATTAGAAATATTAAAACCATAGAGGAGAAAATGGAAAAATAATGGAAATAACCGTTAAGATTATGTTTAAAGTTTGATTTGATCCATCCATTCGCCATTTTTTATGATAACATCTACCTCAAATTCATTATCACAAAATCCTATATACTATAAACCCCAATTTGAAAATAAATTTTAATATTAATATAAAAATAATACAACATAAACGTATCCCCACAGTGGGTGTTCATGAAAGAAGCTAACAAACATCATTTGGGAAGGGATTCATGAGAGGGCACGGATTACAAGGATGAGGATAATTTAAGGTGGTGGATTCACATGGTAATGAAGAATGAGGACATGGGAAAGGCGTGGGCCACAACTATACCCTTAGTGGTGTTCATGAAGCATCTAACAAACATCAAGTGAGAAGGGATTTGTGAGAGGGCATGGCTTACAAGGATGAGGCTCATGTAAGGTGGTGGATTTAGATGGTAATGAAGAATAGAGACATGGTAAAGGAATGGGCGACAACTATACCCAAGGACAAAGACATGCATGCATATCAAGTGGAGTTCGGATGATTGGTTATGTGCAAATTTATTTTTGTGAAGGGGCAATTTAAATAGCATGATTCATTGTCTAAAGCTCCATTTCAAAACTCTTCTCTCTGTGTTCATGCTCCTCATGGAAAGGAATTTTGAGGCTCATTTCTCTATGTTGGAATTTTGTTTGAAGGCACATCTCAAGATTAATCTCCTTCGGGTCAAATCTTCCCAACCATATCAATTCTTAGGAGTTTGTCATTCCTTTTGAAACCTAAATGGTCCAAACAACATGGAAATTAGGGTTGGTGAGGGTTCATGTCGTAACACAGGAATGAAGGTCCTTAATCCTTACTTTTCCCTCTTCATGTAGTTTATATCTTTAGTTTTTACTCTATATTCAGAGTTTTTAGGTTTATCAAGTTTTATTCCCACTATTCTTTGCATTTTTGTGGTTTAGGCTTGGAGTTTCCCTTCATGGCCTGGCTATCCTTAGCTCTCCTCTTGTTAATCCTTTGTAAATTTGACTAGGCATTTTTTTCTCAAGATTTCTCTTCCTTTGAATCTCGCTTTTTTCTATACCCTTCTCTCATGATGGCCCGTCTTCATAACTTTGACCCTCCTTGGTTTCTTTGTGCCAACTCTCCTCTTATGAGGCTCATTTCACTTAATCTCTCCCTTTCTCTTGACTGGTAACACACCCTTTTTACTCTGATTATCCTCGAGAACAACTCTCTCGTTGTCACTTTGTTATCCTCTAACATGTCTTGACTAAGATACCATGTAACCCATAGGGGAGGGAGATGAAATATAACCCTCTAAACCTCTAGGACTCAACATGAAGTAGAGAGGTCAATTTCCATTTATGCCCAACATTTTCATCCAACAATTAAGGTTGAGATACAAGATAACAATATCTGGACTGAAGAATATAGATTTATTATGGATGTTGATGTGGAGGATGGGGTGGGTGGATGGATTCTAAGCATTAGTAGAACTACAACCTAAAAGACTAGATACATGCAAACCATACATATCTACTGGGAACTTAAAACAATCCTCGGGTGAGTCCTAGTGGAGCACTAGGAGACTCATCAAGAGATTTTAATTTCTATTGACGAGTTTCAAAGAGAGACCAACAAGATTATGAGAAGACTCTCCCACCTGGAAAAAGGATTGATGACTTGGAATTCACCACCTTTAAAATAGATGAAGAGGACCCTGCAAACACTATTTAAGTGAACTCTCCATCCAAATAAATAATTTATCTCTTTATTTTTGTGATATTTTTTTTTTTTCTTGGCAAATGCTAATTCTATTAACTGTAAAACAAAGTAAAAATACAAGGGGGCGAGGCCTCGGGAATCATCCTCTGATGGCACTCAGAACAACATAAACTATCCCTTGTGAGGGAAGAACTAGATACATAAGCAAGAGAACAGATAATGCCACCAGGAATTAACCAAGGAAACATGAAGAGGAGGAGAAAACCGTCTGTCGAGAGCATATAACCAGAGCACGAGACCATTACATTGCTAAAAATTCTAGAGACCATTACAATGCTCAAAAATCCGGGAGAGTTTTACATTACTAAGTAACACAGTGAAAAGTAAGTCCACCTGCCTAAAGATAGCCGACCCGAGCTGCGTCCAAAACCGCTTGAACTTGATCCTGTTAGTCATCCGAAAAAGAAAAAGGAGAAGGCCCAGATGGCCTTAAAATGCATCGTCCTCATGCTGAGGTTCCTCCACCACCGAACAAACGTTATCCTTCCATGCATCCTCATGTCCAGCATCTTCCTCACCTGGGTGCCTCATCAGGGGGCACATGTCACTATCCATCTCTTCCTGAATCCTCGAGACAACAGTTTCTAGAGGCCGAGAGGCACTGGGAGCCTCGCTCTTCTCAAGCCTCTCCCCCTGATCTTTCGCCAAAATTTCCCCTGCATTGTCCTATCTATTGCTTTGACTGCTGACTCCTTGGAAAGCTTCCTGAGAAGGCTCAGACATTAGGCGCACCCGAATTGGGGGCGAAGCTTCTTCTTCAGAGAAGAGAATGGTGATATTGGCAGTGATTACAGGTCTATGCAAATTGCTCTGAAAAGTGAAATGAGTTGTTTGGAACCCATGATACGGAATTGGATTGTGAATAGGATCCACAGAGCTGGAAGCTGGTTGTCTTCCACGCCCTCCCCAACTTCCCTCGGAACGACTCCTCTTGCTGTGGCGCACCATGCTGAGGGGATTCCACAGAGGCCGAGACCGGAGGGTGATGAAACAATCTGGAAAACCGAAAGCAGAGCCCAGAGATAGGTTACACAACACAGGAACCAACTTAAGACATGGACGGCTAGACTGTAATTGCAGGGAGAGCAACGCAGGAAAAGTAGCAGGGGAAGTAGAAAGCTTGCTAAAGTTTCCAGAGACCAGACCACTAACTAAACGCCACATTTTCCCAAGCCAGAGATGAACAAGAAACAAAATACATAGAAAAAACTCACCTTTGTTTGCAAGGAACAACCAGCTTTCGAAACCCACTTCTGGCTTTAACCAGAGACATGAAGGCATGGCGCTTACAATAGTAATGAAATCCCTGGACGCCATGGATAAAATAACCAAAGCCATACCTTGAACGGGACAAGTAGTAAATACTGAGAGCATGCCAAATCTTCTGCTCTACAAATGATCCTTCAGGAACCGAGCGAACCACCTGAATATCACTCCCATCAACCAAATTAGCTTTTGGAGAATCACGCGGGTCTGCGTCTGGCAGTACCTAGCACCTCCATCTGTCCTTTGAACCATTATTACACATTGATTTCACCCGCATCCGGGTATTTTTGTGATATTATTTACCAGCAATAGGTATACCAATTGAAATACTTAGGATAATGCTTATATTTTTAGGATAATGTTGATAATGTTTGTAGTATTATGTTTATGTCCTAAAATATATACATGTATTATTAGAATAGTTTTATTTTCGATAGTAGACAATACACCATGCCAAAATTTTTATTAGTGTGGTTGGTTATGATAGACTAATAATAACAAATAATTTTAACGCAAAGTGATTTCCTAATAATTCAAATAATTGATGATTAAGAAAAAAATACAACACAAATATATTAATAAAATAATTGTGCCGAGATGTTGTAATGTAATATTATGTAAACATTTTGGCTTGTTAGAAATAAATCCAGTCTAGATCAATCTTAACTCTGGATCTACCAAAGATCAAGAGCAATACAATATATTTTCACTCTAATAGAGGTTTTCAACTCAAGAGATTTGATCCTTGTCGGCCTTGGTAGATGTGGACTTAAGATGGATCTAGTCTGGTTTAATTTCCCCTTTTGAATTGGTATATTAAACATGAAGGCCATGATTCAATACCACGTGTCAATTTTATTTTTATGGGGCTATTTTTATTTTTATTTTTACTTTTATTTATTTATTTTATTGTGACTGAGTTAAAATGTTTACATTGCACTACATTAATCGTTTAATTTAATTTAATTTTAATTTTTATTTATAGAACATTAAATTACATCAAGTTGCAACATCCCTAGCATATTAGGATGGAGAGAGTATTTTTGCACAATAAAAATAGAAATAAAAATTACCCTATGTTAAAATAAAAATAACTTCAAACTAAAATAATAAAAATAAAAATTCTACATCATTATTATTATTATTATTACTAAATTTTGTTGGATAGTTATAATCCCCCGATCGGGGTGTGAGTTGGAGGGAAATGCCATCATGGTAAATTAATGGGGGTCTCCTCGAGGTACAAACCCACCACCCTCCACATGATTGAGGCATATGGTGTGGTGGATACATGCATGCAAGGTATTAAGGTTCCCGCTGAAGGTGACAACGACATTGCGTTTTGGAAATTGTTAAGTTGCTTTGCAAGGGAAGTTGGTAATTGTGTAGTGTATGGTAAAGGATTTTTTGAAGGGTGGTGGTGTTGGGCTTTGTTGATCGACGCAGGAGCAGGCGATGTGGTGGTCTTGGCTTCTCCTTGTGCTAGTTAACGAGTATGTGGTATGCCATATTTTCTCTCCTCCATGCATCAGTTGAACTATTTGATGTTATTGGGATTGTATGGTTTTGAACCATCGGGGTTTCAAAGGAAGAGGGGCTCCATGCATCTTCATGTGTTTGTATGTCATCTGAAGTAGGTCCAATCGGCTGGTATTGTTTTTGTGTCTGTTGTTTTTGGTATTTTTCTATCCAGTGTTTATATTGGGAGCTTATCTTGGGGGCCCGTCTCTGGGATTACCTCATTTCTCAACCCAACATCAAAAGGGCTTGGGGAATGGTAGGTCTCAACTTTGTTTATGGATTATGTATTTTTGAATTTCCTTGGGGAAGGTTGAGGTTTTTCCTTTGGATGTATTGGAGCAGAGTTAATATATGTGGGTTTCGTCTCTATAGGTTCTATAGTCTCTGCCCCTGTGGGTGTTGTTTTTGACGTATTTTTGTGCCTCACCTCTAGTTTGGGAACATGGTTTGTTTATGTGGATTAAGATTATGTGTTTTCTCCATACCAATTATCGATTGTTATGTTAGCTAACTCTTGGAAATGGGGTTTACATGATCTATGTTCGAGTCGGTTAGTAAGGGATATCTGCAATGGAAGAGGAGGGGGGTGATCCCTCAGGTTCTATACTGGAAATTATTGGTTCATGTTTCTTGTATGGCATGTGTGTGGCATAGTAGTGTCTCTTGGAAGCTGGGAGCTTTTGGGCTCGGGCTACCACCTATGGAAGTAACTAGATTAGTTACAACTTCCATAACAAAGTGGGCGTAAGGAAATGGTTTCATCGGCAACAACGAAGGAAAGAAACCCATCCTCAAGGGGTCGCAGTAGAAGAACCGGGGGTGCCTCAGTGGCCAGGCATTGCAACTCCTCTAGGGGTAGAATGCAGGCCTGAAATCCAGTCTCCAACATTATAAATGATGTGGCTACAACCTATTATGAAGGCATGTCGAAAGAAATTCTAAAAATAATGGAAGAATGGGAAGCAGATCTGAACAGGCAGTCCAACAAAATGGAAGTCAACGCAGAAGACTGGTGAGATATTGTGTCAGACCCAAGGAACACCTGAGGCTACATGAATTAATTTAAACAAAATATGTTCTTGTATTTTTCTATAAAGAGTATCCTGGAAAAACTTTTGGACTGGATTTCTGTGGGTATGGCAGCGACAGTACATGATTATCCAAACTACAAATAAGAATTTCAGAAGCTCCAGTTACAGATGCAAAAGCAGGATGACCGTCTTCGTCATATTGAAGAACATCTTCCTTTATTCTCCCACAGGTATATCTCCGAGGATCCAATGCTAAGGACTTAGCTCCGGTGGAGTCTGCGTTCACTGATGGTGCATAGTAGCTTGATAGTTGGTCTCTCAATTTTCTTTTATAATCTGTATGCAGGAAGCATTTAGTTTTCAGTATGTTGATAGTTATGTTTTTAGGTATACAAAATTCAGGTAATGCAAAGACAATAAGAATTATTTAGCTTCGTTAGAAAGACTTGTTATTTTTTGTTACTAGATGAAATATCACGTTGTTAGGTGGCCAACAGACTTGGTTTTCCTCTAGGCAAGTTGAGGCCAGCTAACAATTTGTATGTGGATGTAACTTTATTTCATGTGAAATATAACCTATTTAAAAAGAGAGATTAATCCATGTTAACTCTCACCGTACAAAGTCTTTAGAGAGATGTAATCTCTTAAAATGCTTGATAAATCTGAAATTAAAATAAATCTAAACTAATTTAATTTTTAAATTAAAAAATTCAAATATTTCAACTAAATCTACCCAAATAATTTATATAATTTTTAATATATACACTTAAATCAATTTACCATTTCTTAAATTTCCTTAAATTCCACTTACATATTATGAACTTAAATTTACTTTAGTTTAAATTTCCAGATGGTCTTAAAATGGTTTATTAATTTATAAAAATTAGTACTTTAATATATATCATAATCTTTTATGATAAATTCCATTATATGTTGAGATGGTGATTATTATTTAGTAAGTTACAAATTCATGATAACATTTAATCAGATATCATTTTGGGATTCAACTGCGTTATGTAAGTCATTCACGTATGACCATTTCCATGAGAGGTAGTCATAACTAACTAATTTCTCATGATTTTTGAATAGTTCACTTAGCACTCATTGCATCGGGTGATGCTCACAGGGGTGAAGAAGTGGGATTGAAACTAGTGAAATGAATCACATAGCATCAATCATCACTTCTGGGGCTTGCACCTGGTAACCAGGACTTCCCGGGAGGTCACCGATCCCAGATCACCCCTGGCTCAAGTGCGCTTAACTGTGGAGTTTCCCCCACAATAAAGCCCACTTAGCTTGCTACCCCATTGGCAAAACCTTAGCAAGTATTGTGCCTCATGAACCATTCAAGTAGAGATCCCTTTACTCTTTTTGAATTTAATCATTTATATATGATTTTGGCTATCCCTCATTTTTTTGTTTACTTCCCATGGTTTATTTTACATAAACTACTAATTATTTAGAAATTATGTATAAACAAATTATTAATTTTTAGAATGAATATACAGATATTCCTTGCTGTAGGTATGATATTACACATTTAATTTTTCTTTGACTCTATATTAATTTGATTTTGACTAAAAAATTGAACTACTTATTCATACTTTAACATTTGGAATTCAATTTTTGTTACTTATTTGTATACTTATTATTTAAATTTATTTATTTGTAAATAACTTCAACTTATTCATACTTTAACATTTGGAATTCAAATTTTGTTACTTATTCATATTCTTATTATTTAAATTTATTTATTTGTGAAGCAATGGATGTTCTTTAGTAACTTCTATTTTTATATTGTTTTTTGTTTTTGGTCAAAAAGCTTTGATTTCTATTAAAACAAAAAAAATATAAAATTTTCATAATTTTTTTCAAAATTCATATTAAAACAAATTAAAAAAAATTCCAACTTTTTTAAAAATAAAATTTTGTCTTTTTTATTGGTTGTTGATAATTTTCATGTTGATGATGATGATGATGGTTAACGTCCACTGAGACCAATCTTTGGTCTATCAGACCTAAAGAAATGAATTATTTAGTTTGATTTAAGATTTTATTCCTATGCTCAAAAAGCTTGGAGAGAAGCCCCCCGAACTCACTGTAATTTTGACAACGTAAAAGGCTAGGAAGGTCAGTATTGCAACAAAGATTTTGAAACTGAGATCTAATGTGATTGTACGCGGGGCACTCTAAGAGGAAGTGATTTTCATCCTTGATGTTCGTATTCTCATAAAGATGGTAGAACCTTTCCATCCATGGTGTTTTAGGAACTGCCCAACGACCCGTTTCACTATGGAGCTCATGAGAGTTCATTCTAATTTTGGCTATATTAATTTTCTTATTTGAGCTAGTTAAAACAGAGAGATACTTTTGATATTCTAGGGTGGGGCTGATGACCTCCTTATAATATCTTAATTTTCTTTTAGTTGCTAAATCTTTCTCACACCACATTTTTTCTTTGAACTTAGAAGTAACAATATTTTTAATGTTATTAATGTTTTGCAATGCAAAATTCTTGTCGATCTCCCAATGGTTTAACCAGGCCCTGGTGTCTTTATACCAACCTCATTTGAGTCTTAGGTGGTTTTGGCTGGAATTTAAAGCTAGCTCAGGAAGTCTATGGTCTCCTATGTTATTGAGTTTGTGCTTGTACAACAAAAGCCTAGTCATAGCTAGGTTCTAGATAGGGGAAGGCCCAATTCTATAAGGAGAATAGGATAGGGTGTGTTGCTTTTAATTTTGAGGTTATACGTTATAAAACACTTCTGGATTTGCTCAATATTTGTCTAGGATTTTCTAGTGATGCTACAACCCCCAACTTCACATCCATATAAGATAACTGGAGTGACTAAATTTTCAAAGAGGATCTTCTTTCTATCCCACATTATGATGTTTGTCATTTTACAATTATTTTCAGGACCAAAATAAGCTTTCCATCCCCCATTAGTCCTTTTCTCAATGGTATAGTTCCAGTTGAGCTTGTGATGAATATCAATTCCTAGGTATTTGTAGGAATACACTTAATCCAAGTTACTATTGTCATACATAAAATTAGCGTAAGTGTCCTTCTTGGATTCGATAATCATAACTTTTTCTTGTCAGTGTTAACAATCATACCCATGGTAGAGAAGAAATCCTTAAGAAGTATAAGTTTCTTATCAAGATCAGATGTGCACCTTGCGAGAAGAACAATATCTTCGCCGTAGAGAAGAAGGGTGATGACTATCTCAGCTAAGATCGTGCTAGCACATCCTACTTCCTCTAAACTACCTTCTAGCTTGTCGATGTAAAAGCCAAATAGGGTATGGGAGAGGGGGAAACCTTGTTTAACTCTGATATTACACTTAATATCTTTCGACCACCCCTCGTTGCTCTTTAACTTGGCAATTACATTCTCGTATAACCTTATAGTGGCAGCTCTCAACTCAAAAGGAACCTTTCGCTCTTCTAATCTGTTCCAAAGGTTGTTTCTAGGAACCATATCGAAACCCTTTCTAAAGTCCATAAAACAACAAAAGAGATTGGATTTATCATTGAGGCATTCCTCCACAATGATCCTAAGCGTAACGAGCTAGTCTATTGTTGAGTTGCTTTCTAAAACCTGCTTGGCCTTTAGCCCGCTTACCTTCACTTTTAAGCCATATGCTCAACTTCCTTTCCAAAATAATACCATATCAATTCGCTAGGAGAGGGCTGATCATAATTGTCCGATAATTAGAGGGGTTATTTGTATCCCCACTTTTAAAAATAGGGATAATGAGGCTTTGAGTCCATGGTTTAGGGAACCCTTGCTTGACCGCTTGATTGAAAAGATTGTGAATATGGTGGATGAGGACAAGACCTCCAATTTTTAAGATTTCCACCTGGTAACCTTCAATGTCCTTAGCTTTCCCATTATCCAAGCAATTAACCCCAAAATCATTGTCTTCTAATGAGAAAAATTCTTTCGTTGTGAGCAGGGTTTCAAAGTTATCCATGACATTTGGAGATTCATAAAGCTTTTTAAGATAGGAATTCCAGTCGTGTAAAGCAATTTTATTATTATCTCTAGTTTTCCTAGTTAGAATCTGCCTCCAGAATTTCTTAGGAGCTACCTTAGAGAGGTGTAAGAGATTCTCTTGTCTTTTACGAATGTACTGCCTTTTTTTCCTTTTAGTTAGGGATTTGTATATTTTTATCTTTCCAATTTTAAGAGATTCATCAACAACTTCCTTAATTTATCTCCTCACACTTTTACAATCTTTATCATACCATGGGTTGGTTTTTCTATTTCTTTTATTACTTGAAACTTCAATTGAGAACTTGTTAATAGAATATGACAAGGTTGTAGTAAAATTATGATAGAGATCTTTTGTGTTGTCTATACTAGATAAAGGAAGCAAATTAGTTTTTATTTCATTTAGAAAGAGATATTTTTTATCTTTATCAAAGATTAGCTTCTTTTGTCTATAAGGATTATCTTCTATGGGATATCTATGCATGAAAAAATTGAGAGTTATAAGTAAAGGCCTATGATAAGAGTCAGGCTCGTGGTCGTTTAAGATGTCAAAATTTGTTATTTCATTGTATAGAGTGAGATTAGAGATAACATAGTCTACCACGCTGCTAACAAGCCCATGGATGCAGGTTATGTGGCTAGACTTGGGCCACTTCTTTAGATCGTTTCAAATTATGAGATCCTGAGCACACAAATCTTGACTAGCTCCGACCCAAAGAAATTCTCCTCGAGGTTTTCAGAGCTCCTTTTGTATTGGCTAGCCAGAGGAAGGTCATCGTGTAACCAAAGAGGATTAGGGTTGCAATGATTGCTTAGAAGAATAGCTCAGTTGCTTGAAGTTCGAGCATTAAAGTCACCCATTAAAAGGATATTGCCTTCATTCCTTAGGCTAGAAATATCATTCTCTAAAGCATTGTAAGGACTATTTTAATCTAGACTCATTTTCTTATAACAGTTAGAATTAATGGGGGGGGGGGGGGATAACAGATTGCTATGTAGGTCTTTTTATTATAAATGTCAGTAATTTCTATCCAACTATATTGGTTGTAAGGACCATTTTTATAAATCCTAGCATGGGGAGAGATGTTCTTCTTAATATAACAAGCTATATCCCCAATGCCTATACAGGAGGATTGCTTATTCCAGGTAGACCATAATGTAAAGCCATCTATGTTAGGGACCTTAGATTCTTCGTGCTCCCAAGTTTCAACAAGCAAAATAATATCAACATCATTCGAGATCCTACTAAGCTTGGGGCCTTTGCTCCATGGAAAGCCCCGAAAGTTCCAAGAAAGAATCTAGAGCATGTTGAATTGCTATTTATTATTATCTTTTTGGTTTCTATCTTGAATAACAACTTTTCTATTTCTGATTATTGCCCATTTGCCTTCCTTCCTAGCTTCCTTTACCTTTTGAACCTCCTTTCTCAATTCTGCTTGATCTTTTGGAATGAAATATTCATTTATAAATATTCTCGTTCCTTTTAGACTTGAGGTTTTACTAAGCATGTCATACTTATGGTCAGTAGAGCTCACCTTTATTCGGATTAGCCTTCTTTTATTCTCCGTTAGTTTTCCCAATCTTGTTGCTTCTGTGAGACACGTTGTTTCAATTTGTAATATGTTATGTAATTCTGTCTGGGCTATGGCTAAAGTATCCTCGTCTACCTCCTCTTTCAAACCGAAAATTATAAGGTTCAATTCCGTTTTGTTATGCTCATGGTCTAATTCTATCAATTTTTTCATTTCATCTTTAATTGGTTTGATATCTAATTTACCTGCCACACTATTTAGGGTGAGGCAGCTATTAACTTTTTCTTCTAGCTCTTTAATCATGTCCTTCATTTTAAGACTCTCTAAAGTATCAACATCTACTTGTTGGGATGTTTGCTTCATATCTTGGTTTTGTTTTTCTATAACTTGCAACCTAGTCTCCATTGCCTCCATCTTATTCTCCAATAGTTCTATTTTATTTTCTATTTATTTTTGGATCTTGTCTTCAAGAGATGTGAATTTATTTTCCAGCATGGCTGCTAACTCTATTTGTATCTTGGCTTCTCTTTCTTCTCTACGTTTCTCTAAAGACTCTATATACTCATAGAGGCTCTGTAGAGTAACTGTGCTAGGTCTACCTTTGGTAATTGTGTTGAATTATCCATACTTGAAAATATATGAGCATATATGTATTAGAAAAATATAAGGAATGTGTGCATCTGTTATCAGCAAGCTGGATCGCAGAGGCACGTGCCGCAGATTGCTTTTCTGTTACCATAGAGAGATCGTGAATTATTACCGCAGAGAGATCATAAATTAAGACCGAAGAGATCGTAAATTATTACTGCAGAGAGATCATAAATTATTACCGTAGATATATTGTAAATACATCACCCTAAAGAAGAAAAATTAAACCCATTTACCAAAAGAAGAAAAATTAAAAATAGTTAAATTAAAAATAACATTTTTCCTTATTAAACAAACTAATATCTATATATATATATATATACACTATTAGTTTTAATATTTTTTAAATATTTAAATTTATATTAATTTAAAATTATACTGTTTATTTTGTTATTATTATTAAATTAATTTTAAGTATATTAAATTATACATTTTATTTACCATTAAAGTATAAAAATTGTAAAACATTAAATTTTCAATTTATATGTAATTTTAATAAATATTTAATGAAACGTTTTTATTTAAAATTATCAATTACTTTTTACACAGGTACTAATTTTTTAAATTTCATAATATTTTTTTTTGTTATTTAACTTTTTAATTTTATATTTCTTTATTTTTTCTATTACTAGTGAAAGAGAGCCGACTCCCACTAGAAACAAAGCCTTCCATAGTCTTCCATTACTCAACCTGACTAGAAGCAAAGCAATAGGCACATACAAGTAATTTTCTATAAAGATTCGGGATCTAGCTCGCACCTTGATAACATCATTAGCAACATCCGTAGGAAACTTGGACAACTTGAGTTTCTCAATTTTAGATGTTTCTATCTTTAATGGATCACGAAAACCAAAGTTTGAAAAAAATTGTTTATTTTTATAAATAAATTTCTTTTATAATTTTTTTATTAAATTTTTTTTTTTTTCCGAAAATTCAATTTTTTTGGTTGAAATTCAAGGGTTTGGTGAAAACTTGAAGGTTAGCTCTACCTCTTACAGACAGAGGAAGAAAAAACAGAGGCTTATGATTTGGTGGGAGTAAACAACAAGGTGTGGTTGTTGAGGAAGATCTTCCTTTGACCCACCTTCCTTTTTCTACGAGTTCTGCGGTTCCTATGTTGGATGGACATTGGCTATTTACAGTGCTCTTCAATCTCCTCACGTGAGGATTCCAATTTTCAGATATTTCAATGAATGCATGCTTTAGTTATGCGCAAAGCTTTCAGTTTAGGAAACTAGGTTTAAGTTTCGTCAATTAGATTCCATATCTCAAAGTTTAATGATAACAATGTGTTGGATCCTTATTTCGTAACAAAATTGGATTTAGTTTGAATCAGCCACATCGGAATTTACTATTTAACGCCCAATTCACTGATGATGTTAATGTAAGGTGCAAGAATAGTTACATTTTGTGTGGCATCTGAACTTGATCATTATCTCTGCAAGGATGCATGCACTTATCATCGACAGCAATCTCTTTTATCCAAGAATTTTTACTTATTTTATTTTGTTTTGATTATTTTATTCTACAAAAACCTTCTGAAGACTATAAACTTTTGCGCATATTTAATCTATTAGATCACTAGATGCTTAATATTCATGCAAATCATATAGCTTGAAAATTGTCCAGCGAAATACTCTTAGTTGGGCCTTTCCAAAAGTTGCCCAATACCTGCTTGCACGCAGAAACAATTCAATGCACATTTCAAAGAGTATGGTGGATAGAATGTAGCAACAACTGCCACCTTCCACCGACTTGCATTTTAGATCAATTATTTTATTTCATGATCATAATTATGTTTTGATCGTTCTAGACCTGGGAACCAAATGCTGCAGAAAATCCATATTCAAAGGATGTCTCTGATGGGTCCATGGTACCATTGTACTTCATCAACAACCATGCATAAGTTCATCGCGTTCATGTTTCTTTTGATATTTTTCTCTCAATCCTTAATATATGGGGCCAGGCCATGAAGTGGGTACGAAAGGAATGCAATGCAATGCAGACACAGATGACCAAGAAGAACTCATTTGGGTCAATTCCGAGAAGCAAGATTTTGTTTTTCTGTGGTAGGGAGTAGTTAATTATAGTTTTCTGGACTTCAACGACTCTGGTAATATCTGTTTTTGGGTATTTTTTTAATAGTGTCTTTTAATGTAGATTCACAACGGTAATATGATATGCATTTTGTTTTGATTTTATTTTACGTCTGGAGTCGTTGAGAGAACGAATTTGATTAGGGAGGTTCCAGAATATTTTGGACATCCTATAAATATGACTTAAGTCAATTAAGTCAATTAAATGAAAAATGTTGAGAGAACAAATTTGATTCTGGAGGTTCCAGAATATTTTGGAAATCTTATAAATATGAGTTAAGTTAATTAAATAAAAAATGTATGTTGTTGATGTAATAGATTATATGAGTTAAGTCAATTAAATGGAAAATGTATGCGTTGATGTATTAGATTATATATGAAAATTTTATTTGTGTTTTAGTTTTAATTGTGGTTGAGATGTTATATCAATTATTTAGACCATTTAACTATAATGCTTAATTTATTTTAAAGATTTATTTAATGTATAAATATATAAAATTGTGTATAATAATAATACAGTTAAAATAATTTATAGAAAATACAACTTTAAGGCAAATGCTAGCTACACAATTGCATCTACCTTCTTATATTGCAAGTTTACATTTTTAAATTGATACAATATAAATAATAATAACTAAAAAAAATGGATTTCTAGACTAAAGGTACCAGTGATTAATAGTCTAAATTCTAATTTACTTATATCTAAACTAAGGACTAGGTATTAGCTGCTAAGTAGCACTTATTTAACTCAGATTGCTATTTTTTATGGTGAATAATGTTCCCATAAAATCTAAAACCAAATGAAAAAAATGACATCTAAATGTGCCAACCAGCCATTCATCTTACTAAGAAACAATTACTATTTTTTACTCCATCTATTTTTAGAATATATGTTGCTTACTCATTTAACGTTCGAAATACTTTGCAATAACTAATTCATACCCTGATAAATTGATGAAGAGGAATGTCCATTTATTTTTCTCTTTCGCCATTGTTTTAAGTTCACTCGCGGTATCCTAACATTAACAAACTAGAGAAAATTAGGTTGACAACATCTTAGTCGATGACCCTTAGCTATATATGGTAAGTTCTATAGCTTCTTAGTCTATGACTCTTAGTGCACCAACTAGCTCTCGAAGTCAGGTAATTTCTGTCTCAGGTAGTTAGCAACTTCGTCTCGTTTGTTTCATTCTTAAGATATTGCCCACATATCATGTGGATATTGCAACATATCACAAAGAAGCTCTGGAACGTATGAGGTAATATTTATGTTTAGAATGCTTTATGGAAAGAAATTTATCTATGTTTTATGTATTAATAAAGACTACTATGGTGTCTTTAAGATTTAAATGATTATTATTTTAAGTGGAGAAATTTATAATAAAATTAAAGGAAAATAAATTATGTTTTAGTGGTTGTAAATTTGAGTTCACTTTGTTTTTATTTTGCCAGGTCATTTTCTATCTTGCAAAAGTTAATTACACATTGCAAAGCTCTTTCTTTGTGAATATGATTCTTATTATTTCAAGGTCACTTATAGCTATCTCTCAAAATGGAGAATATTCCAATCCAAATATTGAGCCGTCACACCTCCTCGCCTTTAGTTTATCCATCACATTTAAGCTATGAGGTGGTGATGGGTTGTCATTAGACTAATAGATTACTACATAGGGATCCTTGCATGCATGCCATATGGTGTGACTATATCATATGACTCAACAAGAACATTAATGAGACACTCTAATGACAACAAATTATATTGGTATTGAGTTATGTTATAGATTATACATTCTAAACATTAAATGTGTAACAAGCCCACCCTTCCTAATCCTTAGCATAAAACTCATTAAGAGGAGGTGGATACTATGTTAACCCAAGATCCAAGGTGATGCTATGGAAATGGGGTCTAAAATTTTCGATCCTTTCAACTTACTCAAAATCTTAGTTTGACATCACCATTGTGTTCATCTTGTCAACAAGATTTCGATGATATAAAATTTTACCTCAATCTGACCTTCAGATCAAAGATGCGATCATTACAATTCTGGTGAATTAGATACTGCCACATCATCATTTTAGCTACTTGCCTATACCCCTTGGCTAGCCTCTCGGTGCCACCCGGAAATTGATTATTGGTTGCCAACTTGTTCATTGGTTTGGGTTTTGCAACCCCATGCTATTAAATCATTAATTAAAGATATATAAATATATAAAAAATCCTAACTTCAAAATATTAATTTTATTATTTTTCTTTTTAAATTTGAAAAAAAAATGAAAATTTCATTACAAAAAAATATTGCAAAGAAAATAAAATAAAAGCTTAACTATTAAAAAACAAAAATCTTAGGAAGAGGAAGAAGAAGATAACTTGAAAAAACGGTTAAAAAACCAACATGTAAAACAAATTGTGCATACTCAAAACATAAGAAAATTTAAAGTGCTAAAAATATGCTCACCCCCACCTCCCAAAAAAATAGTTGATGTTGCATTAACACTTTTCAAAACCGACAAGAGAATCACCAACATTTAAAAAATTAACTATACCTAATACATTAGAAAATTTAGAGTGTCAAAAATAAAACCCAAAAAAAACGTTGATGCTGTATCAACAATTTTCGAAGTTAGCATTAAAATCACCAACATTTAAAAAAATTACTCGTACCTAATACATTAGAAAATTTAGAGTGTCGAAAATAAAACCCCCAAAAAAACATTGATGCTGTATCAACACTTTTCGAAGTTAGCATTAAAATCACTAACATTTAAAAAAAAATGTTCATACTTAATACATAAGAAAATTTAAAGTGTTAAAAATATGCTCCAAGAAAAAAGTTGATGCTGCATCAACATTTTTCAAAATCAGGCACATGAAAATCATGACTTTCTGTGACTTCTAAAAAAACGAGAACTGATATAGTTCTTATTAAGTTGGTAACTTTGTTCGTAGTGTTTCATGGAATCCAAAGGGTTCGATTTGCATACCTTTCTTACCTGTGGAGCTACTTGATGGTACTTTGGAGCTAAAGACTATATTGTAGGTGTTGCATGAACGCTTGCTTCTTCATTTATGACTGCATGGAGATTTTCTTCTCATTTTTTACTGCATGGAGATCTACCTCCCATTTCTGACTGCATGGAGATCTGCTTGTCAGTTTTGACTGCATGGAGGTATAATTCTTCATTGTTGATGTATATTTATGGTAAAAATGAGGATGCGAAGGCCTCCTAATATTTTTCCTTCAATTTTTGATGTAAATGGTGGTTTTGTTGGGCCTTTGAAGGTTGTTGTAGGAAACATAGTTTCTTGTAGCAGTCACAAGGGATGCATAAACTCACAAATTCTTGTAGTTGTAACCACTATGGATAATTTATTGGAATCAAGTCAGAATGTTTTACATGTATACATGGTTAAAAATGAAAAATGTAAAGGTCAAATCATGGTTCCGGCGAGGAGGCAAGAAACTTGCCAATACAAAAATTTCAATTTTTGAAAGTGTTGGGATGTTGACTTTGCTTCATTAGATCGATGAGGATGATAATTAGAGACATGGTGGAGGCTTCATTTTCCTTATATAAAAAGAAAAGAAAAGTGAGATCTGAATTATTTTGTGAAGCAACCTTAAATTTATGGAATTTTCTATGCTTGTTCGGGCATTTTTTAAGTGTTCAAATCCTAGTTTTGACTCAGGGGATTGATGAGATATTAAATTATAATACTAGTGACACATTCCCTAAGCCAGATAGGTGAGAAAATGTTGTTGTAGAATTTTCCTAAAACACACTTGTAAATAAGACCATAGTAAAATTGTAGAGGTAATGAAAAGTAATGGAAGCCACTTTTTGACACTTGGAGGTGGTGTAGGAATTTTTTTTGAAACTATGGGTGCATTCATCCCCTTAAAAAGTCAAAACAATGTGTGATTTGTAGCTTTTTTCCGAGATAGATAGTTTCTTGTAGCATTTTAGGAGTTTCTTGTAGCATTTCATTGAAATGATCCAAATGTGCTAAAAATGGATGAGAATGAGTGAGAAATGACACGAGGATGTATTATGAGGATGTCAAGCACTAGTAGAAAATGAGAAATTAGTGACTAGGTGACTAAAAAAGTTAGTCACCACAACTTTTCCAAGTGAAATAGTACCAAAAATGAGTAGTCTTAAGTGACCAAACTAAAAACGACTAACATAAATCACTAATTTAGTCATGGGTTAAAATATGTGACTAACTAATAAGTAATACAACTAAAAATGACTAACATGAATGACTAATTTAGTCTAAGAACAAAAATACAACTACCTAACAAGTACTACAATAATATGAATTAGTTTTTTATGTTAGTCATCTTAGTTGTTTCAAGCAATCTAAACTTACAACTGATAGGGGATTGAAAGGTTGTTAAAGATTGGTTGAAAGGTTATCCTTCCTTAAACACTTCTTCATCCTCACATGGTGTATAGGTGAGCCAAATTTGTATTATTTATATCTAATAATTTGTAATTAAAAAAATAATTTTAATAAAAAAATTATTTTGTGTATTTTTAAAAAATCTATTCATTGACTCTAATTGGATCTAGTTCCAATTTGAATTTAACTTGAAGAG
Organism: Pinus tabuliformis; assembly: GCA_031772625.1. NCBI lineage: Eukaryota > Viridiplantae > Streptophyta > Pinopsida > Pinales > Pinaceae > Pinus > Pinus tabuliformis. Next base: position 1,006,016,257 of record CM062819.1, read on the forward strand.
AAATTTTAATTTTTAAGACTATAATATAAAATAAAAACTACTTTCATTTCATATTAGCCAACCTAGATCCATATTAACCCCAGATCTATCAAGCGCTGAGAGGGATCCAATCTCTCGAGGTGCAAACATTTTTTTCCTAATGCAAAACTTGAGGAAGTGTTTGCAGCTTAAGAGATTGGATCCCTCTCGACACTTGATAGTTATATGGATCTAGGTTTGTTATATAATACTATATAATATCTATATTTGTATTTTTGTCTCTTTGTTATTCCCTCTCTCTATCTCACCCCCCAAACATACGAACACTCTCTCTCCCTCTCTTCCCCTTCTCTCCCTATCTCTATCCTCTCCTTTTCTTTCTCTTCCCTCCTCTCCTCTCTCCCTCTTTCCCTCACTCTCTCTCCATCTCTCCCTTCTCACTCCTCTCTCTCTCCACCTATATCTCTCTATGTATTTGTTCTTTTGTCCCTCTCTCTCCCACTCCAACTCCATCTCTCTCTCTCTCTTCCTTCCTCTCACTCTCTCTCTCTCCCACCTCTCTCTCCCCCCATCACTCTCTATTTGCCCTCCAAATTTTTTATTATCTCCCTCCCTCTCTCTACCCCCTCCCCAACTCTTTCTTAAGATTGATCACATTGTATTGTGATTACGAAATTATCTAAATTGAAAAAACTTAATTGGTTTTGAAATATTAAACCTATATTTTGGATCAATCATTTCAAAGAAAATGAAATGATGAAAAACTTTAAAAAATCATGCACTATATTTAATCATTACAATTAGTCAATTTGCTTGCTCTCATCCCTTGGATCCTTAGATAAGATGGATCTATGCCAGTCCTATATATATATATATATATATATATATATATATATATATATATATATATATATAAAGAATCGGCATATATCCATATTAGCTTAAATTTATTAAAACCTTAATTTAATTTCTATGGGAATATTTTTAGTATTGGTGAGGATAGAGGGTCCATGGTATTGGCCCATGGTATTGTAACAAAGCCGATTTACAAGTTAATATCTACGGTAAAGTGAGGGTGAATATCCATGATTAATAATCTTGTGATATTGTTATAAAATATTTTGATTGTGAAATAATTTATGTTTTTTGGGCATGTGGTATTGATAATCCATGGTATTGACCCATGGTATTGTAACAAAGGCTATTTTTTACAAGTTAATAAATATCCACGGTTAAGAATATTGTCATATTTTTATAAGTATTTTGGTTGTGAAATAAGTTATCGTTTTTGGACTTGTAGTATTGATAAGCCATGGTATTGGCCCATGGTATTGTAACAAAGCCTATTCACAAGTTAATAACATAATCAAAATATAACAAATTGAATTTTATTATTTTTATTAATTTAACTTTTTATTATTAATTGAGGCCATATTTAAATATTTACACTCATCCCAATATCAGTTTTAACTTCGTATTCTTCTTTTCAATTTAGCGTCTTATGCAAAAATAACAAATTCTTATTAAAAATAAATCATTTAACCCAATTGAAATTTATATATTTTATTTTATATTATAAATATTTATTATATTTTTTCCATTATAAATATTTCTTTTCTTTTTCATTTCCAGTTTAGCGTTGGCTTCAAATAAAATATTTAAAAATTACAACATCAAACTGTAGCACTTCATTTTTTCTGCTAGAAGAAGGAAGACCATCAACGTGATCTATGGATTTCATGGGATTAAAACCCTAGATCGAGTTTGCATGGGAAACACCTTAGGAGAGCATCAACGATTAGATGGAGGAAGGGTAAGGTCATTGGGCATGGAGATTTTGGCCATTTGTTCATACCCAGAATAAAATATTTACAAATTACAACATCAAATTGTAGCACTTCATTTTTTTCCTGCTAGAAGAAGGAAGACCATCAACGTGATCTATGGATTTCATGGGATTAAAACCCTAGATGGAGTTTGCATGGGAAACACCTTAGGAGAGCATCAATGATTAGATGGAGGAAGGGCAAGGTCATTGGGCGTGGAGATTTTGGCCATTTGTACATGGGTATGAATTTGGACTCTGGAGAGTTCTTCCTTTTTACTAAAGATTATTTTTGTTCTTATGGGTAAATAATTTCGAGGGTTTATATGATCAAAGCATAAATTTCATATAGAGTTGAGGGTTTAATGATTATGATAATACAAATCTTGATTGCGGCCAACAATTCATCAAAAGACAATGGACAAGTAAGAATTTTTCATGTCCTTATTGTACAAAGAGTTTAATGATTATGATAATGCAGATCTTGATCGCGGCCAACAATTCATCAAAAGGTAATGGACAAGTAATAATTTTGCATGTCCTTATTGTACATATCAGTTCAATCCTCCCTAATTTTTCTAGGGTCAGAATGCATGAAATTTTATTTTTATCTTTTCACTGTTTTTGTTAGTGGTTGATCGTTTGTGTAATGGACTCTACCATGCCCAAATTCAAAGGGCTCGAGTGATGCAAGAAATTTTTCTGGTAGGATGCAAATACTAGACCTTCCTCAAACTTTGTTACATGAAATTAAAATTTCTTGTCATCATGAACATAAAATTTTTTCCATTTCATTCTTAGATTCTGATCTCAATGCCTACAATTTTAAACCACGTTACTACATTGTTAAGTAGAATATACTTAGATCCATTAAACCTTACAACTCTCCAAAGCTTAGGTTAATTTCAACTAAAAAGAAGGAACTTGAATGTATTTTTCAATTTAGACTCAATGCCTACATACAATGATTAAAATAGAAGAACCCAAATGGTCTAATAACTTTTACCCACCCATCAATTTCCAAGACCTTTGCTATTATTTTGAACTTAAACAGAGAGAGTAGAAGAAGAAGAGGAGCCTGGATTAGGTGGAACCTGACCTGCTTAATAATTTTCAAAATATGGGCAATGCCCTTGACTAGAAGAATAGATTGACCAACATTATTGTAGATGTTGTTTTTGACATTCTTTTCATTGTTATCATGCATAGGTAGACTCTGTAGGAAATTGACGTTATCTTTTGTTCATTATAAGAGGTAATTCAGGAGTATCTAATCTAGTTAGGAAGTAGCTTGGCAGGGTTGTTCCTCCTGCTGATAACTATTATGTTGCATTGTATTTTTTTTAGTGATATCTCCTTCTATTAAATCCCCAAGCACACTTTGTCACCCATGGAAGTATTTCCTTATTTCAAGATGAATGAGATGGAGACCAGGTAGTTTGAGAGGACCCTTATTGTTGTAGATGAGAGGATTTCTATGAGGTGAGAGGAGTTTTGTGACATATATTGAAGGATGCATTACACCATTTTATGACACCAATAATCTCCATGCCACAGTAATGGATCTCTATTGCATCGAGGGAGAAACAATAAAGTATTCCACTGTAAAAGAATTGGTATGTGGGAGACAAGGAATGTAGACGTGGGATTTATAATTTTATTACGAAAAGAGGTTTGTGCGATGGAGACAAATCAAGGATTTTGTCGACCTGAGTAGATACTGGTTCAACAATCACCTAGAAATACTTAACCATTGTTTTGAAAGGCGATTATGCAATTGGAGATTTCTTTTTTGTTGCCTTGAAAAATAACTATCAGTGGGTGGGGGGACGGAGATGATCCATATAGGGAAGAATTGTAGGAGTAGGATTATTTCTAAAATAAATATTTATATATATATATATATATATATATATATATATATCAAGTCAAGGAACTACTACAGAGGATTGGTGCAGGTGCAACCAAATTATCATAATGCAAGGAATTTTTCATAGTGTGATTCTATGCTCATCGGTGACCAAGCCGCAGCAAATACTTATTGTTACATTCAGGTACAATTTGAGTTGTATTCTAAATTCTCTAATTTCATTTATTGATAGTCCTTCTTTTGTCCTTGTCTCTCTTAATTTCATCGTGGTAGGATTGGAATGGGTTAAAAAATCAAGGATATCATTGAGTAAAATAGACATCGACATGTCACTACATGTCATTGTGCATACTCTTTGTTTTTTGTACAATTAGAAGTGAGAAATATGATGTGTGCACAACTAACACTAGTAGAAAATGAGAAATTAGTGACTATGTGACTAAAAAATTTAGTCACTATAATTTTTACTAGTGAAATACTACCAATAATGGGTAATCTTAAGTGACCCAACTAAAAACGACTAACATAAATGACTAATTTAGTCCCAGGTTAAAATATATGATTAACAAATAAGTGGTACAACTAAAAATGACTAATTTAGTCTAGGAACAAAAATATGACTACCTAACAAGTAATACAACAAAAGAGGCCATTGGTGAGGGTCATGCCTATGATGAACCTTTAAGGTTCATCACCAATGTTGGATATGGTGACGGTCCTTAAAAAAATGTTGTTGTAAGTGCATATAGTGACAATCCTTTGAGGTTTATCACCAAAGCCATTTTCAATGACACTTTTGGTGAGGTTTCTTAAAGGCCCATCACTAATTCTCTCTTTGGTGACACTTCTAGGGATGATCTTTTATTGACCCTCACCAATGCTCTTTTTGATTACTTTTGGCGATGATCATCATTGGTCATTCCATTGAGTTTTTGATGATGCTATGTGATTGTTGCTATATTTTTTGTCCAAAGATAATGATTTAAGACCAATTTGATGGAGTTTTTTTCATTATGTTTCAAAAGCCATAGTGGTTAGATTCAATCAATTTGTTAAGAATTAATTAGTGTGCATCATTTCCCTCAAGCAATGGGGATACAATTTTCTTATGAGTCAATACATGATTTACCTCTATTAGGCTTATTATCTAGAAAATTCCCTTAGATGAAGTTCCATTAGTGTGTGTAGGAACCATATTATTTAATACATAATCAAGCTTAGTGAATTTTATTAATGAGAGATACCTAACACTCCTGGCACACCTTGACATGCTTTGGCGCACACTAACATTCCTTGGCACCTCGCATGTCTTGGAACATCATTGTACCTAGAACATCTTTCCATGACTTGGATTCCCAAGCACAGGTTGGCATGCCATAGCATAACATAGCACTCCCCTAACATGTCTTGGCATGCCCTGTAGTCCCTAGCGTTCCCTGAAACACCTTGTCATGCATTGACATACAATAGCACTTAGCATGCATTAGCACTTCGCATGTATAGGAACTTGTTGTTACTGTGCCTAGCATCCTCCTTTTGAAAAAGGTAAAGTCATGATTTATTAACCCTCTTATGTGTTTATTTACTTGCATTTTAGCTTGGTTCTCCATTATGTTTCATTGAAACTCCTTGACATATGTTGGCACAACCTCACACCCTACATATCTTGCATGCCTTAGCACTATTTGGCACATGTTAGCACACTCTGGAACTTCTTGAAATGCCCTAGTAATCCCTAGCATGCCTTACCACTACTTAACATACCTTGTAACTGAACCCTCCTTCACACACCTAACACTCGTTGACACTCCTTGGAACACCCTCATATCCATTCATTTCCATGTCTTTTGACCTAATACTCCCTTGTGTTACCCTAATACTCTCTAACACTTTGTGGTATACTGCATTGACACTCTTCGACCCACCTTAGCACTCTTTGACGTGCCATGCCACTCCATAACATGTGTAACACTCCCTGACACACATCTGCACTTGGCACATGTTGGCACTTGGCAAGTCTTAACATGTCTGACATGTGTTGAGATGCCTTGGTATATGTTCTTTGACATTCTTTGGCATGGTTTAGCATGATTTAAGACTAAATTTATATGAGATCAATTATTGGAAAGTAGGAGATAAATAACATAGGAAGGTTTGGCATTTAGAATGCACTAACACTTTTCACTAAGCACGTATTGGCACCTGCACCACTACAAAAAAGGCCTTTAAGGGTGGAGTGTCTTGCGACAGTCTTTCCAAAACCACCTCTAAATGTGTTTTGAGGGATTTAGGTGCAGTTTTTGAAACCTCCCCCCCGAAAGTCATGAAAAATTGAATTTTTTTGGGGGGTTTTCTAACAACTCCCTCTAAAAGTGTTTTATCATGAATTTTGGAGGGACATTTTAATTATTTCCCTAAATGTATTTTTCATTACTCCTCCATAATATTTTAAATTATCATCAGAATGCTTCAATTAAATTGCATTCATCATGTGCAATACATGCAAAAAATTACATCATTAACAACACCATCATCACAATACACAATTTGCATGGAACAAACCTTCAACCCTATACTTTTATTAAACAATGTAAAAGTTTTTTACATGAGGGTACAATGCAAAGGCTTAACCCTTAATACAACAAATAAGGCAACATAACTTTTACTTGCCTAGAAACCTATCAACTCGCTTGGCTTAACTGAACTAATATTAGGTTGTCTATACCTTACTTGTGGCTCCCTTTAGTTCCTTCTCTACTCACTCGGTTCGTCGGCCAAGTTAAAACTTACCAGAGCTCCCTTTCTATTAGTTTTTCTACCTTAGCTCATCTTTGCCTCTTGCTTGCCTGCTTCGCTTCACCTTACGACTTTCCCACTTGTCCCTTAACTTGTATATTTGACACGTTGTTATTCTTCCCATCCATAATGTGTGTCCTTTATATATATGCGACTTCACCCATTTCAGTTATCTTATGCCTTGTGACCCTTCCAATCAGTTGCGTCATATTGTCTATATGAGCATATCTTTCACAAAGCTACTTATGTTTAGGGGCACCTGCAATGTTCAACTCGTTCCATGTTCATCAACCCTTGTCATTCAAAACATACCAACCTCACCTTGCATTAGATCCATTGGAACTCTGGATAACACGTTCCAACTCGTTGTTGGCGGTTCACTCCTCAGTTGTGACACACCGTTGTGGCACCCATGACACCAAGCTCATGTGCGCTCTCACCCACTTTGGGTTGTCATAGCTTGGGAAATATGGGATGGTTGGTTGTGTCACACCCTTCATGGCTTCCATTCACCAAACAATCCTTGTGCAAAACCAATGTGCCCAAGTGGAAACTCCAAATCTTGTTTTTTTCCATCATCTTGGTTTCATTGACGCTGTGGCCCACGGCTCAACCCTCTACCAAATCCTCAATAACATTGGATTATTTGTGACATAAACATCACAAATGGTTTAATGAGGATGTCATCTTGCCTTGATTAAAGGCACACCCAATTTAGGCCCTAGAAACAACCCTCGTCAATTTTAAACTTTTCTCACTAATGAAATTTTCCTCACCATTTTATCATTAAATCAGACTTTTCCTATAATAATAATATTCTTACTTTTTACGTTTAAATCCATCCCTTTACTTAAATTTATAGTAACATTAATTTACCATTAAACATTTATGAAAATAAAATTCATCTAAATTCCCACTAAATTTATATCTCTATATAATTATTTTTTACCGCATTTGTTTGAAATAGTCTTTCACTCTCAATGAAACAATCTAAATAGAAAAAAAACAAATAAAATACCAAAGCTTCATCGAACCAAAATCTCCCACCATGACATAAATTTTATCTCCCCAAAACTGTCAAACTAGTTCCAATTTTCAAAGCTCGATTTTGGATGATGTTGAGGTGATTGGTAGTGCTTTTAAATCCCCAATTCATTTTTTTCTACTTTTCCAAACCCAAAAATATTACTGTTCTATTTTTTCTGATAAATATTAAACTCAAAATCCATATATCCACATTTTTGTGGAAAATACACAATGGAACTGCTAATGAATTTAATGGGAGATGTTTTTTGCAAATAACATCATACACTAGAAAGTATCCACAAAAGAATTGGAGGCTTAAGATACTGTATGAGGTGCAAGCAAGTTCAAATTTGAAAATTAGAAATATTCAAAAAGCTATGGCACTGAAGATAGCCAAAGCATGCCAATCAACTAGTAAGGGCAAGTCTGGATCATCTGATTCCTCAACATTCATGGTAATGTATACAATTATTCTTAATCAATCATTATTACATATTCTAGCATTTATAGATGTGTAGGATTTTATCGAAAAACAAGACCATATGTTGGGGGTTTGCAGTGCAAACAATCATCTAATCAATGATCGGAGTTTTACGGCTGTTGTGTAGATAGATGTTATGCTTAATAACTGTCCAAGATGCTTGTTCAGAATCTTGTGCCTGCATGCATGCAAGATTTTTTGATTCTATGGGCATTCCATTCGAGTCCCCTTCTTCGCAAGAGACATCTGATATATTTAATTCTACATTTAATTTATTTTTACTATCTCTCTCTTGTTGTTCTACTTCAACTTCATCTAGATCATACATTGTTCTCTTTCCATTACCTGATGTTGCAATAATACCCCTCATCTTAGCATAAAACTGTACATCTTTTGTCTTATTGTTTCCTACCATAACGTAGTTGTGAAGGTGGAAATGTACCAAGGTAATCATTTCCTTGTCTGTTGGCTGAAAGAATGCATGCTTAATATTCTTATATGCAATATCTACTCTCTCTTCCTTCTTCATGGTTGAGTAACGAAAACCAAGCCACTGACCTTCTAATGTTCCAGTCATCTTTCTTCCTCTACCACCAAATGAAAGGTTGAACCAATAAAACTAATGAGTTTATAGGCTTTGTTTTTTAAAACTACATCTTTTTTTGAGATACCAGTAAAACTCTTTTAGACTTAATAGATTATTTTGATGAAACATGGCCGCTCGGAGCTTTAACCAACTGCACGACTTGGTTAACATGCCTTGTATCTTTTAAACGAAATAGATTCCTTTTATATAGATATCATTCAAATTGAATATGGCCCCAGGTATATTAAAAATAACATGAATACAAGAGCTGCCACCATCTTCTTGGCTTGTAACACTTTTAATAGTGGAAATATGAAATGGGACCATTAAGCCATACGTTGGTAGTAAAACTGCCTCATTCTTGTGATCAATTTGAATTATCAAGTATCTTAAAAAAGGAATGTCTTCCACATTTTTGTAGGCAACCAAATCATAAGTAGCCTTAGAAGAACCATGTCCATAATTTGATCTAGGACCCCCACAACAAAACTTCTCATAGTCTCCTCATTCTTCTATTGAGCAAGTCCAACTTGATGCTTCCCATGGACCTCATCTATCATATCTTGCTTATCAGATCTCAGAATTATCTTAGTAGCTCTAGGCTCCATTCCATTTGCTTCAACTGTGGGCTTTAGAAAATTCTGTGGCTCTTCTTTATGACCATATGAGAACAGGACATCAGGAAAAGATTTAGAGCACATTGTAGTAAAAAATTCTAGCCCTTTCTCTGTAACAATAACAGTATCAGAGAGCAAGACATAGAATATTTTATTATCTTTGCCTCATCCTTCCGAGAAAACAACTCTAAAAATCCACCACCAATATCAACTAGATGAAATCCTATATCCTTCAATACTTCTCCCCAATTTTCCAAAAGTGGTGCTTCTGGAGGCTCTTTTGCAATCCAACCAACATCTAGAGGATCCACAATGCATTGTGTCTGAACTACTTGGAACTTTTCCTACATCTCGTAACTTCCATCATTATTCTTTGGATTTACACTGAAAAAGATATTAATACCAAAGGACTTTGAAGAGATATTTTTCAAATCTTCAAGCAAGGATGCATTCTCTTGGATACACAGAAATGAATTCTTCCATCCATAAACATCATAATGGTCTTTGGAAATTTGTACCCATAGTCTCAGAAAAACAAATTTACCATGTTTTATTATCGTGCTTTCTGAAAGGGAACCATCATGAGTCGCAACAGAACTTTAAGAAAATTAGAATGCTGTAGTTTCATGGAAAGAGAGAGTTGGTAACTGATAACCATCTAACTTTTGATATTTTGTTGAATATTTTAAAGACTCTCGCTCAGAAACTATAAATCCATTAAAGAGGAACGAAACAATGAGTTTGAACCTAAATTAGTAGGTCCCGTTGATATTTGTACAAGCTGTTCTTTTGAAAAAACCACTGTATTGTCCCTTGAAGACAAAGTAATTAGTTTTTATTTTCGGCGTAGGGAGGTGATAGTTTGAAGATAAGATATCCAAAACTAGACTAAATTGGCTATGATTGGGCCTTGGCTGCAATATCTTGAATGAATAACCCAAACCCAATTCATTTGATTTTGGTATTTTTATGGGATCATCTTGGCCTTTCAAAATATTTTCTTCCCTAGGACTTACCAGTCTTTGAGAATGATGGACAGTTTCCAGAAAGCAAGAAATATCATCAGATAACAGGCCATCCACTGTTGAAGACAAACCCACTAACTCATTCATAACTTTAATTTCTACAGGGTTATGCTATCCCTTTAATGATTATTTTTATCATCTTCAAGAAATCCATGAAGGTCTTCCTAATGCAAGGGAGCATATAACTTTAAGAGAAACACTATTGTTTTTACCATTCCCTAGTTTATGCTTCAGGAACATTGTTCTCCCCAACTGGAAAAATTCAGCTACAATAGGTGTAAGCCCCAAATTTTCTTGTGGAACTAGAGGGCTAATATCCAACAAGATTCCATCAGGTTGGTTCCATTATAGGTGCATCGAAACAATTACATTGATTAGAGCTTCTATCAGAGCCAATTTCACTGGATTCCAAGAAACAACTATTTTTTGCAGTTTTATTTTTTCCAAAAGCCAGAGATCTAAGGCCCGCATTGCAGAGATATTTATATATTCTTAGAATTCACAACCTCATGATTCTGATCATCCTATTTTGGGTGATGTGTAAGCAATTTTACAACTACTATTTTTAGTAGTTTTTCTTTTCAGCACTGTCATGTAATTTCTGAGTACATATTTTGGTTCCTTGTAGAGAAGCAAGTTGAATGAGACTGCTTTCATCCACATGCAAGATGTTGTTATTTTTAGCTGTCTCTAATTTTATACTTGCTATATTTGATGGTAGTCTCACAGATGTTACCTTCATATTCTATCTTTCCTATTTTTGTTTTGGAGTTAAGGATGCTTTTTGGTGATGTCTGTATTTAGAAATTTCTATTTATGGCAAGTATAGAGTGTGGTGTCAAGTTTCCATGTGTTCATTGGTGGAGTTGGTCACAGTTCTGGTTGGTGAAAGATGATTAATCAGGAATAGGGTTAACTAGCACTACAAGAAAAAAGGTCATTGTTGAGGGTCATGCCTGCGACGGACCTTTAAGGTCTATCACCAATGTCACATATGGTGATGTTCTTTAAAAAAGCGTTGTTATAAGTGTATATAGTAATGGTCCTTTAAGGTTTGTCACCAAAGCCATTTTCAACGACACTTTTGGTGAGGGTCATTAAAGTCCCGTCACTAATTCTCTCTTTGGTGACACTTTTGGTGAGGGCTGTTAAAGGCCCATCATTAATTCTCTCTTTGGTGACACTTCTAGTGACGATCTTTTATTGATCGTCACCAATGATATTTTTTGGTTACTTTTGGTGACGGTCAATAAATGTTCATCATCATTGATCATTCCAATGAGTTTTTGATGACACTTCATGCCTGTGACAGATTTTTAAGGTCTGTCACCAATGTCGCATATGGTGACAGTCTTTAAAAAATCATTGTTGTAAGTGTATATAGTGATGGTCCTTTAAGGTTTGTCACCAAAGCCATTTTGAATGACACTTTTGGTAAGGGTCATTAAAGGTCCGTCATTAATTCTCTCTTTGGTGACATTTTTGGTGAGGGTTGTTAAAGGCCCATCACTAATTCTCTTTTTGGTGACACTTCTAGTGACCATTTATTGACCCTCACCAATGCTCTTTTTGGTTACTTTTGGTGATGGTCAAAAAAAATTTGTCATCATTGATCATTCCAATAAGTTTTTGATGACGCTATGTACATGTTACTATATTTTTTGTCAAAAGATAATGATTTAATACCATTGTTGTGGAGTATTTTTCATTATGTGTCCAAGGTCATAGTGGTTATAATAGTCAGTCAATTTGTTAAGAAGTAATTAGTGTGTATCATTTCCCTCAAGTCATAATAATATAGTTTTCCTATGAGTCAACACATGATTCATCTCTATTAGGCTTATTATTTAGCAAATTTCCTTTAAATAAAGTTCTACTAGTGTGTGTAGGAACTATATTATTTAATACATAATCAAGCTTTGTCATTTCTATTAATGAGAGATACCTAACACTCCTCAACACTCATGGCACACCTTAACATGCTTTGGAACAATAAACTAACATTCCTTCGCACCTCACATTTCTTGGAACATCTTTGTACCTGGAACATCTTGCCATGAGTAGGGCACCCAAGCACATGTTGGCATGCCCTAGCATAGCATAGAACTCCCCTATCATGTGTTGGCATGCCCTGTAGTCCCTAGCATGCCCTGGGACACCTTAGAATAATATTTCATTGACAAACATTAGCACTTGGCACACACTGGCACTTGGCATGTATTGGAACATATTATTAGTGTGCCTAGCATGCCCATTTTGAAAAATATAAAGTCCCGACTTATTAACCCTCTTATGTGTTCATTTCCTTGCATTTTAGCTTGGTTAATCTAGAAAATTCACTTTAGATAAAGTTCCATTCGTGTGTGTAGGAACTATATTATTTAATACATAATCAAGCTTTGGCAATTCTATTAATTAGAGAGACTTAGAACTCCTCAACACTCAAGGCACACCTTAACATGCTTTTGAGCACACTAACATTCCTTGGCACCTCACATGTCTTGGAACATCTTTGTACCTAGAACATCTTGCCTTGAGTAGGACACCCAAGCACATTTTGGCATGCCCTAGCATATCATATCACTCCCCTAACATGTGTTGGCATTCCCTGTAGTCCATATCATGCCCTAGAACACCTTGGCATAATATTCCATTGGCATACATTAGCACTTGGCACACATTGGCACTTGGCATGTATTGGACATATTATTAGTGTGCATAGCATTCCCCTTTTCAAAAAGATAAAGTCTCGACTTATTAACCATCTTACGTGTTCATTTCCTTGCATTTTAGCTTGTATATTCCTTTTGTTGCCTTGAAACTCCTTGATGCATATTGGTATACTCTAGTACCTTGCACATCGACCTAGCATGACTTAGCATCAAACATGTCTTGGAATGTCTTGGCACTGTTTGGCACATGTTAGCACACCCCATAACTACCTAGCACACTCTAGCACTTCTTGACATGCCCTGATATTCCCTAGCATGCCTTACCCGTGCTTAGCATACCTTGTCACTCCCTCCTTGGCATGACAGCTAGCACTCATTAACACTCCTTGACACACCCTCTTATTCATTCACTTCCATGCATTTTTACCTAGTTCTCCCTTGTGTTTTCCTAGTATTCCCTAACACTCCTCGACATGCATTGGAATTCTCTAGCACAACCTATCACTCTTCGACATGCTCTGCCACTTCATAGCATGCATCACACTCCTTGACACACATTGAAACTTGGCACGTGTTCACAATTGGAAAGTATTAGCATGTTTGCCATCTGTTGAGATGACTTGGTATGCATTGGCTATTGAAAATGACAACAAGAAATGCTAAAAATAGAACTGCTATAAATAGCAGTTTGGGTATCAGTGCTGGATTGAGCAACAGGGAATGAAAAATGGAAGTGCTAAAAATATCATTCTATTTTTAGCTGTTCAAGATGGATTCCTATTTTTAATCAGTCCTTGGACTAAAATAGGAAGTAAAATTCGAATTTGAACTTAACAACTGTTTGAAAATAAATTAATTAATTCACCATGAGTTAATTAGTTGTGAAAAATCAAACATGAAGTCTATGTGAGGACATGCAACAATTTATCTATTAATTGAGGAATTTATCCATTAGTTAAAGAGATATGGATGAGTTCTAATTTGAGTTGTAATTAGTTGGCTCAGTTAACTGAGTCAAGTCTAGTTAGATTGATTTAAACAGTTTGTTTAAATTAATGTGAGTTCAGTTAGTTAATGCTTGCATGCATGTAACTGTTGTTCTTCAGATAACTGAATATTCTCTCATGAATAACTCATGCATGTCAGTTTAGACAGAGACCCAGTTGAGATCAGAGGAGGGATAGTGTACTATCAGTTGGATGGATTTTTCCTATAAAGGAAACTCATCCATGGAGAAGGATTTATCTCCTTTAGGACTGCGCAGTTAGATTAGCGGTTAGTGAGTGTGTGAAGAAGCCAATTCACACATGTGGCTTCATTGGATCCCAAGAAAAATTGCGCAAAGAAATAGGAGGCTTAGAGGGTAGAGGAGAAGGTTTGAGAGAGACCTTTGAATATCTATGAGCAGCAGAGGGATTGTAGAGAGAGAAGGATAGCTTGTGAGCTGATTCTTTTTGTAATCCAGACTATATTTCCACTTGTATGATAATACAGAGTTGGGGTTTTAGGCTGAGGCTTTCCCCGAGTTATCTATTCTGTGTTATGTGTGATTGCTTCTCATTCTCAGTTGTATCATTTCTTGGTTGATACTACTCATATGTGATTAAGCTTCCACAAAGTTTATGGTAGAAGTAGATCTTGTATTGTGTTTTAGTATATTGCATAATCTATTGATCTACAGTGGGAATTTCTACATGGTACCAAAGCTAGCTCATTTGTAGAAACATTCTACATGGTATTGGAGAAAAGGTGATCAAGGTGAAGAACAATATACAAGAAGGAGAAGTTCGAGGTTTTAGGTTCATGAATATAGAAATCAAGTTCTTATCACATCTCATTTCCACCAATGGTGTTCAACGGTTTGAGGCTTGAGTATGCACTTGATGGCAGCTCAAACTATATAGCCTGGAAGGATTGCATGGAAGCGGTATTAGAGGATAATGGGTTAAAGGACTTCATTGATCAAGAAGTCCCCAAGCCTATAGCATCTAGTGCCCAAGAATTGGCGGAATGGAAGAAATGTGTGGCTAGAGCAAGGAGAATCCTTCTGGAGGGAGTTCGAGATCACATAGTCTCGAGTCTCCATGGGAAGGAGACACCGTTTTCAATGTGGAAAACATTGAAAGATCTATATCAAAATAACAGTGATAAAAGGAAGTTGGCGCTCAAAGACAAGCTTCGGAAGATCAAGTGTGAAAAGGGCAACATGATCTCTACGTATCTGAACAATCTCACCACATGCAGGGATGAGCTTGGAAGTGTAGATATCGCGACAACTGATGATGACATGGTGAGTCTTGCACTCCTCGGTCTTCCTAAGAGCTCGCATAGCTACCAAGACTCGGTTAATGGAAGAGAGACACTGCCAGATTGGGAACGACTTTGGTCAGATCTGATGCAGGAAGAGATAAGAAGAAGCACCAGAGATGGTTCTTCATCCATGGAGGATGAAGAAAACTGTGCCTTAGCGAGTAAGGGGAAGAAGGGGAAGGAGAAGGATTCTCTTTCCTAATCCAGTTCTTCCCAAGGTGGGAAGAAGTTTGACAAATAAAAAGTGTGATGCTTTCATTATCATGAGGTGGGCCATTTTGCTACAAATTGTCCATTGAGGAAACCCAAGAAGGGATATGTGGAAGGATCAGAAGGTGAGGCACTGGCGTCACAGTTCAAGTTGGATTTCACACTATTCGCATGCATGGTTTCATCCATGGTGGGAAGTGGCTAGTTTCTTGATAGTGGAGCTTCATTCCACATGACTGACAACAAGAGTTTGTTCATTACTTTGGAGGAGAAAGATCTCCAGATACTCATAGTGATGGGTATTGATGAAAAGTATAGTGTCTCAGGTGTAGGCACGGTTGTTTTTCAAAGGGAGCATGGAGCTCACATTACCTTGACCAATGTCAAGTATGTACCAAGATTGAAGAAAAGCTTGGTGTCAATCGCGATGCTAGAAGACAAAGGCTATGATGTAGTCTTCAGTAAGGGAAATTTTTTCCTTAAACACATCATCACTAGACAGGTGAAGCACATCGGTTCACGAGTTAAGAATTTCTATGCTCTTAAGGTTCAAGATGCATGCAAATCCTTGAGGATTAAGGCAACTAATGGAGGCTTGGTGGTTGAGAGGGAGAGTACATTACATCTCAACATGTAGCCACAGGAGAAGTCCCAGATATTGAGGAGAAGTATCAGATGATTGTGGAGGAGCCATGACTGGTGAAGCAGCTTCAGGAAGTTGTGGAGCAGACACAACTGGGGAAGCCATGAGGAGATAGAGTGGAGGCATCCACTCATGCAGAGACCTCTAGTAGGGAAAATTTCGAGCCTGGTGGGTAGAGGGCTCACATGCATCCATACCTCTAGGTAGGAGGTGGGGCTATGTGGAGTGATCGTCCCAAGAAGGCTGGAATAGGGGCAGGATCATTGAGGTGCCCAACCTCTTTGATTAGACCTTGCTACAAGAACCCTGACAAGGAGTTGCAGGACTCGCTGATTGGGTAGAGATAGATGCACATGGAGCGGTAGAGAGATCTACAGTGCAGGAATCCCAAGACAATGCAGAGCTAGCAGGCTGCAACAATGCGAGAAGCACAGGAGTGTTGCACTAGTGTAGGATGGCACAAAGAGGTGTGTAATGGTGTGAAACGCATGGAGTGTTGCAGCAAATCAGAGGTCAGAGAGGGAGCACTTGTCAGCGACAGATGGAGCTTCAACACCAAAGTATGTTTCCAGCCCAACGGAGAGGTCAGTAGTTTTTTTTTGTTTCTAGAGTTGTTGGAGCAACCACACCTAGTAGAAGTGTTGCATGCAGAAAATTCCAAAGGTATAGGATCAGGTTCGAGTTGAAGCCTTTCTTGTTGAGAGGGAGCGTTGAAAATGGCAACAAGAAATGCTAAAAATAGCACTGCTATAAATAATAGTTTGGGTACCAGTGCTGGATTGAGCAACAGGAAATGAAAAATTGAAGTGGTAAAAATAACATTCTATTTTTAGCAGTTTGGGATGGATTCCTATTTTTAGTCGATCCCTGGACTAAAATAGGAAGTAAAATTCGAATTTGAACTTAAGAGCCGTTTGAAAATAAATTAATTAATTCACCATGAGTTAATTAGTTGTGAAAAATCAAACATGAAGTCTATGTGAGGACATGTAACAGTTTCTCTATTAATTGAGGAATTTATCCATCAATTAAAGAGATAAGGATGAGTTCTAATTGGAGTTGTAATTAGTTGGATTAGTTAATTGAGTCAAGTCCAGTTAGATTGATTTAAACAGTTTGTTTAAATTAATGTGAGCTCAGTTAGTTAATGCTTGCATGCATGTAACTGTTGTTCTTCAAATAACAAAATATTCTCTTATGAATAACTCATGCATGTCAGTTTAGACAGAGACCTAGTTGAGATCAGAGGAGGGACAATGTACTATCAGTTGGATGGATTTTTCCTATAAAGGAAACTCATCCATGGAGAAGGATTTATTTCCTTTAGGACTGCACAGTTAGATCAGAGGTTAGTGAGTGTGTGAAGAGGCCAATTCACACATGTGGTTTCACTGGACCCCAAGAAAAATTGCGCAAAGAAATAGGAGGCTTGGAGGGCAGAGGAGAAGGTTTGAGAGAGGCCTTTTACTGTCTATGAGCAGTAGAGGGATTGCATAGAGAGCAGGATAGCGTGTGAGATGATTCTTTTTGTAATCCAGACTATATTTCCACTTGTATGATAATACAGAGTTGGGGTTTTAGGCTGAGGCTTTCCCTGGGTTATCTCTTCTATGTTATGTGTGATTGCTTCTCATTCTCAGTTGTATCTGTTCTTGGTTGATACTGCTCATATGTGATTAAGATTCCGCAAAGTTTGTGGTAGAAATAGATCTTGTATTGTGTTTTAGTATATTGCATAATTTGTTGATCCACAGTGGGAATTTATACATTGGCATGGTTTAATATTAAATTTATTTGAGATCAATTTTTGGTAAGTAAATGAGAAGCAAAGGAGGAATATTTGGCACTTAGAATGCACTAACACTTGGCACTTGGCACCTAGTGTTGGTGTGTCTAGCATGCCCCTCATGGAAAAGGTAAATTGATGACTTATTAACCCTATTATGTGTTCATTTCCTTGTAGTTTAACTTTTTCCTCCCTTTTGTTGCCTTGATAGTCTTTGGCATGCATTGTCACACCCTTGCACATCTTGGCATGCCTTAACACTTGGCACATCTTAGCTTGTTTGACATGCCTTTGTACTATCTGGCACATCTTAGCATGCCCTAGCATTCCCTAACACACCTTGGCAGTCATGCCCTCATAGCTAGCATTACATTTTTCCATGACTTGGGAACCATACGTTCCCTAGAACACCTTGGCACTCCATAGTTGTCATGCTAGCCTCATAGCTAGCCTTACTTTTTTGGTGACTTGGGAACCTAGCTAATTCATTAGAAAAACGATATTGTGCCCAACCCAAAGTCTCCCTTTCTCTGAAATTGCTTTGTCCACACCTTATCACAACCATAGGCTTGCCTCCTACAAGTCCTATTTTGAACTTCATCTAAAATGCTTCATCCTTGGGACACTTGGAATTCACTGACACTCCTTGGCACACACTCTTATTCATTCATTTCCAACCATTTTGACCTAGTTCTCCCTTGTGTTCCCCTGACACTCCCTAACACTCCTCAACATCCATTGACATTGTCTACCATGTGTTAGCACACCTTTTCATTCCTTGGCATGCCCTGTCACTCCTTAACTATCATGCCATCACAACTACCCTTACCTTTTTTATACTTGGGAATGCAAGCAAGTCCTGCCTCGACTACAACAACTTAACTAAGTTATAGTTACTACAACTAGACTATGCCTTGTTCACCTAAGAACTGCCCATAACACATATTAGGCTACTCATGTCCAATCTCAACTCATCCCACTGAACAAGTTACCAAGTCAAGGCTCACATCGAACCATGACCATAAAACAACTAAGCAACATCGTTTACATCTTGACATGCCATAGAACCTGACATGTCTAACAATCCCTTACCCCTATGTGGCGCATGTTAGCATCCCCTACATTTCTTAGCATGCTTTTCACTACCTAGAACACCCTAGAACTCCCTGACATGCCCTGGAACTCTAGCATGCCTTGGAAATACTTAGCATATAACCTTGCCACTCCCTCCTTAGAACACTTGGAACTCATTGACACTCCCTATCACACACTCTTATCTATTCATTTCCATGCATTTTGAACTAGTTCACCCTTGTGTTTATGTGGCACTCCCTAAAATTTGCTGGCATGCATTGGCATAGCCTAGCACTTGACACATCTTGGCATGTTGTCTTGGCAGTACCTAACATATCTTGTCACTCCCTCCTTTCCACACCTAGAACTCACTAACACTCCCCGTCACACACTCTTATTCATTCATTTCCATGTATTTGAAACTAGTGATCACTTTTGTTTCCTTGGCACTCCATAACACTCCCTGGCATGCATTGGCACACCCTAGCACCTGGGACATATTGGTATGTTTCCCTGGCCTCTAGCATCACTTAGCACTGCCTACCATACCTTGTTACTCCCTCAGCACACCTGTATCTCACTGACACTTCATGTCACAAACTCTTATTTTTTCATTTGCATGCATTAATTTTACGTAGTTCTCCCTTGTGTCTCCTGGAACTCCCTAACACTTCCTAGCACATGTTGACACACCCTGTCACCTGGCACATATTGAATGCATGTCGCCCTAGCAATCTAGCATGACTTAGCGCAACCTACCATACCATGTCACTCTCTCCTTATCACACTTGGAACTTGCTGACACTACCTGACACACACTCTTATTCATTCATTTCCATGCATTTTGACCTTGGTCTCCCTTATGTTTACCTGGCACTCCCTAAAACTCCTTAGAACATATTGGCACACCTTGGTGCTAGCAGGCACATCTTGGTATGCTTCCCTAACACTCTAGCATGTTGTGGCACTGCATAGCATACCTTGCCACTCCCTCCTTGGCACACCTAAAACTCACTGCCACTTCATTTCCATGCATTTGAAACTAGTGTTCCCTTGTGTTTCCTTAGCACTTGGCCCTAACACTCCCTAGCATGCATTCACACCACACCTTGGCACTTGGCACATCTTGGCATGCCATAGCAGTTGGCTTGTCTTAGCATGCCTAACATGCCTTGAAATTTTCTAGAATGTGTTAGTACTTCCTAGCATTCCCTAACACACCTTGACACTCCATAATTATCATGCTCTCATAGATAGCTTTACTATTTTTTCAATCTGGGAACCCAACCAAGTCATTGGAAAAACAATTTTGTGCCCAACTCAAAGTCTCCCTTTGTCTAAAAATACTTTGACCAACCCCTTATAATTGAAACCATAGGCTTGCCTCCTACAATTCCTATTTTGACATTCTCTTAACACACTTTGTCCTTGAGACACCCGGAATTCATTAACACTCCTTGGCACACACACTTATTTGTTCATTTCCATGTATTTTGACCTAGTTCTCCCTTGTGGTCCCCTAACACTCCCTAACATTCCTCAACATGCATTGGAAATGCTTGGCATGTGTTAGCATGCCTTTTCATTCCTTGGCATGCCCTATCACTCCTTAGCTATAATGCCCTCACAACTACCCTTACTTTTTTGGGGTCTTGGGAACTGTTGAGTCTTGAAAATGTCATTCATTTCCATTACACTTTCACTATTATGTCCATTATATCACCTCCATTTCACCTCCATTTCACTACTATGTCACCACATTTATCCCACTTTCATTATCATTGGGCCACCTTTATGTTTTTCCAATCTTTATTATTTCTAAGCCTTTTAAGTGAATTTGTGGTTAAACATTAGAAAATAATGTGCATATGCTTACACCTAACAAATGGGTTGAGATGGTTGACATGTGTAGGTTGAAAGGAGGCTTCTAGAAGACCCTTATGTGGCACCCCAAGGCCAAATTCGAATTTGAGTGGAAAGAATCATGGAATCATGAGGATATGTGTCACATCTCCTAATTATATTGTAACTCTAAAAAGACATGTGTCTTATCAGTTCCTATTTTATTAGGACTCTAGAGGTAGAGGGAGAGATTCATGGACTATCATTAATGAGATGGCTTTCATCTTTTTGTATAAATAGGAGATCTCTCTCCTTCATTTGTTAGTCTTTAGTCCCTAGTTCTTAAGTTTGTAGTTCTTCCTTGATGGCTTTTGAAAGCCTTGGAGAACTTTGTTGTACTTTGTACTTTTGAAGAAATTGAATAAAGCTTTGATGTTCTCAACATGGAAGGAGATGTGAAGTAGATGTCATGAAGCATATTAGAATGTAAGGTAGAGTAGATTTCATTTTGTAAATATTGCTTTGTAGAATGTAAGGTAGAGTAGATTTCATTTTGTAAATATTGCTTTGATTTGATTATGTTATTTGATTGCTTTCAAGTTTTATAGATTAGATTTTTCATTCATGCAAGTGTGTTCAATTTTGCTTTGATTTCATAGGTGGCAGAGGGCCCCTGCCTTGTATAGTTGTCATTTAATTTTGCATTTTATTTCACCATGTATATTAGCTGTACATAAAAAAGCTTTTTGATTACTGTTGTTTTACATTTTTCTCATGTATATTAGCTGTACATAACAAGTTTTTTTGATTACTGTTGTTTTACATTTTTCTCATGTATATTAGCTCTACATAAATTTCTTTCAAGTTGATTGTAGATTAGTGATGCACATAGCCTTTTAATGAACTAATGACGTGATAGAATCATCTTGTCCTTTTGCTGAAGCAGCAAGGATACTAGGTCTCATAGTTATTAGCTCATTATTTGGTTATTGCATTTTATTTTGATTGAACTAGTTGTATATTTACACTTTTGTTTAAATACTAACTCCATCAATAACATGTTTTAAGTTCTTTTGAAGTGCTAAGTTTTGGAAGTTACCATTAGGGACATAGGCCTTGTCTTGAAATCTTTATCCATACTTGTCCTTTAAAAGTATTCTTAAGACCTTAGAATAGGATTTCCATTTGCATTAAACACTTTAGAAAACCAACAAGAACAAAACCCCAAAAACAACATAAACTATAAAACAACGAAGTAAGAGAAAGGTTAACTGAGCACATATAGTGCACCACACTTCATCAGTTTATGATACCCGGATTGATAATTTATGTAGAGAAATTTAAGACGTTAAATTGACTAGACATTTTGGCGCCGTTTCCGGGGAAGTGTAATTAGGAGACCTTATTTCTTACATCTAAAAAAAAAATACTAACAATTATTGAGTATGCTCTCCTCCTGCACTTTGTGTGATCTGGAGGATCAGAAAAATGATTGTTATGTAAAAAAAAAAAAAAAGTTAATGATTCTTGAGTATGCTCTCCTATTGCACTTTGTGTGATCTGGAGGATCAGAAAAAGAATTATTATGTAAAAAAAAAAATAGGAGACAAAATAAACTTCATCACTTCAATTGATTCAAGAAAAAAAAGAAGAAGAAGAGACAAAATAAACTTCATTTCATTTCCATTTTCACTCCATACCATCCATTTCATCAATAAAAGTTATTTCCCCATGATCATTTCCATTAAGATTTCCTAACTATCTCTATTTAGCTAAGTGGTTGTTGTGCCAATTTCTCGCAGCTGTAATCAGTTTCCGCAGCTGGAATCAGTTTCTACAACCACAAACAGTTTCCGCAGCCACCACTTTGTTTTTCAAATTTACAGTCAAGATGTTAGTGCAATAAAATGAAAATGCAGTTATGACTAAGCATATGCTATGAAGACATGTACATGGAGCATCTATAGACATCAATAAGGAGCAATTGAGTAAGGGCTAATGGACAAACAAAGACATGGATTCTAAAGGTATGGGCATAAATTCTTTCAAATAACTGGCACATTTTTGCATAGTTATTAAACCATTAAAGCTCACTATGTGCAATGGTTATTTCGATAGCTCAACTAGCATTCCACGACCTTACTCCATAAATCATACATTTACTCCCGAAACGGTCTCATGATTATTTTTTTTGGGCTCAACTTATAGATGATTACACTCCCACACTCCACAATAGTTTCACGATTCTTCAAATAATGTATCCTTCATTAGTGTGTGTTTCCTATGGTTGGATTGGAAATTTCTGTAGCTACCCTCCCTCTTCAATGAATGCCTTCAAATCAGCAACTACATTCATCTCAGAAGGATTTCATTATTCATATACCAATTGTGAGGGTAAGTGATCGGGTGACCTGTGACGGTTGCTGAGATAAAGCCTGTTCCTGCTCCTCCTATCAGTCGCCCCAATTCTTCAACACTATCCCTCTGTCTAAAGATCACAAGCCTAACAGGGTTGATGAACGGGAACGTATTGAGCAAGCCAGGGGCAATATTATGTGGGCTGGAACACGGAGAGTAGGAGGTGTTCTTGCTGTATCTCGGGCATCTAGCAATCGGTTATTGGAACAATATGTTATGGCTGAACCTAAGATTTAGGAAGCAATAATTGATGATGATTCTTGTAATTGTTGAACCTGTGTAATATACCTACAGAACAGTAGATCAAACAAGAAAAATGAATGCAACAATAAAAACATCAACTCAGAAAGAATGCAGAACAGAGAATTGTTAACTCAGAAAAATGTAAACAACAAAAAAAGACAAATTTAAAACACTTGATTTGCCCAAATGGAGATGAATTTAGAAAAACTAAAACATGAGTTTTTTTGCCAGGTGGGTTAATTAGATAACCCAGAAACCATTTGAAGAAATTTGTGGCGGTCTGGGAGAAATCTTCGGTTCTTTGGAGCCTCGTTTTTGCCGCCGCGTGAAAAAAACTGGATTTGAATTGATTAACTGATAGTTTGAATGCGTGATTCAATTCCGCGTGCCCGAGGAAAGGAATTCTAATTGGGAATCAACTGCA
Source organism: Pinus tabuliformis (assembly GCA_031772625.1). Classification (NCBI taxonomy): domain Eukaryota; kingdom Viridiplantae; phylum Streptophyta; class Pinopsida; order Pinales; family Pinaceae; genus Pinus; species Pinus tabuliformis. Next base: position 1,006,040,084 of record CM062819.1, read on the forward strand.
TGCTGGCATCTAAAACCTGATTACACGCCTTCCATCTTATTAAACTCAAAACCTGTTTAGAGACGTATTCCAATTGAACACGACTCTCTGTCATTAAATCCCATGAAGTCGCTGCCACCCATCTGTACATGTTTCGATACTTCCGGTTAAATGTTGGGAGAAAATGGAACAGAAGTGGAGCAACTTATAAATTGAATCTTTCTGATCAGCGAAGAGCCAAAACACAGTTCATCAAAAGCAGTGAACCGAAGGAACATGTTACCAACAGTCCGTTTACCAATAGCCCCATGTGACCAACAGTTAGCACACTGTGTTTACTTAGTTTCACCCGGCATCCCAAGCGATTTCATCCATCAAAACACCGAATGAGATATCGATGTTGACAAAGTTTCCACCAAACGATAGATAAGTCCGCACTGCCAGTCAACGAAATAAATAAGTCCGCCAGACGAGATGAGACTAGCGATACCATCACAACAAGAAAGATTTACAACAACTGTTTGCTTGTTACATATGTCGATATACATTTTGAGGATCATATGCAAAGATATCCAGGGAGGGGCTAGAGCCTATAGCCAGAAGACAATGTTTATACGCATGCTGAAACCAGATCTTGTAGACAATGCAGATGTAGAAAATCCTGAAACCAATGTGTCATACAAACCGTTCTACTGGAAAATTACAGTGGGCTACAATTACATACTTGGATGGTTAACTGTTTCAGCCACTTTCCGCAGCTAGCCCAACTTTCCGCAGCTAGCCCAACTTTCTGCAGCTGTTTTGTTAAACTCTAGGTTGCAGGTGTCATCAAGAAAAAAAAGTCACATGGGTAGCTGGGGGAATGTTGGTACATGGATGGTGTCCTGTTCATTCGATAAAATTTGATGGAAAATACCCCGGTCAAAAGGAAGTCAAATTATGTGTTATCACTAAGTCGCCACACTAAGTCGCCACACTGAGTCGCTGCATGTCAAGAAAAAAAAAAAAAAAAATTGAATCAATGAAATGAATAAGTTATTTGCTCACTTTTCTGAAGGTATTGATCAATTTTGGACTGATGATGAAAGATGAATGGCTAACTATTGTATCCAAGATTGTAGCTACAGAACCGTGCACATTCCGCAGCTAAAGTCTAATTCCGCAGCCAGAAAAACCTCATTGTTCAAATCAACCTATCTTTCTCATACAAAATCAGATTTTGATGATTTAAGTATCATTGGAAAGATCTCAACAAGATCTATATAATGAGAAATCTATCATTAGAGTTTGAAATGGAAAATAATGAAATAAATTGTTGGAAAGAAGCAACATTCAACTTGAGCACCAATTCCAAAGCAGTTATAAATTCTTTTGATTTTTCCTTTGAGAACTTGTTTCATTAATACAAATTATTTGTTTTGTGTATAAATATCATAACTAGAGAGATTGATCACCTCTCTCCTTTGATAATCTTACATTCCATTGCAGAAGAAGTATTAGGTTTTTTGCAGGTTTCAGGAGGAAGGACAAATGACTACAAGAGAATGGTGTCCCTCTAAGAGACCAATTTGTTTCATAAGAGGATGATCAACAACAAAGAGGAAAATGCTGATGCAAAATCAGATCCAAACACTTGAAAAAATTTCAGATACTATTGTCTCCATCACATCCATACATCATAATAAACCATTCATCTCATTTCACTCCATATTTTCCATTTTTATTCACATACACTTTCCATCTCTTTTTGTCCATTCATAACCCACAAATAAAAGCAAGAGGCCCATTCACATGCTTATTTCCATTGCCATTTCTGTTCTCCATTGCCATTTTCCATTTTCATCTTCTATTTCCTTGTCATTTTCATTCTGCAAATAAGCCCTGCTTCAATGCAAATTATTGAGTCCATAGTCCTTTGAGTCTAATTTCTTTGTAAAAACACCTTGAGGCTTGCATGCCTTAATGGAAAGTCCTCATGCTGACAAACAATGGGAATACATTAATGTCCCTTGTTCGTTAGATCTTCTAGGTGACTCGACATCAGCAAATTCATTCGTACCTAGCAAGATGTGTTTGGGCATCTTGACTCTCATTGTCATCAATGGTGAGAGTTCTCGTGTTGACAAGTGGCATCCATTAATGGCCACTAAGCCAACAATTTCATACTATGTTCGACATCAGAACATCTTTTCACATAGTAGGAATTGTGCCAATGAGTTTTGAAGACATGAAGACTATTATTTTCAGCATTTTGGAGCAGATTCAGCAAGTTTTAGTAGAAGCAATAAAAAGTCATCTTATCTCTCTATCCATGACTCCTCTTGTTCAGCCACTTGAAGAAGAATATGGTCAGAAATTTTCAACCACTACACATAAAACTCACCCATTCCAAAGGGTAAGTGAAGGTACAACATTTTCTAACTTTTGACCATAGAATTCCATAAAAAGCTAGAATGATAATTGTTGGAAAAACATTTCTCTTCCTCATTTCATAAAATTTCCAATACCATCAGTTGGGGGGGGGGGAATACATTTATATTCATATCTTGCCATGTCCATATCATATTCAGGAGCTCACATACTTCCAACATATATTAATTATTACATTGCTATTATGAGCATACAATGGCTTTTGAAAAAGTTCTTAAAGGATAAATTGGATACAAATAAAATCATGGTTGCCACACAAGAACCAACCATCATGCAATCCAATAAAGATATACTTTGCAACAATAATCAAAATATCATTATGCAAAGTTCAAAGATCAAAATAGAAGGCAAAAAAAAAAATGGTTGTAACAGAAGAACCAACCATGTTGCAATTCAAGTGAAAAACTTTGCAGAAATATGAAGTTATCAAATGATATCATGCAAAGTCAAGCCAAAGCTCAAGGATCAAAAGAGTTAATGTAATATATATTGCATGAGGACATGCAATAGCTTCAATTGGGGGGTATGTTGAGTCTTGAAAATATCATTCATTTCCATTACACTTTCACTATTATGTCCATTATATCACCTCCATTTCACCTCCATTTCACTACTATGTCACCACATTTATCCCACTTTCATTATCATTGGGCCACCTTTATGTTTTTCCAATCTTTATTATTTATAAGCCTTTTAAGTGAATTTGTGGTTAAACATTAGAAAATAATGTGCATATGCTTATACCTAACAAATGGGTTGAGATTGTTGACATGTGTAGGTTGAAAGGAGGCTTCTAGAAGACCCTTATGTGGCACCCCAAGGCCAAATTCGAATTTGAGTGGAAAGAATCATGGGATCATGAGGATATGTGTCATAGCTCCTAATTGTATTGTAGCTCTAAAAAGACATGTGTCTTATCAGTTCCTATTTTGATTAGGACTCTAGAGGTAGAGGGAGATATTCATGGACTATCATTAATGAGATGGCTCTCATCTTTTTGTATAAATAGGAGATCTCTCTCCTTCATTTGTTAGTCTTTAGTCCCTAGTTCTTAAGTTTGTAGTTCTTCCTTGATGGCTTTTGAAAGCCTTGGAGAACTTTGTTGTACTTTATACTTTTGAAGAAATTGAATAAAGCTTTGATGTTCTCAACATGGAAGGAGATGTGAAGTATATGTCATGAAGCATATTAGAATGTAAGGTAGAGTAGATTTCATTTTGTAAATATTGCTTTGTAGAATGTAAGGTAGAGTAGATTTCATTTTGTAAATATTGCTTTGATTTGATTATGTTATTTGATTGCTTTCAAGTTTGATAGATTAGATTTTTCATTCATGCAAGTGTGTTCAATTTTGCTTTGATTTCATAGGTGGCAGAGGGCCCCTGCCTTGTATAGTTGTCATTTAATTTTGCATTTTATTTCACCATGTATATTAGCTGTACATAACAAAGCTTTTTGATTACTGTTGTTTTACATTTTTCTCATGTATATTAGCTGTACATAACAAATTGTTTTGATTACTGTTGTTTTACATTTTTCTCATGTATATTAGCTCTACATAAATTTCTTTCAAGTTGATTGTAGATTAGTGATGCACATAGCCTTTTAATGAACTAATGATGTGATAGAATCATCTTGTCCTTTTGCTGAAGCAGTAAGGATACTGGGTCTTATAGTCATTAGCTCATTATTTGGTTATTGCATTTTATTTTGATTGAACTAGTTGTATATTTACACTTTTGTTTAAATACTAACTCCATCAATAACATGTTTTAAGTTCTTTTGAAGTGCTAAGTTTTGGAAGTTACCGTTAGGGACATAGGCCTTGTCTTGAAATCTTTATCCATACTTGTCCTTTAAAATTATTCTTAAGACCTTAGAATAGGATTTCCATTTGCATTAAACACTTTAGAAAACCAACAAGAACAAAACCCCAAAAACAACATAAACTATAAAACAACGAAGTAAGAGAAAGGTTAACTAAGCACATATAGTGCACCACACTTCATCAGTTTACGATACCCGGATTGATAATTTATGTAGAGAAATTTAAGACGTTAAATTGACTAGACAGGAACCCAACCAAGTCTTTCCTCGACTACAACAACTTAACCAAGTTACAGTTACTACAACTAGACTATGCCTTGTTCACCTAATAATTGACTATAACTCATCTTAGGCTACTCGTGTATAATTTCAACTTATCCAACTTAACAAGTTACAAGTTACCATGTCAAGGCTCACGTCCAACTATGGCCATAAGACAACTAAGCAACGCAGTTTACATCTTGACATGCCATAGCACCTAGCACATCTAACAATCCCTTGGAACTATGTGGCATGTGTTAGCACCCCCTACATGCCTTTGGCATTCTTTGGCACTCCCTAGCACTCCCTGACATACCCTGGAAATCTAGCATGCCTTGGAACTACCTAGCATATAACCTTGTCACTCCCTCCTTAACACACCTAAAAATCATTGACACTCATTATCACACACTCTTATTTGTTCATTTGCATGCATTTTGTGTTTCCATGACACTCCCTAACACTCCCTAACACTTGACACAAATGCCAATTTTCTTATTCCTGGCTATGGTGTTCTTCTTTTATACATGTGACCCTTGACTATGACATGAAATCCACCAAAATCTTCTTAAAGGATGGGAGCTCCTGTTCATGCATGAAGCTAGTGGAATGTGACAAGTTATCCAAAATTCATCCAAATATGTACTTTGTGCCTTGGGAAATATGAAAGGTACCTTCGGTGGAAAAACATGCATAAAGATTTATGACCAAGTCCCCTAAATGTGAGATGTTTGCCACTTGTCAATTGTTCCTCTTGTTGCGATGATGAAACCGACACCCTAGTTATGCAAGGCTCCCAAAGTGTCATTGTGCATCAACTCAAGGTTGTTTCCATTTTCACCTCAGCAACGAATCCTATCAGTTTGGATCAATCATTAAATCCTAGGGGTGTCGTAAACCACAAATTTATGGGGTATTTTATGTCACTAGATCCCTAGCATTGAAAACCATCTTTATATTGGATGGTATAACATCTTGATGATCCTTGTCCTATTCACCACAACTTTTGTATTCATTATTGCTTTCATCACAACACCTCCAGTAGATATTAATGGTGTTCATGAGCCTATTTCTCGTTGTGATAAGGGGATTAGGGGCTCCCTTATCACAACCCATAACCCCTAATGTGTTTAATCACTTAGCCAAGGGGACCCAAGGGTGTAGTTGTAGGGGCACTGGGACCAAATTTTGGGTTCATAACATTAAGAAAAGTGGAATGGCATGACCAAAAAGGTTGTGGGGGGGTATGTTATGGTGTATTGAATGGGGCAAGGGGACACAAGGGTAGCATGGATGCTAGAAATTAGAGGTAAAAGAATGGTTTACTAAGATCTATAATCCTAGAATTAGAGAATGAGAAGGGGGCTTAGGACTTAATTTCATAGGGTCTAGGGGACCTAGAGGGAAGGTAGCAAGATCAATTGATAGGGGAGCCCCAAATAGTGGTGATAAGGGGATTAGGAGTCCAATTACCACAAAGCATAAGCCCTTAACCCATAACCACAAAATTCCCTATCCCCTTAACCCCCAACCCATAGTCCCTTAACCCCTACACTCACAACTCATAACCCATAAACCCCATGAATCATTAAATATTAAGGCACTAACCCCTAACCCTTCATTTCCTAAACACCTTAACCTAAATCCCCTAAATCTTAAGTCCTTAACCTCTAAACTCATTTGTGTCAATATAGAATAATATAATTAAGATAAAATAAAATGATATTATCCACATCAATGCTTGAAATAACCTTAAATTAGCCATGAGTGGTGAGCCAGGGGGTGAATGTGGGGCACTATTAAAGTTACATCATGTTTAAATTCCTTTTACATTGTGAGGTTGTTGTCCAATAGGGTTGAAGCATCATCACAAGGAAGCATGACACATTTTTGTCGGGGAGCGATTAAAGTTGTAACACAATTCAAGTGATTTACACCTCAAATGTAAATGAAATCATTATATGTTTGTGTCAGGTTTTTAGAGAGGTTATTTATAGACAATACATTCAATGTACTTAGACTTTATCTTTTCAGGGCCTCGACTCTAACATGGATTTGTACTAGAAACACTTCATGCAAATGAAAGGGGACTTTTTTGTTTAACCACATACTCACAAGAGCACCAGATGCTGCCCTTTATACCCCCCTTGGTGCGTTCAAAGTGGGTTTACATTTGTGTCAAGTTGAAACTAATCATAATAACCCTCCTCTTCTTAAATAACATCTACTAGCTTTTCCATATACACGATATACTAGAATTAAAGGATAGCCAAATGCCCCAAGAAACAATGAATGGTGGTCTCCGAAAGGGATTTAACTCTTTAATACCATACAAAAACTTTAGAAAACCTTCAATACTTTCTCCTTGCTAGATATTTTTACAACATGTTAAAGCTCCCAACCGTGACAAAGAAATCCTCGTGTATGGGTCGTTTATAAGAAAATGTATAATATTTTTCTTTGATTATCGACATAAAACATAATGTCCCAACCCTTTCCAACTCTTTCTTTAAAAAGCCTCTTGTGTCAAAATTTGCTTTTTAGTGCCAACTGTACAAATATCCAAGTCTTCAAAGGGGTTCTACTATTCCATAGAGATTTCCACCCTGATTTGACTCACCTTGTATTTCATTTGAAAGCATTTCCTTTTATCCTACTCACATTGTTTGGTTCTCAAATGTAGGATTTTTGAAGCAAAAAAACTAATCCTATTCTTCTCCTACTCCAACATGACTCTTGATAAGCCTCCTAATGTAATAATTGCATTGTCCAATATGAAGCCTTTCTAGTCCCAACACATTAGAAGCCATCTGGTCGTGGTACCATAAGGATGTATTTATTGGATCAACAATCCAAGTTGAAGGAAACAATATACACCTTGCAAATCAATAATGAGCTCATGTAGAAGTCTATAGACATTACCACTTAGAACCCAAAAGTCAACTCCCATCATAACCATCTACCCCATTACATGTCTTCCACATAGTCCAATTTCCAAATAGAATAAAATATGGTACCAATGTTTTCCACATAGTTTAGTTTCCTACTAGAGAGAAGCTAGTATCTTATATGCTTTCCACTTAATTGATCCATTTTGAAAAGTTTTATTTTGCCTCCTTATCCATTCTATCAAAGACAAAGGTCTATGTACTTTTGAATCATTCTGAAATTTCCACAATCTTTCTAAAGTTGTCTCCGTGGATTTCTTATTGCAGGTGCCTTGCCAAAGTGATTTTTAGAGAACTAGGTATTGGTCTTGAGGGTATGTGTTTGTGGGTAATGCCATTATTACCATGTATACCAAATGTAGAACAATTGGATAATTTGCAAAACCTTGATCTGAATTTCTCACAATATCTACACTTCATGTTGAGATGGAGCTTGTAGTGCTCTCTCACATAAGGAGTTGGAAATGAATAGATCACTCATAAAGACAAGGCCTGTCTAGCCCTAATGCACAAAGAGTGAACCCTCTACAAATATTTTGTTTGCTAAACAAACTCAATTGTGTCAATTTAAAATAATATACATAAGAGAAAATAAAATTATATTATCTACATCAATGCTTGAAATAGCCTCACATTATCCATGAGTGGTGAGCTAGGGGGTGAATGTGGGGCACTATTAAAGTTACGTCATGTTTAAATTCCTTTTACATCATGAGGTTATTCTCCAATAGGGTTGATGTATCATCACAAGAAAACATGACACATTTTTGTGGGGGAGCGATTAAAGTTGTAACACAATTCAAGTGATTTACACCTCCAATGTAAATGACATCATTGTATGTTTGTGTAAGGGTCTTAGAGAGGTTATTTATAAGCAATGCATTCAATGTACTTGGACTTCATCTTTTCAAGGCCTCGACTCTAACATGGATTTGTATTAGGAACACTTAATGCAAAATGAGAGGGGGCCTTTTTGTTTAACCACATACGCACAAAGAGCATCGAATGATGCCCTTCAATTTCCCCTTGGTGCATTCAAAGTGGATTTACATTGGCATTGAGTTGAAACTAATCATCATGATCTTCCTATTCTCAGTAACATCTGCTAGCTTTTCCATATACACAAGATAGAATTAGAGGATCACATCATCTATAAATGCCCCATTTATTATGATATTCAAGGGATGTTCTATTGTCTTTATTAAGATTTAGATGGGTCATTGTCTACATTATTTTTATACACATCTAACTCTTTCTATGAGGGAGTTCATTGGATTTAGATTTTTATATAAGGCCTTATGTGGCCTTCCCCTTTAGAACTCTTCCAAGGGGGTCACCTCTTTCCATGTTGCCTTTCCCACTTAGGGCCAAATTGACTAACTAAGATGCAAACTTCTTCAACTATCAAATTAGTTAGGCGTCATACCTATTCTTGACCCCATCAACGAGACATCTTTCTTCATAGATACTTTTGAGGATATCCCATTGTAGATCAGAAGCTGGATTCCATAAGATCTATTACCCCATTTTCTATACAGGCTTTTAGATGATATTTTAAAATTTTCATTGTCATCTCAAACCCTATGATTCTTGTCACATTGATCATTTTCCAACTAAGATACATGGATCTATATGTAGTTCCTGGATGTACCATTGGTTTGATGACACCTTACCTTAACCATCTAGGACACTAGGTGTAGGAAGAGGTTCCTTTATCTACAAAATTTAGCTTGATATGTATGATCCATGCATATATGATATCTCTAATGTGTATTATTTTTATTTTGTTCACTTAAGCGCTCTATTATAACTCTTGATGATTTGGCTATAAGATTTAAGCTGAGTTGTTCCATGGTGTTCCATAATTTTACTTAGAGATGTGTGTCATCTTGATGGTTTGGGTATATTCTTGGTGATTTGAGTAGGTGCTACACATTGATCTTATTGTACCCTTATTTCCTTTAGTCAAATTTTATCCCATGTCTCTCTTAACAACACATGTGTAGGCCTTCTAAACTATGGCTAGCTTCTAATAGGGTATTTTTCAGATCTAAGTGAAGTTCCTAAAAAATAATGGGCTACCTATAACTATATGAATTTATTGATAAAATTATTCACATATTTGAGAATATTTGTTATCTCCTTAAGAGTTAGTGGATATTTTCTTTATGTGTAAACCTCATGTCCCTCTTCCCTCATATAAACATAGTTACTTGTATTAAAAAGGCGTTGTATAGTTTTTATTGATGTCCTAATTAGACCAACATTATGGCTCTGTGAGCTTTCAACATTATTATTAGATATAACCTCTATTTCAAGTGAACTCCTTTTAGTTAAATGAAAAAAAAAAGCTTAAACTCAATAGTGGAAACATAAGCTAGCAGCTACCATAGAAATATCCTTATAATATTTTACTACCTATTAACCAAACTATTAGAATCTAAGTTAATTTTCCGCTACTTTAAAATCTAAAACCGATCTATTAGAATCTAATTTAATTTCCCGCCACTATTCTTTCTTCCTAGGTTGGGTGAGAGTTCAGGGCACTCTCCCTCTGCTCATAATCTCTAGGGTTTCATCGTAGATAACCCTTTATAATATTCGATCCTTTGCTGCCCTATGGGTTCGATGAGTTCTTTCTAACGTGAATTTACTAGATCAGATTTGGGTTCACTCTTTTTCAAGCTTTAATTGAGATATTATGCTCCTGATTGGGGGCTTTTTGCTGCAATGTGGAGCAGAAAACATATCATCTGCATATGGAGATAAAATTAAAACCATCAAGGATCCAAGAAGAGAGTTTGTATGGATACGTTCGAAAGGTATTTTTTGATATCATTTATATGATTTTTATTGTTAAAACTTCAAAGAGGTTAAACTTGTATACCAAATTATGGAGAAGAAGGCAGAGTTAGGATTGAAAAGAGTTTATGAATTCAATCATATTCATTTCGTGATTAGTAAGACCAGGCACTCATGTGGAATTGCAATCTTAAATTTTCGAATGAGCGTGTGATGTGGATTGATCAAGTGTTTGGAGCTGAAGATGCAACTTTAATGAGTGTATTTGGTGTTATTAGTTTGGGACAATCTATGTGTTAATATTTCTTTCTAACACAAACTAGGTCACCTGACACTGGGACCGGATTTGAGTGTTTTACATAGACATGAAAGCCCCTAAAGAAGACTTGAGGGATACATGTGTATATAAAATTAAAAATCATTATTTTTGTGCTCTCCTTCAATGTCATTTATATCCATTCCAAGATTGGCATCTGCTTCTTGATTTTCCACAACATTAAGGATCTGGTCTAAAATCATGATCATAAACACACACAAATGCCTCAACACTTCTACTTTTCACATCATAATAACAACCATCAGTGAATCAACTAGTGCACATGACAATTTTTAACTTTTTAAACCCACTACTTGTTGTATTACAAACTATAATACAACAGTCTTAATGCTCTTGTACTAGGGATCATGACCCTTACATACAATCCTGATACAAGGACACAACTAGGGATTGGTGTCAACAACTATGACCACCAATCTCCCATGAATAAGATACACTTGACCTACTTGTTGATGTGGCGCCCCACAACAATTTTAGTCCATGTACCTTGAACACATCTGGTGGGTTCTCTTGCATCCTGATCCACTGATCACTGCAGCTGTATCTTCAACTGTCCAACCTAACATTATCAATGATCACAACTCCTTTTGTGTCACTAAACTTTGGCCTACTGATCTACCCACTAGTAGCCCTCTTGCTTCATCAAGAAGTCTGCTCATTAGGTCTTCTGAAACTACCGTCTTATCAACTGTATGGCTCCTTTCATTAGCTGAGCTAGGGATCCCATCAAATTTCTTCTTGACAGTCCATTGGTTCCTTTCATGAACACTGCACTTGAGGTCTTCAAGCTACCCACTAGCTGCTCTTTTGTCCTTCAAAGGTACCAACACTTAGGGCTTAAAAACCTACCCTCTTATCATTGCAATGAAATTTTCATTTGTTGATCTAGGGCACCACATTAATCAACTTTCTTGATTGCTATTTTGGCTGCTTCAAATATCAGTCCTTAGGGCTTCCAAAACTACCCGCTTACAGTCCTCTTTTGACTAATCTAGGGCATCCATGACACTATTGTTCATAACCTGTGAACATACCTCCAAACTTCTCCACTAATCTTCCTTCTCTAGCCTTCCTTCCTCCATGCCAACAATTGCCCTCACTTCTGTCCACCCACTTATACTTCTGTGCACAAGGTAGAGTACTCACAACTCTCTTTAGGTTTTTTTGACACCTAGAAAGCCCTGTACAAATACACTCAGGTTTGCGGCCTTCATTATAGGGATAACCCAACTGTGTCATCACCATCTTAGGGTCACGACCCTCCCATCCATTGGTAGATCTTGAGCGAGAAATTTAGTCTCCCAGACATATCAAAATAGTGGCACTGTATACTTAGGAGGAAGCCCTAGCAAGTGCTCAAACTACTATCCTAAATAATTTAGGAGCAACCCTTACCAATTTCACCAAACCTATACTCTTTCTTCTTGAAAGCGTTCTACTAGGCCTCCAAACAACTTTGGATTTGAGAACATTATACTATGAGGATTTTGACCCTCTTCTAGTGCTTCTGTTACAACTATAATGTTGGAAATAATATTGGGGGGGGGGGGGGGTGTTGAATGAGTATTAGCAAGTCAATAACGTTTCATTTCCATAATCAGATTCATATATGCTACTTCAGTTAATGGAACTTGTGTGTATATGCATCTGTATTTAAGGAGACTAGCATATATACTGCAAACTTATGATTCAGTTAATTTACCATATGTTGATCTTTAATCAGTGCATCGGAACCATATAAACAGTAACCAGGTGTAGTAAAATAGAATAGACAATCACACACACATGAACACAAGATATAAGGTGGAAACCCAATGTGGGTGAAAACCACCTGCTGCAGTCGTCTTCATGTTCTTTTAATAAGAAACTTCTTTTTACAAATTTTTGTATTGGTGTAGTCTTATACCAGTACGTAGGCTTCTACATGCAGAAGGCTACAACCTTCTCTTGTTCTCCAGCTTCTCCTGGAAGGGAGCTACAACCCCCTAGCTCTTGTACTAGTTGATATGTTTACTAGTATGTAGGTGCCCGCCTATAGAAGGCTACAACCTTCTCTTTTCTTCTAGGCACGTTTCATAAATTTTCAGACTGGATCCATCAATAACATCATTCTAACATCAAATACATCTGCATCAATCAATCTCCTTTGCACCAACCACAACTAAATCAATCAATCATTTTTTAGAATGTTGTAACCAGAATACAATAACCAGAAAACAGTAACCAGAACCCAGAACACTGTAACAACAACCAGAAGTAGCTAAAGCATATTTTATGAGATATATGCTACTTCAATGTGTCAAACATGTGTGCACACACACTTTTCTCAAGGTGAACTTGCGTATAGATCTGCAAATCAAATTTAAGGTGTATATGCTATTTTGATATGCAGAACCAGCGTGTATATGTGCCTTTTATAAAGTGAACCTGTGTATAGATCTATAAATCATGATTTAATCTTTACAAAAATTCCAGACTTTAGTTATACCCAGATCATCATATTTATAGTCTACAACATGCGCCAGTTATTCAGATAAAAGATCAAAACACACTAAGATACTTCACTTCAAGCCTTAAGATCTTGACCGATCATTAGATCTTATCCTTCATCAAGTGCTAAGGTTCATCCTTGATTCAGATCTAGCTGTGCACAATAACCCAATAACCTGTGTTCTAGATCTTGCTCTTCATTAGATATTCAATACATGAGTGCCTTTGCCTAATGATCTTCTCCTTCTTTTATAGTCTTAGGCCTTACTCAATACCATGGACCAAAACCACTTAAAACCAATACCTTGGACCAAATACCTAGGGTCAACACTTCAGACACGATACCTTGGACCAATACCATGGATCAAAATACCATGGACCAAACACCACGGACCAAAACTAAGTTTTCCAACATGTACGCACCTTTCCTTCCATGAAAGTGTGTGTGTACGCTATACGCTCCTTTTAGTCTGTGAACCCGTGTGTACACTTGGCTTGGTCAATGGGTAACCTGCGTATACTTCTCTTTCTTCATTTCGTGAGTCTGCACTATGATCTGTCATCTGAGTGAGTTTCCATCAAGGACAACAATTGTGTCATAGTGCCAAATCTGTGTCATAATGCCAACAATATCCCCCTTTGGACTTGATGGCAACTCCAAGTCGCTCCCCCCATTTGTCATCAAGGGCAAAGGGTTATGCTTCCCTTGAGTACATGTTGAATTCTCTGATATGCTGAAATGTGTTGATTGAGCTCCATGCTCGAGTCCATGCTCCCCTTGAATATAAGCAAGGTCTACAAAAATATGTTCTAAAAGAAGAACATGGCTCTACACATACATCATAAATGACCTTCATATCACCAAAGACTCGTACATACATCCATCTCCCAACCAAGTGGGGATATATACCAAGTTTGACCCATCCACCCAACCAAGTGGGGATATACCAATTGATTATACATGTCAAAACACGAACATTACATCATCTATCCCATGCATAGTGGGGAAACGAAATAGGTCATTTCATGACCTTGACATTAAAAGATATACATGACATAGAGACCAAATTTCTGAAACAAGAGCATGATAGTTATCAGCAACTATCATCAACAACATCTGTCAATCACCATCCAGACCAGCAACCATGATCTCCCCCTGAACCTATTCCACCTAAATAAAAAACAACTGTGAATTTGTACCAAGATCTTCTAAGATAATTCCAAAAATGCATTATTAGAAGTATATCCTCCCCCTGAACCTATGCCAGATGATCACTCTCAGACCCATATCAGACTCCTTTCATCCTGAGTCTAGCCCACTGTTTTTCTTCAAGCCAACATATACGTGACTGTATCTACAGAAAACGATGTTTGTATGCTGATACGCTTCATGAAACTCATGTATAACCACTTTTCTCTGAAACAGATAAGTTTCAACAACAAGATGATGCATCAACTACTCCTAGCTTCTGTTTGAGATATTCAAATGTCTCTCTGGGCAGTGGTTTGGTGAATATATTAGAAACCCGTTCTTTGGAGGGAACATACTCCAATTTGACCTTTTGTTCAAGCACTTGTTCACGTAGAAAATGATATTTGATGTGTATGTGCTTGGTCTTGGAATGCATGACTGGATTCTTTGAAATACGGATTGCGCTTGTATTATCACATAAAATGGAGATGGGTGGAGTACATGTGATCTGAATGTATTGCAATGCTTGCATCATCCAAAGGAGTTGTGTGCAGCAAGATGCAACAGCCACATATTCTGCTTTAGTTGTAGATAATGCAATTGAACTTTGTTTCTTGTTGAACCAAGACACTAATCTGGAACCCATACAGAATGCACCACCACTAGTGCTTTTTCTGTCATCAACGCTTCCTACCTAATCTGCATCTGTATATGCATGAAGTGTAAGATCTGTATCTCTAGGATACCATAAACCAAAATTTTGTGTACCTTGAAGATATTTGAAAATTCTTTTGACTGCCTGAAGGTGTGGTTCCTTTGGATTGGCTTGAAATCTTCCAACTTTTCCCATTGCATGCATGATGTCTGGTCGGGTACCTATTAGACAAAGCAGTCTGCCAATCATGGATCTGTAGGTTGGTTGATGAACTGCTGTTGATTCATCATTTGAGCTGAGATTGCATCCTGTTACCATAGGGGTACATACTGGTTTAGAATCTTCCATGCCATATTTTTTTAAGATCTGCTTGAGATATTTGGTTTGTGACAGAAAAATACCATCTTTATTTTGTTGAACTTGTAGACCAAGAAAATATGTGAGCTCACCAAGCAGGGACATTTCAAATTCGTGTTGCATTACTAAAGCAAGTTTTGACTGATGGCTTCTTCATTGCTACCAAAAATGATATCATCAACATAAACAACAAGTATTAGCAATTTATTATTGTCAATCTTTGTATATAGATTGCTATCAGATGATCCTTTTGAAAAACCTTGTAGGTGGAGGTATTTGTCAAGATAGTAATACTAGGCCCTTGGAGCTTGTTTTAGACCATAGAGAGCCTTTCTGAGTCTGCATACAAGTTTTGGATCATTTCCAAGGATGAATCCGTCTGGTTTCTCAATATATACTTCTTCTTCTAAGTCCCCATTAAGAAAGGTAGATTTTACATCCATTTGGTATACTTTAAATTTATGAAAACTAGAAAGAGGAAGGAACATTCTTATGGCTTCAAGTCTAGCAACAGGTGCAAAAGTTTCTTCAAAATCTATACCTTCTTGTTGAGCATATCCTTTACAAACAAGTTTGGCCTTATTTCTAATAACTTCACCATTTTCATTCAGCTTGTTTTTGAATATCCATTTGGTTCCTATGATATTCTTATCATGAGGTCTAGGAACTAATTCCCAAGTGTTATTCTTTTCAATTTTCTCAAGTTCTTCATTCATGGCCTTGACCCAACATTCATCTTTGCATGCTTCATTTACATTTTGAGTTTCAATGGAGGAAAGTAATGCTAAATAGCTTGAAGCTTCTATAATAGTTCTTCTTGTCTGCACACTTGCCTCTTTCTATCCCAAAATTTGAGTCTCTGGATGATTTTTCTGAACATACTTGGATGGAGTCTTTTCTTCCGCCGTTATCTATTCTTCTGGTGCTTCATTGGTTTCTTCTTAAGAATTAGTTTGATTTGATGTGGAAGGATAATCCTCATCTTCTCCACAATCATTGGTTTTTACCTGCTTTGGATTTTTGCATGCTTCATCAACCACAACATCAATACGTTCAATAATTTTCCCAATTCTTTTATTATAACAATTATATCCTTTAGTTTGGGAAGAGTAACCAAGGAGAATGCCTTCATCTACACTGGGTTCAAACTTGCCAAGTTTTTCATCAGTCCTTTTGATGTAACATTTGCTTCCAAAAACTTTGAAGTATTTTACGTTAGGAGTCTTACCATACCAAAGTTCATGTGAAGTTTGAATTTTGTTTACCCAAACATTTGTTTCGTTGAGAATCGTGATGGCATCGAATGCAGCTTCACCCCAGAAGGTTGCAGGAGTTCCAGACTCATCTAGCATAGCATGAGCCATTTATTGAATAGTTCTATTCATCCTTTCTACCACTCCATTTTGTTGAGGAGTCCTTGCAGTGGAAAATTGCCTTTTTATTCCTTGTTCTTCACAAAAGTCAAAGAATTCATCCAAGGTAAATTCCCCTCCTCAATCAGATCTGAGACTTTTGATTTTGCGATCTGATTCATTTTCAACCAGGGCTTTGAAGGCTTTGAATTTTTCAAATGCTTCATCTTTATGCTTTAGAAGCCCTATCCAACACATTATGGAAAAATCATCAATGAACAATATAAAGTATTCCTCTCCACGAGGTGACTTTTTCCTTGATGGACCCCATAAAACAGTATGAACAAGTTCAAGAGGCTTACTAGCTGATCATTCCTTTTCATGGAATTGTGACCTGGTTTGCTTACCAAATTGACATGATTTACATATTGTATTTTTTGGAATGCTGATATCAGGAAGATCACGAACAACCTGGAATTTGCTTGCTTTTCTTATTTGAGAGAAGCTTAGATGCCCCAATATTCTGTGCCATAGCCAGTGTTCATCATTTTTTCTTAGATAGCACTGTTGTTGTCCTCCCTTGAGTATATATAAGTTGTTTGGAGTTCTTATACCTTTGATCACGGTTTCTCCTGTATCAAGCTCATGAAAAACACATCCATTTGATCGAAATACTACTTCATTTCCTTGATCACACTTTTGACTGACACTCAACAGGTTATGCTTTAGACCATCAACGTAAATAACATTCCTAGCTTTAACTTTTTCTTTTAACAAAACAGAACCTTTACCTTTTATGACAGCAAGAGTGTCATTTCCAAATGAGACCTTCTTTTCCTTTTCTAAGGCATTATATGACTGAAGTTTTTCTTTATCACCTGTCATGTGTTTCGAGCATCCACTGTCGATGTACCACTGATTTTCTTGTCCTTCTGCATACAGGGATATACCACATCTTTCTGTTTGTGGTTCTTTCTTTCTACATATTTTGGGATTTAATGAAGCTTTCTCCTTCCGAGATGTTTGCCAAAGTTTACTCCTGCATTCAGATTCTACGTGACCAAAGTTGTTGCAGATAGGGCATTCTATTTCATTTTCAAGAAGAGAAAAGTTATTGTAGGCCCGTTTCATGATCCCCATCACATTCCTTTGATTTCGTGCTTCTCTACTCATGATGGTCTTGTAAGAAACACATTGAGCAGCTTTATGTCCAACTTTATGACATGAAAAACATTGGCCATTAAAGAAGTTCCTGCGATTATCGAATCTACTGACCTGGTGATTGTAGTTGCTATTGATACTCATTCTTGAAGCAGATTGAGTATGATTACCTGAGGTTTGTATCTTCTGTTCATCCTTGAAGTAAGTTGAGCCTGATTTATCTGGTGATCTGCTTCATGCCTTTGCTGTCGATTGTCAAACTATTCACTGCTCTTTGCTACATCAAGATAGCTTTTAGTGGAGGTTGATGGCTTCTGTGCTTGGGATGCTTCTTCAGTATATCCAAGACCTGTCTTTATCAGAGGAGAACGCTGCACTTTGATAATTTCATTTAAGGTTTCTGATCCTTTAGTAAATCTAAGATTGAGAGCTTTTGTTTTCTCAATATCCTTTCTTAGACCCACAATTTCACATTCTAGTTTTTCATTGTATTTTTCTCTTTCAACAAGTTGGAATGTTAGAGTATATATAATCATATTCTTTTCTTCTAAACAGATTTTGAGTTTAGAGATTTCTTCATAAAAGTCATCTTCATCTAAAGCGTCCAAGAAATCATCATCTTCAAAAGCCATTAGAAGTCTATAGTCATTACTATTTTCATCTTCATCACTATTTAATAAACCATCGCTATCTTCATGAGTATAGTAGCTCTTAGTTACACTTTGTTTTCTATTCCATTTTGTTGATTCCTTACCTTTATCAAGCTTATCTTTATGAGTTCATTTGGAAGCATAATGACCGACTCTTCCACAAGCAAAACACTTGAAAGGTAGTTTACCTTTGAATCTCTCGGAACCCTTTTGAAGGTTCTTGACAAAGTTTGCTTCTTCCTCTCCTTCTGAAATATGTCCCGATTCATTGAGTTCTTCTCTTCCCGAAGCTTTGAATGCGGATTCTCTTATATTTGATGGACCTCCTTTTCTCATTTTGAAAGCAGTTAAGATTCCGTGCAGCTATGTCATAGTAATAGAATGATGATCCTGCTTTTCTTCTATGGCAGATACTTTTGATTTAAACTTAGTAGACAAGGATCTTAAAACCTTTTCAACTAAAGTAACTTCTTTTATCTCTTCACCCAAGTTCTTCATACAATTAACAATCTCATCTATACGTAAGAAGTAACTATCAATACTTTCATCATTGTGCATTTTGAGAGTTTCATATTGAATTCTGAGAGATTTCAGTCTTGCACGTTTTACTTGATTGTCTCCTTCATAGCTTAGAACGATCTTGTCCCATATTTCCTTGGTAGTTTTGAGCTGAATAAATTTGACAAATTTTGGTTGTGACAGATTCCCCAATAATGCATTGACAACCTTGGCATTCGTTTCATATTGCTTTTTACCTACCGTATCTGTAGGAATTGCTGATGGAAATGTATATCCTCCTTCCACAATTTCCCAGACATTTGTTCCAAGAGATTGAAGATAGGTTGTGGTTCTTACCTTCCAATAAACGAAGTTGCTCCCATGAAATATTGGTGGTCTAATGGATCCCTCTCTTTCGTAGTTACTCATGATGATAGATTTTCCTTCAAGCGATAAAGCTTCTTTTGAAGGACCTGCTCTGATACCAATTGTTGGAAATAATACTGAGAGGGGGGGGCATGAATCAGTATTAGCAAGTCAATAATATTTCATTTCCACAATTAGATTCATATACACTACTTCCGTTAATGGAACTTGCGTGTATACGCATCTGTATTTAAGGCAACTAGCGTATATACTGCAAACTTATGATTCAGTTGATTTATCATATGTTGATCTTTAATCAGTGCGTCAGAACCATATAAACAGTAACTAGGTGCAGTAAAATAAAACAGAAAATCACACACACATGAAAACAAGATATAAGGTGGAAACCCAATGTGGGTGAAAACCACCTACTGTAATCATCTCTATCTTCTTTTAATAAGAAACTTCTTTTTACAATTTTTGTACTGGTGCAGTCTCATACAAGTACGCAAGTTTCTACTTGCAGAAGGCTACAACCTTCTCTCGTTCTCCAGCTTCTCCTGGAAGGGAGCTACAACCCCCTAGCTCTTGTACTAGCTGATATGTTTACTAGTACGTAGGTGCCGGCCTACAGAAGGCCACAACCTTCTCTTTTCTTCCAGGGACCATGTTTCATAAATTTTCAGACTGGATCCATCAATAACATCATTCAAACATTAAATGCATCTGCATCAATCAATCTCCTTTGCACCAACCACAACTGAATCAATTAATCACTTTTAAGAATGCTATAACTAGAATACAGTAACCAGAAAAAGGTAACCAGAACACTGTAACAACAACAAAAAGTAGCTAAAGCATATTTTATGAGATATATGCTACTTCAATGTCTCGAACCTGCGTGCATACACACTTTTCTCAAGGTGAACCTGCGTACAGATCTGCAAATCAAATTTAAGATGTATACGTTGTTTTGATATGCAGAACTAGCGTGTATACACGCCTTTTCTAAAGTGAACCTATGTACAGATCTATAAATGATCATTTATTCTTTACAACAATTCCAGACTTTAGTTATACTTAAATCATCATATTTATAGTCTACAACATGCGCCAGTTATTCAGATAAAAGATCGAAAGACACAAAGATACTTCACTTGAAGCCTTAAGATCTTGAGCCATCATTATATCTTATCCTTCATCAAGCGCTAAGGTTCATCCTTGATTCAGATCCAGCTGTGCACAATAACCCAATAACCTGTATTCTAGATCTTGATCTTCATTATATATTCAATACATGAGTGTCTTTGCCTAATGATCTTCTCCTTCTTTTATAGTCTTAGGCCTTACTCAATACCATGGACCAAAACCACTTAGAACCAATACCTTGGACCAAATACCTGGGATCAACACTTCGGGCAGGATGCCTTGGACCAATACCATGGATAAAAATACCATGGACCAAATACCACGGACCAAAACTAAGTTTTCCAACATGTATGTGCCTTTCCTTCCGTGAAAGTGCATGTGTATGCTATACGCACCTTTTGGTCTGTGAACCCGCGTGTACACGCAGCTTGGTCAATGGGGAACCTGTGTATACTTCTCTTTCTTCATTCCGTGAGTCTGAAATGTGATCTGTGATCTGAGTGAGTTTCCATCAAGGACAACACCTATGTCATAGTGCCAAATCTGTGTCATAATGCCAACATATAGAGAAGCCCTAAATTTGGCCTCCAACATTCCAAAATAGTCGCCCTTTGGGACTTGACCTACCTCTCAAGAACCAAATCTTTTGTGCCCTATGACACTATGGTATTCTACCCAAACTTGTGCCCAAAACATGCCTTTCAAACTTGGCCAACCCTCCTCCTTGTACTCAAACCAGAACTTGGTACACAAAGACAAATCACTCACCTTCTTTCTACTCCTTATCCAACTCAGCTACTTGAGGAATTCAGCCTCCTACGCTCTATTTCCACTTGAGAAGAGATGCCATGTTGGTTTATCAAATGAGTCTCACAACTTACCATCTTATAGTATTCTGATGAGGGTAGACGGTTCCCTCAAAAGTGTCTTTTCAAGCGTAGGCTGACTTGAATTTTCTAGACAAACCCCTGCTAACTCAAATAAAATTATTTTCTTCATTTTATTAAGACCTTTCAACATAGCCTTAGGTCACCCTTGTCCTTTAAGGTTTCTCCACTTTCAATAATGAATAAATAATAATTTTTCCTCTTGATTTTGTGCCTAGTCCCACACCTTGGGTGCAAAACCCCATTGCTTGGGTTCTTTTCCCACAAAACCCTTTTGTGGTCAAGCCTCTCACAAACCCAACACCTAGGGTTGTGGAGCATCTCCCAAGCCACACAAATCAACACTCCCTCTTAGCAAGGGATGTACTTCCATTGCACAGAAGTAGCCATCATCGTCGCCAACGACACTAGCCTATCTGGCATCCATCACTACATCATACCCTATAGAATGGACCACGCTATCTCAATAGTGTCTCTACCTCATCTCACATGAACTTGAAGATCTCAAACTTCCATAGGGTTTCTCCCTTTGAAGCTAGGCTCTCTCTGAGTCTACATGACCTCTATTAGTTGACACTGCTTCCACTACACATACTCTGATCCATTGGCCATTCAAGGTAGCTCTAATACCATGTTGATTTTACACGGCACTGAAGAATTTGGTATATGTCTAAAATCATGATCATAAATAAACTCAAACGTCTCAACACTTCTACTTTGCATAATGAAATAACAACCATCAGTGAATCAACTAGTGCACATGACAATTTTAAACTTTTTAAATTCACTGCTTGTTTTATTACAGACTATAATATAACAGCCTTAGGGATTTCTTACTAGGGATCATGGCCCTTACATACATCATTGATACAAGGACACAACTTGGGTTTGGTTTCAACTACTATGACCACCAATATACCCTGAACAAGATACACTTGACCTACTTGTTGATGTGGTTTCCCACAAGCCTTTTAGTCCAAATGCCTTGAACACATATGGCGGGTCCTCTTGCCTCACAATCTCCTGATCATTGCAACTACATCTTCAGTTGTCCAACCTACCACTATGAATGATCATATCTTCTACTAGCAGCCCTCTTGCTCCATTAAGAAGTCTACTCATTAGCTCTTTTGGAACTAGCCTCTTATCAACCATATGGCTTCTCTCATCAACTGAACTAGGGATCCCGTCAATATACCTCCTAAAATTCCATTAGTTCCTTTTATGAACACTTTACTTGAGGTCTTCAAGCTGCCCACTAGTTGCTCTTTCGTCCTTCATAGATACCAACACCTAGCACTTGACAACCTACCCTCTTATCACTGTAATTCCATTTGCATTCGCTAATATAGGGCACAAAATTAATTAGCTCTCTTGATTGCTATTTTGGATTCTCCAAATATTAGTCCTTAGGGTTTCCAAAACTACCCACTTACCATCCTTTCTTGACTGATCTATGGAATCCATGACTCTGTTGTTCATTACCCATGAACAAACCTCCAAAATTATGCACTAATCTACCTTCTCTAGCCTTCCTTCCTCCATTCCAACAACTACCCTCACTTCTGTCCACTCACTCATACTTTTGTGCACAATGTAGAGTACTCACAACCCTCTTTAGGTTTCGTTGACACCTAGAAACCCCTGTACAATAATAATTTAAGGGAACAAAAATAACAAGATGGGGGATGCATGGGCATAAAAATAACATTAGGGAGCTACACAAACAATAATAATACGGGGGATACAATAGTATTATAGGGACATAATAGTAACACTTGAGTAGTTATGGATGCTTCTGTATAAAATTCTCATCCTCCCATGTGGAATCTTCAATGGGTAAGTTCTTCCACTTAATGGTTAGGTATATCATGATCCAGACAATTTTCCTTGTTACTGCTCAAACAAGCCATGTCGAGAGAAATAAATGGGAAACAATTGCGGTATGCTCACAATCCATATGGATCCACATGTTTACAATAACAACAACAATAAGGGGGATACACTAGTATTATAGGGACATAACATGCCCTTCTCCTTCAAAAAAGTATTGTCCTCAACACTTGAGTAGTTCTAGATGCTTCTGTATAAAATTCTCATCTTCCCATGTGGAATCTTCAATGGGTATGTTATTCTACTTAATGGTTAGGTATATCTTGATCCAAACAATTTTCCTCCTTACTGCTCAAACAAGCCATGTCAGGAGAAATAAATGGGAAACAATTAGGGTATGCCGACAATCCACATGGATCCATATGTTTATCAAGAAAGTTCACTTTAACATATCAATGTCACTTTTAGAGATGGTGTACCAATTACCCCTTATGGAATAGAAATTAAAAATTTAACCACCCACAGTTTTTTTATTGTTTTATCTCAATGGGAAAGTAGCAAAATGTCATGCATGAAAAATAGTTTGTAGGTCTCTCCACCATGAAGGAAACATGTGTGAATGAAAAATAGCAGGATAAAACACAAGTGCATGTGATATATAGTTGTTTCTAATGGTGCAAAGGCCAAGGGTAGAGGTGATATATGCATTGTTTTCACCTACAACATCTCCTGAATCCACTCTTATCGACTTTCCTTTGTACCTTTTCATAAAATTACTAGTTTTAATTATTTAAAAGATTAGAAAACTTCAAAACACTTAGTGATTCAAAACACGTCTACTAAAGAATATGTAATGTGATTTACCGAAAGAGTTGTCTTGAAAAATCACTATGAATCACATAAGTTCGCATTATCAACAAAAAATAGGTATATAACAAAATTTTTGAAATTAAATCTCATTGGGAAGATTTTTTTTTTATATTCCATTAGGAGGGAAAGACATCTCTTTATCTTTCCTTTTTAATGAACTATCTCACTTTTTGAAACCTTCACATCTTTTCTCTAATTCATAATTCATGGAGGTCGACATTTTTCCCTCCTATTACCCACTTTCAAACCCTTTGTTTATGTAGGTATAGTTATGCTCTACCCCACTTTTATAAGGTAAACTCCAAGTCATGCATTTCTTTTTATCTAAACTGAGTGACTGAAAATCATCTCTCTATATTCACCATACTCAACCAATCTAGCATTCGATGGTAGAGGAGCATAGCAGCGCAGGTGTGCCTTCTCTGTGTCCTAAATAACAAAGATGAGCAAAGATGATGCATATGTTGGGGTTCCGAACACCCACAATGGTAGGTAAGAAGAAGGAATCTGATCTCTCTCCTGCAAGTCCTTGGACTCCTACAATCGTAGGTTCAACTGGCCCGACTAGGTAGTTGAGGTCAGTGCATTGTGATGAGAAGGGAAAATTTAGAATGAACCTGAGGCCTCACTACTCTTCAACTAGTCAAAGGGCCCATCAATGTCATTTATATTTGTGGCCAAGGGCACATTTATTAGGAGGTCAAGTTCATTTGGATTGGAGGTAGAAATTGTTCAAAATTACCAGAATTATCTTGAGGACAAACTCAATTACTGGAAAGCCAAGCCCATCAAGTATTGTAACCAAAATTCTGAAGAGGTTGAATCTATCTGGAGGTGGATTTATTATTAGAGGGGTTGAATTATTCAGTCAGGGCAAGATCATCATTTTCTAAGGCTGTCTCCTTAAGCAAAGAGTAGCAAAAGTTGTTGAAGGTTCCAGTGTTTTAGAAGACCAACATCAACTTCTTCTAATGGCCAAGTTGTTTCATTGTTGCCAGATCTATAAGCCAGGTTCAACAATGCACTGTAAATCTTCGAATCAAGCTAATATGAATCATCATTTTGTCCCTTTTATATGTCTGTTTCATGTGTTCATTACTTTGTCTTCCCAACATTTGACGAAATGTTTGTCTTTGAAATGTTTGAAGAAATACATTAAAGAAAGATTTAAATTTTGTGAATTAAAACCAACATATTTTAGCTTGGGAACATTACATGATAGTATCTCCCTTTATCTTTTGGAATTGCTTCATGCACTCATCATCCCATTTAAGATCTTAGTCCTTCAACAAATTTGATATGGGTTTGGTAATCTCTACAAAATGCAATATGTACCTCTTGAAAAAATTTATTTTATCGAATGAAGATTGCCCTAATTTCTTTCTTCTAGGTAATGGGATTTGTTGAATTGCTTTTATGATGGTTGGATTGATTCTGATGCCTTCCTTTGACACTATGTTCCTAGGGAGATTTTTTTTCATAAACTCTGGAACTGACTTCTTTGGATTCAAGGATATCCCATACTTTCGACTTCTAAAGAAAACTTATTAAAGGAATTCTATCTAAGAAGATGAACATGGGCACCTTTTTTGGACATAGGTTACCTTAGAGATCCCTCCCTTGTATTGGAGAAGAGGTAACCTAATATGAGGGAAGGTATCGTTGAGGTGACAATGGTAGTCTTTATAAGTTTCCCAAAGGGTTTCATATTTATAGTTAGGGCTTTGTACCATTAGAGAGAATTGGGTGGTAACAGTTTGGCACTATTTCCAAGGATGCCCATTTCCTCATGTATTGAATTTTTACATTCATATATTGATGATTCTATACTTAAAATTTATAAAAGTCCATGTGGTGACTCTGCATAAGGAGATTGTGTTGAAGATATATTCTATGATAACATGCTCATAGGGAATTTTTCACTAGATTGCAAAACTGGAAAGCTATTATAAAAAAAAGGTATACAAACTAGCACGCCAGTCACAAAAGTCATGTATCTCAAGTATTTAGTTTGTTGATGATACAAGTTCCTTATTTTTAATAGATATGGCCATGCCATGGTTAGATGACATCTACAAACCACTTGAATACTCTCAAATTAATGAAGCTCCACTGAAATTCTAGAAAATGTCATTGATAACATTCCTACATTCCAAGAAAATAAAGTTCTTTTTGCCTTGAATCATTGGCCAAAATTAGGAGCGTGATATTTAAAATGGGAGGAGTGAGACACTTAGATGTCACAACAATGTTGTTTACATTGTCTCCTATGGATGGTGTTGTGGAATGGTGGAAAGGAATTCTTGATAATTAATTCAATGCATGACCCCCTTCAAAATGCTTTCCTTGAGAAATGGGGAGAA
Organism: Pinus tabuliformis; assembly: GCA_031772625.1. Classification (NCBI taxonomy): domain Eukaryota; kingdom Viridiplantae; phylum Streptophyta; class Pinopsida; order Pinales; family Pinaceae; genus Pinus; species Pinus tabuliformis. The sequence continues at coordinate 1,006,066,491 of CM062819.1, forward strand.
TGAAAAGATAATAGATACTTATTGGTTTCTCTTAGTAGTTCTAAAGGAAATCACATTGAAACTATAGAAGAGTTTAATAAGTGGTTTGACTAGATTGTGTAAAAATCACCATGCAACTATTAAAAGTCTAGAGGCAACCATACTTATATATTACCTTGATTCAATTGATGGAGAGCTTGGTTTCCAGATCAAAGAAAATGATCCCCAAAACCTTAAGGCAATCCAAATTTGTTGAGTTTAGGAATCGCTACATTATCCTCCTTTGGTAGATGATAATGACCAATGAATTAAATTACCCTGTCCATGATATCCAGGCATCCATATTCATAAGTCTGTCTTCATAAGATCTGGCTTAATGCATCAAGGAGCTCAATAACATAATCAATATGTCAAAATCAGGGTCCTCACAGTTCCATCTGCTTATTGTGCTTGTCAAGACATAGGATTTGATATGTTTTCATGCTGATAAGGGTTGTTAGATTCAATTGATGGAGAGCTTGGTTTCCAGATCAAAGAAAATGATCCCCATAACCTTAAGGCAATCCAAATTTATTGAGTTTAGGAATAACTGCATTATCCTCCTTTGCTAGATGATGATGACCAATGAATTAAATTACCCAGTTCATGATATCCAGACATCCATATTCCTAAGTCTGTCTTTCAGAGGATCTTGGCTTAATGCATCAAGGAGCTTAATAAAATAATCATGATGTTAAGATCAGGGTCCTCACAGTTCCATATGCTTATCATTCTTGTCAAGACATAGGATTTGAAATGTTTTCATGCTAATAAGGGCTATTATAAGGAATATCTTCAAAAGTGCCATTCCCTTTTTCTCCTAGCTGCTAGACTTCCAAGGATACTCAAGGGTGCCAATATAAAGGTGCTGCATAAACTTCCATTACTCCAGCTTCTAGATAAATATGTAAATGTTTGCTTCCATACACCATCATTTCTCCTTTTATTATTGCTACAATTCACTACATCAAATACCACCATCATTTCTTTAAATGAATATTGTCGTTGCTCCTCCATTCCTCCTGCACTTCTCTGTTTAAATTTTTTTTGTTGATCACTTAACTCATCAAGTTCTTGTAGCCATTAAAGTCAAAGATACAATCTTATTGATTATTTTCATGAACACTCCAAGTGGAGCCTCTAGCATCTCTAAACTTAAAGGCTCTGGTCTAGAATCATATATTAATCAAAAGCATCTGAAACAACTTTCCTACTCTACTATGTTCTGTATGCGTTAATGATAATTACACCTCAAGTGTAATGATCCTTGTTGTAATTGAAGAATCTTGCTATCAACAATACATCACAAGGATTAGGTTGGTTGATGCTTTTAGGATCCCTTCAGGTTGATGGCCTTGATCTACAAACCACTCATTCAATACCATGCCAACAAACTCTAGAATATCTCTGTGCTAGCAAAACAGTGTGATCTTCAGAACTTCCTTACCGCTGGTATTATTCAGTTAGGCCCATAGGTGGACTATCATGAAAACTATAGGATTATTGTCATATAAAAAGTTTCTATCACAATGGTGATTTGTCAAATTGATAGTCTTAAGCAATTGTTGTATGGCAATGATGAATTTTCTTCTCCCTTACTACTATGAAAGGATGCTTGACCTATTGTAGTGACACTGCAAATATTGATGAGGTCTTGTCAACTATAATATTGCAACTATCCTTTAAGTCTCTTTACCGTAAAGGCCGTATCAGGGATACATATACAGTCATTGAGATGAGCCTTCTATTTTTCTTTCTACCAACAGTGCACTTATGGCTTTCTTTAGGAATTGTTTATTCAAGTTTCAAGAGAATGAGTTCAACGTGTCTCTTACTTTTCTGTAGGAAGATAATCACTTTCCACGTTGCTTCTCAATCAAAAATTCTACAATGAAGGCTGAGCTTGGAGAATGGCTTTTAGTGGTTTGAACCTTCTATCTCTTTTCCAAATCGGTGCCCTAAACTCTTTGCTACCCAGACAATATAGAAGAATTGTCACAGATCCTTCACAAATGCACAAGAATGATGTCATATATAGTCTTGCATTGAACCTACAGAAGATGAGACTTAGCTTAAGAGACCTATAGTGATCCTTCAAGACCTGTAGAATATTCTCAGATCCAAACCCACAGAGATTAGACACAAACTTCGTTATTCTCCTTGTAGAATAGTTGCCCATAAACAAGAGAATTATGATGTGTCTTAGGTCTTTAGGCCTGGAAAATAAAAAATCCCTTGCATGATTCAAATCAATCCCTAAGATTTAATTAGAATATCGTTTATTACATATTCACATCCTACAAGTTTAGTGAAACAGTGAAGTCTGTATTTGTCTAGTCTTTCTTTACTATGCATATATTTCATTCAGCATGGATAACATGCACATCATGTACTCAATTACATCCTAAAATTAAATGGCATTAAATATGCACAAATAAAACAAATTGAAAGACCTTGAACTTCTAACAACCACAATTTTGTAATATGGTGTACCTTCAAGGTCCACAACCATTGATGTCATTAGGACTGGCAAGTCCCATACAATGGGAGAGCAAGCAGAAGTTGAAACTTTTATTTAATTAATCCATATAAGGAAATTGATGGAGGGTCACTAACAATGAGAGCCAAGGTATATATGCTCTCTTGTATACCTTAGCAAGGGGTCATAACTTTATAACTCTTTGTGAAGATTAATTATTGTAACCAACACTATTAATAACATAACTACCACTACTTTTATTAGAGTTTTTAGTTGGGTTCATGAAGATGTTTTAATCTAACTTGTTTCGAGTTAACATTTCACTCATCATCAAAGAAGTGAACTCTTGAAGAAAAATGTGTCAGATTAAATATTTTTACACAGTTCATACCAAAACTTAATAGCCTTAACCTGAGAAATCCTCCACTTGACTTCTACTTGATTATTAGCAAGGTACATCAACTAAAACATGGTAGATCAAAACCATTTATGGAGCATCTCTCATAATATTTTGCATTATTCTAGCACTTAACATCTACTTCTTCAATGATTTGTTTGTATGGACGCATGTTAGGACCTTTTGTAGGATGTTATTATTATCACTATTGAATTTCTTTAACAATGAAATTCTTTTAGAATTGAGATTCCTTTGGTACTTCAAATTCTAGAATGGTGGCATTTGACACTTATACATCTTCTTTAAAATATCTTGGGCATGGAGCTTCAAATAGCTTATTGTAAAATCTCTACTTGACCTCAAGGAATAAATTTTAGTACCATATAACTTGTTTTTTGCATGATAACAAGCATCCTAACGAACTTTGCTTTCTCTAGAACTTATAAACTGTCTAGACACAAGAACCTTTTTAGGTTTGGAAATGAAGCAGGTGTGATGCCCCATAGTTTCAATTTAAAATTGTAAGAATGATACTCATAGACAATCAAAAAATACATTTATATCATAAGGAATAACCAATTTTGTACCAATACCCTACCCATTCCCATCATGAAAGGCAAGTTCCACTTCCAAGCCGAAGAATATCATTCCATCCTCAGTCCCCACTAACACTAAAATCAGCTTTTATAACATACAGGTCCATTGTATTCAATGACTAGATACATTCTGACACTAAAAAATAGAAACTTGAAGAAAAGTGACAATCTGAAATCAAAACTTCAGTAAGTTAGATGATTTATTACATTTTATAAGAAATAATTCTTTGTAGTTACCCATTTGTTTTGGGATACAAATTCTTTAAATGGTGTTTCATGTAATTTTTTGAATCTTTTTGGATTGTGATTAAACAAATTTATAATTTGTACCTTGGTTTTACAGTTTTTGGGATTCCTCTATAGAGATTTACAACAAAGCTTGGTGGACCTAGATGCTCTTTTCGACATCTTAAGGTAATTTTCTTTGATAAACCCTAGGATACATGTTGATTTTTAGTTTTACGAGACTTTAGAAATGGCATTAGCTTTATGTGTGACCTAATTAGTTATATTTTTTACATGTGCATGTTGGAGTGTACATATAAACCAATTTAATCATTTTGCTTAAAAATTTGTTCAGAATATTAAAAAACCATAGTCTAGAGTAAGATGGTGCATGCATTTGGGGTGCATTTATTTCTCTAGCATGATTTTCCATGCAGGTTGCGAACTAGGACATATTTAGTCCAAACTTGACTGTAACTCATGACCCTTTGCTATAGTTATAAAAGCAAGGCATGAGAGTAGAGTGAGGTATTCTAGTTTTGGGACTTTCCTTATGTATTTAGTTTTTTTCTTATTTAATGCGATGATAGTTGAAAGTTTGAGATTTTGAGTGTTTAAGTTTGAGAGTTTGAGAGTTTTATTTGTTGTTCATGAATCCTATGTATCTCTAGATCAATGTGTTGTAGCTCTGCTTACCATGGTCTGCAAATTTAACATGGTATGAGATCACATTCTAAAATATTCTACGATTCCATGTATATGGATAGTTGGGCTAATACCTAGGATAGGGAAGTTTTGTTATAATTTTTTAAGCATGGGATGTCCAAGATCCATTATGGACCTATGGTAGTTTACTAAAGGTTGTTGCTTTTTTTTTTTAGCTATGTGTTGTAGGAGTGACAATGCAACCACCTTTAATCTCAAATATGAAGACTAATTGGAAGGTCGCTCCAATTTTATTGCTTGTATATGTCAGTTGCAGTTTCTTTTGAAGGAGCATGGGCCTTGAAATCTTGTCAAAGGTTGCAAAATTATATTTCTAAAATTTGATTTGCATGTCTCTAGACTTTTGCAAATTAGAAAGTCTGAGTCAAATTGAAAAGGAGGACAAATTTCAGATGTATGTGAAACCATTACTTGAATCTCATTATTAGGTAATATTAATTGATGATTCATTTATTTCTCTTAGAAGCTTTGTTTTTATGTCATGAACACCAGGGATGAGATCGTTGGGAAGTTTTGAGAGTTTAAACTTTTGTAGAAAAATCAAACAGGTGAGACTATTAAAGTGTTGAGATCAAATAATGGAGCAGTATATACCTCCAAAGAGTTTGACACTTTTTGCAGGGAAATAGAGATCAAGAGCCAGTTGAAAGTGCCTTACCAAATACATCAAAATTTGACTGTAGAGAGGTAGAATATGCCCATCATAGAGACTTCCAAGGCAATGATCCATGACATAGATCTGCCCATTTGTCTTTGGGCATAAGCATGTTGTAGAAAAATCTACATTTAGAATATGTGACCTCACTATATATTGAAGAATAAGACACCAGAGACATATTTCATTGGTGAGAAACAAGTATCACATTTTGGTGTTTTTGGTTGTCTTGTTTGCATTCATATCATTAGGGAGAAAATAACCAAGCTGGAACCCTCTAGTTTGAATGGTACTTTAGTTGGATAGAATGAGACATATAAGGCTTACAAAGTCTACATTTTTTCTAAATGGAAGATGGTTTTCAGCTGAGATGTCAATTTGATGACAATGCACGGTCCTTTAAGCCTTATTGTCATGCAACAAAGATGGGGAGGAAGAGAAGCCCGCTTCCTCAAAGGCTGTTCCACAAATTGCAATGAAATCAAATTGAAATCAATTAGATACCAGTACACTGGAGGTACAAATACCATTTTTCCTTCCAGTTTGGTTAGGAGGTTCAAATGGTTTAGCTAGACAGTGTAGGGGGCACAAGAGAAACTAGGAGGACATAAATCTTTGTTTTGAGTGTGTCATCCTATTGAGAAGTTTCCTAATTATGGTGCATTGGTTTCTTCCTATTTCTTAAGAAGAAAATGGTAATTCATTTGTTCATAAATACTAATTGTGAAAATGTTTAAATGCTATTTGAAAATTTAGTTGAGAAACCCTCACATTGAAACTACTATATACTCTATCAAGTCAACTGGCTTGAATAATGTCATATATGAAGTTTGGAAAGTTTGTGTATGTGTTGGTCAACGTTTGAAAAATTAGACTTAGAATAATATTATTTCAATGACTCGATTTACCAAAAAATATATCCAACTCCAAACCATTGAAACATAATGTGCAAAACTCTTCTCATGGCACATACATATACCATGTAAGGCCGAATATATCAAAAAAATTTGGCACCGATTCCAATGTATATCAGCAACAATGAGACTCTAAATGGCCTCCTTAAGCTTTAGAGTTTGAAAAAGATGCTACAACCATCTCCTTTTGGCCTAGCCTTGTCTTCTTCAAATTTTGCAAGCTGGTTTTGCAATTCAAATCTAATATGTCCAATCTCCTCTAATGGGGCCATGCATGGGAAACTTTGCCTCTTATACTATCCAAGTGTTTGTTAAATCTATGAATTCCCACTCCCCCTACCCTTGTTAATGCATTTCTTGCAGTATTTGCAATAAATTTTCACATCATCCATATTAGCATGCATCCATGTAGGATCTTTGACTCTAATGGTGTAAACCATGGTAAAATTCCAATCTAGGATTTAAAAGAGAACATTAGATTTCCGAAATCCAAGTAGCATAATTCTAGACCTGTGCAAATTAAAAATTCTGAGTCAAATTCAAAACAGGGACAGATTTCAAATGACTTGCATTTGTAATTTAAAGATGCACATATTTGAATTTTGAAGAGAAGAAGATTAAAAATAGGGACAGATTTCAGAGCATATACATTTGCAATTTAAAGAGAGGGAAAACATGTCTAGAAATGAAAGTAATGGGCAGTGGACAGAAGAATTAGGTCCAAAACTCCTCCAAGCTTCAAGATACATTATAGCCTCTTGATTAAGCTGCCTAAGTCCATTGCAAACAACCTCAAACAAATTCCAAACTAGAACCAAGCTCAAGTGTCACATTGCTATTCAAGATTTCAGCTCTGCTCCAAAACTGGAAATGCTCACAAATGCTTTGTGAGAAGGGTGTGAGACAAATAGAGGGGTGGGATATCTCTTTATAGAAATTTGATCAGTTTACTGCTTTGTTTTTTTGAGTTTTTTAATTGAATAGTAGTTTTTTTCCTTGGATTCTGGATGGGGTCATCATGCATGTACTTGGCTGAGTAGGTCTTATTTGGTACCAAGCTGGCCTATCGAGCCAAGTCGGACCAAGTTTTATAACAATAGTGTTGGGCCCTTGTCCATTGTCTCATAATATACTCAAAAGAAAATAATACTAAGTATAGTTGGGTTGTTTTCCACTAAATATAATAGAAGCAAGACATGCTAGTGTTGTATATATCTTTGGCTACTAGCCACTAAATCTTATGCTATTAGAACAATAGAAACAAAATATATAAACTAAACCCTCATCGAGAGGGGGACCTAATATTCTTCATGTTATTCATTCACTTCAAGGAAATGGGATGGTGGATGTCTTCTCTAGCCTCGTGGTCTTCCCTTTGTCTCTCATCCCTAGCTTTTGGAGCAAGCTCTGAACCTTCGAGGGTTTACAACAAGTAGCATTCATCATTGAATTGTTGTATCTTTCCTTTGATACCATTCAATAGGGGGTTCTTCTTTGAGGTTGATTCCATGTGACATGTTATCATTTCATTGGCATGCTATTATAGATCTATGGTCAAAGAGAGGTTGTTCTTCTTGTTTCTTGAAAACTTTGCATTGGGGATGATGTGAGACAAGTCCTTTTCTATATGCTTGTTGTTGGTAGCAACTTTTTGTCCATTAACCTGCTCCTCCAGTTTTGGCAAGATTATGAACTGCGTTGTATTTGTGCCACTTATTGAAACCTTATGCTATACATTGAGACTCGCCTTTTTGCATTTGGTTCCAGTTATTTCAACATAATCTTCTTGAATGCTTATCTTTACACTACAACAAAACATGCAATTTGCGCCAGATTTAGCACCAGATTCTAGTGCATTTTTTTCTCAATTGGGATGAGTAACCTGGCGCTAAATCTGGCTCTATTGTACAATTTTTAAAGCGTCCTTTTTTGCACCAAATTCTGCATCTTCTTTACGCCAAATTTTCCATCATTTTCTGCATCATATTTTGCACCAAGATTTTCATTTGGTTTTACAACAGGTTTTGCTTCTAGTTTTGTGCCTTTTTTTGCATCATTTTTTGCATCCTCTTTTGTGGAATTCTTTGCTTCTATTTTTGTGTCATAATTTGCATCGATTTTTACACCATCTTTGACATCTTATTTAGCGCCTTTTTTTACATCCAATTTGTGCCAATTTTTGCATCTGGTCTTATGCCATCTTTTGCTTCTAATTTTGTACTTATTTTTACATCTATTTTTGTGCCAATTTTTCTGCCTTTTTTTACACCATCTTTTCCATCCAATTTTGCACCATATGTTGAATCTGATTTAGTGCCAAATTTTGCATGCATTTTTGCACCATTTTTTGCATCCACTTTTGCATTTTATTTATCTCCCTTTTTTGCATCCTATTTTGCACCATATTTTGCATTTAATTTTGCATCATTTGTTGCATCCAATTTAGCATCATTTTTAACACCATTTCTTGCATCCAATTTTTCATCCCTTTGAGCATCTAAATTTGCATCCTATGTTGAACCATATATTGCATCCACCTTTGCATCCCATTTTGTGTCTATTGTTACGTTCATTTTTGAGCCATTTTTTCGTCTACTTTTGCATTTGTTTTTGCACCAAGTTTTGAATGATTTGTTGCATCATTTTACATCCAATGTTGCATCTCAATTTGCATCCAAAATTGAGCCATTTTTATGCCCATTTTTGCACCATTTTTTCTTCTTTTGTGTCCAATTTTGCACCATTTTTTATGTCCAAATTTGCATCCTTTTTGGTATCTAGTTTTTCATCCTTTTTGGCTTCCAAATTTGCATCCTTTTTTCTGCCACATTTTGTGTCCACATTTGCATCTCATTTTGCACCTAGATTTTAGTTGGAATTTTCATCTAGTTATGCATCATCTTTGACATCCTTGGTTTCACCATTTTTTAGTCCCATTTTGCATCTTGTTTTGTGTCTTTTCTTACATCTTTTTTGCATCCTAATTTTACACCATTCTTTGCATCCTCATTTTGGTGTCCATTTTTGCATCCTTGTTTGCACCCAATTCGCTATCCTTTCATATGCCCTATTTTGTTCCCTTCTTTGTGTCTAGTGTTGCACCATTTTTAAATTTTACTTTAAAAACCTTTTTGTGTCATTGTTTGCATATTGTTTTGATGGCTAGTTTAACATCCAATTCTACTCCCAATTTTTCATCCATGGTTAAATCCACTTTTGGCTTCTTGTTTAGAGTTTTACTTTTATTTCCATTTATGACCACCTCTATGGGTTCATTTTACTAAGTTCATTTACATAGTGAAATATATTAAATTTTCTAAATATCATTTTGCTGTAGGATTTAATGCATGGTTAGATGAAAACAAAACCCTCTCAGTTTATCTCAGAAACCTAGGAGAAACCAATTAAGAGGAAAGGTTGTTCTAAGGCTTAGGATTCTTAGTAGATCAAGATGTAGAGTATAGATTAAGAAAAAGAGAATGAATTCTTGTGAGTCCTCGCATGCAGGTCTTCTTGGAGTTTTTCGTATAGCCATGAAGCGCTCCTAGCTAGCTCCAAAGCTTGGTCCTACACATAAGAGAGAGAATAAAGAAACCTTCACAACATAATATCTTAATAATCAAAACTATAAAAAACATATAAATATTATTGAATAAATAAATATAAACCAAAAACCCATGCATACATTAGTTAAATAGAAGAAGTAAAGAATGAATAGAAACATATGGAAGGAAGAACAACTGATCTATATGAATAAAGGAGTTGGAGGAAAGTTACAACAATCAGATATAGTTGCAACGTCACCTCCCCCAACTCATAGCTCCAAAACTCTCCCTCTCAAGACAGATCTCAAGAGTGTGACAATACAAAATTCCCATCATTTTTTCAATGGCCAAGCCTCTAATATATAGGAAAGTGGAGGCTATGAAGATTTCCAAAATTCCTCATTAGTTCAATTTGGGAAAAATCTTTTGGGTGAATAATGTTTCCTCATATAAAAAAGGAATTTTCCACTTTTTAGATGCTTTTGTGCTTAGGAAAAAGCTTCCCCATGCTTTATGGCTCTTTCCCACTTTTGTATGCTTTTATTTTTTAGGAAAAAGCTAAAGATGAGGATAAAGAGATTACATTCCACCATATGTTTCCGAAAGTGACCAAGAATGTCAAATTCGAATTCTAGTTTGCTTATGTTTTAGTTTTTTTAAAATATATATTTAGTTTTAGTATTTTTTTTTTCTAGAAAAATATATTTAGTTTTTGGTATATTTTTCTATAAGAAAAATTATATTTTGTTTTTATAAAAATGGATTTTAAACATTCCATTCATGCTAAATTTGTGATTTTATGATAGGAGTTTAAATTATATATAGTAAAGTAACTTAATGTCATGTGTCGTGTTGCTGAGATGGGTGTTATACATCTCTTTCTTGCTAAGTTATAGAATGTGCTTGGGTTTTCTTAATGCAATAAAACTAATTATGTTCTTCATGATATCTTGAAATGTTCATCTTGAACCAGGCTAATAAAACAATAAAGTTAAAATAGGTTTTCCTTTGTCCTTTATAGATCTTTGTCCCCATTAAGCTTGGTCTTAATAGATTAATTGTCTTGTGGTGGCCTTGAGTGGTCACTTCCATTAGTTGCATGCTTTGTAGTTTTCAGTTAGTGACATTTTTTAGGCTTGATAATATGTTATTTAATTTATTAAAATGTGTTATTGTCCATATTATTGTTAAATATTAATATTAAATATGCTGATTTTTAAGCATGTTTTAGCAAAACTTTCCCAAAATGTTTATAGATTGTATTTTATAATGCAATGATTCTTTGCTTAATGAAATTGTTTTGGATATTCTTTTTAATGATTCATTGATTGATGAATTTGTTATGGATATTTTTTTTAGTATATTAAATTGCATGTGATAAAGTCAAAAATCACCTCTTTTTTAGATTTTCATTGATCAATTTCCCTTAAGGCCATCAAGTTCACCATTTGGTCCCAGGTTAAGGAAATATAGGAGTCATGAAGTGGAATTGTCCAAGCACTTAAATCTTGAGACATGTTTCTTTTTAGTCACTTTATACTTTCTTTCTATGTAAATTTTTTATGAAAATAGTCTTGGAACATGAGGGGCGTCAATAGTAAGCGAAAAAAAACTCCTAAAAGAAAAATGGTATGCAAAGCACCCATAAATAATGTTGATATAAGAAGCAAAAATATTAAGTGAGGTTCAACCTCATATAATTAGAAAATGGGGGAGGAATTTCCAAGTAGTAGTGATTGATGCTTAGAGATACTTGGGTGGAACGGTTATTATTTGAAATGATTAAGACATCAAGGTTACCAATATGTTTACCTCTTTTCGCATTATGACAATACAATTTTAGTTAATTGACATTGAGGACTACTACCATGTATCCAATGTCTATGACTCCAATATCGCAAATGGAAAACCTCTATTTCTCAATTCTATTTCTAGCACAAGTAATTTATACTCCCCATCTCCATGGATTGTTGGGAGTGACTTCAATATTATAAGTGTCTCGAGGAAAAGAAAGAATGAATCGAAATGTTTAACAAGATATTTTGTAAGCTATACCATTAAAGCCACAAAGTAGTCTCCATTAAAGTTGTCAAGAAATGAGTCTCCAACCCACACATGTGGATCAATGAGATGTAATACATGTGTGTGTGGTTACGAACTCAATACACCTCTATAATAACTCCACAAACTTATGTATTTCACTCTGTCACATAAATTGACAGTAGTGTTACATATGTAAACCAAGAGTAGACATGAAAGCCTTAAATGATGAAGTGAAAATGCAAGGAGAAAAGAAGAATTCATGATTTAACCATCACATACATGTGATCAAGTGTGACTAGGAGTGTATATATTCATATATTTTCCAAAGAGGGAGTGAATACATGAGTTACCATTTATTGGCCCTTATTTTTCTTTCTTCTTCATTTTCTTATATATAGGACTTAGGGAATAAGGTTTTCATAAGTTTGGCACAACTCATAGATATAAGATTTACATGAATTTTCACTTCAACCTTAGAGTTTAGACTTAGATAAATCAATATAGTGTATGTTTAATTATTTTGGCTTTCACTTTTTTATTGTATTTCATCACAAATACAAAAGGGGAAATATTTTGCCACAAATCTATGAATTCTTAATCATAAAGTCGTCATGTGATGAAAACAAATTAATGATGTTATTCTCTACGAAAATGATGGGTATTCTTGAGAAAATATTATGCTTGTGGATGTTTCCTCCCTGGTTGAGAGGGAGTGAGGGTAGACACCATGTTATCCATGTGTCATGTACTATGGCTAGGATTAACAATCGTAAGCCTACTAAAGGCACTAGTAGGGATAATGGTGGATTGGATAAACATCTGGGACCAATATTCTTTGAGAATTTGGACATTGACTAGGACTAATCGCCATAAGTCAAGTACATTAATCCAAGATAAGAATAGTCATGAGGATTGACATTTTCTGGTGTCAAATATTATGATAGTGGATTAGGAAATGATCATGTGAGGACATACCTGGTAAACATCTTTGTGGGGTAAGTGCCTTGAAAGGCAGTGGTGTCCAAATTTATGCCTCCCAACATTGTGCTCTGATCTAATGGAGAGATAAACTTGTTAGTCAAGGCCTTACTATTTTGAAAATTTTGGCTATGATGACGTAAATCATCATTGATGCTTATCAATCTAGATCCCTCTTATATGAATATTTCAACTAGAGAGTACTTTTTTGTCTCATTATGAGTACCTCGCTAGTTTAGAGGGAGGGTCATCATCTTCATTATTGCCATCATCACCACCATCAATGTGATCATTATTGTCATCATTTCATTATCATCATAATCACCATTCATGTCTTCTTCATGATCATCATCATCATCATGATTTTGTATTGTTCAAAATTATAGGTATCATAAGAAATATCACCAACCTTAGGACACATGATATATGAAAGAAAAATAACCACTTTATTTTTTAGAAATGATTGATGATCATCAACATCACTACCATTGTCATCGTCATTATAATTGTCATCATCCCCATCATCATAACTAATATAAGTTTTATCATAATTTTTGTCATCTTCATCATGAACATCATAATCATCATTCATGCCATTATTGTTCTTGATTATGACCAAGATGAAAATAATGATAATGATGATTAGATGATGATGACTTGGAAGATGACACCAAAGATAATTATTATGATTTTTACCATGATAACATTTAAAAATTGGGAGGAATGGCCAAGGTCATTAGCATAATCATCATTGTCATTGTAACTCCCATCGTCTTTATCATCATTGTCATTATCATAACAATCGCAATTCATGTCATTGTCATCATCTTCATTATCATCATCGTTATAATTATTGACATTGTCATCAGTTGTTCATAATTTTCAATGTCATAAGAAATATAATCAATGCAAAAGATATGATGTGTGTTGGAAAATGGATGCAAAAGTAAACAAAAAAATGGGGGTAAAAATAGACGTAAATTTGGATGAAGAGTGGACACAACATAAGTAGATGCAGAACAAGACAGAAAAATTGAACAAAAGTGGATGAAAAAGTAGATGCAATAGTTCATACAAACTTGAACACAAAATAGGACTCAAACATGGATGAAAAAGTGGAATAAAACATGGGCACAATAGTAGGCATAAAACTTAGCATGAATTGTGGTGAAACAAATGTGGATACTCCAATGAATGTAAAAAAAAGGGACACAAACTTGAATGCAAAAAGGAGGAAAACTTGGATGAAAAAAGGGATGTAAACATGGGCCAAACATGGGTGCAATAGTGAACATAAAATTAGTTGCAAAACTAGACAAATCAAAAGTGGATGTAAAAGTAAATTCGAAATGGGATGCAAAAAACATAAACAATATTTGATGCAAACTTGGACACAAAAGAGGATGCAAATATGGATGCAATAATGGAAGAAAATGTGGGTTGCAATGATAGGCATAAGATATGGCACAAATAATAGCACAAAAAAGGTGGATGTAATAATAGACACAAAAAAATATGCAAACTTAGATGCAAGACAAGATGCTATAAGGGATGTAAAAGTGGATGCAAACACAGGTGCAACATGAGAAACAAAATTGGATGCAAAATATGGATGAAATGGAAGTACATGCAAAAGAAGATACAAAATGAGATGCAAAACCCAACACAAAAGTGGATGCAAAAATAGATGAAATATTTTATGCAAAAGAGGATGTGAAGATGGATGCAAAATTGGAAGCAAACGTGGGTACAACAGTATGTGCAAAACATGGAACAAATTTTGTCACAACAAAAGTAGATGTAATGATAGATGCAAAAAAAGAAGCAAATGAAGATGAAAAATATGATGCAAAAAGGGATGTAAAAGTGGGTGTAAACATGGGTGCAACAATGGATGTAAAATAGCTTTTGCAACTTATTTGAAAGAGCAATTTTGTCCCAACAATTAGACTTGTAGCATAAAGAACATGGTTAATACATATGATTCGACCAAAAACTAGTTACTACCAAAATTCAACCAAAAAAAATATTACTGCATAAAAATAGAATTAAAAACAAAAAAAAAAAAAAACAAAAATTTCCCAAATTAAAAATAAATAAATGATAAACTTTTTTTTACCAAAATTTAGTGATTTTTTTAGTGCTAATACTAACATCACCATTACAACAAGATATTTTTTTAGTGCTAATACTGCCATTACAACAAGATATAAGAGGGATATAATGCAAAAAGTTTAATAATAATATGTATGTAGAAGATGGTCTTCAGACTGGTGAATTCATGATAATCAATGGGACTACAGTCAAAATAATTGGATGTTATTTACTTTTTTACATAGATTGTCAAAATAATTGCATAAATCGATTATTTTTAACCAAAATTTAACAAAAACTTTGCTAGTGCTAACATTAGAACCACCATTACAACAAGATATCTTTCTAGTGTTGACAACACCATTATAGTAAGATACCTCAAGAGAGACAGAAAATTTAAAAAGTATGATAGTAATATGTATCCAGAAGATGGTAGTGAAACTAGTAATTTTTCATTCTCATTATCATAATCATTGTCATCATCATCACCATCATCCTTGTAATCGTTATTGCCATCATTACATTATCATCATAATCACCATTCATGCCATCATCATCAGCTCCATCATCATCATCATTATGGACATTGTTTGCAATTGTTTATAATTATAGACGTTGTAAGAAATATCATCAACCCAAAAAATGTGATCAGTGCTAGAAAAGGGTTGTTTAGGACACATTGATATACGTAAGAGAAATAAAAACTCTATTTTTGAGAGATGATCGATGATCATCATCATCACCACCATTATCGTCGTCATTGTCATTTTTATCATCCCCATCATCATCATTAATGTAATTTCTATCAACATTGTTGTAATCATCATCATCATTCATGCCATTATTGTTTTTGATGATGACCTAGATGAAAATGATGATGATGACACCAAAGATAATGCTTATGATTATGACAATGACAACATCTAAAATTGGGAAGATTCGCCAAGGTCATTAGCGTCGTCATCATCATAATCATTGCCATCATCATCATTAATGTCAATGTAACCACTATCGTCTTTATCATCATAATCAAAATTCATGTCATTGCCATCATCTTCATTTTCATCATTGTCAATATTATTGACATTGTCATCAATCGTTCATAATTTTCAATGCCATAAGGAATATCATCAATGCAGAAAATATGATGAGTGTTGGAAAAGGGATGCAAAAGCGAACATAGAAATGGGGGCAACAATAGAAGTAAAATTGGATGAAAAGTGGATACAACATAAGTAGATGCACAACAACATGAAAAACCTAACACAAAAGTGGATGCAAAAGTAGATGCAGTTTTCAATGCAAACTTGGATGCAAACATGAAGGCAAAAGTGGAAGAAAACATGGGTCCAATGGTAGGTGTAAAACTTGGCACAAACTGTGGTGAAAAAAATGTGGATGCAACAACGGACACAAAAGTAGATGCAAAAATGGATGAAACAAAAGTGGATACAATAGGGGATGCAAAAACATACACAATATCTGATGCAAACTTGAACAGAAAAGAGGATGCAAATGTGGATGCAAACGTGGAAGCAAATGTGGTTGCAATGGTAGGCGCAAGATATGGTGCAAAAAAAGTGGATGTAACAATAGACAAAAAATATGCAAAATAAGATGCAAAAATGGATGTAAAAGTGGAAGCAAACATTGATGCAACAGGAAAAACAAAATTGGATGAAAAAAATGGATACAATGGAAGTAGATGAAAAAGTAGATACAAAACGAGATGCAAAACCCAATGCATAAACCTGACACAAAAGTGGATGCAAAAATAGATGCAATATTTGATGCAAAAGAGGATGTGAACATGGATGCAAAATTGGAAGCAAACATGGATACAATAGTGAGTGCAAAACATGGTGCAAATTATGGCATAACAAAAGTGGATGTAATGATAGATGAAAAAAAAGAATCAAAGTATGATGCAAATGAAGATGTAAAAAGGGATGCAAAAGTGAAATTTAAAATGGGTGTAACAGTGGATGCAAAATTGTATGCAAAAGTGGATGCAATAGAAGTCGATGAAAAAGTAGATGCAAAACGAGACACAAAACCCGATGCAAATCCTAGTCCAAAATTGGATACAAAAAGGGATGCAAAAATAGATGTAGTAGTTGATGAAAACCTAGATGCAAATGAGGATGCAAACGTGGATGCAAAATTATAATTAAAAGTGGGTGCAAAAGGAGGTGCCAAACTAGGCGCCAATTGTGGCACAAAAATATTAGATGCAATAGTGGGTACAATAATAGATGCAAAAAAGGATGTAAATATGGATGCCAAACAAGATGGAAAATTGGATGCAACAAAAGTAGATGCAAAATTATATGCAAAAATAGACACAAAACTCGATGTAAAATGTGGCGCAAAAGTGATGCACAAATGGATGAAAAAATGGATGCAAAAATGATTTAAAAAAGGATGCAAAAGTTGATGCAAGTGAGGTGCAAAAAGTGGATGCAAATGAGGATGCAAAAGTATGTCAAACAAAAATAGATGCCAAAATTGATGCAAAACCTGGAACAAAACCTGGTGCAAAGGATGACACAAAACTTGGCATAAAATTTGGTGCAAAACGTGGTGCAAAACCTATTGCAATCCCTGGTGCTAAACTTGGTGTAAGATTTGGTGCAAAACTTGATGCAAATCTTGTGTCAAGTTTTGCACCATATTTGATAAATGGATGCAAATAGCACCAAAAATGGGCTCTAGATGCAAAAAAAGAAGTAAAAAGGGACGTTAATCGCTGGTTTTGTTGTAGTGTTAGTGATTTATATCCGTAAATTCTTTGGCCTAAACATATCTTTGAATCTATAATAAATAAAGCTTGTCAATATTTTCTTTTCAATTATTAAGTTATATGTATCATGTTTTATAAATGTTAACTTTAATATATTTATTATTTGATATATGTTATATTGAAAAAATTATATGTAAGTTTTTTATATAGATATATTTGAATTTAATGGTGAATTTTATTGAATTTTTGTATGGGGATATTTTTTTTGAATTTGATGTTCAAAACATGAACATAAGCTAGGTAACTATGATTTTGGGGAGATGTACAAGGTGAAGTGTGCTACTGATGATAGTGTTGACTACACTTCCACATCTCTTCTCTGCTAGAGCTTTATGAGCCAATCCTGTGGTATCATGGGTTTAGTGCAATACCATTAAACCTTAGTCGAAAGAGGCTTCAATCTTCCTAGCCACTTTGACTTTATCAAAAAATCATTTTGGATCGCTCAACTTGAGTAATTAGTGATCTTCTCATTCTATACATGAAAACCTTGAATATGGGGTGTAACTCTTACAACAACCTTGGGATTTCACTATTGTCTAATGCATGCCAATTTATGGAATCTAACTGATCAAACATCATTTATATGAAAATCTTGGTTGAGTATCATCCTTGGGATTTCACCATTTTTTGATGCATGGTATTGGGTGGAATCCCTCTAATCAAACATCATTTATATGTAGGTCTTGGTTGAGTTTTATTCCTGTGTCTCCAATGGATTCTGGAAAGGAAAGTAGGAGCCTAATGGCATGAATTCCACTGTCTTTCTATGGCATAAGGTTTGGAGTGTGGTTTACAACATTCTCGTGTGTGGATATATTCACATCACTGTTCTTGAATGTTTCAACAATAAGAGAAATAAACCAATATCCAAATTTAAATACAAAAAATATCATTCAGCCAACAATGAAGCTTTCAAGACCTTGCCAAAATTTTAAAATACAACACCTTAGAGTCAAGGTAACGATAATGTGGATTCCTTTCAAAGATTTTTCGTTCCGAACGCCTATCTATATACGAATATATGCATTTATGTTAGTTTAATACTAACAAAAAATATATAATTATTATATGATCCATGAGATTTAAGAAGATGTGCGCTATGCAATATTTGATTGGCTTTAAGGAACTGCACAACAAATATATTGATCAAGACAAACAAACAATGTTTTAGAAGTTGGAATTGGTATTGAAACTAGTCAAGGGTTAGACTGAACTAGAACCATCTAATAAACTAGTGACTGTAATAATTTATGAAGGATTTGGGCTATGTGATTCTCTTAGAGCCCATCAACAGTCATTTACTGGACTTTAAGCCCATATGCATCAGCAAGGGCATCATGTTCTATGCGATACATAGTAGTCTTCTACCCTTTCATTGTTCAATTTGATAAATGATTATAGGTAGCAAACCATGTGTACCAAGTTCAAATTTATACGGATTATCTAGTAGCCAACTGTTGTGCTCAACGCCCACAAGTGGTTTTCAAAAATAGCTTTAGCATACCCACAGAATTCATGGTAAGCTGACAAGTGGCATACTGGTTTGATATCTGAAATATATGGATGCAATAATAGTGTAGCTTTGAGGTTATGCATGGTTATTCATACTAATTGGTATGGTTGCCCAAAGTGTCTGTAGCAGAATTTCCAACAACTTCACAAATTATTGGATCTCTTTTGACTTTGAGATCCATTCATCACAAAGAATATAATCTGTTTGCTAGAGTCATTTCTTATATGGAGGAACAACAAGTTACTTGTCTTTCTAGTCTAGTACTTCTAACATTGATGTCCAAGGTGGAATTTTACACATTTATTACATACATGGCTACTTATTTGGGAGAAAGCACACCTTTAACGCACTAGGTCATGGTTTGGATCTATTCCATCTGCACCGTTTATTGCTTCACTCACTAATCCTTATTGGAACAACATTTGGCTTTTCACTTGTCTCTATGTTCACAGGTCCCTGCTCAAAGGCTTAATTAATTCCTGATGTTGCAAAATACTCAACTTGGACAAGCATCACAAGGAAATTCCTCACCCCAAAATCTTTCCATCCCTTACATATCAAGTAGAAACATTTGGCATGTGAAGGGTTAATTGTTGTAGGTGGAGTTGTGATTGAAACAAGACTGCAAGCTAAGGAATAATATGGCAATAATATCAAATTAGATGTTTCCCAATATGAACTCTCTCACCTCTCAAACAGTATGACATGATGATATTGGTCACTTTTGTAATTCTCCTAAATAGAATCTTGAATTCTGGATCATTGATTTTGGGTTGTAATGCATTACACCAAAGCTAGTTAAGTTCCCTTTTTTGCAATTGATTTTCTTTGGAAAATTCTCAGTGTGCAAACTTGACCGCGGTTAGTGCCAGTGGTGTCATGGAAGTAGGCACAGAAGGTGCTACTAAGAATGTAGTGGGAAATTTACAGTCTCCATTTCCATTCCCATTGGTGGCATGCGTAGAAAAACACTAGGCATGCCCCATCTCTCATCTTCTAATTTGCAACAAACCAATAGCAGTATTCTTGTAGAAAATTTCATTAGCACTAAAATGCAACAGGCCAAATGGGAAGGTGTTTTGTTTGAAAATAATGGTGATGTTGGAGGATCATCTGATTATGGAAATAATGCATCTAATCATCTTTTTCTGACAACAAAAGCAACTTCTTGTGCCCCAAAATGTTAAGTGCCACCTTCACTCCTTCTAGTTACAACACAACCAAATTCTAATTCTATGGATCACTATAGTAACACTCCAAGTGTCATTTACTTATTTGACGATGATTAGATCTATTGTAAAATATTTGTTGATTACTTTTGCATCTAATGCTAGAAAGCCTCCAAATATTTTATGTAAATATACATTTTTTGTGATTGCTTGCCAGAAAATCCTATTTGTCAGATTAAGAAAGTGGATAGAGATGTTGGAATTCGAAATTGCTAACAAGTTCTATGTGAGGTAGCTACCAAATTTCTATATTCAAGTTTTATATTTATTAGGAAAGTGTTGTTACAAACACATTGTCATCGGGAAATCGAATAATTTCAATTTTTGTATGTTAATCAAATGAGGCACCTCAACTTTGATGTTGATGTTGGGAACATGAGTGAATGTAGCACTAACAGGCTGTTAAGAAAGATTATCCCTAGCCAAAAAGGCTTGGTATTGTATGTGCAATCCCAAAGGCCTTAGAAACAACAAAGACTACAAAGTTGTTTAAGGTATTTTAACTGGAATGACCATTTAAAGATATATAAGTTGAAAACATATTTTCCCTACATATTGAGACTCCGATTAGTACTAGATCTTATATTTAATGAATAATTAGGGAGCATCATTTTAAGGAACACTTAATTAGGAACTCTTGCATATTGAAGGAAATAAGGCTTACTGTGTAAGAATGGGGATTGAACAATTGTACTCAAAGGAAGGAATAGATGAAGGAAATTCTAGAATTGATATTTTTGTGGATACGAAAAAAACACTTGCCAAAACCTCCTCACTTACATGGAATAAAACGTCATTAAGCTCACTTTGCTTTGCAAGTGATGAAACACTAATTGGTTTAGCTGTAGAGTCATGTAGAAGAGCCCTTGAAATGGCGAAAGTCAAGCCAGAGGATGTTGACATGGTTTTGATGTGTACGTCTACTCCAGATGATATTTTTGGTGGTGGTCCTTAAGTAAGTATCATATGATATTTATTTGATCTATAGTTGAATAATTATCGTTAAATTTGCTATGACACTTCAATGTATTTGTACTCCATATTTTTTTCCCCATGTTTTTGATTGGTTCAAATTGTTTGAGTTAATGTTTTCCATAATATGGGATCTACTTGGACTAGAGATATTATGCTATATCGTTAGCATTTTTATGGGAATTTATTAGTTATAAAATCTATATCATGTTGCTATCATATTTTATTGATGTTATAGCAGTTAACATGGAGTTTAGATGCATTTCATTGAGTGGCAAACAATTAGTTTTTATCATGTATTGATTGGCTTGGCGAGTAATTGTGTTTGTCTAGGCTAATCTCAATTCAGAGGTGTTGGATTTTGAAATTATACAATTCACAATTTTGTTGATATAAAAACTCCTCGTATTGCTATGTTTTTTGTTTTGAGATGATGTTTGTAGCCAACTTTTGGGCTTTGTTGCGACAAATTTTGTGTATAATTTGATATAAGGGCATACCTTTAAAGTTTAAACTCATTACCTTTGTTGCATTGATTAAAATAGAAGAATCTGACTAACCTAAAAATTAATTGTAGTGACATTGAAGTTAAATGTGAAGTTATGCGTGCATTTATTTGTTAACTTGTTAATGTTAGTTTATGTTGTAGGGAATCACTTTGATGTTGGGTTGTTTTGTTATAATTACCATTTCAATGGCTAGAAATGTGTCTTGAATTCATGTAAGTGCTTCCTTCGGGTGCATTGAAAATCCTTGGAAATAGGCACACGGGGGAACAGGTAAATGCAGATTTGGTCAAGCTTATTCCTAAAGGAATAGAAAGGGATATGGTGAGAAACTGGAGGCCAATCATTTTACTTAATTTTTTGTACTGTGTCAAGGTTTGAGAAGGTTTGATCTATCATCAAGTTCAAGGTTTGTTCTCAATGTCTATTCTACCCCTTATTCAGTATTGATATGGACATGTGGATGTTGCTTACAAAAATACTGTTATGAATTGCGATGTTCTCATGCCGAGATGGTCTTCAAAATTATCAATAGTCAATTGTGGTTATGACTTATCAAAATATCAATTATAATACATGGATGGCTAATAGTAACATGCATGAGAATTTTCTTTTTTGGTTTTGGTTATAAACTTGTAGTTTTACTCTTGTCATTCCTGAATGGTTTTGATTATTGATTGTTTTTTAATTGTCTCTCTTTATATATATTAGAAAATATTTTTTACTTGCCATTTTCCTACTATATCTGGATCTTTTATTTTCAAAAATTTCGAAATTTGTGTCCAGATCCCTATTTGTATCCTTCTGAACTTAGATTGTAATTTATATTTGCATCATGTCACCATCTAGCCATGCATTCCCAAGCAACTTCCTCCATTTGTTATCAATGGTGGGCTAAGAACTAAGCGTTTTGTTGCCTGTTGGATACAAAGATTGAGTCAACTCTTTACCTGTTAGGATTGGGTTCTTTGTGCCATAATCACCCTCATGTTTTGGATGGATTGGGATTCTAAAGGTATTTCTAGCAAGATGAATAGTGGAGTCTTCAGAACTATGGTTTTCATTATCATGTTCACTTCCATTTCTTCCTATTTCTTCTTGCATATATTTCAACTCGTGTTATAGCTTTCAATAGAATCTTGTATGTCAGATTATAATTTGGCTGAGTCTTTAGATAAATATTGAATTTTCCCTAGTATATTTTCTAGGTGTTGTTTCGACTCTCAGTCTATGTATAATCACTGCCCCACCAATTTCCATGGGACAATAGTTGAATACCATTTCATCCCCAACTATTTGGAAATGGTTTCATGTAGGATCCTTTTTGTGTTTGGGAGCCATGGCATTTTGTCTACCACATAAATAATTTGCAAATAAAGCCTTACATTTAATTTCTAGATTTTTTTTAACAAACTCTCTTCAGAGAAATAGGGTTTGAAGAATATTTGTAAATACCTTTACAAGTTCCAAGTCTTCACTCTGAATCGGTTCTAGGAGCATATCTAAATAAACTGCAAGAATAGACTGACTCAACATTTGGAATCGGCAAAAGAGTAGCTACAAAAGCTAGTTTTGCAAACATTGTGATTATCACAGTCCTGGTATTATTGTAATGTCACAAATTTTACCCTAGAACGATATTATTGCCGATAAAATGTGCAGTGTTTTCATTCTCGAAAATAACATGAGAATATTGTAAATATATCAATATTATCATGAGATTCATGAAATTATTTTCCCTACTCATCGATGGAGGAGCATAAAGTCAATTATTTGTTTCTTTGAATAATTTTGTATTTCTTAAATTTGCCTATATTTTGTGATATTTTCCTGATGTTGTCAATATTTTCTTTTCCCGATTCCTGGTGATATTTTTTCTAACATGATGTTTACATCATTACCAAAAACTCAAGAAGCACCCCAATCAAATCTTCAAATCAATATTCCAAGTCTTAATCCAAATCAGGTTTAGTAATAGATCCAAGAAACTCCCCAATCAAATCTTGAGTGCTCTAAATCATTAGATGAAACTCTCTGAATCAGACAGAGAATCACTATGAATCAACAAAAGAATATTGTTGAATCATCGCTCTTTGCTACTCAAATGATCAATGAGAAGGTTGTGAAGCAAATATATGGGGAATGATTAAATAGATGGGAAATGAGGTTTATGGTAGTTTTAGGATTTTTTGTATGTTTATTTTTACCTTTTTCTTGGGTTGAGGCTACAATGGTACAAAATTGGTGAAACTGTCCAATTTGATTGGTTTTTTCCTGAGTTGGAATTTTTGGGAAAAACTGATCAATTCTAGTTTCATGGGTGGGTTCTGACTAGAAATTCTCTAAGCAGTACTAGAACTAGTTGCTTCTAGTTTGGATTGTCCATTTTCAAATTTTAGCAACACTGCGCTAAACATGGATCTAAAGATGTTAACTACAAGTTGATGATAAAATGGTTGACATTATCGTTTTCTATTCTTGTGTCCCCCTTAGAGAAAAGAAAAAGAAAATATCATACCCACTGTTCTGGCTTCTTGGGGAGTAAGGAAATGTCCCTTTGTGTGATGGATTTCATTGGGGATGAAGGGACTTGCTGGCCATACCTGAGACATTCTTGGAAAATTTCAGGGACATTCTTGTATATAATTTCTCTTATATAGGGTAGGTCTTGTATATAATTTCTCTTATCAAAATTATTTTGTTGCATGCAGAGGAATCTATACATGTTGTGCAAATTTCTGACTTAAAGCATATGATTGTTATCCTAGTTTAGTCTGTTGCTTCTCACAAATAGTTTGTATTGCCTTGTGAAAATCCTTTTGCTTTCTGAATGAACTTGTGCCTCCTGTTTGCAAATCTATGAGTCAAAGATGATCATTCTATCATATTTTAGTATGTTATTCCTTGCAATTAGTTTATAGTGCCTTGTCATAATATATGCAAAGCATCCTTATTTTCCACAAGCTAAGCATCCCTATTTTCCTTATTTTATTAGCTTGCTTCTTAGTGAATGAAGAGAATTTTTTATAACAACATCATTGTCAAGATCCTCTATCCTTTTGTAGCATATATGTATTTACCATTTAGCCACCTATTCATGAATTTGTTTGAGTTGAGTCTCACAATAGTTCAAAATCCGATCAAAAAATCATTAAGGAAATAACCTATAAGACGTATAAAAAAGAAGCTTGTAATTGTTTTTTCATTCCCTAAGGAGACTTTGTTGTTCCCTTTTTTAAAGTTGAATTTTTGCTTGGACAGTGAAACCCTCATAGCTGAGAGTTGCCACTTGCCAGCATATCCAAAGAGGTTTTCAATACCTTTGCAGATCAAATAGGGCATGTCTAGATCACCATATATAAAATTCTATAAAATTTATAGAATTTTATATATGGTGATCTAGACAGGCCCTGTTTGATCTGCAAAGGTATTGGAAACCTCTTTGCATATTGCATAAAGAAAAAAATTACAAATGGTTGAAACAATTGATACTAGATGGAGGTTAGAACATAGACAAAGTAGAAGCATACCATAACCAAGATGAGAAAGTGAGCATATTTTTCATATGAATAACTAGACTAACTGACACAACATATGAAATATCAAAGTTAAGCAGATTAGCTCATATGAAATATTGATTAGCTCATTGTGGTTGTCGCAATAACTGTTAGGGCTGAAACATCAACCATTCTAAAATAATGACTACTTGCATAGCTTGCACAACTTGCATGATGACAAACTTATAGTTTTCAAAGCTCTTTTCTAAATCTTTTTTCTTGAGAAAATTTGTCCTTTTACTTAAGGTACTGTAGAGTGCTACTGTGTGACATATGCTATGATATAATTACCTAGATAAATAGACAAAATTGTTGTGCAACATAGTCTTTTTTAAATCTAAATAAATAGTGTTGCCAAATACAAAGTTTATTAATCAAGAACATCTTTTAGACTTCTTTGCTAAGTTATGATTATATTTTAGTAGGGGATTTTGTGTACCCTGATATTGTGTTGTCTCTTTGATTTCTGTCAGGTAACAATGGTTAATAAGGAATGTGTTCTTGAGTAGCAGACACACATCTTATTCTACTATTGACAGGAAACTCCATGGTTTTCAGGAATGGCAAAAAAAACGCAGATGTCAATGGGATATCCAAAGTCCGTATTGGATGAATTTAATAATAGTGATGATTTTGATTCCTTGTTAGATAGAGAATGACACGAGTCAAATTCAAATAAACAGAAGCAACTCAAGAATGAAGGTGCATCTATTGCTTTCTGTCCAAGTCAATTTCTTTTATTTGTTGGTTGTTGTCATGTTTTGAGTGCAGACTTGTGAAATTCCAAATCGTATGTTGGTTTATGTAAAGGGGATATCTATATATATATATATATATATGTATATATATATATATATATATATATATATATATATATATATATATATATATATATATATATATATATATATATGTATTTCATGGTTTCCGGAGATCCGTCTTACATTTTCACAGAAGTTTAGATATCATTCAGATATCTAAACACCAAACAACAACAAAATTGAGATTTTTCTTTCACTCAACCTATAACATATTGCATTTGTCTTCATCAATGTTCTTCTTCCATATGTTATCCACTTATGACATTTCCTTTGCAATATTTGGTGCATTTTCTAGTTATAGGTCATTTATAGATTACAAATGTCTTCAGAGTTTCACTTCTAATTGAGTATTCAATTGAACATATTGATTTTCTTATACATAATTAATTTTCTCTCCACCCACTTTTCATAACTTCCATAACCATTAGGTAGGGACCTGTAACTTCGATGTTTCTTTGCTTGTTTAGTAAAATATTGTTGAGACTTTAATTTATTGAAAGTTGTAGAATTTATAATTTATGAAGTTTCAAGGTCTAATTTTTTAAAGGGTGATAGCTCAATGGAAGAGAACCTGCTTTACAAGCAGGAGGTTGGTGGTTCGATTCCATCATGCTCTGACATCCATATGGAATGACAACGATCAATTTTTGGTGACAGAGGCTCTTTTGACCATCACCAATGAGCTTTGGTGACATTTTTCGACCCTCAGCAAAATATGAAGTGGTGATGGTCAATGAATGCCACCATATATATGCATCAATAGTGATGACCCTCAAAGGTCTGTAACCATAAATCGTTGTTGTTGACATGAAATGGTGATGGTCGTTGTCTGTCATTATATTCATTATTCGTGACGAACTTTGAATGTAAGCACAACACCTATACTTCTGACAATGTGGCTTTTGGTGGCCATCAACGAACATCACCATATATATGCACCAATAGTGACAGCCATTAAAGATCCATCACAATGAATCATTGTTCATGTGAAATGGTGACTATCATTATCTGTCATTATAATCAATATTCGTGACAGACCTTGAATGTCACCATAACACCTATACTTTTTGCGATGTCACCTTTGGTGATGTTCAGGTTTTGGTGACTCAGGCTATGGTCCATCACCATTGCTCATATGAAATGGTGACGGTCTCTATCCATCATTATAAATCATTTTTGGTGACGGAATTTGAATGTCACTACAACACCTATAATTTTGGCGACCCCACCTTTGGTGACGTTCAGTTTTTGGTGACAGAGGCTATGGTCCATCACCATTGCTCATATGAAATGGTGACGGTTGCTATCCATCATTATAAATAATTATTGGTGATGGAATTTGAATGTCACTACAACACCTATACTTTTGGCGATGCCACCTTTGGTGACATTCAATTTTTGGTGATGGGGGCTATGGTCCATCACCATTGCTCATATGAAATGGTGACGGTCGCTATCCATCATTATAAATCATTATTGGCGACGAAATTTGAATGTCACTACAACACCTATACTTTTGGCAATTCCACCTTTGGTGACGTTCAGTTTGTGGTGATGAAGGCTCTTTTGACCATCACCAATGAGCTTATGGTGACATTTTTTTCCCCTCACCAATGTCCTTTTGTCTTGTGGTGCAGAGACCTTATTAGCCTTGTCAAAGTTTGACTTATGATGAAACCCTATTTGTCCTTATCTAAATCAATTGCTTCACTTTGATTTTCCAAGGTCCTAACTCACCTTCTCATGATGGTCAAGACGTAAAGCTTAAATTGTTTTCTTTCCAAAGTCGGATTTTTTAATTTAACAACCAAGAAGTCCTTGGTATAGTGTTATTCAAAGCCAAGTCGAATTTAACATACTAATTATGTGAGGCAAAATACTAGTTCAACTTTATTTGTTTGTAGTTGGAAATCTTGCATATTTGAATTACCTTAAAATCAAGTTTCTTACACAGAATTTGTCAAAGGAGAGAAGCTTATCTCACTGGTTAGCCATATTTAGCACTTGAACTATTGCTGTTAAATAAAAAAGGTCTTGCTTGAGCTTATTATTGCTAAAATGGAACAAGAGTAAATGCCAATTTGTATACCTTAGTATAGTAACTGAGTACATGATTTGTTTCTATTTTCATGGAGTTCAAAAATCCTTATCTCCTTACAAATAACCTTAAATCGTCATTTTTTTTTGAGAAATTCCTTCATTCCACATTTCCATTCTTTTCCACCCCTCCTACTTTAACAATATTTGTTTATGCGAATCATGTGTATAATGACATGACAAAAAGCCTATGTAGAATAGTCTTCATTGCCTTAGATACATTAGTCACTTCCATCATAGTTGTTTTAAATTTATTTCCATGTCCCTTTTTCGCAGCATGATTCACAGTACAAATTTTGGTATTTTCAATAACATTGTTTCTTTGGTTGAGAATAGTGCCTTGATGAGAACTATGGATGTATTACTTATAAATTATTTTAGTTTCAAAATAGATAACAAAATACTATAACTGATGCATTTTTTGGATCTCCTCTCTTGTCATCCTCCATTTGGATCTCCTCTGCAGTCATCCTCTAAACTCTCCCATCCCCCTTTCTAGCCCCTGAAACTCAATAAAGTATAGGAATAACTTTAATGAGGTTGGGAACTTACACATAGGTGGTTGAGTTTATCATTTTGAAATTCGAATACTATTACTCATTAGCAGTCATTTCGTGCTTGTACCATCTCTAAAGCTATTTTTGGTTTTTTTAGCAAGTATTCCAAATTGGGTGGATTTATCTATCCAACCTATAAACATATACATGACATATTAATATCCTTCTTTCTAAAGATTGCTTGAAGATTAGCACAATTACTGCAAATTTTATCTTAATTCCCTCTGAATACAATTTGATGAGTTAGCTTCAATGTCCCTAGCCAAATGCACTCCAAACTTTTGTGCTGGTCCAAAGCCATGTTGTTTGGTACAATCTCCTTATTCTATTGATGTATATGGGTTTTGTTCAAAAATTTGTAGAAAACTTCAAATCAAATTTTGTGGGTTCTAATGGTCTATTGTTGAGCTTGTTCCTTGATGAACATGCACCAAAGTTGTAATTACAACTTTAGGATTAAATATCATCTTCATCCTCTATATTAGTGAATTCAATTAGCTCATGTTATATTCTAATTTTTATGCATCTATGATATAGAGTACTTTCCAGTTTTCCATTAAAATAATCATATAACAAAACTGATTGGAAAAACCATGGACTTGCCTAATTTCTTGTTGATGACAATGACTTGTAGCTACAAAAACTGACAAATCAAACTTTACTTATTGATCATATGTTATCTTCAGTAAATATTTTACCATCTTAGAAAGAGAATTAAATATGTTGTGATGTAGAAATCCTGGAAATGAAACTCTGGATCGATTACAAATCAAGGAAAAAAGGAGCTTGTGAGGAATGTTTACCAAGTTTGTATAGAGTGAACCCATTGTTGAACACAAAATTAATTTCCTAACTTCAAAGAACATATGTAATCTGACTCCTATATCTAAAAAAATTATTGAAATAGACTTAACCTTGAAATCTTTAGATAATAAAATGCCCTAATTACTGAAGATGGAGGCAGCATAGACAAAACTGTACAGGAATGTTTACATCTGACTCCCATTTCTAACAAAATCAAATCAATGGATCATTGCCTCTGGCTGAGATGGGAAGAGTTTGATAATAAATGTTTCCATGGACCAAAGAAAAATAATGTAGAAAATCCTGTAGATTCATAAGCTAATGCAATTTGCTAAAGTAAGAGACAAGAATCTACTTCTACTCTTTATAGAGGAAGCCCATAAACATAGAAAAAAAATAATCAATAGAGGAAGAGAATCGAAGGTACATAACACATTAAATATCCAAGGAAAGCCACAACTCAAAACCCCACTAATTGTTTTCCATTAATCGAGAAAATGAAGATGAAATTACATTGCTTGTTCTGTCAAGAACAATCCCAGCACTCAGCGAATTCAATCTCCAACTCCAAAGCAAGCTCAAGGAAAAAGCTTAGCCTCTTCACAAGATCTCCAAGTCTCTATTCCAATTTGTAATTCCTATTAAGGATATCTTGTATTTAAAGGGAAATAAAACCTCTAAAAATACCGCAATCCCTCAAGGATCAATTCCTAAATGCATGCACTATCAGTGCAACTAAGAAAAATCTAAAACAGATAGTACACTGTCCCTGCACTCTAGTCTCAACTGGTTCTTTCTCAGAATCAACATGCATGAGTTTCTAATGGTGGAATCTTCAGTTAACTAAAGTAGCACTAATTAGGTCACTAGTGTCCCAACTGATTGTTTACTCACTATTAGTTCGTGAAATTGATTGGAACTAATTTAACTGGACTTAACTCAATAAACTGAGTTAACTAATTACAACTCATTCATAAGTCATACTTAACTCCTATAAGCTAGGGATAACATATACATGTCTTCTAAAAGACTTCCAATTCAAATTTCCTAAATTAATTAAGTTAATTAAACTTTATTAATTATTTTCAAATTGCTATGAAAAAATAATTCTATTTTAATTCACAGTTTAATTCAAGGAAAAATTAAGTTGGAATTTCTTGTTGCCATTTCTCAACAAATAATGCTAAGAAGTTGAATGAAGTTCAACATTTTTTGCAATGCACCATTTATGGCCAAGGTTTGTTGGGTTGTTTCTACTCCTATGATCGACAATATTAAACTTGAAACTATGTGTGCAAATCTATTCAATAGATGGAGTTTGTACATCTGCAAAGATAGTAAAATTCCAAACTAATTTCAGGATCAAAATGTATAGTTGATGGAAACCAGTGATCTGATAGATGTACTAGTGCTAAACATAAGACATAGATGTCCACATTTCATGAGAAAGTAGAAAAACTATGTGCAGGCAATAGATTTGCCATGAGGGTTCTAACTTCTAACATTGGTCTATCTATCATCACCAGTGGTTCCCCTAACATTATATGCTGAAATCTTGATCTGCATGGGAAACTTTCATCAAGATTCTTCTTGATAACTGTAAATTTTCTTCTAACTATAACATCTATAGCTAGGGGTTGTCTAATGGAGCATGCAAAATTGTTTATAGGATTGAAAATATTTAAAAAAGCAGCCACCATCATCTTCAACATGGTAGTGAGAGACAAATAACTCTACACATTTTTCCTCATTGTCCAGATTCACTACAGGTGGTGAGTAAATCTCCATGGTCATTTGGAGCACTGACTTCTGCCAAAGTTTAAAACCTTAACCACATTCAACCAATGATAGAGAGCAAAGCCCCAGGTTTTATTCATAGAGGTTAAAATTGCCAAAATAAAGTTAACAGACATACATATAACATCAAAGTTAGCAATAAAATACTTCATGATTTTATTTTGAGATGACTATATGCAAAATGTCATATCATAACCATTTCTTACCTTTGTACGATTCTGAGGGCCCTTGTCCTCCTTAAAAGGTGGCAATGGTTCTGTAGCTGCTTTTTCCAACAAGGTGAGAACATCATCAGACAAAACAAAAGTATCTTTCTCCACCCAAACAACTTGGAATGATGTACTGTCCACCTCTACACTGTTTCTCTTTTCCTTCTTGTTTCTGCTTCGGTAATTGAGGGCTTTGCAACCACTGTAGAGAGAATCCATAACTAGTGTTGAAGTAACTTCCTTCTCATTGAAAAAGTGCTTCACAATTGCTTTTAGGATCACATCAGCTTTCTCTCTTGACAAGCGTTGCTGCACATTTTCCTCCATTGCTAACTAAAAAGCATGAAAACTGCCAAAATCTCCAGACATGCATCTCTTAAAAGGAAATAACATCTGCAACTAATCTGAATGATGGAACAAATAGACACACACGTGGTAAAAATAAAATCATATAGCGTAGTCATTTATTTATAGAAATATACAAGTTTGGATAGGTTTCCTTATTCACCTACTTGAATTCCAACAGTACATGAACCCCATAATACACCAATAGCAGTTAGTGCTAGGGATTAATAAAAACAATTCTCAAAAAAATTTAGTACCTAGACTATCTACCATTTTCCTCTATTAACTTCCCAATATTTTCACGTTTTTCTTCCACAAATCTTCTACAAATTCCTTCAACATTAGTTAAACAAACATGAACTAACTCCCTCCTGTACTGGCAATCAAGACATCGAAATGGGCGATGGGAGTTTTCCCTGCATCATGCAAGCATATAGCCTAGTCAACATTGAGAAGAAATAAAAAGCATAAAATCATATAAACATATCTGACATCAAGTAGAGTGAATAAATCTATGTTGATGTCAAGTAACTCCTTGAGTAACCATATCGTTATAGATAGGGAGACAAGATATCAAAACAGGACCACATGGCTATGCATATACAACATGCAGAGCATAACATCTTACTACACTGTCAATTTGATCATATACAAACAATATTAACCATATAACAGGGGATCACAGATCTTGACTCCAAGCTCTTCCTCTTTTCCTTACGAATGTGAACTTTTTTATACATTAATGAATATAATACCCCACTTTTAACATGACTCTCAAACAGTTTCTGGATATATGATGGTTAGAATGCTTGTGGTTGATAAGGTAATTGTGTGAGCAAGACCACTAATTATGAAGACCAAAACCATTTCATTCAGCCTTCATGAGAACAATTTTGCAGGTTGAGTTTTCCCCCCATGACATTTTCCATTTTTTCTGAATTAGATAGACCTCAGCCACATGATGGATGGATGAGGGTGATGCCAGTAGACCCTTGGGCCATAAATCCTTTAGGGTTTTCCCACCTTATGTGATGCACCAGGTAAGCTAAATTCTAAAGTGTTAGAATTTAGAAAGGGAAAATTTTCAAGGTGGAGACCAGTCCTCCGAACCCTTCTTTATGGTCTACATCAACCAGTGTTTCAACGTATGATTAGTAGGCCATCTATAGAAGACTGCAAGTTTCAGTGGCAGATCCATGAGGAGTTGCTTCTCTCAAGCATAGCCCCATAGAGTAACCAGGATGGAAGGTCTTAAATTTGCCTATGTCAGCCAGTGTTTCAACATATGATTAGTATATCATGTATTGAAGACAATAAGTTTTAGTGGCATATCTATGAGGAGTTTATTCTCTCAAGAACAACCCCGTAGAGTAACTAGGATTGAGGGACTTAAACCCTACCTGTAATTGGGTGTCATTTAAACCCTACCCTATAGGAATACATGTCTTGAGCTACGAAAGAAAGTAATCAAATTTAGTGGGCTTCCGATGCCAGTAGCAGACCCAAGGTTCACACCTTCCCGCAGGAGGATCAACCCCTTGAATAAAGCAAAATATTTCCAGCATTCATACACTGTCAAATGATTTCATGGTCCACTTTGAACTCCAGTATGGGCCTGTATTGGTTTTTTGGCCCACTTATGAGAGCTTTTGAATGATTAGTTAATTAGTCTATGATTTTTTGTGGCCTCTGTCTAGTAAGATATGCATACACCGGTTTAATAAGTCTTAACTAACTCAAATCTCTTAGTTGAGAGGAGAAAGCAAATTAACTCCATATAGAGGGAAAAGGAAAAAGCTGAAGAAGATTCAATGGGGAGGTTGATGGATGTCCCATTAGCTAAGTGTTGTTGTGGGAAAAGTACCCTACTTCAATAACAGGGGTTCTCCTTGATGTAAAGTGCCAAGTAGACTTCACAACATTTGGAACAGGGAAACCATCGGGATTGCAACCTAGAATCTATTAGAACTTAGTATTGAATATGAGATGGAATTTGAAATGCAGAATTAAAAATTATTTTAAACTTTATGCAGAATGTTGTTCTATTCTACCATATGTTCCACCAAGTTTTCGACATAGGGGAGTGCACGAGCGGGGATATACACAAGGGGGATGAGTAGGAGCACCCCAAATTTTAGGAAAATTCAGAGGAGTGATGGGACATCCTGTTATAGAGATTTTTGTGCCTTACAACTATAAGCATGAAATGTCCATAACTCAAGGGATCCAAAGTCCTTAAAAGTTTTGTTACAACTCCTAAAGGAACAAGGTCAACAAATTACAGCTTCTCCCAGAAGTTCTCCACCAGAAACTACTCAAAATTGGTCAAAACTAGATCAGCGCACCTTGTACACATGGGAATTGCATTTCAGTGCACCTTGTACACACGGGAATTGCGTTTCAGTGCACTTAAATACACTGTGAGGGTGCCTTGATCAGAAAAAGACAAGTGGCGGAGACAGTTTGCGAGGTGGATGATCATGGAATCTTCCAGAAACTTCTCATGGGACACCTACCTATCAAAATCGCCCAAGGATGAGTAAGAGATCAATGAAATCTCCAAGTGGAATCAAGAACTATCAGAGAGAAGACACTAATAAAAAACCCAGAGCTGACTCACACCTCTGGAAATATCTATATATAGATCTCTCATCCCAGAGATTTGGGGGTTGGGGAGGCTAGAATTTTGTTATTGCAAAGAATTGCTGTTGGTTTGAGGTTGGAATCATTGGGTGCTTAATGCTTTGAAGGGAGGTGAAGATAGGAATTCCATTTGCTGGGAAGGAGATGCTGGATTGGAGCCTTCTTGGTTGTATCTCTTCCTGAACCTTTTTATTCATCAATAAAGATATCTTGGTTTCTCCTATATACTGATGTATCTTTGATGTATGATTGCATTAGTATGTTTAGTTTATTTCTAATCCTGAACTAGTTATGAATATGAATCTATGTCTTTGTGTAGTGTTCTCTTCTTGTGATCTTGCAGAGACCTGTTGAAGCTGGGCGAGCGAGAAGGCAAGTAGCTGGGAACTCTCAAAGAGAAGAGAAACCAGATCGAGGGACAAACAGAAGACACCGGTTAGTCCATCCATCTCTCTTCATTCTTAATTCATAAAGGAAGAATACTAGAATAGCTGTCTCTGTTTGTTGCTAAGGCACTGTCACACCTTAGGTGGATAGGATCATCCTGCATAGGCATTTTTCCCCACAACAAATTGGCGACTCAACTGGGGAGATCTGCTTAGTCATTTTATTTGTGTCTCTATCATTGTTTGTTTCATAGACTCAACAACAACAATCGAACTGCATCTGCTATTCTCAGATGCAAAGTAGCAAGCTGCTGCTCTGATCCAATCACTGGATTTGTCTATGATCTGAACAATGGACTCACAAATGATTTGATGATCCTCTGTGATAGATCTTAGTCTTCCCTCAAAGCATCCCTTTGATTGTACCTTGCTTGTTGCTTTGATTTGGCCTGAAACTGTAGATTAAATAGCAAACTGTGACCCAGAACCCAGTGAGAAACTCTCGTTTCTCCTTCAGCGCAGACCCTGTGAAGAGGTTCTGCATTTCAACGCAGGTCCCGTGAAGGCTACCTGCGCTGAATGTCAAAACCTCTGTGTTGAGGGTGCGCTGATCCAGTTAGGCCTTGTGCAGCTGGGGTTCTCTGCTCTGTTTTGCCTTGTTTTGATCTCTGATTTTTGCAGCCTATAACCAGCATAGGTACCTGTCTGATAACTCCTTTTCTCTGCTTAAATTTTGCCTCCTTTTGTACAAAAATACTGTGAGTGTTTTTATGTGTTTGTGGCGTCATTTACAGTTTTCCTTTGCAAGAGTGAAATAGTCATCCTGTAGCCCTTGATTCAGATCTGTTGATTGTGATCTTAGGAGAGAGTTCATTGGCTGTTTACAGTTGATTATACATTTACTTTTGCTTTTGGTTTGAGTTTGTCTCTTTTGAGTGTCGAAACAAGTGTTCATTTCGAAAGTCATAAAGTGTTGTATTCTCTTCTACCCTTTCTGATTTCGAAAAAGTAAACTTGTTTGTATTTGTCATTTAAAAGAAAATTCAAAGTTGTACAAAAAGCTTTCTTTTTAGGCATCAATATTAAGAGAGCGGAAAACAAACACCTGCATTGTGCATTTGCATCTTGATAGTTTGCATGTTTGATTTAGGAAAAGTGCATTTAGAGTGTGCTGATTGCTCTCTAAGAAAAGATGGTGTCTTTCTTTTCCCTTTGTAGCTAGGATTTTCATTGTTGAAAAGATATAAAAGCTTGCTTATCATCTTTAGACTGCATTTAGGAATTGTATCATATATCTCGTGGTGATCCAAAAAGGAAAACTTCTAAGAAAGATCAACCTAAAATAAATTGAATGAACTTAACAATGCTTTGTAACTTAACGCACAACATAGAGGTCTAGTCTAGAGACGTGTTCCGGCGTCGTAAAGCCTGGTGACTGTCGATCTCGCTGATGGTGGGTGATTCCTCCTGAGGGATGATAGTGCCAGTACGGATTGTGCTCCCACGTACCATCGAGTATATATTGGGAGACCCCTATAGGCATAAAACCTTTATCCTTAGGAAGCCGTGTCAACCGCCCTACTGATCGCAATGCACTGAACACAGCATTCAGGAAGATTGACCGCCCGTACCTTAAAAAGTATTATGCGGTTTTACGAAAAGTTTGGCACACCCTCTACCTAGAACTCCAGAGCAGTTCCTTTTGGCCTTTTTCAGACTCTATAACGGAAAAAGTCCATCCAAGCATTTGTCACTTCGGGCTTGTTAAAACATCGAAGGAGACTAGAGTCATCTTTTGCTTTTTCTCGACTCTTTAAAATTGAAAAAGCAAGTTGTGTCCAAGCGTCGTTAAAATTTATTTTAAATGGAATAATCATCACCATTCCCTCGTTGATCTTTGAAGTTAGTCTCTTTTCATCGTAAGTTCTTGTAGAATCGCTAGAAAATCTTTTGGATAGACTAAATATGTCTGAACAACCCTCGACATCCAGGACTGTGTCATCCGACGCAGCAGCGGCAGAGCCTCCTGCTACTACTCCAACGATGTTCGTTGGTGTGCCATCTGTCCCGGAAAATTGTCAACAACAAGCTGGAGTCCAACCAGAGACTGTTTCGACGACATGGTTAGTTCCTATTTCTTCATCCGAATTATCATCTGGTATTTCTTATGTTGAAACTCAACAAATTGATCCAATGTGTCTTCAAAGGCCAATCTACTCTTTAAGTACTGGATTGCTGCCATATGGAGGGCAGTATGCCTTTTCATTGTTCCCTCCCGGAGAACAACCATATGGGAGTTTACAAAAAAGTTCAGATCAAACTGGAATTACATCCAGCGGTTGGGTACCAATACTGCCTCAGCAACCAAGGGTTGTATATTCAATGCAACCAGTCCACCCTGTGTCGAATATTCCCACTATACCTGCTATGGTAACTGTGTCGCAAGTACAAGCGCTACCTATTGTATGTCGACCCCAATAGCCTCAGGTTGTGATACAACAGCCTCTTGTCCCAACGAATCAATCACAACCTTAGGTTAGTGCCTCCTTATCTGGAGTGACTCAGGATCAAACAAGTACTGTGACTCCTCATCTTGGTCAATCATCCAGTATTGGTCAACAACAAATGGTTCAACAACCAGAGCTGGTTCAAACTCAACAACCCCCATTCCAACAATCATATCAAGGACCTGAGCAACAAGTCTTTGTAAGTAATGGGCAATTGCATTTCCAGAGCGGTTATCAACAACCATATTATAATCAACCTTATCAAAGTTGCTAGCATCAAATACATTATGCTGGTATGCAAAGACCCACTGCTCAGGCGATTCCAGCTTATCCTGGGTATGCTTCGCCTAACCTGAATCAACAGTTGCCCTTTGTAGCAACTCTAGAATTACCAGATCTAAATCGGCTAATGAATGATCCAATTACTTATGCCCCTTGGTGGCCAGCGATTCCGCATAAACTTCCGTCAGATATTCCTAAATTTAATGGAAATCCAGGTGAAGATCCGTCGAATCATGTGATGACATTTCATCTGTGGTGTTCATCAAACACCCTAAACGATGATTCGATTAGGCTTCGCCTTTTTCAGAGGACGTTAACTGGTCCAGCGGCAAAATGGTATATTGAATTGCCTAGAGCTTCGTTCGACAACTTCAGTACCTTAGCCATGAATTTCTTAACCCATTTTCAATTACCGATAAGGTATGAAACGGGAACAGAACTCCTAACCAACTTCAAACAGACAACGGCCACTCACATATCTGATCATATACATGAGTGGCAACGTCGTCGTAGGATGGTAAAAACGTACGTTCCCGATCAGCTATTAGTTGAATGGTTTATCAAATCCTTACTTCCTACAATCACGGAAGATGTGGCAAAGGGGGGAGTCGTAACGGAAGAGCAAGTCATCGCTCGTGCGCAATATCTAGACTTGGTCTATACTCAGTCTCGCACGCTCTACGACAAAATACCTGACGCCCCTAGACCGGAATTCTCAATTCCTCCTCCTCCTAAATCAAACAATGACTCTCATGCCATCGATGGCATGATTGGCGCGACAGACACGAAATCGACAAAGGCTACATCTAAAACGGCCCGTAAGATTTCCAGTCAAAATGCAAATGAGGAACTTCTTACCTCGGAAGTAAATGTCGTGTCGACCGACAAGGGCAAACAACTGAAGCAACCAGGGGGCAAGAAGAAAAAGAAAGGGAGAAAAAGGAAACCCCCTGTGGGGTGTCATATATGCGATGAGGATCATTGGACGAGAAATTTTCCACATATAGATGAAGTTAAGAAACTCTTTAAGAGTTCAAAAACCTCAGCAGTATTGACTGATCCGTTTCCAAGCCTGGGAACCAAACTGGTTGCTAATCAAAATGCTTCCCGATCCCAAGTGCTTATGTTGTCTATCTCAAAGCAGCAAAATGATGCTTTGACAAGGAATAAAGATTACAGGAATCCACAGGTGTCGAATAACAAGGCTAATGAACAACCTAGTAGTTCGACAACAACTTTGACCAAAGTTGTGCCACCCATCATTCCTGAACAAATGATAAAGTCGCCAAAGGGAGTAGTACACAAGTCGACATTTAATCCTCGTGCAAAAATAGCACAGAATTATAATATAATAGAGGACCTAGCCCAATCACCGTCCAC
The DNA here is from genome assembly GCA_031772625.1 of Pinus tabuliformis. Classification (NCBI taxonomy): domain Eukaryota; kingdom Viridiplantae; phylum Streptophyta; class Pinopsida; order Pinales; family Pinaceae; genus Pinus; species Pinus tabuliformis. Next base: position 1,006,105,572 of record CM062819.1, read on the forward strand.
AATGTCGACGCTTGAGGTACCGCAAAATTGCCTCTCCCAAGAGCAAGCTTTATTATCAGCAATAGGTGGGATCGACCCATTGGATTCCAATCTTGTGGCCTTTAATCATAAAGGATATGACCCTCAGTTACCAACTCAACTAGCTTTCCTTATTCAAGTGAAAGCCCTCAACAAAACTGTTCATCGAGCAATTATTGATGAGGGGGCATCTACATGCATTATGTCGATGAGTTGCTGGAAAAATTTAGGATCTCCAACCTTGTCGCAATCTTCGACGATATTAAAAGCATTTGATGGACAGACATATACCCCATATGGTATTCTAAATAACTTGAAAGTTGAACTAGGAGGGAAAACAGTAGAAATTGATGTTGAAGTAATCGACGGAAACCTTGATTACAACATCCTATTGGGAAGACCTTGGATATATGCCATGGCTGCAGTTGTGTCGACCTACTTCAGGAAGATTGCATTTCCCTTCCAAGGAGGAATTACAATCGTCGACCAACAAACATTTCTCCCCAACAGTTCACAAGTTATGGGAAGCATTCCAATGATCCATGGAAGCAATCATTCGCTCCAAAATATCGGAGTAGGTCTCCTAAAAGACTCGGCCTTAATGGGTACTTTTTCCCTACCGCCTCTGAGTAATCTGGCGGAAGTAGCCACAGTGGAATATGAAACCTTCTATATCTAATGGATTTCGACTCCAAGGATGGTTCTTATCTTATGTCAACCTCGTTAAAAAATGAAACAAGGAGTCATGAGGATAGTTCTTTTACTGTGTCAACCTCATTAAAAAATGAAACAATCCCCTTTCCAAATCTCAAAGGTAAACCTTCATTCCAACCACCGAGTTGAATGCAATGAAGCTTGGGGGGCATGCACCTCGAGTTGCGTTGTCATGTTGGGGGCATGCAAACTTATCATGAGCAGTGTTACCACAGGGTTCAAGCTCGTTAAAAAATAAACCCGCATTGAGCAGTTTTAGCACACAGTTCATGCTCGTTAAAAAATAAACGCAAGAATCGAGCAATTTTAGCACACAGTTCATGCTCGTTAAAAAATAAACGCAAGATCCGAGCAGTTTTAGCACATATTTCATGCTTGTTAAAAAATAAACATAAGACTGAGCAGTGTTTTTCCGCGTTTAAGCTCGTTAAAAAATGAACTATCTTCCGTTAAATAACCACCGTGAATGTAACATTATCAGCCATTAAAGCCTTGGTCGTGTTTGCACCGTCACCTCCACTTTTCATTTGGCCGATCGTTCACCTCCATATGATTGTTTACCCATTTTGACGAACAGCTGCGAAGAGTGATTTCACTAGCCATCCTTGTGACACTGCCGTGATTGGAAAATTCCAACCCGTACCTGGAATCAGCTGCTAACCCGTTTTATCACTCGTTCCTCAAAAGACGAGTCTTCTTTAAGCTCTTTTCATCTAACTTGTAAAATATGAAAAGATTGCCGAGTTTCGGCCTTCCAGCTCGTTAAAGTGACCGGAAGTGCTATCCCTCCTCTAGATTTTAATCTTTTTGGACCTGAGGGATTATAGCACAAAAAGATCGAGCGCTTGTTTTGTTCGGCTCGTTAAAACTATCAAAAACTCATCCCTTCTGTATTGTTTTATACTTTTTCAGACTTAAGGGATTAGATGACGAAAAATGACTTTTGGAGTTGACTTTACGTACCTTTTCAGGCTCTCTAAAAATGAAAAGGACCGAGTTATCTTTGTCGTTAGACTCGTTAAAAACATTAAATAGCGACAAACTTGTCTTTAGACGAGAATGAGTTTCACTATCGCTAGGCTCGTTAAAACATAGCGATGGGCTTGCCCGAAGGGCAAGTTATAGAACAAGCATATGTTATCCTCCTCAAGCTTGACAAAAATAAAGAGGTACTGGTCAGCAATGACTGGGGAAAAATTGGGAGAAACTGAAGAAAACTTTGATGGTAGCAAGTCGCTCTTGAACATGACACTTTTCCTCCGTACCACAATCGGGTTGGGTTGTTTCATTCACCGGTCACATCGCCATGGTCTCACCATACCATCCATATTTGGGGTAATGCTACCGATCCATCGCATAAGTGTCGCCATATGTTCAAGAGAAGTTGTTTAGAGAAGTCACCTGTGTCCCATCCACTACCATACATTATACTCTTTCATGACCGCCACCCTGAATCATATGTCATCAGATCGTTTTCACCTCCATCAAAATCATTAGCTCTGTTCCGTGTCATTGATGTGGGATTCATTAAGGCCCTCCTTTGACGGATCACTTCTTGTCGACATCAGCTCATTATCCAAGAAGTTGATCTAGGAACACCCCCTTCAGTACTTTGAAGCTTGCATGCCTCAATGGCAAGTTTCTCACTTTCGGCGACGGGTACATATCAATGACCTTCGACCGAAAGATTTTGCGTGGTGTTCGATGCCAAGTCCTCTATTCACACCACGTGAATTGTACTGCAGTACCTTGAGGGTCATCTTCATTATCGGTGATTCCTCTCGTGCTTGTTAATAGTTTACATCATTGACTGGTAATCAAGCGATGTATTTCCATGTTCGACTTCAGAACAATTCTCACATGGATCGACTTGTACTTAGAGTGAAGATCAGACGAGATTGAAGATCCCGATCTAGTTTCATCCATCCAGGCTGCGATATATATTTAGAAAATAAAGACATAGAAATGTACAGCTTTATAGCGCAGATAATCATCCTACCAAAAGGATGATGGCTCTATCATAATCATCAGTCTATCATCAGACGATTGTCAGTTATATGTACATGAAAATGAATTTATAAAGCTGAGCATGGGAATGCCCGCCTCAGCTAGATCGTGAAAAAAGTATGAAAATAATGTATTGTATTGTATTGTATCTTATTACAGGTCTCCTCCCAACATTGGAAGAACTTCAGATCCTCCTAATAAAGAATTTCACCCTATAAACGACCTCATACTTTAGGGGGCAATTGTTATAGACATTTTTGTGCCTTACAGCTATAAGCATGGAATGTCCATAATTCAAGGGATCCAAAGTCCTTAAAAGTGTTGTTAGAACTCCTAAAAAAACAAGGTCAACAAATTACAACTTGTCCCAGAAGTTCTCCACCAGAAACTACTCAAAATTGGTCAAAACTGGATCAGCGCACCTTGTACACATGGGAATTGCATTTCAGTGCACCTTGTACACACGGGAATTGCATTTCAGTGCACCTAAATACACTGCGAGTGTGCGGTGATCAGAAAAAGACAAGTGGCGGAGACAGTTTGCGAGGTGGATGATCATGGAATCTTCCAGAAACTTCTCATGGGACACTTGCCTATCAAAATCGCCCAAGGATGAGTAAGAGATCAATGAAATCTCCAAGTGGCATCAAGAACTATCAGAGAGAAGACACTAATCAAAAACCTAGAGCTGACTCACACCTATGAAAATATCTATACATAGATCTCTCATCCCAGAGATCTGGGGGTTGGGGAGGCTGGAATTTTGTTATTGCAAAGAATTGCTGTTGGTTTGAGGTTGGAATCATTGGGTGCTTAATGCTTTGAAGGGAGGTGAAGATAGGAATTCCATTTGCTGGGAAGGAGATGCTGGATTGGAGCCTTCTTGGTTGTATCTCTTCCTGAACCTTGTTATTCATCAATAAAGCTATCTTGGTTTCTCCTATATACTGATGTATCTTTGATGTATGATTGCATTAGTATGTTTAGTTTATTTCTAATCCTGAACTAGTTATGAATATGAATCTATGTCTTTGTGTAGTGTTCTCTTCTTGTGATCTTGCAGAGACCTATTGAAGCTGGGCGAGCGAGAAGGCAAGTAGTTGGGAACTCTCAAAGAGAAGAGAAACCGGATCGAGGGACAAACGGAAGACACTGGTTAGTCCATCCATCTCTCTTCATTCTTAATTCATAAAGGAAGAATACTAGAATAGTTGTCTCTGTTTGTTGCTAAGGCACTGTCACACCTTAGGTGGATAGGATCATCCTGCATAGGCATTTTTCCCCACAACACATCCATGACCCTTATATAGGAGGTCCCATCTCTAAAATTATAAAACATAAAAATAATAGTGATAAAATTCCAATAATAGAAATTAATCCCATGGAAATTCATCATTCTACAATCCAATGGAAATGTTATAATCCTGCCAATCCTGAAAAATTTTAAGTCTACTAAAAAATATGAATGGAAATCCATTGGCACTCCCTATGATTGGTCATCTATTTTGTTCCATTACAAATATCATTCCTAGTTGTAAAGAAATTAGTGATTCCGGTAGAATATATCCTAGAAATGATGAAAATTTTTAAACAATTTCTTTCCTTGTTCGAGACAGTTCATATGAGTCTCATGACCAAATAGGTGCTTCTTTGAATAGAATTTACTCTTCTTTGAAAAGGTACAATTCCCCAAGTAAATTTCTTTCATGATAATTACAAATGGAACCTGGATATGCTTCTTAAGCAATTATTTCCTTATCTGTGAATTTTTGACTTTGATTCGGCATTTTCATTTATTTTTATTAAATTGAGGGGGTTAAATGAAGTAAATTTTGGATATCTTGGAAACACGTAGGAGCTTACTTTGTGTTACTGAGAGATATATGCTCTTGACTCAGAAAATAGTGAATGTTGGATTTAAATGCCTTCTCTAGATCTTGCTGACTGTCTTTAGTTCATAGGGAACTGGGAAAGGACTTTGTTGTGGTTGGTACTAATGCAAAGTCACTTTATGGTGCATGCGAGTCTTTGTACAAGCCAGACATGGTTTGTATTTTTCAAGAATACTTATTCTTGTGATCTGTCAAATTGATTTTTGGTTTGGATTCTGAGGCTACAAATTGGTATAATTTTTGTTGTCATTGCAAAACAACATAATTGAAAATAAAATAATTGGAAGTTACAATGGTCTAACAACATTTTAAGCAGTGAAAGGTAAACACAAACCAAGGCATACCTTGAAAAACATGAGCCTGTTGGGCCTTGTCACATTCTAGAAGAAGATGTAAAGTATCTGTATCATTACTCTTCCACCCTTCTGATGTTGCACAAAGCTCTATATCTATCCCCAAACTGTTTGGATTGACACTGAATGATACATGCTCAATTTTGGAATTAATTTCACTTTCTTTTTTGGAGTCACACAACTCACTTTTTTTTTTTCTTGTATACTCATTTGACATTTCAAGAATATCTGAAGCTTGTACAAAATCCCCCATTCCAATTGTAACAAAATATTCATCATCGAGTCTGCACTCTTTTTCTTGTTGAGGTGGTCCTGACAATGCTTCTATTACTGCATTAACCATGTCCTTCTTAGAAAAAGCACACCCATAATTATTATATAATTAAGGGTCTTCAAGGAAACTATACCTCTGATCCTGAATTTCCAACCTTGGCATGTGTTTTAACATCCAGTTTGATTCTTGAGTTACCCTTTCCAATCCAACTTCAACAATCAGTTCCTCATCCCTTTGACCACCCAATGAGATATCTTGCAGAGGTAAACCAACATCTTTCCCTGAATATGTCTCTAAATCTCCACCTTGATGTCCAATTGTTCTACCTTTAGTTTCAATAAAATAATTATCTAATGTCTTGGATTTTAGACTACATCTCTCCCCAAGAACATCAGAAAATGAATGAACATTATCATCAACAGTATCTTCACTAAGAACTTGAGCTTGATGCATGTTGCTATATTCTCTAGGAGTCAAGGCAGAAAACATTTCTGAGTTCACTTTACTGGTTGACGTCTCTGTATCCACTCTTTTAATGTTTGTTTGGCTAAAAAACTACCTTTTGAATTAGAAGAGTTTACATTATTAGTAACTGAGCTTAGATTATTTTCATCATGTCTTCTATCATTCTTCAAATTTCTACTCAGTTAGGGATTGCAGAATTTCTAGGTTTTCCTGTCCATGCATTCTATACCCCTTTAAGGAAAAAACTAAGATAATTTTCACTTGCAACAATTTGACTGAGGCTATCATTCACCCATGATTTGATTTGACTCCTGAACTTGAAAGGGTTTTTTTGAATCCATTCTTCTCTGCCCCCCAATTTTTCTCTTTTAGTTGCAGTTTGGAATAGAGTTGATTGTAAGGGGGTAGACTCAAGAATGCATTCAATTACCTAGTCAGATACTTCTTTACCAGAACTCAAAAACTAACACTCAGTGATGTTTGTGATTCAGGGGAGATTATTCACATCATATTTCTATATGGTAGAGATAATTACAACAAATTTCTTCCGTAAGAGTTTGGGTTTACCATACATGTTAATGCAGAAAGCCTTAGTGCAAGGGAATCAATGGAACCAATGGAAACACCAGCAAGAATTTCCAACACTTCACTATCCTCCTTTGGATATGGAGCATCAGAAGAAGCATCATCTATACAAGAAGATAAAATGAATACCCCATCCCTTGCAGGAAGATTCTTTGCAATGTTCACAAACAAAAATATAGAAACTACCAACAACATTACAGAAACTACCGAAACTACCAACCAGATTGAAAGGGTTGAGTCAGAATCGTTAGAAAATTACCATGATTGTGAAGATAATTCAAAGGAAGAATAATCATATGGGTTTTTTGAAGAAGGCTTTGATAGCACAGATTCAGGCAAAAAGGAAATTCCTAGCCCTCTACCAGGAGGAATTCTTTTAGACCAAACCTATGCTACTAGTCCTAGAAATCTAAATGCCATTCTCTTTGGGCCCAACAATGATTTCAAGCATGAGTTAGCACAACTAGAGGGGAAAACTAACCTTGTTGAAGGACCTTGGAGAAAAGCAATGGGGGAACCCATGAAAAGAGTGGTCACATACACCAAAGAAACAACTAAACTAGTGAAGGTCGTCAAAGTTATAGTAGAACAAATTTATTTCATAACAAATAGGAAGGTTTTTGTAGTATTAGCAAGTATAAGTACACCATATTTTCGATATGGAAGTTCATTTAGGTGTGAATTTCTTTTCTGCATCACACCAGGGCTAGAAGTACCAACCGAAGAGGAATCCTCCCATCTTTATGTTTCTTGGAGAATGAAATTTTATTCAAATTACAATGATGAAAAGAATGATTGAAGGTGGGGTGAGAGAAGGACTGAAGGACAATTACCAATAGTTTTCCAAGTTGCTTTCTCAGTATGCTACACCACTAGATGTTTCATCCTTGGCCTCTGAGCAAGAACAACAAAGGTTAAATTTGTAGATGGATCCCCAATCAGAATGGAAGCTTATTGTTAGTTACATTGGGGTTTTTACCTTGGTATCTACATTATTTTCTTTGGCATATCTCCTTTTTCACATCTTCTTAGCCAATCCCAGTGTGATGCAGGGCTTGGAATTTGGTGGGCTAGATTTACCTGATTCTTTGGGAGAAGTTATTACATATGGGTTACTTGTTCTCCAAGTGGAGCATATTTTCAAGATGATTTCACATTTCATGCATGCATAGTTCCAAAAGGGTAAGACAATTTATGTCATTCATGATCTTAGCTGTTTCAGTTCCTAGAGATCTTACTTAGATAAAAGTGAGATTGGAAATTATTAAAAGACATTTTGGTTTCTCAAACTTATTCGTGGCTTGATTAGAACTGGTGATCATGGAATTAAAGCACAAAGAGATGGATGGCTACTAACAGTCACCCTAATTGAAGGAAGGAATTTCTCTGTTGTAGATGCTACTAGTTATTCATATCCATATGTGGTATTTACTTGTAATGGGAAACCCCGAACAAGTTCAATCAAACTGTAGACACTAGATCCTCAATGGCATGGTAAAATGTCATAAAACTATCCAGATATTTTGTGCTTGAGATTCTATGCTTCTCCATGCTTCTGTTCATGATTTCCATTCTAACTTTCATTCTCCAAATAATTCTATAGAAATATTCGAATATGATGTGACAAAAGACCCTCCTTCTATGATGGATGTAGCCTTTTGTTGAGGCTACATATCTAGGGTATGCTCAGATCAATTTTTTGAAATTTACTTCACATGTACTAGTCGATTTGTGGATCCTACTTTAGGTCAGACTGGCACAAGCTTGCCAATTGAAGTCGCACCTTGGGATATTTCTGACAAATACAAAGGGTCCTGATGTGGTTACTTAGTACATAACAAAGATGGAAAAGGAAGTTGGAAAAAGGTATTCATATTTCGATATTAAATCTCAAGTAGATACTTGTATTTTCCTTGGCATACATATAGTTCAATGGATTTCTCTATTTTTCTAGACATCATGAGAATGAGAAAGAATTCTATGCAGATTGCCCGATGCTCACCTCAGACAAATTCAACATTCCAGAAGCTATTTTCACTTCCAAGTGAGGAGTTTCTGATTAATGATTTTTCTTTCTACTTGAAACGTAAAATGCCTCTTCAAGTATCTATGCCTCACTTAGATACATTTGCATGAGTTGTTGCAAATAATAGACTAGAACATGGGTCTCAAGTGAATTTATGTTTTGTAGGGTCGCTTATTCTTATCTCTTTGGACATAAAAAAAAAATTTTCATTCCTGTGGGAAAATATAGAGGAAATAGTGGAGTTTCCTTCATCCTTAACATCAATGGGTAGTTTGCCTCTTGTCATCTTCTTTCATAGAGGCATAGGCCTTGATGCTAGCCATGGTGCAAAGTACACATATGACAAAGGAAGACTCAAGTTCCATTTTCAGTCCTTTGTTTCCTACAATGTTTCATGCACGTACACATTGAGTTATTTTCTCATCGTAGCAACCATACATTGTCCTCTGTCACTTGTAAAAATGGAAAAAGTAATATTGGATCAACAAAATAGGATTGATTTGCATGAATTCCAATAAAGCAAATTGAAAATCAAGAGTGGATGTGCATGAATTTGAGACAAGCTAGTTTGGTATTTTGAACAAAGCTTGAAATATCTTTCTTGTCTAATTCCTGAGAAACTACAATTTATATGTCAAACAGGACAATCATGGCACTATGGAGGAATAGGGCACTGAGTCTTGAGAAGAAGATGCAAATAGTAGAGGATGAAGAACTGACAGATTCAGGGGATCTCCAAAATGAAGATTCTGGATATTTTTTGGGTGTCGAGGAAGTGAGCATGACCAAGGTCCATTCACAAACATTACCATTTAGTGTAAGTATCTCAATTCATGAGGCATTACCCTATTCTGCATTCCTATGAAGTTATCATTATGATATTTAGGCTGTTTTGGATAAAGTTAAAAATATTTGTTGATGGTTTGTTTTGGTAATATCATGCTACATCATTGATATAATAAACAATGAAATTCAACAGCCTACAGAAAGAGGCTCTTACTAATTCAATATTACTTGTTGCTTAGAAAGACATCCCTACTAATATTGTTTTTACAATTCCTAATGACAGGTTGAGTCACTCATGGAGTTATATGACAGGGGGTCGCTTAGACAAAGAGATAATGGAGAAATTTGGTTGTCTGAACTACAGAACCACAACATGGGAAATTTACAAAAAAAAATTATACCAAAGGCAGATCTGGTACAAGTTCAATAGAAATTTTTCGGGTTTGGTGTAGAGATCAAAATTATCGAGAAAATCTCAATGCTTGATAATGAAAATGGCTGGATTATTGACGAAATTCTTACCCTTCATGGTGTGCCTTTTGGAGACCATTTTCAGGTGCTTCCTCATCTCTTTGATTGCACCCATTCAAAGATCCTTCAAGAAAATAATCATTACTAGGTAAATAATTGGATTTGAAAGCCTCTACCTACAAGTCTTGCCAATTATCATTTTCTTTTCTACTAGAGCACTTGAATGAATCAAGGGACCTGGAAGATAGTTCATCCTCACAATTGGGAAAAACTTTGCCGGAGATATCACGTTCATTCTTTGTGCCCATACTATGAGAGGACGTAGCCTCTTCATCACTAGTAAGATGGCTACCTTGAGAGTCATTGTTGAATTTTATTGTACCTTCCATTTGGTGAAGATCTCTAGAGGTATCTTTCTTTGCAAAGGTGTCACTAGTTCAAGTGTGATCACAGTCAGTCAAGGCCATTTTCTATATTTGAGGATCCAAAATAGTAATCCTTCCCTCTAAGGCATCAGATACCTGGTAACCATGCTCAGTATGTATCAGTTGGCCCAATCCAAAATTCCTTTCTTTCAAATATTTAAAATAAACAAGAAGTCACCGAGCTTTGAGTAAAGCATGCTTAAGCTTGTTATGACCCTACACAAAGTCCTCAAGTATTTTCCAGGAAACAAGGCTTAATATGCTAGAGCCTATATCATGAGTTTGTGGCTTTGGTTTGGTGGATCCCTAGAGAACATTGAAAACTTCTTTAATATGATTGTTGGGTTGTATGCACCTACTCTCAATAAAAGATAATCGGAGTTTGTTGATATAGCCATCTATTTGGACACAGGAATATGGCACCCTTTGGCTCATTGCATGTATGATGATGTTAAAGAGTATTTGAATTGTTATGACACTAGAAAGGATGCAAATGAGAAACTCAAAAACCTAAATGCACCAGTCCTTGGTATCTCCTTTCAATGAATCCACATTATTATTGGTGACGATAGTCACTATGTGGCTGTTGTGATGGAATTGGAAGCTAGAGGTGCAAAGGTTGTGCCAATGTTTTTAGGTGGATTAGAGTTTTCCACCATGTAGATCGTTTCTTGTATGATCTAATAACAAAGAAATCTCTTGTATATGTTTTGGTGTCCTTGACTGTGTTTAGACTTGTGGGTGGATCTGCTAGACATGATCATCCTCATGCTATACAAGTTTCGTCCAAGCCTACATTGTGGCATTTCCACTAGTGTTCCAGACTACAAAGGAATGGCTCATCGACACTTTGGGATTGCATCCAATTCAAGTTTCATCGTAAGTTTATCTTCCTGAGCTTGATGGTGGTTTGGAGCCGATTGTTTTCTCAAGCTGTGATGCAAGAATGGGTAGGTTTCATTGTTTTTCTGAACATTGTTTCAGCAAGTTCATCAATTAGATAATTTGTTAACAATATAATCTGTCTAAAATTGTTAACCTTGTTGTGAAACTCAAATTATCATTACATTGATGTCAGAATACCAAAATAGGGGTCATGGTACCATACACATATGTAGGATCAAAGTTTCTCTTGAGCCATTGCAGGGTTCTTTTGAAGTGGCCGTAAAAATTTGTTTCTAACTTCTTTATATTGATCTATAGGCAAGTCCCATGCACTTCATAAGTGTTTTGAACAACTTTGTACAAGGGATATCAAGTGGGCTCATCTAAAGAAAATAAAAAAGGTGATCATGTCAAAATGTCATTTCAATTTGTTTTGCATGTTACAACCTAATTGAGATAATTGAAGTTAGGTATAACGACAGTATTCACTGATGCAATATATTATTACTTGCATGTTTGTAGGAGGACAAGAAAATAACTGTATATGTATTTAGCTTCCCACCTAACAAAGCCAATGTTGGCACTACAACCTACCTCAATGTATTCTCTTCAATTTTCAGTGTATTACATGAACTAAAGACATATGGATATAATGTAGAAGGTTTTCCAGATACTTTTGAAGCATTGATTGAAGACACAATTCATGGAAAAGAAGTTAAGTTCAACAACCCAAATCTTAATATTTCTTAAAAAATGAATGTGAGAGAGTACCAACAACTCACACCTTATGCTAAGGCTTTGGAAGAAAACTAGGGCAAACCTCCAGGGAACCTTAATTATGATGGGGAGAACTTGATTTTATATGGAAAACTATTTGGCAATGTTTTCATTGGAGTGGAGCCAACTTTCAGATATGAAGGCGATCAATGAGGCTTATTTTTGCAAAATCAGCAAGTAGGGAAAAATTTAAGGACGAAAAATAATCTTGAAGTTTAAAACCATTGGCGAATCTCACTAGTCCCTAATATGCAAACTATAAAATGTTTATTGATGTATTTGTAAAATTATTCAAAATTTGTAATGATTTTATATATACTCTCTACACAATGTTGGCGATTTTGAAGCTAAAATAATTTTGTATTCTAAAATCTGGGCGAATCATTTTTATAAAAAATTGAAATTTGCGAAACTTTTATTTGGGAAAATCATGGAAAATTAGCCCACCTACAAATATTAGCCCCTAAAATTTTCCATGGCAAGTCCACCATGGATTTGCTGCATATTACTCCTTTTTGGATAAAATATTTAAGGCTAATGATCTCTTGCATTTTGAAACTCATGGATCCCTAGAATTTATGTCTGGAAAGCAAGTGGGTATGAGTGATGTATGTTACCCAGACAAGTTTTTTACTTATATGGATATGAAGAGGGTTCTTTGAAATTTTTGCTTGTGCACTATATTTATAAGATAAAAGGACTTTGGTAGCGAGGTATTTTCACTTGCAACTATAGTTATGCATGATCTTATTAACAAAGATCCAACTTGCTATTTTGTTCTAGATGATGTTGGTTTGCTTAATGATTTTTTGGATGTCATCATGGTTGGTGTCCTCCCTTCTGCAGATGCAATAGCTTGTATACCACAATGTTTGGATGTTTTGTGCCTTAATAAACTTGGTCTTCAAGCTATTAATGATCATGGTTCTCTAAGATGTTTTGTGAAATTTTTTACATCAAAAACCTACTTACTGGCTTTGGCAAGTGACACTCCTGGGTCCTTATCATTTGCCTTGGATGAGCTTATGCAACATTCTGCTTCTTTGAGGGGTCTTGGGGTGGATGTATTGATTGAAATCTTAAATACTATTGCAAAAATTGGATCTGGTGATGAAGTGTCTTCCCTGCTGCAAGAATATGCCAGCTCTTTTGTGCATATTCCCATGGAAACTGATTTAGAATAGAAAATAGTTAGTTGAGTGGATGGAGATGAATCATCGAGGGAAACATATAAGCTGGGGGGTCGATACTTCTACTGAAAATTTTCCTTGGTTTGAAAATAGTTTGTTGTTGGTTTTATGTGACTTTTAATTTATCATATGTAGCATGTTGAGAAATGGGAAAGAATAATGTGTGACATTTATCTTGCAGAAATTGATGTTGAATGAAAGGATATAGAGTTTAACCAAGCTACAGTCTGCTTTGGTAAAGACAAAGGAACATCTTAAAAAGTTGTCTAAGAATACACCATATACAAAGTTTGAACATAAGTAATATATGGCTTTTTCTTTTGTAGATATGTTCTTTTTTCTACCTAAGATATCACAAGAAGAAAAATATTGATATTGTAGAAATTGTTTGAGGACCTCATTGAGGTCGATTTTTTTGATGTCCTACTTGATTGATACCTTCTCATGATAGGAAGACTTTAAATATGAATTAATATGTTCTTGAAACAAATCAAATTCAAAGTTTTTATATATATATATATATATATATATATATATATATATATATATATATATATATATATATATATATATATATATATATATATATATATATATATATGATAAAAACAAATGTCAATGCCTTCGTTTGATTGTTACTTGACTCTGGTGTGGGTAGGTTATAGGAAATGTGATTAGAAAAAGGATGAGGAGACAATGCAGAGAATGTCTTGGATATGATTCTTTCACTTCATGGTTATTTTGAGCAAGCAAATGTTTTAGAAGTTCTAGACAAGACATTAATGGATAGATAAACAAATATTCTATAATTGCAATGGTCATTCCATGATATCCTCCCTTTATTGTTTGATTGTATTTTGATTGTTTACTTATTTTTTGTTGTATTTTAACTATGAAATTGAAAATACTTGGTATCATGTCCATTTAAACAACAACTAAAGATTGAAGATGCAATTACTATTACACGATATTGATTGAAAACTTTTTAATTGATTTTTGTTAAAAAAATTCCATGACTATTAGAAAAAATTACTTTCATGTTGTTATTTGAGAATATGTTGTTTATACACTTGACCAAGTTCATGCGTTATAGAATTTAATGTTGTTGTGAATAAAATTACCAGGATTAGACATCACACCTCAGATTATTTGTTTTCACAAGTTATCTACAACTTTAGCTTTTTAACATGTAACTTAGTTGTCATGATTGTGCTTAAGATTTCTCTAAGGGTTGAATATTAAGTTACGAAAGTGTTATTTTCTATGGTGACATTTTATTTGATTTGTTTATACAAGTCATCTGGACACGTAGTGACCACTATCGCCCAACTGAAGAAACTTTGTTTGATTTTCTTGCGTTTATGGGCAAAAATGGCTTCGATATTGCGGATGTTGAGATATATGTCGAATAAATTATTTATAGTCTAATTTAGTTTATATTCTATTGTTCATCATCTTTCATGTCTTACACTCTGCATTATATCTTCTTTTGTTTTTAGAAAAGGAACTCAGTATTGAAGGTAAGAAGCAAGAATTGAAAAAAGAGGAGAATAATAACATTGGACTGACAAATGGAAAAAGAGAGAGAGAAAATAACTGGTCTTATAGTGATACCCTTAGATCCAATATCTCACATAAGACATACATATAGAGACTGATGGTTAAGTCTTTCGAGTTGGTGAATTCACCTGCAATGCCTTGGCAACACAATGATAATGTTTTGAAGTGATGAAACAACATTTCATGTGTAAATTGTAGTCCAACCAATATTAAGTTGGAAACTCATATTGTAATACTTGAAATTTCATATAATATAATTTATGTGGTTGAAATTATTTATAGTTGCACTTGATATTGTTTAGTATTTTAATTAACATATGTAACTTTGCATTTTCATATTAGATGAACATGCACATTGTATGCCATTTTTTTTTAATTTAATCACAAAATCATACTAATTAATTTATGTTGATTAATAATGAACACATAAAATCAATGTAAAACTACTAAATTATTAGTTTATATTGATTAATGATGAACATAAATAAAATGAATATATGACTAAATTAGTCATTTATAATGATTATTAATGAAAGTAAATGAAATGAATATAAAGTACTAAATTAGTCATTTATATAATGAATATGAAACTAAAAAAAGAAGAAGATAAATGACTACTGGAAATGATAAATTTGTGATTGTCAGCCTTGCTGGAAAAAGTCACACAAATGGATCCATATAGGCTCTTGAAGTCTCCAAATTTATTTAGAAACATGCCTATGGATCCATTAATGCCCTTGAAATTTTAAATTTTGGCTCAAAGATCATCTAATGATCAAAATTAGTGAAAGAGGAAAGCCCTTGTAAGGGCATAAATGCACTATCGGGAGGCTCAAAGCACTCTAAAACCATGAAAAAGCATTACAACAGGCTTAGACTGGGCATTGCACAGCCACCATTAGATCTGGCCAATAAACAACCAAGATCTAGGCAGCAAATCGCATATTGGTCGAGTAGAGGTGACAGGCTTAAGGCGGACGCATGATACTATCGATCAGTGATCGCTGATGATTAGATCGACGGGTCGCATCAGCGAGCATCGACGGGTTGCATCAGCGAGCATTGGCGGGTCGCATCGGCAGGAGGCATATGTTATCTATATATATATACATATATACATACATATATACATACATATATATATATATATATATATATATATATATAGATATATATATATATATATATATATATATATATAGATATATATATATATATATATATATATATATATATATATATATATATATATATATATAAAGGGGCCCGGGCATTGAGCGATCAACGATTGCAATCGGATCGCATTGCTGTATCGCATCGACGCTATACCAAGGGGCGAGGCCTATGCACATACATATGGGCGACCCGATACCTGGACCCGACCACGATATATATGAGAATTCATATATTTTGAGATCCGTGGCCACGCAGTTTTCATTGTTTTTATGTATTTTCTTTATATAAAAAAAATACAAAGGGAGCCTAGATAGCATCGATAGCGATAAAACCCCGGACCCGATGGGTTCTAAAACGATATATTATAATATTTCAGGTCCAGGGAAAGCCATTTTTCAATGATTTTTGTGTATTTTCGTTGTTATAATGAAATACGAAGGAAGCCTGAGGTAGTGCGGTAGCGATGGAACCCGGACCTAATGGGTTTCCAGAATCAATATATATATATATATATATATATATATATATATATAGGTTTGCCTAAGGCCAATTTCACATGTTTTTTAGTGTTTTATGCATATTTCACAATACAAGGAAAATACAAAAGGAAAGCTTCTTTGCGACTTGTGACAGCAACAAGGGCAAACCTGAGAGGATATAAACCATCTTTGAGGACTTTTAGAAGTCCAAAAAGGATAGGGAATGGCAGGATTTCACAGTATGGTTGTGCTTTCTATTGATAACAAAAACAGTCACAGTTTGCAGCTGAAAGAGAAAAAAAAGTCACGCAGACCCTTTCCACCACCCAACAGAAGCCGGGAGACAAGGATAGAAGCCAAAAAGCATGAATAGATAGTGCAGCACATCCATAGAACAAACATAATGATTTTGGAGCTCTCTAGCACGGGAGAACTCCCAGACAATGCAACAAGCAGCCAAAATATCTTAAAGATGTTATTCCTCTGTCACAAGGAGGAAAAATCGCCAGGCCATGCTTGCCTAGAGGGCATCAAGTTAGTTAAACAATGCATATCAGGCAGATTAAGGTTCTGAGCCTTCTAGAGAGCTCAAGAGCATTGTAAACAAGCTATAAATAGCTATTAGTGAAATGTAACGAGGGTTCAACTTCTGGAGACTATTGCTACTTTGTTCCTTCAAGCTCCTCATATTTATTCTAGCAATACAAGCTTCTTTTTGCCATCGTATGTTCAACATCCATTCTCTTTGCTGTTCTATGCTTGCACTTGAACAAGTTTTGTTCATGTTTCCTTTGTGTCTAAGGCCAGATAATTTTCATCTTATCTTTACTTTGATAACATAAAATTGCAAGCTTCTTTGCTGCCTGTAGCTAACCATTCATAGATGGTCATATATGCATCTTCCAGTACATTAAGTATTCCCTTTTGCTGCATGTAGCTAGTCATTCATTTATGTTTATATATGCAATCTTCTGATACAATTAGTATTCTCCATCTATCCTTTAAATCTATAAACTATTGAGCATTACTGGTTTAAAGTCTTGTGTTGTTGTGGGTGTTCATGCATGCCTTGAGTGGGAATAGAGCTGAAATGGTCATCTAACTTGATCCAAACCATCATCCATTCCAATAGTTCTGAGAACAATATTGAAGATTACATGTTACCAGGCATCTTCGAGCTACAACCTAGGAGAGTTTCTTGGAGTGCTAACATAATTGGCGTCATTTTCGGGGAGAGGAAACTGAAGCTCAGCTTCCCAGGGAAACGACATAGATCTATCTTTGATGATAGACAAAGTCTGGTCACCTTTTTGGATGTAATAATTTATCTAGCAACTCTACTGGAGGCCGAACCTCTTGGCGACTCCACTTCATAGTTCTGGCTCTGTTTGTGAGGCATACTCGAAGACATCCTCAAAAGCTACAAGCTGACCCAGTACCTGACCCTGAAAAGATCATCAAAGAAAGAAAGTTATTGCAGAAAGGAGCATCAGGTTCAGGTAAACCCAAACAATCTCCCATATCTCATCAAGAAAGGCTTGTAATAGAATAAATACATGTTGAGAGTATAGCACCTAATACTAGCAGTGAAGAAAAAATTTCAGAGATTCATAAAGCTCCTTATTCATTAGGTTCTCCTTTTTCTTTAAGGCCAAAGCAAACCTCACTTCCTATCCATCATACTCCTTTAGTCCTCTGAGTCACTCCTCAGCCCTCTATCATTCAGACTGCCAGTACTCTTTTAGCCGCCATAGTTATGGCAGGTCCACAAGCACCTACCAAAATGGAAAGAATCATCGCTGCTAGGTATGGACCCCTAATACTGCCCACTCCTTTGAATGCCATGCCTACTGGGACTGAAGGTGTTACTGCTAAAGAACATCTTGAGTCATTTTCTGGAAATTAGTGAAGATGATGTGTGGATGAGAGTCTTTGTCCAAATCCTAGATGGAGAGGCTAGAAAATGGTTTAGAGAACTAACCCTAAGATCTATAGTAGACATTGAAGCTCTAGATGATGCATTCCTAAAGAATTGTGGGGATAAGAAGGATCTCCTCTACTAGCACACTGAGATTAGCAACCTAAAGAGAGAAAATGGTGAGTTGTTGTCTGATTTTAATAAGAGGTTTAACCGTATGTACAACAAGATACCAGCTGAAGTAAAACCCACTACTACCTCTACTAAACTCACCTATGCCAGTGCTTTTGATTCTGACTTTTGCCTACTATTGAGGGAAAGGAGATGTGCTACTTTGGTTGACATGCAGGATGCAACCTTGGAAGTGGAATCAAACATCATGGTTGCAGAGAAGCTCAAGGGAAATGTTGATAGAAGAAGACATAGGGGCGAGCCTTCATCATCCTCTAATCCTAAGAGAGATAAATGACCAAAATGATAGCGTCATTAGCCTTTGAAATCTCCAAACTAAAGGTTGAGCAACATCCAGGGAAAGGGAGAGCTCCTAATACCTTTTCTCCTAGAAATCCAAATCCAAATCCATATAGAAGAACTAATGAGCAGTTGCAGATTTTGCAAAGAAACAAAGATGCTAATGAAGACCAAAGGGTGAGGGGCCCTTTTCAAAATACATTCATGGAAGAAGAGAATTTTGAAGAAGAGGATGAGATCCATTGTCTGGAAGACAAAGACAATGTCTCCTTTTTGACCTTAGCTGCCTATGAAAGGTCATTATTCAATGACTAGATTAACCAAGAATGGGATGGTGAAGCTACTCTACAAACTGTAGGTTAGAAAAGATATGATCTGAGGTCAAAGGTAAATAATTATGAGGAAACTCTTGTTCAAAGAGCTGTTGTCCCTACAGTACAGCCAACTAATAAGCAGAAGCAACCAATAGTTAATCCCATCAACCTCAACGCTCAAACTCATGAGGTAATAAGTCTTGAAAAATCCCCTTCTCCTTTTAATTTTCAATCAGAAATTTAGAATCTAAGAATACCTATGCCTCTGATTGAACTATCGAAGAATGAGTCCTTCAAAATATCCTTCCTCGAGACCCTTGAGCCTAAAGCCACCCAAGCCTCCACTGACTGTGTGAATCTACAAGATGACAAGCTAGCTGTTATTCTCAACCCAATGATTGAAAATTGTGAAGACAACTCTCCATCATTCTATGTCTCTCTGACTATTCATGATAAAATCCTTCACAACTTCCTTCTAGACACTGGATCCAACCATAATCTAATGCCTAAGGCTATCATGGATGAGTTGGGTCTTGACATCACAAAGTCTTATCATGACTTGTTCTCTTTTGACTCTAGAAAGTGAAATGTCTGGGATTAATCAAGGACCTAGCCATCACTTTGTCTCATCTGCCTACGAAAAGCATGATGATGGATATTGTGGTGGTAGATGTACCCCCAAGTTCAGTATGTTACTTTCCAGAGGTTGGATCAAGAGACTAGGTGGATCATTACAAAATGATCTGTCTTATGCTACTATCCCAGTTTTCAGAGGTGAGATCAAGAGATTATATAGAGAGGCGCAGTTGGCTTATACCATCAGCTATGAGAAGAATCCCACTAATCATCCCATTTACACTGTTGACATTGATTTTGGAGCATGTATTCTTCATATTGAATAATCTCAGTTGGCCTCCATGCATCTCAAGAAACCAGTTTGCCAGATTGCAGAGGAAGAAAACCCATAGATCTTGGATATGTTTTTTGATGGGGCTTGCTCTCAAGAATCTGTAGGGGCAGGTGTAGTCCTTGTGTCCCCAACACAGGAATATATTCATTTATCTTTCAAATTAACCTTTTAGGTCACAAACAACATCACAGAGTATGAAGCTTTGATTTTGGGCTTGAGCACTTCTAAAGAAATGGGTGTCGAAGGCTTGAGAGTGTTTGGGGACACAAAACTCATTATTCAGTAGGTAAATAAAACTTTCCAAGCTAAGCATCCAAGGCTGAAGGAACATAGAGGTGAGGTATGGAGGCTCAAGGACTCTTTCAATAATTTCAACATTTCTTATATTCTAAGAATGAAGAACTAGCTTTTCGACTCCCTTGTTGTCTCTGCTAACATGTTTATTACTCCTTTGCCTCCTAGATTGACATATGAAGTTCAGGTAAAATATAGATCGTCTCTGTCTGACAATGTCAAATATTGGAGGGTTTTTGAAGATGATGAGGAAATTAGCAGGTTTTTGCAAGTCATTGGGGAATTTTCTGAAATGCGCATCGATCGGGAAAACAAAACCATGGAAGAATGTGGCCAGTCCAAGCTGAAAAGAGAAATCGGCCAAAGAAGCATCATCCAGCTACTCAGCAATCACATACCAAATGGATTGGTGCCTCTAGAGAGGTTTTTCGATCATAATGACATGCCCTATAATGTGACCAAATAGAGAATTAGTTTGTTGTCTGTAAACATAATATAGGCAGCCCAGCCCATCCAAAAAACATAATTCTGTCCACACATTTGTCGTCTGCCCAGAATTCCGAGTAGTGCACCCTCATGAAGCAATTCATTGACATTTTTTCATGGGAATACAATGATCTTAAAACCTATGATGCAGACATCATTCAGCATAAGATCCCACTGGAAAAGAACACCATACCTTTTAAGCAAAAATTAAGACCTATCAGTCCTCTCTTATTGCCTTTGATTGAGTAAGAAACCAAGAAGTTGTTGGATGCCAAAATCATAGTCCCCCTAAGGGATTCAAAGTGGATAGCCAACCTTGTGGTGGTAAGAAAGAAAAATGGAGAAATCAGGCTTTGTGTCGACTTCAAAAATCTGAACAAGTGCTCTAAAAAAGATAACTATCCCCTGCCCAAGATGGAACACTTGCTACAAAGAGTTTCAGGGGCTAGAGTCATGTCTTTCTTAGATGGATTTTCAGGTTACAATCAGATAGCTGTACACCCTAAAGATCAAGAAAATACCACCTTCACTACTCCTTGGGGCACTTTCATGTACTCAAAGATGCATTTTTGGACTGATAAATGTTGGGGCTACCTTTTAGAGGCCCATGGACATAGCTTTTGTGGGAGAGAAGGAAACGTTTGTCCTTATTTATCTGAATGACATAACAGTCTTCTCCAGTAGCCACAAAGACCATTTATAGCATTTAAAGAAGGTCTTCCTAAAGTGCAGACAATTTGGAATCTCAGTGAACCCAAATAAGTCATAGTTTGCTCTAGAAGAAGGCAAACTTCTGGGACATATTGTTTCTGTTGAAGGTGTGAAGATTGATCCAGCAAGGGTTCAAGCCATTCAGACATTTTCCATCCCAAGGTCGAAAAAGGACATCCAATCCTTCGTGGGTAAGATTAACTTTGTAAGGAGGTTCATTCCAAACTTTGCAGATCTAGTAAAAAATATCACTTCCATGCTAAAGAAAGGATCAAAAATAAAATGGACATCTGCTTCAAGAAGCTCTTTTGAAGCCATCAAGAAAGCTATCATGGAATCTCCCACTCTAATCAACCTAGATTACAGTAAGGGGTTTTGCATCTTCTCTTTTGCCTCTTATGATACACTTGTAGTAGTTATGTTGTAGAAAACTGATGAAGGCATACAGCACCCCGTGGCCTTTTTCAGAAAAACTCTAAGGGATGTTGAATTAAGGTATGACCTTATTGAAAAACAAGCTTATGCTCTCATCAAATCTTTGAAAAAATTCGGAATTTATATTTTGCATTCCAAAGTAATTGCATATGTACCTTCAGCCTCAGTAAAAGATATCTTAACTCAACCAGATATTGATGGAAAGAGGGAAAAATGGTTTGAAAAATTCATGGAATTTGACATAAAGGTGAAGCCCACTAAGCTTGTCAAAGGCCAAGGCTTGGATAAGCTTATGGCTGAAGAAAATTGTAGCTTGTTAGATGTAAATTGCATAGGTCTAAATTCAGATAATGAAAAAACAGAGGAAACAACAAAAGAGAAAAAGAAGAATCAGTCTTTGGCTAAATATTCTAGCCACATGTGAATGGTACTGCAACATAGTTAATTTTTTGCAAAAGCTAGAAGTCCCTCTTGGGTTTAGCTCAAGTCAAGCTCGTGCCAATAAACTTAGGTCAGCCAAATTCTACATTTGTAAAAATCTTCTCTATTGGAAAGACCCATCAGGAATCCTCTTGAGATGTCTAGATAAATAACAATCTGTAGAGGTCACACACCAATTCCATTCTAGCATCTGTGGAGGGCATCATTATTGGAAAACCATAGCTCACAAAATCTTGAGGGCTGGATATTATTAGCCTACTCTATTTTCTGATGTCTTTTCTTTTGTAAAAGCTTGTGACAAGTGTCAGAGGTTTGCGGGAAGATAGTAGCTAAAATCTCTGCCCCTGAAGCTAGTACATGTCAATGGTCCCTTCTAGCAATGGGGCTTTGACTTCATAGGTGAGATCAACCCACATGCCAGTGGCCAACACAAATGGATTTTAGTAGCCACCGATTATTTCACCAAGTGGATTGAGGCTATACCCACTAAGAATGCCAATCATCAGGTGGTCATAAAATTCTTGAATGAGAATATTTTCACTAGATTTGGTTGCCCAACCAGACTAGTCACTGATAATGCAACAACTTTCAAGGAAAAAGAATTGATGGATGTGACTGAATCCATATGCATTCAAGTGGTGCATTCTACCTCATATTATCCTCAAGGTAATGGCCTAGCAGAATCATCTAACAAAAGTCTGGTAAGGGTAATAAAAAAGCTGTTAGAGGACAAAAAAAAGAGTTGGGATTCCAAGTTGAAGTTTGCACTATGGGCTGACAGAGTTACTATCAAGAAGTCCATAGGGAATTCTCCATTCAAACAGGTTTATGGTGCTGATGTTGTCTTCCCCATCTAGCTCATTCTCCCTGTGGCTAATTTGTTGCAAGAAGAAAAATATGAAGAGAACGATATGGTAAGAAGAATGAATAACCTGGTTGAACTACATCAGATAAGAGAGCAGCTGGTTGAGAAATCAAAGGCTCATCAGAAAGAAATCAAAGAAACCTTTGACAGGAAGGCAAAAGTGGAAAATTTCCAAGTTGGTGATTGGGAGCTTAAATGGGATGCATTTAAGGAAAAGAGAGGTAATCATGGCACGTTTGACTCCTTGTGGATAGTTACTTTTGTCATCGCTCAAGTTCAGCACAACAATACATTCATCCTGCATAATCTGGAAGGAGGATATACTTTTGGTAGCCGTAAATGGGTGGTTCTTGAAACTCTATTTCATTTAAGGCCTTAAAGCCTTGGTATTGTAAATATGTTTTTCTTTCAGTTTTTATATTTATGCTAAAAAGACTCCATGCGCAATGGAACACTAGAAGGAAGATTTAATTTTTGTTTTACAGGAAAGGCATTGATCTGAGATCCTTGAAACCGCACAGGGAGGATTTCATCCCCAGAAGGAGCCAATGTTAGCCTTGCTGGAAAATGGCCCACAAATGGATCCGTATAGGCTCTTGAAGTCTCCAAATTTGTTTAGAAACATGCTTATGGATCCATTAATGCCCTTGAAATTTTCAATTTTGGCTCAAAGATCATCTAATGATTAAAATCACCACAAGAGGAAATCCCTTGGAAGGGTAGAAATGCACTATCAGGAGGCTCAAAGCACTCTAAAACCATGAAAAATCATTACCACGGGCTTAGAATGGGCATTGCACAGACATCATTAGATCTGGCTGATGAACGACCAAGATCTAGGCAGCAAATCACATATCGACCGGGAAGAGGTGACAGGCTTAAGGTGGACACATGACACCGCCGATCAGCAATTGCTGATTGATGAGCCCCATAAATGGGTAATTATATAGGCTCATTTGGCCTCCTAACTCAGATTAATCCACCATTATCATTATTTTGTTGCATGTTTTTTATTATATTTATTCTAATAGAGTGAAGTGGGTTAGTCATTATGCCATGAAGTCTAATGTGTGCTTTATGCAGATTTTTGGTCAATTTTGAGACAAAGTCAAAGGTTTAATGAGCATTTGGTAGCCAATATTCAAGGAAAACAAGGGAGAGGATTTTTAGGAGGGTTTCCCCCTCATTTATGACCCCCTATCTCAAATCCTCCTTCAAAAATCTCGGAGCACAAGCAACCACATCAATGCATCAAAGGGGTAGCCGAGCAAGTGAAGAAGAACTGTTGTCTATCTCTAGTCTTGGGAGCCAAGCCTCCTTGATTTTAGGAGAGTTGCTGGAGGCTCCAGTTGTATAAATAGGAGGGCTTAGGTTCTTAATAGTTTAGTTGGATGTTATTTATATTTTTTCACTTTTGTTGTAGCTTTTGCTCAGCTCATTTCGAGCTTACTTTTGTGAACAGTTTTGTGTAATGTGACTATTATTTTGATAATGGAGATGAAATATTTTCTGAGCCAGCATTGAAATCTTCTAGGGGGTTAAAGCTCTTGGGGTTAGGGCCCAACCCAAGCTTCCCAACACATCTTGTTTTGTATTTATATTTTTTGCTTCAGTTCATGAATTAGATGTTGTTAGATATATTTCTTCCTTAGTAGAATAGGTTTCTGTTGGTGGTTTACATAGTTGTTTCCATTTCAGTTGCTGAAGTAGGTTAAATAGTGGTAAGAGAAAGATACAAAAAGGCCATCAACAGAGCCTGACCTCCTTTCCTCCTTTGGGGACCATGAATTGAGGTGAATATCTTCTTGCTACCATAAAAACATAGTTTTTCTTTCCCCATGCAATTTCTAGTGTTACAATTTGATTTAGAGGTAAATTCTTTGCTTCAGGTCTAGTTCGTCTTGCTCATTTATGTTTTTGCAAATAAATCTATTTCCATGATTTCTTTCCATATAGCACCGTTTAACATTTTATTTTTCTAGATTAGATTTTAGGTTAGCTTGAGATATAGTTCTGTTTTTGGTGCAGCTAGTTCTTTTCTTGCTTAGATTCAGTGTTTTGATTTGTAGCTCTCTTACAGTACATATCTACTCATTATGAGTCAATAAAGTAGCCATAACCATCTCTTTTGCTACATGTTTCATAGGTCATTCACAACCCTTCACAAATCTGCCCTAATTTTTGCATTTTTCGCATCAACTTTCCTCTTGTTTCTTAAACAAATCCAACCATCATTTTCTTTCCTAATCCTCCTTGATGAGCTTCAGACACCTTAACACATCCCTCTATTCTTCAACTACCATTTCCCACCATTTTCCACCTTTAAACCCTCTAAAACAACTCTCGGCATCCCCTTGCAGAACCTCCTGTACATCCTCTGCAGCCTCCTGTAGAATTTCTTGTATGTAGCTTTTTGAAGTCCAATTGCAAGGAAAGCCTCCATAAGGTTGCCAAAGGTCTCCTAAGACCCCTCCACACCTTCCTACACCTCTGAGAATCCCAAAGTCACTCTCCATCGCCACCTAATCGCTGCCACATTCATAAATAAATAAATTACATGTATAACAATTTCACATTAAATACACAAAAATCGAAAAAAGATGTTTTTTCTTATTTCCTTCTAGAAACAACTTGAATAGGTGTAGCTTATTTCCTTAGTAGGTAATGGCACTCTTTTCCTATATTTTCACCTGTTTTCTTGCAAAAGTAGGGTTAGTCGTTTAATTAGGGTTTGCTAGGTTTACCTCGCACTTCAGTCTTCTTTCTCTTTCCGCAAGTAGAATAGCCTTTGTAGAGTAAGATTTCCTTTCTTTCATCACAGTTAAAGATTCTTTTGGAATTCATAGAAGTTGGCTTGAGCTCCTAGTGATCTTGCGCTAGCTGACCAAGTGATGGCCTGCATTAAGAACTAGTACTTGTGCATACAACACTGTCTCTTCCAAGTTTGTTACGAACTACAGGGTTGATAAAAGTAAAGTAGGAAGCCCCATGAGTTGCAGCATTATTGCTGCAATACTGGTGCTCACCACCTTTTGGCACCATGCCGGGGAAGCGTCAGAGTATTTTGTGATTACTGCTTTTCTTCTATTTTCTACTGCAACATTCTGTTAAGTAGTTCATTTCAGCAAAAGTAAAGTAGTTGTTTCTTTCAATTCTGCAATTTCCATTTCAGCAAAAGTAGATTAGTGCTTTCAATTATGTAATTTCCATTTCAGCAAAAGTAGATTAGCCTTTTCAATTCTGCAATTTCCATTTCAGCAAAAGTAGATTAGTTATTTCAATTCTGCATTTTCATTCTAGATTAGTCATTTCCTTGCTTTCATTTCAACCCTGCAATTTCCTTTCAGCAAGTTCATTTCAGTAGTTGCAATTTATTGTTCAATCAATTTCAGTTTTGCAGGTACAAGCAGAAAAACAAAAATCACCCAAAAAGAGATTTCCTTTTATGCCTTGTAGGAACAGAGATAATTCAGGGAAATTCTTACCCAACACCCCCACCACATCACAAAGCCACCCTTCTCTCTTCTTCGGTGGTAGTGATCCAGAAGAACCTATAGGAGAGGAAGAGGAAGAAAACATCCCTCCTAAGACAAGGGCTGGAAACAGAAATGATAGGGGGAGTGGAGAAAGAGTAGAGGGTACCTTTCCCATCCGAGAGACCAATGGAGACACTAAAATGAATAACATAAGCCCTTCAGCCCTACCTGTTGTGGGGAAAAATACCTATGCAGGACGATCCTATCCACCTAAGGTGTGACAGTGCCTTAGCAACAAACAGAGACAGCTATTCTAGTATTCTTCCTTTACGAATTAAGAATGAAGAGATAAATAGATGAACTAACCGATGTCTTCCATTTGTCCCTCGATCCGGCTTCTCTTCTCTTGGAGAGTTCCCAGCTACTTGCCTTCTCGCTCGCCCAGCTTCAAGAGGTTTCTGCAAGATCACAAGAAGAGAACACTACACAAGACATGGATTCATATTCATAACTAGTTCAGGATTAGAAATAAACTAAACATACTAATGCATTCATACATCAAAAATACATCAGCATATAGGAGAAACCAAGATAGCTTTATTGATGAATAACAAGGTTCAGGAAGAGATACAACCCAGAGGGCTCCAATCCAACATCTCCTTCCCAACAAATGGAATTCCTATCTTCACCCCCTTCAAAGCATTAAGCACCCAATGATTCCAATCTCAAACCAACAACAATTCTTTGCAATAACAAAATTCCCGCCTCCAGATCTCATGGAGGAGAGATCCATATATAGATGTTTGGAGAGAGGATGAGTCAGCTTGAGATCTGACTAGTGTCCTCTCCCTCTGTCAGTTCTTGAGTCCACTTGGAGGTTCTTGCTTCCACTTGGAGATTTGGAACCTCTTACTCATCACCAGTCGAATTCCCTGAGGCAAGTGTCATTTTGGAAGCTTCCTGGGTTTTGACACCTTGAGAAATGAGCCTGCCACATGTCCATTCTCGTTCAGTGCAGGTAGCCAGTGTTCCCTTTGACATTCAACGCAGGTAGCCAGTGTTGGCTTTGACATTCAGCGCAAACAGCTAGTGTACCCACTGAAATGATCCTGAATTGACTTATTTTTGAGTAGTTTCTGGTGGAGAACTTCTGTGAATTGCTGTGGTTTGTTAGCCTTGTTCCTCTAGGGGTAGGAAAAACATGTTTAGGGACTTTGGATCCCTTATATTATGGACATTTCATGCTCAATGTTGTAAGGCAAAAAAATGTCTATAACAGTTGCCCCCTAAAGTATGAGGTTGTTTATCGGGTGAAATGCTTTATCAGGGGGATCTGAAGTTCATCCAATGCTGAGAGGAGACCTGTAATAAGATACAATACAATACATTATTTTTCATTCTAATTTCATGATCTAGCTGAGGCAGGCATTTCCATGCTCAGCTTTATAAATTCATTTTTCTATACATAGAAAAGACAATCGTCTGATGGTAGACTGATAATTTTGATGAAATTATCATCCTTTGAGTAGGATGATTATCTGTTGCAATGATGTACATGTCAATGTCTTTATCTTTCCTGAATATATATCGCAGCCCGGATGGATGAAACTAGATCCGGGGTCTTCAAACTCATTCGATCTTCACTCTAAGTACAAGTCGATCCATGTGAGAAATGTTCTAAAGTCGAACATGGAAAGACATCGCTTGATTACCGGTCAATGATGTAAAATGTTAACAAGCGCGAGAGGAATCACCGATAATGATAATGACCCTCAAGGTACTGCAGTACAATTCACGTGGTGTGAATAAAGGACTTGGCGTCGAACACCACGCAAAATCTTTCGGTCGAAGGTCATTGATGTATACCTGTCGCCGGAAGTGAGAAACTTGCCATAGAGGCATGCAAGCTTCAAAGTACTGAAGGGGTTGTTCTTAGATCAACTTCTTGGATAATGAGCTGATGTCGACAAGAAGCGATCCGTCAAAGGAGGGCCTTAATGAATCCCACATCAGTGACACGGAATGGAGCTAATGATTTTAATGGAGGTGAAAATGATCTGTGACATATGATTCAGGGTTGCGGTCATGAAAGGATGAGGGATAATGTATGGTAGTGGATGGGACACGGTTGACTTTTCTGAACAACTTCTCTTGAACATATGGCGACACTGATACGATGGATCGGTAGCATTACCCCAAATATGGATGGTATGGTGAGACCATGGATGTGACCGGTGAATGAAACAACCCAACCAGATTGTGGTACGGAGGAAAAGTGTCATGTTCAAGAGCGACTTGCTACCATCAAAGTTTTCTTCAGTTTCTCCCAATTTTTCCCCAGTCATTGCTGACCAGTACCTCTTTATTTTTGTCAAGCTTGAGGAGGATAACATATGCTTGTTCTATAACTTGCCCTTCGGGCAAGCCCATCGCTATGTTTTAACGAGCCTAGCGATAGTGAAACTCGTTCTCGTCTAAAGACAAGTTTGTCGCTATTTAATGATTTTAACGAGTCTAACGACAAGGATAACTCGGTCCTTTTAATTTTTAGAGAGTCTGAAAAGGTACATAAAGTTAATTCCAAAAGTCCTTTTTCGTCATCTAATCCCTTAAATCCGAAAAAAGTATAAAACAATACAGAAGGGATGAGTTTTCGATAGTTTTAACGAGCTGAATAAAACAAGCGCTCGATCTTTTTGTGCAATAATCCCTCAGGTCCAAAAAGATTAAAATCTAGAGGAGGGATAGCTCTTCATGTCCCTTTAATGATCCGGAAGGCCAAGGACTCGGAAATCTTTTCATATTTTATGAGTCAGCTGAAAAGTGCTTAAAGAAGACTCGTCTTTTGAGGAATGAGTGATAAACAGGGTTAGCAGCTGATTCCAGGTACAGGTTGGAATTTTCCAATCACGGCAGTGTCACAAGGATGGCTAGGTGAAATCACTCTTCGCAGCTGTTCCTTAAAATGGGTAAACAATCATATGGAGGTGAACGATCGGCCAATGGAAAAGTGGAGGTGACGGTGCAAACACGACCAAGGCTTTAATGGCTGATGATATTACATTCACAGTGGTTATTTACCGGGATAGTTCAATTTTTAACGAGCTTAAACGCGGGTGGAAACATTTGCTCGGTCTTATGTTTATTTTTTAATGAGCATGAACTATGTGCTAAAACTGCTCGGATCTTGCGTTTATTTTTTAATGAGCATGAACTTTGTGCTAAAACTGCTCGAATACCAGTCATAAGATAAGAGTGTCTCATTGAGATTCTATTTTTTATGGAGCTTCATCTCACAAAGCTTTGCCCCGCATCCTTTCTTTATGCAAGTTAGGAAACGGCTAACCCAAAAAACAGGTAAATAACCGCTCTTTTCTTGCACTCCAAAAGGTTTGCATGCCCCCAGGTATAAAGTACGATTTCAAGGTTACCTCTACTTCTTTTCCTTCAAAACAATTGTTTTAAAGAGAGAGGCTTACCTCTTTCAGGTTACCCAAAGATTGTCTCGTTAATCTTTCAAACAAAACACTTCCTTGGCAATGTCCACCGAAATAGACAAAGGTGAGTGACGATGCCCGCCAACTTACATAACTTTGACAAAAGAATCTTATTCTAGAATAACCCTCTCCCAGCATGGGCGGGGTACAGACTAGTCATATTCTCCCACGGAAACCTACCCTATACCCAAAGTTTTCCTGCCGAAGCAGACCAGGATGCATGCCCCCTGGGTTCCAGTCATATCTTCCCGGATTACTCGCGCTCATCAGGAGGACAGACCGTGGGTTGAGACACTTCTTGCGTGAATAGACCATTTAGGGATGGTATATGACTATTTGCGATGCGTGATCCGGGAAATGAAAGTTGGTCCATGAGCTTGACCACTCTTCCTTCATGCGGAAAACACATTACTCTAAAGAGTGAGGAGACTATAACTCCCATGCAATATATATAGTCTCGTCCAAGGAGTAGGTTATAATCCAAGGGTCCTTGAACGACCATCACGTTCATTCGAACGGTCTTCCCTTTCAATGTTATGGGCACATTGGGGAGGATCCCTAAAGGTCGACTGGTTCCTTTATCAAAACCTGATAGATTTCTCATTTCAGGTAAAAGCGCTGGCGAACCAAGCGCTTTCCAAGAAATAGAGGAAAGGATACTCACAAATGACCCCTCATCAATGATAGTGCCAGCCATCACCATTCTGTATATTTGAACGATAATTCTGAATGGTATGCTTGCTGGCAACCGGGGTCTGCCTAGTTGGTTCCAATCAAAGGACACAACCAGGTTGCTTGGTGGTGGGACCGAATAAACGGCCAGATATCGCTCTGACGAACTTCCTTCCTACAATAAAGGAATGGGGGCATTTCCCCCTTGTTCATTAGAGCCAGTGTTGATGAAGAGAATTTGGACGGTGTCGTCTTTATTCTCCTCTGTGGTGGTATCATTCGAAGATAGAGCCTCTGAAGGCAAAAACAGGTCAACTGTCGTCTCAACATTTTTGACATTCGTCAGGCATGGATCCAGACGGTTCATCTTCAATGATAGGTGCTTCGGCTGACCACCTGGGCGGGCCAGCCGGGTTCTCAACTAGTGAAGAACTTGGCAGGAGTTTTTGATATCCAGGAGGAAGTTGCGCTCGTAAAATCGGGCGATCTTCCAGAACTCTTTTAGCCTCATCTAAGAAGGGACAATGGTGGATGGCATGATCGCCTTCACACAGTTTGCAGGGAAATCTAGATTTCGCTCTCTGTCCTGGGACTTCACTTTCAATAGTTGACGGTGAGCAATCAACATGGCTATCAGAGGTTGATGCTACCGAATTGTGCAAACGGGGAGACCAGTCTCTTAGTATCCGAGGGATGCAGGGACAATCTCTGTGGAAATGGTCTCCCTTGCATATGACACATGGCGATTTAGGCCTGGTCGGTGCTGTGTGTGGATTTTTGTCAGACGACACTTGTTTGCCCCCAGTCGCCTTTGGCTCCTTCTTCTTCTTCTCTTTCTTCTTCTTTTCCTTCTTCTCCTTAGGAACTTGGTTTTTTGTTTTACTAGTTCCGTCAAGCGAAGAGGAAGGAGGAGAGGAAGAGTTAGATGAGGCAGAAGGCTGGTTGGCAACTCTGGTCTGGTCTAACTGTTGACTCGACTGTTCAGGAATGGTGGTGTTCTGAACGACATTGGTTGAAAAGAGCCAAACCGGCAGGCCAATTGTCAGTCCTGGAAGCGGACAATGTGGCCATATGGGGGGCACCAACATCTCTCCAAGAGGAGAAGGGACTAGGATTTCCACCAAGGGGAATTCCTTGGTTGGTGTGCTCCATTTTTTCAACCTAAAGATCAACGCAGGAATAAAGGACGATTGTTCCGTTTAAAATAAATTTTTAACGACGCTTAGACACAACTTGCTTTTTCAGTTTTAAAGAGTCGAGAAAAAGCTAAAGATGACTCTAGTCTCCTTCGATGTTTTAACGAGCCCGAAGTGACAAATGCTCGGATGGACTTTTTCCTTTATAGAGTCTGAAAAAGGCCAAAAGGAACTGCTCTGGAGTTCTAGGCAGAGGGTGTGCCAAACTTTTCGCAAAACCGCAGAATACTTTTTAGGGTACGGGCGGTCGATCTTCCTGAATGCTGTGTTTAGTGCATTGCGATCAGTAGGGCGGTTGACACGGCTTCCTAAGGATAAAGGTTTTATCCGTATAGGGGTCTCCCAATATATACGCGACGGTACGTGGGAGCACAATCCGTATTGGCGCTATCGTCCCTCAGGAGGAATCACCCACCATCCACGAGATCGACAGTCACCAGGCTTAACGACGTCGGAACACGTCTCTAGCCTAGACCTCTATGTTGTGCGTTATGTTGCAAAGCGTTGTTAAGTTCATTCAATTTATTTTAGGTTGATCTTTTTAGAAGTTTGCCTTTCAAGGATCACCACGAGATGTATGATACAATTCCTAAATGCAGTCTAAAGATGATAAGCAAGCTTTATATCTTTTCAACTTTTAAAATCCTAGCTACTAAGGGAAAAGAAAGACACCATCATTTCTCAAAGAGCAATCAACACAGTCTAATGCACTTTTCCTAAATCCAACATGCAAACTATCAAAATGTAAATGCACAATGCAGGTGTTTGTTTTCCACTTTCTTAGTATTGATGCCTACAAAGAAAGCTTTTTGTACAACTTTGAATTCGCTTTTAAATGACAAATACAAACAAGTTTAGTTTTTCGAAATCAGAGAGGGTAGAAGAGATTACAACACTTAACGATTTTCGAAATGAATACTTGTTTCAACACTTAAAAGAGACAAACTCAAACCGATAAGCAAAAGTAAATGTATAATCAATCTGCAAACAACCAATGAACTCTCTTCTAAGATCACAATCAATAGATCTGAATCAAGGGCTACAGGATGACTATTTCACTCATGCAAAGGAAAACTGCAAATGACACCACAAACACATAAAAAACACTCACAGTGTTTTTGTACAAAAGGAGGCAGAATCTAAGCAGAGAAAAGGAGTTATCAGACTAGTACCTATGCTGGTTACAGGCTGCAAAAATCAGAGATCAAAACAAGGCAAAACAGAGCAGAGAACCCCAGCTGCACAAGGGCAAACTGGTTCAGCGCAACCTCAACACAGGGGTTTTGACATTCAGTGCAGGTAGCCTTCACGGGACCTGCGT
Organism: Pinus tabuliformis; assembly: GCA_031772625.1. NCBI lineage: Eukaryota > Viridiplantae > Streptophyta > Pinopsida > Pinales > Pinaceae > Pinus > Pinus tabuliformis. The sequence goes on from CM062819.1 coordinate 1,006,138,662, forward strand.
TGAAATGTAGAATCCCTTCACTGGGTCTGCGCTGAAGGAGAAACTCTCATTTCCCACAGGTTCTGGGTCACAGATTGCTATTTAATTCACTCTTTCAGGCCAAATAAAAGCAACAAATAAGGTGCAATCAAAGGGATGCTTTGAGGGGGTACTAAGATCTATCACAAAGGATCATCAAATCATTTGTGAGTCCATTGTTCAGATCATAGACAAGTCCAGTGATTGGATCAAAGCAACAACTGTCTACTTTAAATCCGGGAAAAGCAGATGCAGTTCGATTGTTGTTGTCGAGTCTATGAAACAAACAATGATAGAAACACAAATAAAATGACTAAACAAATCTCCCTAGCGGAGTCACCAATTTTTTGTGGGGAAAAATGCCTATGCAGGACGATCCTATCCACCTAAGGTGTGACAGTGCCTTAGCAACAAACAGAGACAGCTATTCTAGTATTCTTCCTTTACGAATTAAGAATGAAGAGATAGATAGATGGACTAACCGATGTCTTCCGTTTGTCCCTCGATCCGGCTTCTCTTCTCTTGGAGAGTTCCCAACTACTTGCCTTCTCGCTCGCCCAGCTTCAAGAGGTTTCTGCAAGATCACAAGAAGAGAACACTACACAAGACATGGATTCATATTCATAACTAGTTCAGGATTAGAAATAAACTAAACATACTAATGCATTCATACATCAAAAATACATCAACATATAGGAGAAACCAAGATAGCTTTATTGATGAATAACAAGGTTCAGGAAGAGATACAACCCAAAGGGCTCCAATCCAGCATCTCCTTCCCAGCAAATGGAATTCCTATCTTCACCCCCTTCAAAGCATTAAGCACCCAATGATTCCAAGCTCAAACCAACAACAATTCTTTGCAATAACAAAATTCCCGCCTCCACATCTCATGGAGGAGAGATCCATATATAGATGTTTGGAGAGAGGATGAGTCAGCTTGAGATCTGACTAGTGTCCTCTCCCTCTGTTAGTTCTTGAGTCCACTTGGAGGTTCTTGCTTCCACTTGGAGATTTGGAACCTCTTACTCATCACCAGTCGAATTCCCTGAGGCAAGTGTCATTTTGGAAGCTTCCTAGGTTTTGACACCTTGAGAAATGAGCCTGCTACATGTCCATTCTCGTTCAGCGTAGGTAGCCAGTGTTCCCTTTGACATTCAACGCAGGTAGCCAGTGTTGGCTTTGACATTCAGCGCAAACAGCTAATGTAGCCACTGAAATGATCCTGAATTGACTTGTTTTTGAGCAGTTTCTGGTGGAGAACTTCTGTGAATTGCTATGGTTTGTTAGCCTTGTTCCTCTAGGGGTAGGAACAACATGTTTAGGGACTTTGGATCCTTTAGATTATGGACATTTCATGCTCAATGCTGTAAGGCACAAAAATGTCTATAACACTACCTCACTTCCATGGATTGACTACAGAAGATCCTGACACCTTCCTGGTTGAGTTTGTTATTATCTATCGAACCTATGACTATGCAAAAGATGAGCATAAGTTGAAATTGTTTCCTTCTACACTCAAGGATGCAACATTGTGTTGGTTCATGGGGTTACCTGGCAACAACATCACAACTTGGGCTCAGGTGCAACAAGCCTTTAATAACAAATATCGGGACTACAGTAGGTCAAAAGATACCAAGTAAGAAATCTTCCGAATGACCATGGGAAGTGATGAATCCTTAGAATATTATGAAGAGAGGTTCCAGCTTAGTTATAAGAGGGCCAGGTGCACACTTGACCCCGAATCTCTGAAGTTGGTCCTGCTCAGAGGAATTTCGGAAGACCTTCTAGAACATTTACTGGCTTGGGGAGACATCTACCAACTACCTTATGAAGACATAAAGACTGTTTTTAGAAACCATTCTAGGGCAACCAGAAAGAGAGGTAGGGGGAGTCAACCCACAGCCAGTACCTCCTCATCTAGTTCATCCCTTAAAGATGAACTTGGAAACATGCTGGAAGATTTCAAGTGTGAGATGTTGCAGAATCTTGCCATGCAAATGGATACCTTGCATATCAAGAGGAAACAAGAGGAAGTAGAGAGGGCTTTGGCCATTTTTTTTCCTAGGTGCACTAGAAGACACCCTAGGAACCAATGTCCATTGAACTCTATAGAGGTTTGTTCGGTTTGTGAAGAAGATCATTCTATAGATAAGTGCCCTTCCTTGCCCAGACTTAAAGTTGTATACCACGGGGCTGAGGGAGCCACTGAACCACTGTATTTCATGAACCAAAGGAGATCACATGGACCTAGACCATACCAACAGGGAATGCAAGGGACATCTCAGGCATACTATAACCCCAGTCAAGCCACTTCCATACCTTCTTGGGGTACCCCTGCTCATCCTTCTTGGTCCACACCTCCTCCTTGGTCCTATCCACCTCAATATCTTGCCCAACTAGCCGCTCATTCATTCCATTCCTATACTCAGCCACAACCTCAGTGGAATGCATATCATCAGGGGTGGAGGCCCCAATACAAGTCTCCTCCCACTCTTTTGTCTCCACCACCTGCTCAACCACAACCATTTCCTCCTGCTCCACCAAGGCAACCCTAAATGCCTGCTAAGTCGAACCCAAAACCGAACAACAGACATGCTCAACAAGTATACAGTGGGGAACCATCATGCCCATCCTATGCTGTGGAGATTTAGGAGATTAACCTATGATCTAGAAAGGTTCTCCTAGATAGCCAGCCTCCCCATTAGGAGGTTGAGGAAGATAAAGAGGAAAGTGAACCAAAAGCAATTCCACCCTTTCCTTAGAGATTAGCCGGAATAACATAGCCTACCCTGGAAGAAACTGAACTTCTGAGAGAATTGAAACAATTATGTGTAAAGATAGCACTTCTCCAAGACATAAAGGATGTGCCTATACACATTAAGATGATCAAAGGGAAGTGCTTCAGGCATCCAGGTAGGCGCAAGATAGATGCCCCAACTATCAATGTCATAGGACAACTGTCCGACCTGATGTTGGGGCAGGTAATCTGTCTGAAATATCTAGACCTTGGAAGCCCAACAGTAGATTTTCACATCAATGGCACCATGATACCCCATACCCTAATTGATCTAGGGGCTGCCATTAATGAGATGACCAAGGACACCATGCTCAAGCTCAAACTCCAGGGCTCCTTGAGAAAGACCACAACTGTACTGCACCTAGCAGACCGCTCCATCGTGACTCCTGAGGGGATTATGGAGGATGTGATGGTCTCCATTGATTCTTGGGAGTACCCTGTTGATTTCCTAGTACTCCAGTTGAAAGCAAGGCTCACGGGGTATCCTCTCATCCTGGGAAGACCCTGGTTGGCTACTACAGATGCTTACATCAGCTGTCAAGCTGGGAACATGACAATCAAGAACGGGCATATGTCCAAGCAGCTAATATTATACCCTCCTCCCCAACCCTTGCTAGAACATGATCTACCTCTCTGGTTGGAGGAGGAGGATGAGGATGAAGTCTATTCTGCACCATTGTGTGTAGTAGAAACTGTTATGAGGGGGAACCACAAAATGAGGATGATATCATTGAAAATATAATTCAGAATCCACCACCTAGTATTTTTCCATTAGAAGATCTAGTGAAAGACACCTGAGACAATCCCTTAACTGATCTTTGTGTGGCTGAGCCAACCTCTCTCTGTGTTAAGAATATAGAGTTCGGCCTTGAAAGAACCTTGAAAATCAACTTATCCCTATCAACCTCCTAGGAGAAGGAATTGTGTAGCCTATTGAGAAAACATTTGGATTCCTTCGCTTGGAGCTATAAGGAGAGGAAGGGAGTGCATCCTTCAATCTGTACTCATCACATTTACATTAAGGAATATTGAAAGCTAGTTAGGCAGCCTCAAAAGAGGATGAATCTAGCCCTTAAAGACATTGTCAAGGAAGAATTGCAAAATTTATTGGATGCAAGATTCATCTACCCCATCTTCAATAGTGAACAGGTCTCTCCTTTGGCGCTAGTGCCAAAGAAAAATGGTAAGTGGAGGACTTCTGTCGATTATCAGGAACTGAACAAGGCCACTAAAAAGGACCATGTTCCTTTGCCTTTCATAGTTCAAGTGATAGATGGTCTGGTGGGGAAAATGTTTTTCTCCTTCCTAGATGGGTTCAGTGGGTACAATCAGATCCAAATCAGCCCAGAAGACCAAGATAAGACCACTTTCACTTGTCCTTGGGGTACCTTTTCCTATCAGGTCCTTCCTTTTGGTTTTTGCAATGCTCTCACCAGTTTGAAAAGAGCAATATTGAGTATATTCTCTGAACTAGTTCATGATGTAGTGGAAATCTATATGGATGATTTTACTCCTTATGGTTCTAACTTCCAGGAAGCTTTGTCTAACCTAGGAAAAGTTTTGGACAAGTGTATTGAAATGAACCTATCCCTCAGTTGGGAAAAATGTGAATTCTTGATGACTGAAGGGACCGTGCTAGGTCATGCAATATGTCAACAAGAATTGCAGGTGGACCCCAACAAAATCGCCATCATCCAAAGGGTCCCACCTCCTCAAAAGGTGAGAAATGTCCAAAGTTTACCAGGCTTAGCAGGATATTACGGAAGATTCATTAAAGATTTCAGTAAGTTAGCCTCTCCATTGTTTGGTCTTTTGGGAAAAGATGTCGAGTTCATATGGACTGACAACTGTCAAGAAGCCCTGGATAACTTGAAAAGTAAACTTGTGACTGCCCCAATTTTGAGAGGCCCAAACTAGGCCCTACCTTTCCACATTCACACTGATGCCTTGAAAAAAGCAATAGGAGCAGCCTTGGGGAAAATTGATGAAAAGTTACCTTATGCCATATACTTTATAAGTGAAAATTTGTCCAAGGCAGAGTTAAACTACATGGTCACCGAGAGGGAACTCCTAGCTATAGTGAATTCCTTAAATAAGTTCAGACATTACATCATAGGCTATCAAACCTTTGTACACACCGATAATGCTGCAATTAGGTATTTAATGAATAAACTAGATGTAAATGGTCACATTATTAGATGGTTGCTTTTATTGTAGCAGTTTGATTTAACCATTGTTGGTAAGCTTGGTAAGGAAAATGTTGTTGCTGACTTTTTGTCTAGAGTAAATTTTCTTACAGGTGAGGAAGGAATGGTGGATGATCAAATGCTAGATGAACACCTATTTTCTATCTCAGTACTCTCCTCGTGGTTTGTTGATATAGCAAGGTACTTGGTTTCAACCCAGTTCCCACCAAAGTTGTCCTCAAAAAAGAGAAAGAACATGAGAAAAAGTGCCCCTTTCACCTGGATTGGGGGCAATCTCTTCAAATTTGGCCCAAATCAAATTTTGAGAAGATGTGTCAAGGAGGAGGAAGTTTTTGACATTCTCGTGACCTGTCATGACAGGTCTTGTGGAGGCCATTTTGCAACAAAGAGGACTGCATTCAAAATTCTGCAAGTAGGCTACCATTGGCCCACTCTTCATCAAGATGTGAAGAGAAATATCAGCCAACACGATCAGTGCCAAAGGATGGGGAAACCTACTCCAAAGGACGAGATGCCCATAAAACGTCAAGTGACTTTTGAGCCATTTGAGAAGTGGGGCATGGAATTTGTGGGTCCTATCAACCCTCCTTCAAAACAGAAACAATACATCATTGTGTGCACTGATTTTCTAACAAAGTGGGTAGAGACAAAGGCAATCAAGGTAGCAACAGAAGAAAAAGTAGCTGAGTTTTGAAGAGAGAACATATTCTATAAGTTTGGGTATCCAAAAGAACTGGTTATAGATCAAGGCAGTTAGTTCACTTCCAATCTTATTGAAGACCTGCTCACACATCATAAAATCAAGCACAGGACTTCCACCCCTTACAATCCACAAGCAAATGGACAGGTGGAAGTCACTAATAGAGATTTGGAAGGAATTCTAACCAAGGTAGTGAGCAGCAGTAGAAAAGATTGGGTAGATAGATTGGTTGAGGCCACCTGGGCCTACAACACCACGTGGAAGACCACCACAAGGTTCACATCCTATGAATTGGTTTATGGGAAGAAGGCTTTGTTTTAAATAGAATTTGAATACAATACACTAAGGATGGCAGCTCAACTGGACCTAGATATCAGCAATGCAGAAAGGGAAAGGCTACTCTAGCTCAATGGATTGGATGAAAAAATATTGCAGGCCCTCCTTCACATAGAGGTAATCCAGCTTCAGAGGAAGATATGGCACGACAAAATATCAAGGAGAAGCAATTTCAAGAAGGTGATTGGGTACTGCTCTATGAGTCAAGGTATAAAGATTTCAAAGGTAAGCTGAGGACAAGATGGCTAGGACCCTACACTGTAGAAAAATGCAATGACAATGGTTCAATTCTGATCAGAACCATTGATGAAGAAGCCATCCCCATGCTTGTCAATGGGCATAGATTGAAAATTTACAAGAAGCCCCTCCCCAAGAAAGAATTCATTGAAGATATAGATAAGATAGTGTTGGTGGTGGAACAAGTCTCAGCCTCCACTCCACACACTAATTGAAAAAAAAAAAAGGAAAAAATAATAAGGACTCAAGTGAAAACCTCTATGAAGCGCTTGAGTCCCATCATTGGGTTGAAAACCTCTTTGGAGGTGGCCCAGTTATGACAAAAAAAAGGAGAGAATAAGATCCCTGGGTGAAAACCTCCATTGGAAGTACCCAGGGTAGGCAAGTAGGGTGAAAACCTCCTAGAGGCGCCCTACTTGTCTTTTCAAAAAAAAAAAAAAAAAAAACAAAAAAAAAGAAGAGAAAATTGACTTTTCAATTGCATTGCAGGTTACAGATGGACCACAAGAAGCAAGGGGACATGACACAAATCCTATTACACATCCTCTATACTCTTCTCCATCATTTCTGACGTTTTCTTCCACCTCTCTGTGTTTTTTTCTCAAGATTGTGCATCCTACAGGACACCCTGTGTGTTCTACAGGAGGCTCCTGTAGAAATCACAGAGAGCTCGAAATAGCCTTTAAAAATAGTTTGAGGGGCTGGGGATTTTCATAGAGAGCATGTAGGCCATCCTACAACTATTCACCATCCTGACCATCCATCACACACCTGCACCACCTCATTTCCATTGATTTCTTTCCTTCCTGTAGAAAAAAACACAAAAAACAGTTTTGTTTAAAAAAATAAGGAGATAAAAAGAACAACACCTCCACAACTCACCTGTAGCTTACCAAATCCCTCTCCATTGCCATCAGAATCTTCAGTAGCATCCTCAAAACTCCTAGCACAAGCATCAGCTAAAAATTTTAGAGGGAGAAGTAGCTACAAGAAGGATTTCCTGTAGCAGATGATCCCCTTAAAATCAAGCTCCAGCAGCAAAATAAGTGTAGCCACAAGAATGCAGAAGATGTTAGAAGCATGATTCAGCTAAAGGGCACCTGTACAAAGCAACTAAGCCACATATCTAGAAGAAAAGAACATAGAACAGCAGCGATACAGGCATGCAACACTGAAATCCGAGCATGGAGCAGTAACAGAACCTAGTAGCACCGCAGCACGAGCATTCGACCGGCAGGTAAGTGTCTAACCCTCGTTCAGTTTGACTACGCTCATCCAGAGATCCACCACACATGTATCTAGTCAACTCATGAAAAATCCAAAAAGACAAGTAGTGGTGGATGTTTAAACTCCAATGCAAATGATGGGAAGTGATTACGAGTAGAGGCATGAAGACTCATGATGACACAGCAGTAGGGACCAACGGTCTGAATAATGACAGGATACCCTTTTTGCCACCTCACATCATCACCAGAAATATCTCCAGTAAACATAAGTACTCTGCCTCGAACTCATTCACCACCTTTGTTTCCATTTATCATCATCCCCGTAGTTGCATAAAGCTCCATACCACCTCCATAACCTTGAAACCACCGTTCTCTGTCGTTTTCAGTCCTCCTCCTCTTATCGGGTTCTACAGGAGCAGTAACAGTTCTACACGAGCGCTAGTAAGCAGTCTTATAGAAGAGAACATGGGGTTTTCATTCAAATTCGGACTTGAATAGGTAGGCTCGTTACAAACCCACTTCACATATTCATATATACAAGGGGTGATGCAATTTTATGGAAGGATTAAGCCTGAAAAAGAAGAGGAATTGCATTCAAAAGTTTTTCCTATTTCTTAAGAAAGAAACATAGTTTTTATGTGTTTTTTGTTTCTGCAAAAGAAGTGTTGTCTCCTTCTCCACCTTGGGTACTCACATATACAAGGAGTGATGCAATTTTAGGGAAGAATTAAGCCTGAAGAGAAGAGAAATTGCATTAAAAAAGTCTGCCTATTTCTTAAAGAAAAACACAGTCTTTTCTCTATTTCCTGTTTTTGAAAAAATTGTTGTCTCCTTCTCCACCTGAGGTATTCCAAAAGATTATAAACATAATGAAAGGGGGATTCATGAGGGAGGAACCCCTAAATTCAGTCAAGCTCCATGAACATCTTGAGGTAGTAGCCATTTTTACCAAAGCCAGTTGGATGCCATTTTTCGAAAAACTTAGAGGGTATGATGAAGAAGTGACTTAGGAGTTTTCACTTTCCTTGGTACCTCACTCAAAGACCCATGCCATTGTTACTTTCATAGGTCTCACCATGGAAATCACCCGAGAGTTTATTAGTAGGGTTACTAATCTTCCACTTGGACTACCCTGGAGCAAAGAAGAAAAACCACTAGGTCAAGTAGCCAAGAAGACCTTCTTCCAGCCAAATGAGCATCATGTAGAGGAAAAAAATGGCATTAGGAGAACAAGCATATCTTACCCTTGGGATGAAGTCAGTTACCAAATTATCAAGTACATTTCCTATGAAGGGAAGTATAACATAGTTTATGGCTATCATTTCAGACTTCTCCATGAGATGAGATATGGCATAGATATTCCCACACCCTAAAAACTCAGCATTCTCTATTTCCTCCTATAGTCCCTTATAGATTCCAACATTAAATTGAAAGCAGGAAGTCCAGTTCAATTGGCTCACCATGGACTAATTAAATTGCTGGTGGAAGAAGCCCTCCACACTTTCACAATCCCCATAGCCTGGGAGATCTTCAAAAACATGACAGGAGAAGATGATATAAAAGCCCTCACATATGACCTCAGTCCTTTTGAAAGTGAGGGGGGAGAGAAAACAAGGGAAGATGAGGAGGAAACCAAAAAAAATGATGAGAAGGAAGAACATAAAGACGAGGAGGAAACCAAAACAGAAGATGAGAAGGAAGAACATAAAGCAGAGGAGGAAACCAAAATAGAAGATGAGAAGGAAGAACCTGAAACAGAGAAGAAAAAGACCAGAGCAGAAAAGAAGGAACCTAGGACAAAAGAGAAAAAGGCTAAAATAGAAAAGAAAAGGACTAAACCAGAGAAGAAAAAGACTAAAGCAGAGAAGGCAGAAACTAAACAAGATGAGAAGGAAACCAAAACAGAGCTAGAGGAAACAAAGCTAGCAGAGGCAGAGAAGACAAAAGAAGAGGAAAAAGGGGAAAAGAAGATAGAAGTGTCTCCTGAGACACTAGAAAGGGAAGCAACAACTATTCTTGCTACCCTCAGCACCCCAGTTAAACCCAAACAAAAGAGGAAAAGGCCACCATCAATGTATTTTAGGGCTTGAAAAAGCACAAGAATAAAAATAGGGAAGCCACAACCATCCTCAAAAGAGCCTATCATAATTGAAGATTCCCCTACTGTCAAAAGAGAAGAATCTCCATCCAAAACCCCCATTACTTATGAGAGAGGAAGTCCTAGATCTTCCACTTGGAAGGAAAGAGTAAAACTACAAGACTCAAAAATAGTCCTACAGGAGGCACAAAATGCTCTATAGGAGACCCTAACAAAGCTACAGGAGACTGAGAAACTTGAGAAAAGGGCATAAGAGAAGACCAAAGGGAAGGATGAAACAATAGAGATTCTAGAACCTAACCCCCAGCCTAGTTTAGGCTCTTATTACAACTTTCTTGAAGGGGGGAAAATTATTCCACAGAAATTTGCAGTCCCACTTTTCTTTGAACTGGAAAAAGAAAGGGTAAGGAGCCATAGATGGATGAAAATTGCCAATTCCAAAGGGGTGGAAGACATTGGCCACATGGAGAACAAGTTGAGAGAGATGGGTAAGGAGTTGAGAAATGTAAGACATACAAAAGCAATAAGAAGATCTCACTTGGAGGCAGAAAATGAAATGTTAAGGACACAACTGCAAGAAAAGGACACACAATTAGCATTCATGGCTAGCTGGTCTATGGAGGCACTAGAGTGTATGAAACCAACCAAATCATATGGAGTATACCTCAAAGACCAGTGGCTACAATTTGAAATCAAGACCTTAGCACAGAGACGCAACATGCCTTTTCAAGATTATAAACATTTTACAGACCTATGTGACCAAATTTCAGTAGAAGACAAGGAAAAGTTGGAAAAGTTTTATTTGTATAACATGGCCCTCACTGATATGAACCTATGGGACCCCAATGCTAGGTTGGGGGACTTGCAGCTGATGGCCATGGCATCATGGATGAATCATGAGGAGAAAAGGGTGGCAGAAATCAAGAAGTTGATGGCAAAAGAGAAAAATGAACCCTTAATGATCCGAGCTGAGCCAACAGACCCCATGGCTCTCATCAGTGTCCACCAGCAGCTTGCAGATAATCCTCAAAGTGCCCCTAAGTATATCAATGAGCAGGCCTAGGCTATTGCACATTTTGAGGACATGGAAAGATTGCTTGGAGATGACTGCATTCATGCCTGTATGAGAAGGTGGAACACACTGCCACACAGCCTACAGATCAGGGAGTATCACTCCCCAAACAGGATGAAAGAAGCATTGAGGAGAGTGCCTCTGTACAAGCGCTCTATGCAGAGTTTGAAGGCCAATTGGATTGGCCTCAAATTGAGTCCTCCACTACTGCTAGGCCTACTAGAAGGTGTAAAAGAAGAAGAATAACAACAGTAGTGGGAAGGGGTGGAAAAAAAGGCAGGATTCCATGGTAAGGAGGAGGATTTGACATCAAAAGCATGGGATGTCAAGGAATCCGTCAGGGCCATCAAGGATGATGAGATAGACTAGTTTCTTAGAGGATGAGCAACACATTCAGTAGGGGGTGATGATGAGCCCCATAAATGGGTAATTATATGGGCTCATTTGGCCTCCTAATTGAGTTTAATCCACCATTCTCATTAGTTTATTGCATGTTTTTTATTATATTTATGCTAATAGAGTGAATTGGGTTAGTCATTATGCCATGAAGTCTAATGTGTGCTTTATGCAGATTTTTGGTCAATTTTGAGACAAAGTCAAAGGTTTAATAAGAATTTGGTAGCCGATATTCGAGGAAGACAATGGAGAGGATTTGTAGGAGGGCGTCCCCCTCATTTATGACCCCCTACCTCAAATCCTCCTTCAGAAAGCTCGGAGCACAAGCGGCCACATCAATGCATCAAAGGGGCAGCCGAGCAAGTGAAGAAGAACTGTTGTCTATCTCTAGTCTTGGGAGCAAAGCCTCCTTGATTTTAGGAGAGATGCTGGAGGCTCCAGTTGTATAAATAGGAGGGCTTAGGTGCTCAGTAGTTTTGTTGGATGTTAGTCAATTTTTTGCACTTTTTTTGCAGCTTTTGCTCAGCTCATTTCGAGCTTAAATTTGTGAACAGTTTTATGTAATGTGACTATTATTTTGATATTGGAGATAAAATATTTTCTGAGCCAGCACCGAGTTCTTCCACGGGGTTGAAGTTCTTGGGTTAGGGCCCAAACCAAGCTGCCCATCACCTATTGTTTTGTATTTATATGTTTTGCTTCAGTTCATGAATTAGATGTTGTTAGATAGATTTCTTCCTTAGTAGAATAGGTTTCTTTTGGTGGTTTACATAGCTGTTTCCATTTCAGTTTCTGAAGTAGGTTAAATAGTGGTAACAGAAAGATAAAAAAAGGCCATAAATAGAGCCTGGCCTCCTTTCCTCCTTTGGGGACCATGAATTGAGGTCAAGATCTGCTTGCTGCCATAAAAACACAGTTTTACTTTCCCCATGCAATTTCTAGTGTTACAATTTGATTTAGAGGTAAATGCTTTGCTTCAGATCCACTTTCTCTTGCTCATTTCTATTTCTGCAAATAAATCTCTTTCCATGATTTTCTTTCCATATAGCACTATTCAACATTTTATTTTTCTAGATCAGAGTTTAGGTTAACTTGAGATATAGTTCTGTTTTTGGTGCAGCTAGTTCTTTTCTTGCTCAGATTCAGTGTTTTGATTTGCAGCTCTCTTACAGTACATCTCTGCTCATTATGAATCAATAAAGAAGCCATCACCATCTCTTTTGCTACATGTTTCACAGGTCATTCACAGCCCTTCACAAATCTGCCCTAATTTCTGCATTTTTCTCATAAGCTTTCCTCTTGTCTCTTGAACAAATCCAACCATCATTTTCTTTCCTAATCATCCTTGATGAGCTTTAGACACCTTAACACATCCCTCTAGTCTTCAGCTACCCTTTCCCACCATTTTTCCACCTTTAAACCCTCTAAAACAACTCTCGGCATCCTCCTGTAGATCCTCTTGTAGATCCCCTGCAGCCTCCTGTAGAATTTCCTGTACATGGCTTTTTGAAGTCCGATTGCAAGGAAAGCCTCTAGAAGGTTGCCAGAGGTCTCCTAGGACCCCTCCACACCTTCCTACACCTCTGCAAATCCCAAAGTCACCCTCCATCGCCACCTAATCACTGCCACATCCATAAATAAATAGGTGTAGTTTACTTCCTCAGTAGGTAATGGCACTCTTTTCCTAGATTTTCACCTCTCTTCTTGCAAAAGTAGGGTTAGTTGGTAAATTAGGGTTTGCTAGGTTTACCTCGAATTTTACTCTTCTTTCTCTTTCTGCAAGTAGAATAGCCTCTATAGAGTAAGCTTTCCTTTCTTTCATCACAATTAAAGCTTCTTCTGGAACTCATAGAAGTTGGCTTGAGCTCCTAGTGATCTTGCGCCAGCTGACCAAGTGACAACCTGCAGTAAGAACTAGTACTTGTGCATACAACACCGTCACTTCCAAGTTTGTTACAAACTACCGTGTTGATAAAAGTAAAGTAGGAAGCCCTAGGAGTTGCAGCATTATTGCTGCAATACTGGTGCTCACCACTGATGATCGGATTGGTGGGTCACATCGACAAGCATCGGTGGGTCGCATCGGCGAGAGGCATATATCTATCTATCTATATATATATATATATATATATATATATATATATATATATATATATATATATATATATATATATATATATATATGGGCCCGGGCATTGAGCGATCAATGATTGCAATCGGATCGCATCGCTGTATCACATCGGTGCTATACCAAGGGGCAGGGCCTATGCACATACAGACGGGCGACTCGATACCCAGACCCAACGACGGTATATATGAGAATACATATATTTTGAGATCCGCACCCATGCAGTTTTCATTGTTTTTATGTATTTTCATTATATAATGAAAATACAAAGGGAGCCTAAACAACGCCGATAGCGATAAAAGCCGGGACTTGATGGGTTCGAAAGCGATATATTATAATAATTCACGTCCAGGAAAAGCCATTTTTCAATGATTTTTGTGTATTTTCATTGTTATAACAAAATACGAAGGAAGCCCGAGGCAGTGCGGTAGCAACGGAACCAAGAACCAATGGGTTTCCGAAATCAAAATATATTCATATTCACGTCCGCCTAAGGCCAATTTCACATGTTTTTTAGTGTTTTATGCATATTCACAATACGATGAAAATACACAGGGTAGGCTTCTTTGCGAATTGTGACAGCAACAACGGAAGACCCGAGAGGATATAAACCATCTTTGAGGACTTTTTGAAGTCCGACAAGGACAGGGAATGGCAGGATTTCGCAGTATGGCTATGCTTTCTATTGATAACAGAAATAGTCACAGTTTGCAGTTGAAAGAGAAAACAAAGGCACGCAGACCCTTTCCACCACCCAACAAAGGTCGGGAGATAGGGACAGAAGCCAAAAAGCATCAATAGACAGCACATCACATCCATAGAACAAACAGAATGATCGTGGAGCTCTCTGGCATGGGAGAAGTCCCAGATAGTGCAACAAGCAGCGAAAATATCTTAAAGCTATTATTCATCTGTCAGAACGAGGAAAAGCTGCCAGGCCATGCTTGCCTAGAGGGCATCAAATAAATTAAATAATGCATATTAGGCAGATTAAGACTCCGATCCTTCTAGAGAGCTTAGGAGCATTGTAAACAAGCTATAAATAGCTATTAGCGAAATGTAACAAGGGTTCAACTTCTGGAGACTATTGTTACTTTGTTCCTTCAAGCTCTTCATCTTTATTCTAGCAATACAAGCTTCTTTTTTCCATCATATGTTCCACATCCATTCTCTTGGCTATTCTATGCTTGCACTTGAACAAGTTTTGTTCATGTTTCCTTTGTGTCTAAGGCCAGATAATTGTCATCTTATCTCTGCTTTGATAACATAGAATTGCAAGCTTCTTTGCTATTTGTAGCTAACCATTCATATATGGTCATATATGCATCTTCCAGTATATTCAATATTCTCTTTTGTTGCATGTAGCTAGTCATTCATTTATGTTTATGTATGCAATCTGCTGATACAGATAGTATTCTCCATGTATCCATTAAATCTATAAACTATTGAGTATTAGTGGTTTAAAGCCTTGTGTTGTTGTGGGTGTTCATGCATGCCTTGAGTGGGAATAGAGCTGAAATGGTCATCTAACTTGATACAAACCATCATCCATTCCAATAGTTCTGAGAATAATATTGAAGATTACATGTTACCAGGCATCTTCGAGCTGCAACCTAGGAGAGTTTCCATGAGTGCTAACAATGATTACAAATCACAACTAAATTTTGCATATATACGACTGTTAATAGCTCATTTACGGTATCTTATAACATGACTAGAATTTAGTCATATTTCTTTGGTCATTAATTGGTTTCAAATGATTAATAAAATTTGCATATATATGACTATTAGTAGCTAATTTACAGTATCTTATAACACGACCAACATTTTAGTCATATTTCTTTGGTCGTTAATTGATTTTCACAAGTTATCATATAGTAATATATTTTGTTGTATATTTGGTGATTAATTGTGGTAATTAATGACTAAATTAATGACCAAATGTATGACTAAATATACTACTAGATGATAAAATTGAGACAACCAATTAATAAAGAAGATAAAAATGACTAAAAGTTGGTTGCGTTATAAGATACTGTAAATTAGCTACTACTAGTCACCGAATGAAAAATGGTCATTTATATGCAAATTTTAGTCATTTTTTTAGTAACTAATTAGCCATTTTGTAGTAGTGAAGACATGTATGGACATATCTTAGCCATGTTGGATAACCTTTGCATAGGAGATGAAGAACTTATGTTTGACAACTTTGACTAGATATCTACCTTGCTGATCAATTTCTCTTTATGGTGTTGACTTGATGTTTTTGCTTATGTAAGTGCGACAATACCTACATAGCAAAAATGAGCTATACTTGGAGAAATATATATATATATACTTTTTCTTCACTAGGCCTACTAGTTTCGTAAATGAGGTTTTCAACTAGAAGGCTTTCCTAGGCACCTCGAATGACATTTTCACCTAAGATCTTATTTCCTTTTTTTTCTTATTTTTTCCTCCTTTTTCCAACCCATTGATCGCCTCATAGAGGTTTTCAATCAATGAGCCAATCTTAGGTGAATCAAAAGAAGTTTTCACTTGATTCGTCCCCCTCCCATTTCCCATTTTATTTCTTTATTCTATACTAATATACTTGAAGAAAAGAAAACCTATTTCAAGTATACGAATACTTCCATTGGATCCACGTATGTGCCATTATGACAAATAAAACCATATGTAGGTTTGAAAGATATGCTTTGGTATATACTAGAATATAAGAGATCAACTTCTTTGATTAAGATGATATGAAGAACTATTGAAGAGGAGTGTGGCTCCCCAACTTCATGAATTTATGGAACCAATGTTCAAGATAGCTAATGTTCTTGGTCCACTTGCTCATCTAGATGCTCTTTATGTCCTCTTCTTCCATGATATTTAGAAATTTTACTTTTTTTAATAGTATCTTGAACACATAAAGGATCTGATGATAAGCATAGTAGAAATTCTTCAATCTTGAGCCCCATTGGGTACTCTCCATAAAATTTGGTCCATGATTCTTTAGATTCTTAATGAGTTTCTTCTTCTAGATG
The DNA here is from genome assembly GCA_031772625.1 of Pinus tabuliformis. Lineage (NCBI taxonomy): Eukaryota > Viridiplantae > Streptophyta > Pinopsida > Pinales > Pinaceae > Pinus > Pinus tabuliformis. The sequence goes on from CM062819.1 coordinate 1,006,154,909, forward strand.
TTGTTATTCAATGACAACAAGCCTAATCCTTTTTTTCCAATACTCTTCTTGATCTAATATGAATATCATTTACATAAATATCTATTTGGAAATTTTATACCTCAAAATTGTAAGTGATCTGAGTTACTTTATTATTTGGGTTCAGAATGGTTGTGGTGGTAGTTGAGTGGGAGTGGGTCTTTAAGATTTTTGTGGTTGTGGTGGAGGTGGTTGGTGTTGATATTGGGATTAAGGATACTAATTATGTTGAATGAAATATGAATCACTCCATTATAAAGGATAAGGTAGTGGAGTGGGAGTAGACCAAGGTGAGGTGCTAAGTGGATACCAATATTGAAATTATGCATTGTAAATTGTATTGAAAGAGGAGGGGTAGTTCATACATTGTTGATATGGGTTGACAAAGTAGAGTTTCTCCATGCCTCCTTACAACTTCCTTATCACCTCTTCTTCTTATACCTGCAAAAGTGGATGGTGATGTGGTTCTTGCTACACTACATGATCAAGTGGGGTTTGTGATATTGAAGAAATATTTTTTTATTTTTATAAAAGAAACTTGAATTAGAATGCTAATTCAATTTTCTATTTCTGAAATGAAAGATTCCTAATTCCATTTTTTGTTTTTGTAGAAAATATGAATGCAGAAAAGAAATAAGGAATAATTCAGAGAAGAAGGGAATTATTTCTTTGACACCCTCCCCAAAAAAAATGCCAAAAAGGTCATGGCTCTCAGTATTGTGGCAAATTTCTATAACCCCAAGAGCCTCCTTTAAATTATCAACCTAGGGTTCATACAAACTTAAGAGGGGTTGGCATTGTATATGAAATAGACACCTTCCCTTTCATAGTCTGACTCCCTTTAATGAAGATGAAAGAAGGAAATGTAACAACATTGAATGAGAAAAGGTCTAGTTAAGCCATTAGTCCTAAGTTGTAGAAGGTAAATATAAATAATCAAACATATTCTACTTTGCTAGATAGTCAATGACAAAAGGAAATTTTATTCTAAGATTTAGAAAGCAAATGAAAACATAGAAAATCTAATCTATCTTGCTGGAAAGGAAATTATAGTAACTGAAATATATTCTACTTTGCAGAAAAGGAAAGTCATATATTTCTCTTGCAGGAAAGAAATAACACTTTGCTGAAAGTAAATTGCAGGAAAGGAAATCTAGACTAGTTACAGAAATCAACATTCAAGAAATAAGCATTGAAAAATCTAAATCATGATTATACAAAGCCTCAAATAAAAGAAAGTGGTTGCATAGTATTCATATGCCATTATAATATTTAAACCTACTTATACCATGAATTTAGAGTGAATTTGGGCAAGGGAGAAGCTCGAAAATACATTGCTATTGAAATCTCTGTTAGCTACACGAAACTTCCAATAAGCCTATTTTTTCAGTTAGCATACCAAATTCCAAAGATAATCAAGTGAAAATGATGTGGGGTAATTGTTCTAACTAAATTTAATGTTTTCATTTTTCAATCCAAGTGGAATCAACTTAAAAGAGCTTCATTGACACGTGCTACAATTCAGTAGAAATTACTACTAAAACCAGAAATTTTAGAATAGTGAATTACTAAGCTAATTTAAGCAATCCAATGATTAAAATGATTTTATTAAGTTATTATAATGATTCAAAAAACTATTTATTATCTAAATAACCTGAAAAAAAAACTCATTTCAATCATTTAATCAATCTAGCCTATAGAAAATGAAGCAAAAACACTAAGTGCCAAAATGGGAAATATTGATAAACAAGAAAATGTTGAAAAGAAGATAAAAGGAATGGTATAGTGGGGCTTTGAGGCTCTTGGGATGGCCAAGAATAAGTATAGTTAGATTCATATGAAGAAAAATAGGCCTTAGAACCTAAAAATGAAGCTATCTTTCATTATTGGAAACAAGTCAAGTACATCATTGCTGAAAATGAAAGTAGAATTGTTGAATCAAAATAGTTCTTCTAAAAAATACCAAAACTTCCTACCCGATAGAGGCTAATTCGAATTAGTACTTATAAAAATTGATTTGGCATCATCCTCCTTGAGAACATGGTTGCTTCCACCAAAATCCCTCAAAAAGTGGATCTAGTCTCCAATTGCAAGAATCTTCATTAAATGTTGAGTTATGGCTTCTCTTGTAGTAGGGAACACATCCCTAGGTTTTCTCCATCAATGGATCTTTGGAATTTGTTCAATAATTTCATAATATCCTATTTATTTATTATCCAATACTGCTCCATCTTGTAGGAGGGAGCAAGCCTCTAAATTCTCTCATTCTAGAAATCTTTAGAATCTTCCCAACATTCTCACAATATTTTGAAAAATAAATAAATTAGGCACATAATAAGTAAGGACGAATTGAATTCCTAAGGGCCCATTAATACTATGAATTAAATCTATATTTTGAAATTAAGGGGGGTTAAAAAAATGTTTTAAGTTCCTTGGAATGATTAAATGGGTCTTATAAAATATTCAATTTTGGGCCCCATCAATTTGCATAAGCACCCTTTCTTGCAAGCTCCTATTTTCATATATTAATGTATTATTTTTTGATTCCATTTATAGGCTTGTTTTTAAATAATAATATTTTCCTCCTACAACCTTTTTTTGTCTTTCCCAAGCCTTTCATTTTCCTCATTAATGTTCATGATTTTCCTTGTGAGTAATTCATTTTTTATTTTTATGTGTCATTATAAAACCTCTATCTCCTCCACTTCTCTCTCTGCTATTCTTATTTTCTTCTCCATATTTCTCATATATTTCTACAAGAGTTTTATGGAAGATTTCCCATTATTTTCTTGAGATGTATCCCTTATGGTATTATCAAAAATTTCCTTGAGTGGTGATTCTTTCTCTTTAGTGGTGAAGGGATCCTCTTCTATTATGTATGCTTCTTCACTTGTCACCATTGCTATGGATGGTTCTCCTTATTTTACTTCTAAGGATTCAATATAGTCACAAAAAATTTGTTGATCTTGGTCCACTTGCAACGTTGATGTCACAAGTGTAGAAAATTTTGTCCTAGGACTTTTAGAAATTCTTAAAAATGGTTTTTCCTCTTTTTGACTTATTTCATTTCTTAGTTGGGTGATTTATTTAGTCATGGAAATAGTTATTGTCCTCTAATATATGATAGTTTATTTCTTTTTACCCATGGTTCTTGTTTGGGATGTGGTGGAGTTGGAGGAATTTCATAAATTTCCTCTTTAACTGAAGGTTAATGATCACTAATGGTTCCTTCTACAAACTCATTTTCAAGAAGAAATTGTTCCCCAGTCTAATCATTCATTTGCAATCCATATTATAATATCATATTAACAAGCCCATGATGATAAAGGCTATATGTTATCATTTTGTGGTTGTCTCTGAATGCTTTCATCCATCTTTGTGAGGCTTTTTAACAAGTAATATGACATATTCATAAATTTTTCCTTTTTGAGATGTAGCAACTGCATATGATACAAAAGTACGACATTTTATCTACCTTCACAAGTAACATATTTTTAATTTAAAATTCCAAACCATTCCATGTGTTTTTTAAATAAATTTTTGATATTCCATTAGTGTAATTAGGTTTTGGTCTTGATTTGTTTAAAAAGTGTGTCTTAGTGTTTTCCTTTATCTACCTATTTTTAAATCACCTTTCACCATTTTGTGATAACTTTGTTGCCTATGATAATATATGTCTAGAGATACGTATAGCACATGTATGAATCCTTTCATTCTCTCCATCAAATGTATGGGAAAAAGCTCTTTCCACCTCTATGTTATAACCATGAAATTTGGTAAAGAAACCTAACCATATTGCATCTTGGAAACTTGACAAGCATTATGGGTGCAAACGGGTGGCATCAAACTCAAAATGTTCGTATGTAATCGTTATTTTCACTATGACAATAAGTTTGCTTCAAATATTTTTCTTAACCTTGTGTATCAATACCCATATATAATCAATTCTTTGTACATCAATATGTTTTCATAAACTGTAAAGATTTTTTTATAAATGCATTTAAAAAATTTGTTGCAGTCGACACTTTACAAAAGAGTGAACTACATAAAACCTCTAATTCTTATAATTTTGGCATTGTCAATTTTCTATAGATACTTTGAAAAGATACTACGAATTCAATTTTAATTCTTCACTAAATCATTCTATTGTAGTGGCTATGAAAAGAAGATTTTATTGAAACCCTTGCTATTAGAAATTCTAAGAATGCACACATTAATTTTAACCAGTAGATTCAACTAGCAATTTTGATGAAAGCATACATGTTCCTAGAACCCTATTCATCTTACATATGCCCAACAATTCACAACATTGAGGAATGTCTTTAAAAGAAATAATGTATCACTATTTTGAAATGTCTAAAAAGAATAGAGTATTGTGCTTAGAATAAACAACAACGTGGTAGGGTATTTCTAATTGAAATCACATGCTGGAAAAGTATGTTGTAATGGTTATCCACTTTAAGACTATTTATATTTGAAAACAAATCACTTGATTTCCCAAAATAGGGTATAACACCGTTTTGTCAAGTCTCAAGTCAAAATATGAGAGTATTTTATTGTGTTTGTAAAGTCAAGTCGTTTCTTTTATGGGGACAAATGTATGAGATTCATTTTCGGACTTAGCATAAGGATAGATAATGAGGTAGTGAGGGTTGTAAGGTAGAGTAATGATGAGAGTAGATGGAAAGGTAACGATGTATTTGTATGTAAATAATGGGAGTATATAAGTATAAAAGTAATGGATAGATTATGGTAATTATGAGAGTGCGTAAATAAGAATAGGATATGTAATATAGGATTTTGTATAATATTTAAAAAGTATAAATTAGTATGAAGTTGGAATTATGGAGAATGATGACCACGAGGAATGGGAAAGGACTTCTAAAGTGAATGATAAAATTTTGGAAATGGGTATAAGGTAACTGGTATAAAAGTATTAATTATTCATTTTAATTTTCATTTTCAACAAAATTTAAACATTGAAAAATATTCCTTACCATACTTTGATACTATAGAAACAATTTGTTGATGTCTTTTATTTTTCTTGCGAGCATACATGACTTCGCTTGTTAGCTATTGATATTTTTTGCTTGGAGGCTTTATCTGCATACTTTAGATCTTTGATTGAATAATTCTGAATCTTCACTTGAATAGTTTTCTTATAGATTAGCTTGTTCTTTGTTGACAATTATGATATTTCTAGAGTGAACAGCCAAAATTTTTCCTTTCCCAATATGAATTGTATTTCCTTCCAAAAACAAGTGATGAACCTTTTTTCCTTCTAAGAATAGTAATGGGATTTTAACCTTCTAAGAATTATAGGATCTGATTACCTTTAGAGAATGATAATGGTCACGACTTGCTCCTCTTTGTTTGTTTGATAAAACTTGTGCTCTTTTGGAGAAGATTTGTAGGGAGGATTTTAAGGAATCCCAAATCACATAACATAAGCACCAAAAAATAAATTGGGATACTATTCATGAATGATCAAATTGAGATTATTATGAAAAACATATTGTGAAGTTTACCATTCGGAAACCTAGTTTTTAAGAAAAGATCATGTCTAACTGGACCAGAGTCCTAGCTTTCACAGTTAGACCCTATTTTTACTATTTTATTTATTCACTTATTCAACTACACTAGCCTATTATAGATGAAAAATAAGCCCTTCTCTCAAGTGCAGGAAAATTCAAATGCATCCATCTATGTAACATGATCATGAGTAGACTCAAATCCAAGTTGAGAAATATATCTCGATGAATGCTTGGATAGAAGAAACCAGTTGCTCTAATTGATGTAGTTACAAGAAATGTTGAATAAAGAAAGAATATTATGGCTCGATGACTGCATGGAACTAGGATTCAAAGTAGTCCTTATTCTTTTGGCTTCCTTGTTCATTGGGACTAATATGTATATTTTCCTTTGTCGTACAATGGAACTGTTCAACCATTTGATCATTTCACTCTTGAATGTAAAGAAAGTATGGTGAGAAACATGCAATAAAATCTTCAACCTATGGTTACATCATTTGTTCTCCATGACTCCTTGAACTCCTATATATATTTTCAATAATGACTAGCTTCATTGTGCTCACCTTCTTCTCTTAGTTTTTCTTTAGGGTGCAATGTGCTTCTTCTTCCTTATCAAGTATATTCACCCAACTAAATACCTTACCATTCCTTACCTCCTCCTCTAAACCTAGTCTATTTGTTGGTATCTTTGGTTTTATTTCCTTAGAACCTTCTCTTATAATCTTTTGTTTTCTCTTCATTCTTTATTGTAGGTATAGGGATTCATATTCTTGGCACCAAATTCCTTTCCTTTTCTCTTATTTTTTATTTTATTTGTCATGGTTTCAATCTCTTCATCATTCTTCATTAGTCTTATTTATATTGTCATCTTTCTTCATCTAAATATTTGGCCATAATGCCTACACAAAATTCTTTATTGTCGGATGGACGTGCTCATTTAAAAAGATAGCTACAATTACATGTGTACACCGTATGTTTCTTTTGTTGGAATGATATCATGGTTCAACAAAGAAAGCATCTGAGCTTGGCTTGGAAAACCTAATTCATGGATTAATACCATGAATTTAATTTTAATGTAGATTCTCATCTATACTCATGACTTAACATAATTTGTTAGTATGTTGGGTAACAACGATCACACACACTTTTTCATTTTTCCTTTTGACTAATTTCCTTTTTAATTTTTCCTTTTCACAAATTACCTTCATAACTTCATTTATATTGATCTTACAACTTGATTTGATTCCTTAAATCAATGAATACATCAATAAATTCAACCTCTCAACTTATAAATTACTTGAATTATCTTTTAACATTGATTTCGTAAACCATCAATATCAATATAATTATTCATCAACTTACTTTACTTTTATATGTGATGTTGATTGATGGTGGTGATATAAACATAAATGATATATTATAAATATACTTTCTTATTGAAATCACACGCAAAAATAAAAGTATATCAACTCTTGTAGATTTCACATTAGCTTTCATTTTAAGTGCAATTTCTCTGCTTACTCTCATGTGCTCGGAAGGCATGGTAGATTGGCCAATAATTGATTTTGTTTACACAACTGATTTTATATAGTTCTCTCAACTCTTCATTATTTGTCTCCAAACACTATTTCCTTTTCCATGATTGTTTCCTTCTCCCGGGTCATCATATATTTGATATGAAATAAATAACATTTTCATATGTCTCCAAATATTTCATCTTCTTCAAAATTTCCAACTAGCATAGGCTACACATGGAACTTCTTAAATAATGGTGTTTATTTCTTACCCTTTTGATGCTTGTTCGATATGAGGCTACCACACAAATTGGTGCATGAATTTCCATTGGAAAAAAATATATGCTACTCCCATAGGTCTTTCGATTTCTTATACACCACTAGAAAGCTTTTAAATGACAAATCTCAAATCAACCCAGCTTATCTTTAAAAGCATGATATAATTTTTTTCCTTTGCAAATGCACTTAAGTAAAGAGTTATAAATAATCAAACCTGGTCTAATTACATGTGACCACATAAGCATTGTCAAATTACAAATCTCCATGTAAAATATCGAAATAAAGAAATAACTATGCCTACAAACTTCTATTTCCTCTTTTATGCAATCTTTAAACCACAAAATTGGAATTTGAAACAAACAATATTTACGAGTCCTTTCCTTTACATTGCCATCATACATTACCTCTTCATCTAGTAGGTCATAATATTTTTTTTGTGGGTGGTGTTTTTCCCCCCTTTCTACCTCACTACCCCATTAATTTTTCTATTCATTGAACCACCATCCAACTTTACAATTGGTTCCATGCCTTCGATTCTCTTACACTAGTCCACCTGAATGAAAGAATGAATGAAAAGTAGAGAGTATTACTCTCTCTTCCATATTCATCAACTCTAGTCTATGATTGAAGGGATGTGATTAATAATAACCTGTAGTTTTTTCATTACATAACCATTACACATGTCTCCACTTTATTTAAGTTCTCAAAACCAAACATATTATCTATATTAGAATGAAATGAAATGACTATAATTTATAGCCACCCAATAATTATGCAATAGGCTCATCCTTTTCCTTTTCATCATCTTCCAAATTTCAAAATTCCTTCACATCACAAATTGAGTTATGAAAGGCTTGGACATGCTAGGTAAACTTGGATGGTGAAAGAGTCAAGGTTGCTCAACCAAACAATGTTATTTTCAGGGATATGGTCTTTCTTGCCCATGGATTTCATATAACGAAGACTTCATTAGAATGTGTCAAGGATGAGAGTGATTAAAGCTCACTTGGTCGATTTGGTCGGCTTTTGGATAAGAGATACTAATATAATAGTTTATTAGCTTGTTTCCTCCAAATTGGAGTTTTCTAGGATAAATATTATGTTTTTCTAATACCATGTTAAAATTTACCAGAGAGATATAAATTTATAAAGATAATATTGATCAAGTGATGAGAACATTCTATGGGAAACATCAAGGTATGGCTTGGATCTTGTGATTAGTGTCCTAGACATCAACAACTAGCTAGAATGGTCGAGATTTAGTGATAAATACATCAGCCCCATTCCTAAGCACAAGAAAGGTGAGTGTAAGAGTAGGGTTACTTTCCCCAAGCCATTTTGCAAATAGAAGATAGTGGGAGGACAATTTGTTTTGATAGAGGCTACCCATAGAGCTAAAGGAAAATTATTGGGTTTGTTCTGAAATTAGAAATGGTTCAAGGAATGAAAAACCGAAGAAGGAAAATGTTGAAGGAGACTCTTGTGGTTGTTTCAATTGTAGTGTTAGGGGGGTGCTAGACTATAGAGCATCAAAACCGAAAAAATATTTCACTACTCACCTCATGTACAAACAAAATCACTAGGTGATGGAGATGACACACCCATTGTCACATGGCCATAGAGAGATGTAGCATGGAGTTGAAGGCAAATAGAATTTCAACATGGGTCTGTGTGAGGGATATGTACAACAAAATGATAGCACCTAGAATGATGAATAGGGTGATAGAATTTTGGAATGTCCTTAGTCATTGAGTTTGTGACATGGAATAATCAATATTTTTAATGTCTTTAATGAATACAGTGGATAGAGACTACCTACAAAATTGATTGTGGTGTGAGTTATCCAAGATCTTTACTTCATTGAGGTTTTCAGAATTGCATGAAAAGAGCATGTAAAACCATATTTTCAAACACTTAAAAAAGAAGAAACATAAAGGAGACCATAAAGACAATGCAGAAAAAAAAAATTGATAATGGCGTTTGTTAAGTGTGGACTATGTGTCTGGGCCATGTTTTAATAGTGGGGAGGCCTCTTAATTCATCTCAACAAAAATAAGAAGGAGAACATGGAAACATATATCATTATACCTCCAATCCTTAGAGTGACTTGAAAATGGACTGCTCAAATCTAAAAATAGACTGCATAAGTGAAATCCTCTTGAAATTATGAGAAATTTGAATATAAACTTGACTATATACTATCACCTGTAACTCTGGCTCCTCAGATAATCTAAAAGATTTCACACTAGATTTCCTATGGGAATAAATTTTTTTTTCTGCGTAAAGACTAATTCTATTAAAAAAGAGAAAAATATGTACATGGAGGTCGAGACCTCAAAGGGGGCAGAAGCCAGCCCTCAACCAGAGATTCTGAGACATACATATCCTACTATCTGCCTTTTCAGGATTAAGGGACTTCAAAACATGATTTGTTAGACCCTGACATACAAAAAAATAATCCTGTTCTAAGTCTAACACAGCATTGCTATCGCTTACAATGGCTTTACTTGTTAACATTCTGTCATACTCGCCATGGAAAAAATTGAGGCAAAAACAAAGCTTTCTGAACCAAGAATTGTTGCTGCACATTAGATCAAGTTGGCTCGCACCGATACAAGACGAGAACTGAGACCAGACCCGTAACCAGAGACCCAAAACATAGACACATAGCATAAAATAAAACAGAGCAAAGGCAAGAGTGCCACCCGTAGGCAATGAACCAGCATCATTCGGCATGTTGCGGAGAGTTAGGCGCATCCTTGTCCACCTGGCTGGACGAGGCAATCCAAGTGACGAATTCATTATCTGCATTCCCCTCGATACCACCATCTGGAGGAATTATCAGATTCAAGATGCTACCTGGATGATGAACCGGCCCACAAGCAAGGACCTTGCGCTGACTCAAATCTACCGGAGGCTGAGGCGCCTCAGGAACAGTGCTATCTTCCTGCATGTTGTCTTCATTAAACACGACCCCAGCCATCTCCCCTTGAAGGACACTGTCATCCTGAGATTGAGGGGTGGTGGTGTGGGCCGAGCTGCTAGGTTTATCCTCCTCCTCAACAAGAATAACAATGATACTGGCTGACAACATTGGCCTGTTGAGCCTGTTATGGAAGGTGAAGCGGGTTGTTTGAAAGGAGTTGTGCGGGAGAGGTCTAGCATGGCCGGAGGGTGGAGAGGACGGGGAGGTCGAAGAAATGGGGATTACGTTCTGAGGAGCAGAATGAGAGGCCCTGCCTCTATTACCAGTATTGCCTCCACGACAAGAGACTCCTCGACTGTGAGGCATCTTCGAATTATCTGAGCAACCAAATAAGGGAAAATGGCAGAGCTGAAGGGAGAAGGACTGAGCACAGACGAAAGCAATACTTAAGACCCAAGCGTGCTTCCAGACTACCTGAACGAAACAGGGGTGCGAGAAGAAAATCAGGTAGAGGTGAAAAGAGCCAAGGGCAATGGCGTGAACCAGACACCAGGCCATGAATAAAACCTCGAGCGTAAACTCTCGAACCAAGCGTGCATTGAAGACGATCTGTGCGACCATCATTTCGTCCTCTGTCCAATTGATGTCGCATGCCATTGAGATATGCAATCCTCGTCCACGAGCCAGGTGCAGGGACAACTGCCTGCAATGAAAGAACCCTCATAAATGCACTGCATTAACACCCGCATCCGAGTGATTTCCTATGGGAATATTACTAGAATATATTAAAGAATTTTCCTTGAAATATTCTATCTGGAATAGCACATCACAATAGGGTTCTGCCCCTAGTCTAGGCTGCACACACATCTAAATTCCTTCTTCCATGGTTCCATTGGTCTCCTCCCCCTATGCTAGAAGGATATTAGTTTCATATATAATTTGTTGGGTGGAGCTCCCAAAGGCCCACTTACTATAGGTTGGTAGGGATATTGGGCTTGGTGGGTCAGGGGTGTTGTCACCATCTACAAAATGTGTTTTTAACTGTTAAAAGAGGGAAAAAGAGCATATAGGTTTCCAGTCATCTTCCAATCCATAGAAGTACTCAACTCTAAATCATACCCCCTGCAGTGGATAGTGCTCAAAATTATTTTTCCAACAGTATATATAAATCCTCAAATGGAATTGAGGAATCAAAAGTTAGAGCAGATTGACATTACGGTTGAAAAACCAGAAAAAAAAAAAGATAAAATGCCTAAGGGTAAGATCTCGGGTCCCAACATATCTGCGTTCTCGTATATTGGCGATTAGAGGTCTAGGGTGCAATGCAACAATGGAATCATTTCATTGATATGTGATTAGTGATCCTACACATTGGAGGTCCAACACATTAGACGTCCAAGGCATTGGAGCATTAAGATATCGGCGCATCGCAATCAATGATCAAAGAGGTGATACCCTACCAAAGTTGTGATATCACATAGAGTTCCGATTGCGATTAAATTCATTGGGATTTGATCCTCTAATGTTAAAGCACTAGGAATGCCTTGAAACATTTAGAAAAGGAAAGTAGTCACAAAATAAGAAGATGGATAACCTTTTCTCTCTCCTCGAGGGGGCCACATCGTTGAACATCATTGGATATGATAAATTTAATGTGGCTACACATGATTGGTTCTAATACATGACACTTGGCAGCATATGGTTGGTTCCGATAAGGGACCTGGGGTAGCTGATGTCAGCATGATGGATTAATATAGTGGACACGTGGCAGGGGAATTTGGCATTTTGAGGGTTCATAAGGGGTCAAAATAGGGCGACACATGTCACCACTCACAAGGTGACACATGGTAGAGGATGACATCACATCGCTGATCGATGATCAGAGGATGAGCATTGTCCCTCTTAGTGAAACCTCTGATTTTGATCCACCAATAAAGGGGATTTGACACATCGGTTAGCCTGGAGTTGCATAAAGAGCCAAATATCCAAGGGCCTAGCGTAGAGGGTGATTAGAAATTGGTGATTAACGAAACAGCACATCACTCCATAGTGAAACCTATGATTGCAATCTTCCGATAAGAGAACTTCGATTTCATGCTAGTGCATGGTCTAGAACATCTTAAAGAACCAAGGGAGACAAACCATTTACAAAGGAAAATAGTACCTGGACAGGAGTCTAAAGGCCCTAGCGCCTGGTCATATGATGAAAAAGAGTTGAAAGGGATCAAAGCTAAAGGGGCCTAAGGGGATTGGAACTCATTGTTTCACAATGTTTTGTTGTGTTAAATGCCCATACTGGAGAATCCTCGATATCACACCATGGTTATTTTATGAGGTGTGTTTCATTTCGATAACATGGTATAGATATTTGAAGGTGTATGGATGGGAAGATACAGTAAGAGACCAACATCACAATGCAGAGACACATAATGAAGAGACCAAAATCACAACATAGAGACAAATAGAGATATTTGATGCCTTTGCAGAAAATCAAAATGTAGAGCATCATGATGTTGTGCTGAGACTCTTCATCCAATCCTTGGATGGAGAAGTCAGGAAGTGGTTCGAATCCTTGCCCAACAATTCTATTACCACTCAGGAGGAGATGGAGAATTCCTTTCTGCAGAAGTGGGGAGAGAAGAGAGACCACACATACATGCTCACAAAGTTTAATGTTATCAAGAAGAAATCTGGTGAGGATATCTATGATTTTATTAAAAGATTTAATAAATTGTATAAAAGTTTGCTTGCTAAAGTTAAACCCGCATAGGCCGTTTCCAAAGTAGTCTTTGTTGCGTATTTTGATTCATAATTTGGTTTCGCACTAAGAGAGAGGAAGTCTCCTTCCTTAGATCAAATTCAAATTGACGCTCTCAAGGTAGAAGTGAATTATACCTTAACCATGAAGTCTAGAGGTAGATCCAATCTGGGAGAAAAGAGAAAGGGGAGGAGAATACACCTTCCTTAAGTGGAATATAATTTCAAGAACATAGGAGAAGGGAAATGGATAAGTTGATAAAGAACTTATTCATCAAACTGACAAGGATGGAGCTAGAGAATAAAATTATTTAGATATAGAACTTCCCAGCTGCCAATTAGGGATACAATCCCCAATACAGAAGGCCTCCCCTATAGTTAATGTAAAGGGAGAGGAAAGAGAAACAAGATCATATTTATCCTCCATTGTACATGTAAGATGATCCAGAGGAACCATCACAGAATGTAAGCAATTTTCAAGGAAGCTTGTACTCCTCTTTCTCTGATGAGGAACAAGAACTGAGGACATATGAAGAGGAGGAAGACATTCATGCCACACTAGATGATGATGAGATAAATGATGATCAAAATGGATGTCTTGGTTAGAATGAGGGATAGAATCTATGTGTTGGATGAGGGCGAGCTCAAGAAGCTTATCTTGAGGGAGTTTCATGTCAAGCCATATTTAGGTCACCCATAATATCATAAGATATTAAGAGAAGTGAATAAGTTCTACTATTGGTTGATTCTGAAGAAGGAAGTGGAAACATTTTTTGCTAGATGCTTGGACTGCTAACAAGGGAAATATGAATGTAAGCACCCAACTATTTTGGTACAACCTATTCCAATTCCATAAGGGAATTGTGAGGTAATTTCCATGTCTTTCATTACATTTTTTCCGAGGACATCGAAGAAATATGATTCCATTATGGTTTTGGTTTGCAGGTTGACCAAGGTAGCTCACTTCATTCTAGCGAAGGCTACTTATTCAACTAGTGATGTAGCACAGGTCTTCATTAGAGAGATAGTGAGGTTTCACAATGTTCCAAAGAAGATTGTTTCAGAAAAAGATGCTAAGTTCACTTCCAAGTTTTGGAAGGAGTTAATTGTAGGTTTTGGTATAGAGTTGGCCTTGAGTACAACTTATCATCCACAAATAGATGAATAGATAGAGAGGTTCAACAAGATCCTAGAGGATAAATTGAGGATGTATGTCGTGTGTTAGCAGTGGAGGTGAGAGGAGTATCTTCCACTGGTTGAGTTTTCTTACAACAATGATTATCATGAGTCACTCAAGATGAGTCAATTTGAGGCACTCTATGGGCGGAGTTGTAATACTCCATCAGTTGAAGTGACCCATTGAACATGGTACTTATTGGACCAGAGATGTTGGAAGGCACGTAACAGGAAATGCAGGTTATTAAGAAGAATATAAAGGAAGCAAAGGACATGCATAAAATTTATGTAGACCAACACAGGGAATTTAAGGAGTTTCACTTGGGAGCATGTCTATTTGTGCATCAAGCCGAAGAAGAGCTCCTTGAGGATTGTATCATGTGCCAATTTGGCGCCTTGGTATTATGGGCTTTTCAAGATCCTTGAGAGGATTAGGCAAGTGGCATACAGACTTTCACTACCTCTGACAATGAAATTCTGTGATGTTTTCCATGTTTCATTGCTTAAAACATATGTAAAATATGTTGATCATGTTATTGATTGGTTTGCACTGTAGGTGGATCTAGAAGGAGAATTATAGCTGAAACATCAGTGCATATTGTAGCAGAAATAGCTCAAGCTCTAGAATAGAGAAATCAAGTAGTTTAAATTGTAGTGGAAGAAATTTTGACCCGATGAAGTTACATGGGAGATGGTTGATCAAATTTGGGCTATATATCCTTCATTGTTTGGTTGAGGCAAAGCAGTTTTGATATATGTACATATTTATGTATGGTTTATATTGTAAATACCACAATGAGATGTCTTATAAAGTTCCAATAAATGGAATGGTTGTCATGTTGTTATGTTTGTCATGATGGTTTTTCTTTCGAGCAAGATGGTCATTGTAAATACTACAATGACTTGGGTTATAACGCTCCATGGGCAGCACGCATTGGTGTTTCAGCCATTTCTCTTATTGTAGGTGCCATTGAGCATCGAGGATGGTGTTCCCCTAAGAGGGAGGGGTCTATCATAACCTCAGGTTAAAAGTGCATGTAATAAAGTTAATAAAGTCAAAATAACACCAAGGTCATGGGACACGTATTCAAGGACGAATGTTGGGAAAAGTATCCTAGTGGGCATCGCTTGTTTTTATTATCACGAAAGGGAAATTAGCAAAGGCATTGAAAAGGAGAAAAAGAAACATTGGCCTTTTGTTTGATGAAAATAAAGGAAAGTAGGAGAAAAGGAAGGTGAAAGGTCGTGGTTTTCATGTGAGGAGGAAATTGAAGGAAAATAGAGGAAAAGTGAAGAAGTTAGACATCTCAATGATAAAAAGGCTTCTAAGGATCAATTCACATCTTTTATCAACCTTTTTTCAATTGTGTTTTGGAATTAGCCTTAGAGAGGAGAAGAGCACTAAGAGGAGAAGGAAATAAAGTAAGAAAATGAAATCAAGGATCAACCAAGGAAAGGTTGGATAATGGGGCTTCAACAGGAATACTTGCAAGTAACATGTTTCATGTATAATTTCCTAGCTAGTTTTGGCATGCATGGTATTTTCATGTGTGTATTTGGTTGATTTTTTGTCATTGTGATGGGTTTGTTAGGTTTCGATAGTGGTTTTAGCCTAGCCTTGCCATTTCTAGATATACATAGTGTGATGTGATTCATTCTTGGTTGAGCTTTGGATTTCCAGAAGGTTTTGGATTTGGGTGAGGTGATCTCAAGAAAATCCCAAGGGCTAGGGGTGGAGATGGTTTCTCTAGGAAACCCTCAATAGGTGGGTGGAGATAGGAAAATTCCTTAAGGGATGGTGAAAGAATTCTAAGCCATCCAAACTTGGTTTTGTTTTTTGATCTCGAGACTTGTTTAGGTGAGATCACGATAGTGTGAGGTTGGAGGTTTAACCTCCTGATTCCCTTGCTTGTTTATGGATTGGTTTATCCAATGAGATCCCACATTCATGCTCGAAGTATGGCATGGGGATGATTGGCTGAAGGAAAGATTTTTCCCAACCTAATCTATGGTCGAGTGGTACGTGGAAGACCCTGACATGGTTGGATTTTGCATATGGTTAATAAGAGCTAATTTCCTCTTCTCTTTATGAGTAAATGTACTTGTTATTATGTGGCTTTAATGGTCGTTCTATCATTGTTTATTATCTTTTTCTATGCTATTTATAAGCATGATTTTATGGCATATTTAGTTATACCTCCTTCCACTTTTTAATTGATGAATGATTGGTTAATGAATGCATGACCTAATTGGTATCATGGAAGATATTGTGAGAGGGAATTAGTCCTTCATGGTAAATCTCAGACAAGTTCAGATCTCTATGTTCATATACACATTCGCGACCTGTATATCTTATGTTCTCAATGTTCTTGAAGGAATGACTATGACAGTTAGACCACATTAGATCAAGTCCTTGAGTAATTTTTGTGTTAGAGGCTTTATCTCTATGTTATTTATGATTTCTGGAATTTTCATTAAGTTCTGGGCAGCGGTCTGCATCCTAGCCTCGAAAAAGTGTCTTAAATATCACAGTTGTTGGCACAAGACTACCTTAAAAAGACTACAATCGCTAGGAAGTAGGCCTCTGGGAGCGACTGGAGGGTTATAGTCGCTTTGAGGCCTTGTCATGGGAGTGACTGGGGATCTAGCTCACTAAAAACGTAAGTTAACTGAGGGGTTGGGCACCTGGAATGGTTGGTTAGTTCCTGGGGGTCCTGTACCACTAGAGGGAAGTCAATAAGGTCTTGTTATGATGACATCATTTCCTTAAGGTCATATAGGAGGTTGAATCATATAATAATAGCTCGTCATCTCATGTTTACCCTAGGCAAGATGGTGAATGTGGGTAGATATGAGAGGAGGCATGTTACATCATCTACTTGCGATCCATGTCTTAGCTTCTCATAAAATTATTTGAATTTGTCAACAACATATTGGTCAACATAGATTTCATGAGATAAAGAAGCATTTTTCATAATAATAGATGTATAAAGAGAAGATCTAGGGAGAATATCCACTAATTTGTTGCTTGTACCCTTTTTGTACTTGGTTACCAAGTGAAACTCTTGGAGGAATCCCATCCGCTTGAAATGATGAGCATGCTACAACTTGGTTTGTAATTAGAATTATTCTAACAACTAGTGGTATGTATGAATGATAGTCTCCTTCCTGATCAAGTAATGTTTCCATTTCTTGACACATTGCACCAAATCATACAAATCCTTGTCATGAGTGGGATAGTTCACAATTGTTCGAGAGAAAGTATTTGAATGGTAACAAACCAATTTATGTTGTTTTCTAAACATTGCACCCATGGTGTAACCACTAACATCTATCTTAATCCTGAATGGTTACTAGAGATCATGCAAGGATAGTACTGGTTTGCTACTAATACTTTCCTATTGTAACGGCTAAAACCACCCTCCAAATTTTATCTTAGCCCGTTTTGGAGCCTCCCCTACCAACCTCACACAACACTTTGTGTTGCTTCATCAAGTACTGAAGCTTCAATGTTTTCCTCGCACAAAGGCAGCCTGTCGATCACAGTGAATCCATTCCCTTCACAGGTTGCTTACCCAGACTTGGTCCAGCCACAGGATGAACACCTTCCCATTGAAGATTGTGCATTCCTGGAGGGAAACCAACCTTCCCTCTAGGAATTGCGCAATCCTCTCTGATAGCCTCTTAGTCTCCAGGATTACGCAATCCTGCGAGCTAACCCTCCTAGTAGGATTTGCAAAATTTTTCTCAGCAGCAGGCTGTTCAGCCAAGGATTTGTGCAAATTTGGGCAGAAATCAACTGCTCTACCCAGAAATTGTACAATCCCCATGGGCAGTCAGCCAAACTTATAGTCAGGAATGCATATTTTTCCCATGCAGTTAAGTATTGGCATGCATGGACAGTTCAGTTGACTAGTTCCACCCGGGACTGAGCAAACTTGACTTGCATGCATGCATGACTTGATATTAATGGAATAGCAAGAGATAACATGCAAAATGCATCCCATGATTTAGGGAGCTATTTTTAGCATTAGGGGGTTACATGGAAAGTTATTTTAGAAGTTTCCCTCCAAGTGTCAATTTTTCCTAGATTTGTGGCATGCATGTCATAAGGAAAAAATTATTTATTTGACGCATCCAAGCTCATTCATTCATATCGATCTTGGAGCTCTGACATACCACAACACATCCAAGATGCTTCGACACATCCGGCTCAGCTATTCACGGGTAAGTGGCCTCAAATTTTCTTTTTCAACATTTCTATCACTTTTGTGTATTCACTTGTGTGAGTGTTATTTCCTTGATTTCTTTGAACTTCCACTATCGTTTACATATGTTATTGCTTGTCCTAGCTCTGTTTCAATTTTTGTTTCTATCTAATTGTTGTTGCATGCATGAAAGTATTTTGCATGGTCATTCGCCCAAATGGCAAATAGCCTCATCCACATGCATGTTGATCTATTTGTTCAATCTTCCATTCATGTTTTGCATGCACTGTTTATCACTTCTGCTATCACTTAGTGTCACCATGCATTTCATCAACTTACTTGCTTTCAGTTGCCTATTGGTGAGTCGGGCCAACCTTGGCCTGGTCTCTGCCTTCACCAAGGCTGCATTGCGTAATCTGGAGAAGGAAGGATCACCTTCCTTTGCATATTTGCATGTTTTGGCCCAAAACAGGCCTCCTAGACTGATTTGTGCATTTTTGGAGGGCAGTGGCTGCTTGGCCCAAGAATTTGCGCAAATTTGTCCCTGGGCCAGCCATCCTTCCCAGCTAGGATTGCACATTGTGCAATATCAACATCCAACTACCCAACTGGATTGTGCATTTCACAGATCCAACAGCTAGTCCAGCCTCCCAGTCAGTCTGGACTACCTTTTTCATAGCTATAGTAGCCAGACACTCAACCTCCCAGTGAAATTTGTGCAATCTTGCTCATCAGTTTCCCAGGTATGTGTTGTGTCGTTCCTCAAATTTTCTTTGTTTTCACTAACATGTTTCTTGCCATGCATGATGCTTGTTTCTAGATCTTTCAGGTGTTCATATGTCTCAATGGCTTCCAAGAGAATAGGATCTCAAGACACTGATGGTATGGAAGCTGGAGCAATAGCTGAGCAGGTGTCCTATGGTTTGCTGACTAATGAAGATACGAAGCTGTATCTAGACAAGGACATCAAAATGAAGTGGCAAGAGGTGAATGAAACATTCACATATACTTTTGGGGAAGACCTTAAAGACCGTCAGGTGTAAGTGAACATTCGTAAGTCTGTCTTGTACGAGACTGCATGCAGATACCCCGCATTACCATGCGCGGACATGATTCACTGGATCGTCTCTCTCACACCGACCCCAAGATAATGACCTTGAGCAGTGTCAGTGGGACGAAGCTTGCAACCTTTTGGGCACACGGTTATGATAAGATGTATCAGATGACTGATCTCATGACTGTCATGACTCCCCCGTTCATCTTGCCCAACAACAGAGGCCACTCCAAAGACATTCTAAAGGATTGGGTAAAGGAGTGAGCTCGTTTCAGGATGGCCCCCACTCATATCTATAAGACGAAGATATTGAGGAGGGCATTCCAATACTTGGTCATATTCGCATGTCAACTGAGTGGCCAAGCAAGCACTGAGACTTTCCCTCAGAGTTGGGTGGTCATGCTAGACCAACTAACTAGAGAAGGAAGACCTTGCAACTGGTCCGGCATACTTGCACATCAGCTAAAGGAGCAAGTCACGAAGGATCGATAGTCGCCTAAAGGCATGCATTCATAAATTTACATGTCTACCTACATTCAAGAGGTAGTCTCTGCCTGACATGAGTTCCCGAGCTTAGAGTGGGCATGGTCACCGACGGAGACTGTTGTGAACATGTATTTGAAGCTATTCTCCAAATTCAGTTTCAGAGGAGTAATCATATGGTTGTCTGACCATCTTGTCACCCTAGTGTACAGGTTGATATTCGAACAAGATCCACCTTGCACGTCAGAATAAGCGATGGAAGAATTGTTAGGCATTGTGGATTGGTATGCCTCACCAGACAACACGTTCATTAAAGTGTTCAGTGTGGAGAACCCTCCTCATATTCTGCCAAAGTTTAGTTTGGACATGCTTGTCATGCAAGAAGTAGCGTATCATATCTTAGCAAGATTAAAATCTAGGCTGCAACAAAAGAAGAAGGCACCTTGGCCCATTCTTCCATTGCAGATTAGGTTATACGAGATCCGGAGCATCAAGCAAGCATATGTTGAAGCTGAACAGATGAAGAAGTACCTGTTCAACCTCTGAAGCTTTAACCTGTATGACCCACATTGCATTGTGAAGGATAAATACATGAGAGTTTAGTTCAATTGGATCCATGGGATATTTCATTAGGCCAAGGAGGACTCATGGAGGTATTGCTTCAATTCCTCCAGACCCAATGAATAGGTCGATTTCGCCGTAGAATCGTTAGCATAGCAGCATGAAGCAGGATCTCGGAGAACACCAGTAGTAGCCACATCAGTAGAAACAATAGAGCCAAGCATACCTATGCGTGACAAAGGGAAGAGAAATATTTTTGATCGCATGGAGGAGGAACAAATCTGTAAGTTTTGAGCAGATCCACTTGTAGAACAAGAAACTATGGCTTTTCAACAGAAGAGGAAGTAGCATGACAAGCAAATTGTGCAAATGCAGAGGGATAAGAAGAGAATGGAAGAAGCAGAGAAGGAGTTGCATGAGCTGAGGGAGAAACTTTGGAAAGAAAAAAAAGTTGTGCCAGCATGAGAAGGAAGCGCAGCAACAACATATTCAGCGGGGGGCGCATCATGTGTAGACAGACAAAGCAGTGCCCATACAAGTAGTTGATTCTTATGAATAGCTTGCATTAGACGTACAGGGCGAACCCTCGTAGGGGCAAGACTTTTCCCATGAGATAGAACAAGCTCTTGAATAGTTGGATGCAAACATGGAGTAGCAAGAGTTGGAATAGCACACTAACCTCATGCCCCACCAAAGAGAGGTTGACTCACCTGTTTCAATGCACCCAGGCAGTGAGCAAGTCTCAAATGACCAAGGAGGCACTGAGATCCTTGGTGGTCAACCAAAAGCAAAGATGCACAACATCTCCTTTGATGAATCTCATCACAGAGTTGTGCAGTTTCTAAGAGTACCGAATCCAAAAGACCAAACATCCCCTGCCAATTTGAAGAGCAAGTGGTTGTGACTTATGTGCAAAAGCATCCAGTTGCATTGGATGATGCAACCAGAGTGTATGCCAAATTCACTAGCTCTAGTGTTTGTTTTCTCATAACTAAGAATGAGTGAATGGCGAAGGAACTACACGTGTCCAAGTAGGGAGGAGACTTGGTGACAGTATCCGTCTGACCTGAGATGAAGAAGGCAGCATATCCGTGGAGATAATGACTACTTGATGCATATGTTATTATTGTAGATGGACTACTCTAGTTGCTTTAATAATATGTATTGTTTAACTTATGTACTTGTGTATGAACTGATTCATATGAAATTATATGAATCTTGTTTTTAATGTGTTGCATATGTTGTTAATGTTGTCACTGTCCATGTCGACTTCTCTGTCGGACATCAGACAAACCTTTCAATTGAACCTTTCTATAACAACCGTCACACTCGTCTTAGACTGATCTGTGAGTGTTGTACGTGTTATCTTACCTTGTATTATGTGACTTCCGCATTAGAGTGGACTACTCCGTCAGAAGATGTGCATGTCCTTTGTGCTGCGTGTTCCTAGTTGAGTTGGGACTGATCCCTTTTAACCTTGAACTCACCCTCACCTCCTTCCCATTTCAAAGTGTTGGAACATCTCATACACCTTCCTTGACTCACTGCATCAGTCACACCCTTGCTGGTGACAGAGTTATTCTACTTGCCTCTGTGCAAAACTGTGGTTAAGGCATTACCTTATGACCCATTGTTGGGACTCCTACAATGAAATGTCCGAGGTCTAATTGGGACTTCTTATCGGGGAGATCCCCTTGACATGTTGGCGGGTCTAGCACATCAACATTTCTGGCACTAGAAGGAGGGCCTAATGGCAAGAAGTGTTCTCTCATCTAGTTTTGAACCTTTGCATATCTTCCATGGAGTCTTGCATTCTTCTTCTCCCGAGGTGTTTTTCAAATTGTGAAGATGTCTCCATCTCGGGGAAGATTTTCAATACCTTTTCCACTCACACGTATGATGGTGAAGGAGAAGTGGCCTAGCTTGAGCAATTAGATAGCTTTATTTCCATGATTTATGAGGAAGATGAGTTTATTGACGAACAGGTCAGGTTGCTGCTCACATACACACTTCGCGAATCTCCATTTTGTTGGGTGCTCAGCCTACTGGATGACACCGTGCACTCATGTGAGAACTTCTATGATCTTATTGAAGACACATTCTATCATTTTGATCCAGACCATCTTGACCGGAAACTGTTACAGCAACGGAGGGCTCTACATGAATCCATTATTGATTTTTGGCAGTGTTTCTGTGACTTGCAGTTTCAAGCTCTGAGGAGCCAAATGAAGTTCGCTTACCTTTGGGACTGGTTGGAGTATTATATTAAGAAATCTGCCTTTCCCAAGAGAAATCTTGATGTCAATCCTTGCTCAACCTTCTTCGTTGATGGAATTTCACAATCCCATGTGGGAGCAGGCACTGTCTCAATGGACTATTTGCCTCCCTCTCATTCAACAATTCCACCATCACCCTGTGATGCTTAGGATCATGTTCGCACATCTATTCACCCTTCACACCCTCCCAACATCATTGCACTCAATTTTCACAAAGAGTTGGTTGTGAGTCCTTTGAGTTCCCATATGCATTATTTTCTTCGACCTTCTTCTTCACACTCAGGTGTTCCCCTAGATGATGTTGTCTTGTGTTTGTCCATTCCAGACTCTTCACTTGTTGTGAACAAGGAACAACCCAATGGTGGAGTTGGTGTTGCACAACCAACATGAGCTTTTATTCATGAAGAGTATGAGTGGGAGCTTGAACATCAACACTCAGCAAAGGATGACTCCCTTCCATCCGAGCCCCCTCCATTCTTTCCTAGCTTCTTTGATGAACCTTCCATCCATGATTTTGCATATGTGTCTTCATCCATGGACGCACCCATTGTTGATCACTCGCAAGACTCACTAGATGTTAGTCCATCATTCAACAACATAGAGGATAAGTTATTCAATGAAGATACACTTGATCCTTTGTCTATATTTTCTAGAAACACAGAGGATGAGTTCGTTTGCATTTCATCTACCCCTCTGTTTGATTCATCTGATCATGAGGATGTCGAAATATTCATTGATTTTTCTAATCATGGCAGTCATGATCCATTTGCTTCCAATTTTGATCACGATCACGAATCTATCGTAGTTGAGTTTTTGAAGCCACTGGTGTATGATGATCTACCTGATGATGAAGTTGAGACACCCAAGACTATCAGGGAGCTCCAGCCTGAGCTGATGGTTATGTCAGGTCATCGCTCTCTTGAGGTTAGTCTTACTTCCGATCATGAAATTGTTCAATCACCCAAGGCTCCTCATCACTCATCTATATGAATTGAAGATCCATCTCACTCAAAAATGACACTTCCTCCAATCGAACTGCACGATCATGTTTCTCATGCATTGGAGAAGTCTTACATTGCAAGCACTCATTTGGGACAAGTTGTCTTTGTTTCTTTTGTTTTCTTGCATGTCTCAGTCAAGAGTGTGCTTTTTCTTCAAATTTGCACATAGTTTCGCACAACACCATGATAAGTTCATTGACTGTCCGTCATGCACATGCACTCACTTATGTCTCGTGGGCACTTTGAAACACGAAGGATGGCTATGTTCATTGTTATATATTTCTTGTATGCTGGTCTGCACAACTAGGTTACTCATGGACCAAGCCTTCACCCACATGGGTCTACCAATGTTCTGGTGGTTGCATTAGAAGTATCACTTCACATGATTAGGCCCATGCACCGTTAGTGTAGGAGTAAGAGTAGTGTTTGCTTTCAATTGTTTTCTTGCATGCTTGTTTGCTTTCATGCTTTGATTGCTTGATTGTTTGCTTGCTTGTTTGTTTTCTTTCTTTGCTCTCATTTTTTCTTCTGCTTTTACTTGGCTTTGTTGTTAGTTCATTCTCTTGTTTTATTCGTAGGTTAGTTCGCCTGAAACCATGTGTGACTCATGAAACGAGCTAGGTAAAGTACAAGAGGGTTTGTGCAGCTATCAATACATGGTTATCTATCATCTCGCCTCTGTATGATGAACTTGTTACTCTTAGTCCATGATACGTTGAAGGAAAATACGTACTCTTCGAAGTGAACCTTGGTGTAAACACAATGCTCGTGTGCTAACTAGTGTCACCTTCTCTAGTCGATTGTTTTTGGGTTAACCCTTGTCAGCTCAGTCAAGTAGAGTAACATGAGGGGGAAAACCTTAATAGGCACATCATAGATACAATAAACTACTTCTTTGTTGGAACAACCTCTTCTGCTCTCAATAAGTTGGGATCCCTCTTCTACCTCTAAAATGAATATGTATTATGCACAGTGAAAATGAAAAAAATTAAAAATGAAAAGTCAAAAAATTCAAAATGAAAAATGAATAAGGCGAAAGAAGAGAAAGGCTTCCTACGCAGGGAGGTGATGCAAGTAACTCACCCAGGGTACTGAATAGGCTCGCTAGCAATGGAGCCATGCTTGTGTTCCTATGTGACTCCATCGGGGCACTCTCCAAGCCTACTAGCAGTGGAGCAACACCATAGATGAAACTAAGACTCTGACAACTATACTGCTTGTGCGCCTATATACCCCTCAACCCCAATCAAAATAGTTGCGTTTCCTTGGCTTGAAATGTGTGTCAATCGACCAAGAGTCTAGCAGATGCTACATCTTACATCAAGCTAGTGTGAAGCCAACATGAGCTAAGAATTGAACAATACTTCCGGAGGTGTTAGACTCGTTTTTAATGAACAAGTTCCATTCAGAGAGCTGGAGTTCTACCAGTGTGTTGTAAAGTGTTGTAGCGACTACAACCACCCTCCAAAATTTTTCCTTAGCCTATTTTTGTGTCTCCCATACCAACCTTACACAACGCTTTGTCTTGCTTTGTCAAGTACTCAAGCTTCAGTGTTTTCCTCGCACAAAGGCAACCTTTTGATCACAGTCGATCCATTCCCCTCATAGGCTGCTTACCCAGGCTTGGTCCAGCTGCATGTTGAGCACCTTCCCCTTGAAAATTACACACTCCTAGAGGGAAACTAGCCTTCCCTTCATGAATTGTACAATCCTCTCTGATAGCCTGCTGGTC
This sequence comes from Pinus tabuliformis, assembly GCA_031772625.1. Classification (NCBI taxonomy): domain Eukaryota; kingdom Viridiplantae; phylum Streptophyta; class Pinopsida; order Pinales; family Pinaceae; genus Pinus; species Pinus tabuliformis. The sequence goes on from CM062819.1 coordinate 1,006,180,425, forward strand.
TCCAAGATTGCGCAATCGTGTCAGCCAACCCTCCCAACAGGATTTGCGTAATTTTTCTCAGCAACAGGCTGTTCAGCCCAGGATTTGTGCAAATTTGGGTAGAAGTTAGCTGATCTACCTAGAAATTTCACAATCCTCTTGGGCAGTCAGCCCAACTTATAGTCAGGAATGCGAATTTTTCCCAAGCAGTTGAGCACTAACATGCTTGGACATTCCAGTTGACTAGTTCCACTCAGGAACGAGGAAACTTGACTTGCATGCATGCATGACTTGATCTTCCTAGAATAGCAAGAGATCACATGAAAAAGGCATTCCATGATTTAGGGAGCTAGTTTTAGCAACCGGGAGTTACATGCATAGTTGTTTTATAAGTTTCCCTCCAAGTGTCGCCTTTTCCTAGATTTATGGCATGCATGTCATAAGGCCAAAATTATTTATACGATGCATCAGAGCTAATTCATTCACATTGATCTTGGATCTCTAACATCCCATATCACATCTAGGACTCTTCGATGCATTTGGCTCAACTATTCATAGGTAAGTGGCCTCAACTTGTCCTTTTTAGCATTTCTATCGCTTTTGTGTATTCACTTGTGTGAGTGTTGTTTTCTTGATTTCTTTGAACACCTGCTATCGTTTGCATATATTATAGATTTTCCTAGCTCTATTTCATTTTTTTTTGCTATCTGACTATTGTCACATCCATGAAACTGTTTTGCATGGACGTTTGCCCAACCGACAAATGACCTCACCCACATGCATGTTGATCTGTTTGTTGAATCTTCCATTCATGTTTTTCATGCACTGTTTATCACTTCTACTATCACTTAGTGTCACCAAGCATTTCATTGACTTATTTGCTTTCAGTTTCCCATAGGCGAGTCAGGCCAACCTTAGACTGGTCTCTTCCTTCACCAAGGATGCATTGCACAATCTGAAGAAGGAAGCTCACCTTCCTCTCCATATTTGTGCATTCTGGCCCAACACTAGCCTCTTCGACTTATTTATGCATTCTTGGAGGGTAGTGGCTGCTTAACCGAAGAATTTACGCAAATCTATCCCTGAGCCAGTAGTCCTTCCTAGTTGGGATTGGGCATTGCGCAATCTCAACAGCCAATTGCCCAACTCGATTGTGCATTTTGTAGACCCAACAACCATTCCAGCCTCCCAGTCCATCCAGACTACCTTTTGTGTAGTTCTGGCAACTAGTCACTCAGCCTCCCAGTGAAATTTGCGCAATCTTTTTCATCAATTTCCCAGGTATGTGCTGTGTCCTTCCCCATATTTGGTCTGTTTTAACTGACATGTTTGTTGCCATGCATGTTGCTTGTTTCCAGATCTTTCAGGTTTTCATCTGTCTCAATGGATTCCAAGAGAACAGGGTCTCGGGACACTGATGGTATGGCAGCTGGAGCAACATCTGACCAGGTGTCCTCTTATTTGCTGATCTATGAAGATATGATGTTTTATCTAGACAAGGACATCAAAGTAAAGTGGCAAGAGGTGAATGAAACTTTTCTTGGTACTTTTGTTGAAGACCTTGAAGACTGTTAGGTGTACGTGAACATTCATAAGTCCAGCTTGTACTGGATTGCATGCAGATACCCCACGTTCCCATGAGAAGATATGATTCACTGGATCGTCTCTCACAGTGATCCCGAGATGATGAATTTGAGCAGTGTCTGTGGGATGAAGCTTGCAAACTTCTGGGCATGAGATTACGATGAGATGTCTTAGATGACCGAGCCCATGACTATCATGACTCCCCTGTTCAGCTTGTCTAACAGCATAGGCCACTCCAGAGACATTCTGAAGGATTGGGTAAAGGAGCCAACTCCTTTTAGGATGACCCCCACTTAGATCTATAAGACGAAGATATTGAGGAAGGCATACCAATATGTTAGGCCCCTATAATACTAGTGATTCCCCCATTACTATTTTCATTGTATCCCTTATTATTATTATTGTGCCCCTATTGTCTCCATATTGTTATTAGTATACCCCATAGAAACCCACTATTGTTATTTTGTGCCCTTGTGTTTTTACTGTTATGTCGGCTTGGTTATATTGTGACCCCTTAGACTCCTATATATAGAAGGGAGGTTTAGTCATTTGTATCATCCAAGAAGTATTCATTTGTGTAATGTAAACGAGGTTTCCCCCTCAAAGAGGCTGAATTCTAAGGCATTGATCTATCTTTTCTATCTTTTTGTGAGCTAGTTTCCTAACATTTGGTATCAGAGCTTTGGATCCTAGAGTTTCGCTGCTCCGAAAAGGTCATCGTGGAATTGTCGCTATAACTTTTTTCTAGGACATTTCAGAAGCTAAAAAAAAAACCCATTTGAGTTGAAATCGTTCTAAACTTCGGCTTCGAATTTCAGAACTTGTCTCGCTATATTTTCGGAGAGATGATCTGAGGAAGTTAGGTTTTCTATGTATCAGTTTCAGGTACTAAGGTCGAAACAGTGACACGTTGCACGTCATACAAATTTGATCTACGGAACTAGTCTATAATCCATTCACTATGGGAGATTTGGCATAACTCTTCCCTAGAGAATCCAATCTTGATCAAACTTGAGGAGTTAGAAAGAGGACTCAAAGTGCTACCATAGGATTTGATTTCAGATATTTGAGATCTGCAGTTATAGAGATATAACAGATTCAATATCAAGCTCTTACAAAGTGAAAAAAAGGGTGTGTAGTTTTTTTTTTAATTTTCATAAGATTGGTTTGAAAAATTAGTTTGAAGGAATTCAAAGGGAATAGTGAAGAATTATTAGCATTAATTACTTCCATGAAGAAAGAAAATGGAAACACCTAGTAAGCAACCTGAAAGCTCTAGCATGACTCGTGAAGAAGAGGAAGAAATGCAACATGATATATCAAAATTACTAGACCAAGTACAACAAATTTCACTCTCACTAAAGGTAAATGAAGCCAAGATAAATGGTGTGGAAGCTAATATGAATGGCATGAAAGTTAATATGGATGGTGTGGAGGCTAAAATGAATTGCATGGATGCTAATATGAATGGCATGGACGATAAGATGGAAGAATTGAAGATAAATTTGAATAAGTTTCTACAAGAAATGGTCACTAATGGTGAAAGGTAGTAAAGGAAACTCATGATGAGAACAAAAGAAATGTTAATCATGATTTCATAAACTCTAATGTTGGATTGAATACCCACCATGTTCCAAAAATGGATATGAGGAAGTTTGATGGCAAGGATCCCGGAACATGGATACTATAGATGGAGGAATTTTTCGATCTCCATATTGCGAAAAACACACAAAAGGTACGTCTTGCAACTTTATATTTGGAACCAAATCAGTTTGTATGGTATCGATGGCTTTTCTCTCGAAAACAAATTGTCACTTAGGCAATTTTTATGGAAGAAATGATATAACATTAAGAGGATACAAAAAGCAACACCTTTTTTAGCCAATTGATAAATCTCAAACAAAAGGGTTCAATGACGGAGCACATTAAGGACTTCCAAAAATTGAGCATAAGGGTAAAAGATATTCCAGAGGAGTATATGATTGATGTGCTCATAAGGACTTTAAAGGATAATATCCAACATGAGGTTCGCCTTTAGGAACCTGATTCATTGGAGAAGGAATTCAGGTTAGCAAGAAAAATGGAAAGCAAAATTATGGCAACTAGGAAGCCTGCCACTCACAACTATAAAGATGGAAGTGTTGTTGCCCCTAGCCTTCCACAACCTACAAGGTTGACACCACAACAATTGGAAGAAAAAAGAGCAAAAGGGCTTTGTTATATTTGTGATAACAAATACACTAAAGGTCATAAGTGTGCTGAGAAGAAATTATTCTACATAGATTGTGAAGAGGAGGAAGAAAATGAACAAGAAATGTCAAGAGAAGAGGATATACTCTAGGAACAAACCCTAGATAAAGAAGAAATGAATCTGACCATATATTGTAATGCATTGACTGGAATTACCACTCCTCAAACTATCAAGATAGAAGGACATATCAAGAAGAAAAGGGTAATAATGTTGATTGATTTGGGAAGTACCCATAATTTTATCATTGTAAGATAGCAAAGGAATTGAATTGCTTTCTATATCTAGCACTAGAGTGTCAAGGGATGGTTGCAAGTGGAGGAACCATAAATTGCTCTAGAAAGTGCCATAATATGAAGCTATCCATGGGAGAATATGTATTGGATAGCCCAATGCTTTCCATTCCAATGGGTGGTGCTAATGTTGTACTAGGAGTCCAATGGCTACAATCCTTGGGTACAATCACTTTTAATTTTCAAGAAATTTTTATGAAATTTTGTACAGAAATAAAGGAAGTTCAATTAAGGGGTATTGCAGGGAAACCGAGAACGATAATCAGCTCTAACGGTATGACAAATATTCTAAAGAAGGAACAAAAAGGTGTAATTACACAATTATGTTCGCCAGAGGTTCCCACATCGAAATCATCTATTTCTCCAGATATCCAAAAAGTCTTTGACAATCATTGCAAGGTATTTGAGACTCCCAAAGGTGTCCCACCTATTCGTGATCATGATCATGCTATTCATTTGGTTCCAGGAATTGTTCCTCCAAACATCAGGCTGTACAGATATCCCTATGCCCAAAAGAGTGAAATTGAACATATGGTTGCAGAAATGCTAGAGGATGGTATAATTCAACCTAGTCAAAGTTCTTTCTCTGCTCCAGTAGTATTGGTGCATAAGAAGGATGGATCATGGCGCATGTGTCCAGATTATAGGGAGCTCAACAAGCTCACTATTAAAGATAAATTTCCCATTCTTGTCATTGATGAATTATTGGATGAATTGCATGGATCAATTTACTTTTGAACATTGCAACAAAAGAAGTTTTGATGTAGGTGACTGGGTATTCCTACAACTAAAACCATATAAACAAATATCCCTCAAGCAAGCTAGAAGGATAATAAATTATCACCAAAGTATTATGGTCCATACAAGGTGTTGCAAAAGATTAGTACTATGGCATACAAATTGGAGCTTCTTGCAGCTTCCCGAGTACATCCAGTTTTCCATGTTTCATTTTTAAAGAAGGTTATGGGTGACAAGCTCCAAGTTCAAACAATATTTCTAGAACTTAACGAGGAATAAAAAATCATATCGGAACCGGAAGTAGTCACAAAAACAAGAACTCGACAACTATGAAATCAATCAATTTTAGAGTATCTCATCAAGTGGAAGAACTATCCGCTAAAGAGTCCACATGGGAGGATGATAATTTTATACAAAAGCATCCAGAACTACTCAAGTGTTGAGGACAATGCTTTTTGGAAGGAGATGGGCATGTTAGGCCTCTCTAATACTAGTGATTCCCCCATTACTATTTTCATTGTATCCCTTATTGTTATTATTGTGCCCCTATTGTCCCCATATTTTTATTAGTATGCCCCATAGAAACCCACTATCGTTACTTTTGTGCCCTTACGTTATTACTATTATGTCGGCTTGATTACATTGTGACCCCTTAGACTCCTATATATAGAAGGGAGGTTTAGTCATTTCTATCATCAAAGAATTGTTCATTTGTGTGATGTAAAGGATGTTGCCCCCTCAAAGAGGCTAAATTCTAAGGGGTCACAATATTTGCATGTCGACTGAGTGGCCAAGCAAGCATTGAGACCTTCCCTCAGAGTTCTGTGGTCGTGTTGGACGAATTGACTAGAGAAGGAAGACCATGCAAGTGGTTCGACATACCGGCTCATCAGCTAAAGGAGTAGGTCATGAAGGCTCGACAGTTGCCTTAATGCATGCATGTAGAAATTTAGGTGTCCGCTTACATTCTAGATGTAGTTTGTGCCCGACATGAGTTTCCAGGCTTAGAGTGGGCATGGTCACCAGTGAAGAATGTTGTGAACATGTATTTCAAGCTATTCTCTGAATGTAGTTTTAGAGGAGTAATCATACGGCGTTCTAACCATATTGTCACCCCAGTGCACATGTTGATATTCGAACAGGATCCACCCTGCATGTCAGAAAAAGTGATGAAGGCATTGTTAGGCATTGTGGATTGGTATGCCTCACCGGATGACACGTTCATCAAAGTGTTTAGTGCGGAGAAGCCTCCACATGTTTTGCCAAAATTTTCTTTGGACGTGCCTGTCATGCAGGATGTAGCGTATCATATCACAATAGGATTAATAGCTAGGCTGTGGCCCACTCTTCCGTTTTAGATTGGGTTATACGAGATCTGGAGCATCAAGCAAGAAGATGTCGAAGCTGAACAAATGAAGAAGTACCCATTCGACCTCCAAAGCTTCAACCCGTATGACCGACATTGCATTGTGAAGGTTCACTACATGAGAGTTTAGTTCAATTGGATCCATGGGGCATGTCATTGGGCCAAGGAGGACTCATGGAGGTATTGCTTCAATTCCTCTAGACCCAATGAATAGGTCGGTTTCACCGTAAAATGGTTAGCATAACAACAAGAAGTAGCATCATGGAGAACATCAGTAGTAGCAGCACTAGCCAAAACAGCAGAGCGAAGCATACCTATGCGCGACCAATGGAAGATAAAGATTGTCAACCACATGGAGGAGGAACAAAGCTGCAAGTTTCGAGCAGATCTGCTTGTAGAACAAGTAGCTATGGATTTTCAATAGAAGAGGCAGCAGTGTGATAGGGGAATCACACGAAGGCAGAGGGATAAGAAGAGAAGGAGTTGCATGAGCTGAGGGAGAAACTCCAGAAAGAACAAGAGCTTCACCAACATGAGAAGGAAGCATAGCAATAGCAGATTCAGCATAGGGCACATCACGTGCAGACAGACGAAGCAGCACCCATACAAGTAGTTGGTTCTTCTGAATAACTGGCATCAGGAAAATAGGGAAAACCCTCGCAAGGGCAAGACTTTGCTCATGAGATAGAACAGGCTCTTGAATAGTTGGATGCAGACATGGAGCAGTACGAGTTGGAATAGGACACTGACCTCATGCCCCACCAAAGATAGGTCAACTCATGGTTTTGATGCACCCAGACAGTGAGCAGGTCTCGGATGACCAAGGAGGCACTAAGATCTTTGGAGGTCACCTGAAAGCAGAGATGCACAACATCTCCTTTGACGAATCTCATCACAAAGTTGTGTAGTCTCAGAGAGTATTGACTTTGCAAGACCAAACATCCCCTCTGCGATTTGAAGAGAAAGTGATCATGACTTATGTGCACAAGCATCTAGCTGCATTGGTCGATGTAACCAGAGTGTATGCTGAAGCCACTAGCTCCATCGTTTGTTTTTTCATAGCTGAGAATGAGCGAATGGCGAAGGAAATATAGGTGGCCAAGCAGGGAGGAGACTTATGAGGTATTTTCATTGGACACAGTTATGCAAGCACTGTACTCCAAGTTTGGTACCGTGCATCAAGTAGTCGTTCATCTCCACATATGGCAGCATCGATGTACAAGAAGAGTACGCATATTGAAGAACACACATAATGTCATTGATAACATGCAAGCATGGATGATGAAGTACAAGGGAGCCCTAATTCACTTGCCAAAGATGATGAAGGCCAATGTGGTCGAGCGGCAAGCATGTATCTGGAGTCAGATCTGGAACTATGAAGACCTACCGCAACTCATCACTAGCATACAGGTTTCCCATGCACGAGTATTCAAAAGCATGGAGGTTATAGTGCACACTCATGCGATCCCATCACTTGGGACCCTCACTTAAGAAAAGACCAAGAAGCAGTTCCAACAAGATCTCGACTTGTACTTCGACGAGCTGATACACACTACCACCATCCCAGAATTGCCTATCAATAAAGACATCATGTGCAAGTACGTTGCTGGTCCGGCCACACTAAAGACAATGTTGCAGACGCTGACAGATGAGTTGGACAGAGGAGGCTGAGAAGTGTACCTAGATGCTATGGAGGCGTTGTCCCTTAAGAAACCAATTTCATGGCTGTGTAGAAATTGTGCTTAAGACATTAATGTTTGTTATTCTTGTCACTTATTTGTATGATATATCCTCAAGGACCTGAAGGACCTAACTTTTAACCCTTAATATTTAGCTGATATGAAAGTCTCAGAATGCCATGTGGTTGCTAGATATAAATGTTGAGTGAAGAATGATTTAAGAAGTTAAAGGAAATATGTTGTTTTTCGCAGAAACTATTATCTGTAACGCTTTTATAAGTTAGAGACAATACGTTGTTTTTTCACAGAAACTATTATCTGTAACTTAGAAGAACTGTAGAAGTAGGAACTTTAAGTATAGGAGTGCTCTTTTAAGGAATTTTAACTTCATTCACATAAGTAAACAAATACCTGCAACTTCATTACCATACTTAAAAAAACAAGATACATGATGAAACATAACAGAGAAATTACAAAATCATACCCAAAAATGTGTGGAAAACTCCTAATTCTTTCATTAATCATCAATTTTATCAACAATAAAATAGCATAGCCTCTAGGCTATTCAAAATTCAGATCTTTTTTCTATAATTTTGCCTCTTTTTATACATCATGGGACAGTTGGTAATCACCAAAACTGTCAAACTTCTTAACTATCGCCTAATTGTCTAAAGTAAAAGTCATTATACAATATTACATTGGAGGGTAAAAGACACCTCATTCTTCTCAACTAAACAAAATAAAAAAAAGAAATAGAAATTAGAATATGGCTGGTGATGGTTGCTCACTATTCGAATCTGTGGTTTGAGTATGAGGTCTTGTATTCTGCAAGTTGTAATCCTGTAGATGTCCTGATGATAGGTAAAATACTTTAATGCAACAAGGTTGTATCTTTACAAAATTATATGTGTGAACATGTGGGTTATGGGCCCACGTATATATCAGAAGCGTTCTAATTGGCAGAAACACAAAGAAATCCTTATGGCCCACGTATATATTGAAAGCATTCTAATTGGTGGAATCAAAAAGAAACCTGACCAATCACCTCGATCCTTCTTTAAATGCTTATGGCCAGAACCCAAAAGGAAACAAAATCCAGTTCCGAACATACTGGGTCTGCCTTTTCCACAAACCTTTACTTTCTGCACAAAATCGAAAGGAAAGAAAGCTGCAGTTCATAGACTTCTTGGATCCGAAATTCATAATAAAACTCGTGCACTTTTTGATGTGATATTCGTCTCCCTTCTTGGTGAGTGTTTGTGATCAATATAGGCTTCAATAGATTAAATCACATTCCATAAACCATTGTGTACATTTTCTGGATTAAACCTTGTTCTAGTTAACCACGTGATTACTGTCGGATCTGAATCCTTCAAGTGGACGACGTCGATTAACTAAGGTTTTAACTCATTTTTATAACTTATCGCGTCTGATTTTGGAGTTATCCTCTGCACTTGTTAGCACATGATTACTTATAGATCTGTTTCTATTGATTAGAAGACTCAGATCTTATCCTAGGTTTCTCATGTTCAAAAGCCATCAATAACATAAAATAAATCACTTCTTTTGGATTTCCAAATTTTCTTTTAATTCTGTTAGAACATAATATTTGATTTTTTTATTTTTTTGATAAAACTGAAAATAAAATTAAAATGACAATGGATGCTACAAAAGGAGGCAAGATTCAGGTTTCAGATGGATGTCACAGCAAAACACACGAACACTCTCAAGGACTACAAATCTTGGCATCAATATGTCACTATTGATCAGCATGAGGATGTCGAGCAGCTGGACTTCTATGGTTGTCTAAGTCCGAATGATGTCTAGTTTGGCTTTTCCAAGCAATTGTTCACATAGGTACATGTGCATTGTATTGTTGAGTCATGTCAAGTGTAAGTCAAGTGTCAAGAGTGGATGTAAGAGTCATAGAGTAGGTGAAGAGTCATGAGGGTAGTTGAATGGTCACAAAGGGGAATGTCAAGGGTAACCCCACCCTTTGCTATAAATAGTCCCTCATAACTCATTGTATAGGCTTTTGGTTAGCCAAGCTTCTACTAAGACTACTTTGAAGAAGGCTTGGACAATATTGTAACATGCCTTTCCTTCTCCATTACACGGAGCTAGTACATCTCTTTGGAGGAGCAGGCAGATGTGGTTGTAATGTTCCACTGTTGGGGCTAGTAGGTTTACATGGATGTATTGTATGATTGTGACTTACACTTCTTTATATAACAAGAGCCAACACATTTTCCTGCATTTGTTGTTACTGTAGTTTCACTGCTCCGATTTCTTTAATGATATGCATTGTTTAACTTACATACTTGTGTATGAATTGATTCACATGAAATTATATGAGTCTTGTTGTTAATGTGTTGCATATGTTGTTAATTTTGTCAGCGTCCATGTCGACTGCTTTGCCGGACATCAGACAAACCTTTCACTTGAACCTTTCTATAACAACCATCACACTCATCTCAGACTGATCTATGAGTGTTGTATGTGTTATCTTACCTTGTATGATGGCACTGCCGCATCTGAGTGGACTGCTCCCTCGGAAGCTGTGCATGTCCTTTGTGTTGTGTGTTCCTAGCTGAGTTGGGACTGATCCTTTTCAACCTGGAACTCACCTTCACCTCCTTCCCATTTCGAAGTGTTGGAACCTCTCATACACCTTCCTTGACTCACTGCATTAGTCACACCCTTGTTGCTGACAGAGTTATTCTACTTGCCTCTCTGTGACACCGTGGTCAAGGCATTACCTTACGAGCCATTGTTGGGACTCCTACACCAAACAGTATGAGGTATAATTGGGACTTCTTACCGAGGATATCCCCTTGACATGTTGGTGGGTCCATCACGGTCAACATTTCCTTAAGGGTATCGAAATCCATCTGCTACTTTCCTCCCCACTAAAAAGTATACTTCACATTGGTTAAGGCATGAAAAGATGTTATGATGGAGAAGTTAGGAATGAACCTCTTCTAGTATTGTATTGTACCCAAAAAACTTATTACTTATGTTACATTAGTACGCTTATTCCATTTAAAAATTACATCATTTTTTGAAGGATCAATTTTCAATTGACCTCCTCCAACAATATGACCTAAATAAACCAAAGAAGTTTTTCCAAAATCACATTTGGACATTTTTACATACAAATTCTAGTTTTACAAAATATCAAACACTCTTTTGACATGGTTTACATGATCATCCAAATTTCTACTAAAAACAAGTATATCATCAATATGCACAAGCATAAAATTATCTAGAAAAGTTCTAAATACATCATTCATCACCCTAATAAATGTGGTTGGGGCATTGCAAAGCCTAAATGGCATCACCAACCACTCAAAAAACATTTCTTGGTCTTGAATGCAGTCTCCAGAAAGCATGCTTTGCAATTTTTATTTGGTGGTAGCCACAATGCAAATCTATCTTAGTGAAACACTACAAGGAAAATACACTCTATCAAAGGTTATAATGAAGGTTTTAAGTGTTATGAAATTGGAAAAATTTGTCAAAAAACCTATGTTACAACATTTGTTTGTGGTAGTATATCTTTTAGCGAAGCTGATAACAGAAATTCATCACAACTAAAAAAATCCGAGTGGCAGGAGATTTTGGCGGGTGTTTTATTAGAAGCATGCATATTCGATAAATCACACCAGTGCACTACCAATATAAAAGAACTTGTGTTGTAAATTTAAATAAAGGCACTAGGACTAGAAGCAAACGTTTGGATCGCCAATGCATTAACTTTATAGAAGAACTAATACTTTAATAATAAAAATTTACTAGCTTATACAATCTATGATACCATGCACTAGGGCATTGAATGTAAACAACACGAGTTCCCAAAAAGTATACCACTCTAGTTCTTATGTCTTCTAAAAATTCTCCAAGTAGTACTTTTCAAGAAGGGTACTAAGGCATGAAAAAAAATCTTGCAGCCCTGATGCTTTTATCTTCTACAACGCACTAGGTCATTATGTGTAACAATATAGTGGTGTTGATGATTTGTATAAAATCGCTAGTGTGCTACTAATATAAAACAACCGGTGCTATTAATTTAAATAATAACACTCATGTTGGAAACAATATTTTGGAGCATCGGGGCATTGGTTTTGTGAAAGCACTGATGCTTTAATAATTACAATGTACAGGGTCGTACAGTTTATGATACAATGCATCGGGGCATTAAATGCAAACAACACCAGTGCTTGAAAAGTGTCAGACCCAGAGGTAACTCCTCAAAACAAATCATGAAATTCATTCAATATATTCATTATTATATACAGGAGGGAGAGATTGTTCATTTCATCTCCCGGTGACTCTTCATATTTTCTATTATTTATTTACATTAATTACAGTTTTTCACCCATTCCCTATGATTAGGTGTCAACATTCCCCCCCTAATCTGAAGGGATGTTGGTGATTCCAAGCATCGTTATGAATCTTTCAAGATTTTCTCTTCCAAGCGCTTTAGTGAAGATGTCTGCAATTTTCTCATTAGTGGAACAATGGTGAAGATGGATTGTTTTGGCCTCAACATGATGTCGAATCAGATGATATTTAGTATTGATGTGCTTCATTCGATCATGGAACTTTGGGTTCTTGGCCAACTTTATTGATGAGGTATTTTCAATCATGAGTGGAGTTCACTGTAATTGTTTTTCCTGCAAATCTTCAAGAATTTTCCCAAGCCACACAATTTCTTTTGTTGCCTCAGTCGCTGCCACATATTCTACCCCTGTTATAAAATCTGTTGGAACTAATTGTTTGCGTGATCTCCAGGAGACAACTCCTGATCCAAGACTCATAACATAACCTGAGGTAGATACCCGAGTTTCTTTGTCTCCATCAAAGTCTAAATCAGAGTATCCAATCAAGCTGAAGTTGCCCACCTGTGTATACTTGATTCCAAAGTCTTGACTTCCCTTCAAGTACTTTAGAACTCTTTTTGCAACATACCAATGTCCCTCACAAAGCTTTTGCATAAACCTGCAGAGGATTCCAACAACAAATGAAATATCTGGTCTCGTAGTAGTTAGGTAGTTGAGACTTCCTACAAGCTATCTATACTTTGTTGCATCCTCAAATTCTTTTCCTTCAATAGATGTGAGATTTAAGTTTTGTTCCATTGGAGTAGTCAGAGGATTACATTCAGTCATGCTAAACATGTTGAACAAATCTCCAATGTACTTATTTTGAGAAAGGAATATGGACTTCGGATGTTGATTTACTTCAATACCAAGATGGTAGTGAACATAACCCAAATCAGTCATTTAAAAACCTTTCTTTAATTCCTTCTTTATGGATGCAATGTAGCTTTCATTATTCCATGTCATCAAAAGATCATCTAAATATACAACAAGATATACAACTGTTTTGCCAACTTTATTGACAAACAAAGTTGCATCCTCAAGATCATAATGTTTGAAATTGAGTTTTAGAAGATGCTTAGTTAGTTTTTCATACTAGGCTCGCAGTGCTTGTTTGAGGCCATACAAGGATTTTTCACAAGTTTTCATACTTTATGTTCATGTCCTTTCACAACAAATCCTTCAGGCTGGGACATAAAAACATTCTCGTTTAGATCTCCATTCAAGAAAGCAGTTTTTACATCCATTTGATGGACTTTCCAACCGTTCTGAGCTACTAGGGAAAAGAGTGTTCGGATGGTGGCCCATTTTTCTATGGGGGCAAAAGTCTCCTCATAATCGACCCCTTCCTTCTATGCAAAAACTTTTACCACAAGTCTGGCTTTGTGCTTGTCAAGTGAGCCATCAGCTATATACTTGTTCTTGTAGACCCACTTGCAGTCAATTGGTTTGGTTCCTAATGGAAGGTCAACCGGCTTCCAAGTGCCATTCTTTATCAGGGCTTCATACTCCTTTTGCATTGCTTCTTTCCATTCCTCATGAGAAGCAACTTCTTTGAAGGAAGTTGGTTCAAAATATGTAGACAAATTCAATTCACAATAATAAGAAACGTCCATACCAACAGGTGAATCAGAGTCATATACATCACCTCCATTTATCCAGTTTGAATTTCTAGTTCTTGTCTTTCCAAACTCATCAGGATGAACATTTCAAGTGTCTTTGTTAGCCACTTTGGGGGACCTTCCTTAGATGGTCTAGGCTGCTCCGTTGATTGATTTCGGACTGAATCAAGATTGAGTCTCTCAATTCTATCAATCACATCACTTAAATTATCATCTGTTGTTGGAGTTTCATGCGGGGGAGAGAGTGCTTCAGAAGAAGATTCCACAAGTTGATCCAGTATAGGAATTCCCCCTTCAAGATGTGGAATCTGATTATCAAATTCTTGAAATTATTTTGCATTTATGAATATATCCAAGCGATCAAGCTATCGCTCAACAACACTGTCAGTTTTGGATGATTCAAGAAAGATTACATCTCTAGATACAACAAACTTTTTATTGACTTCATCATAGAGACGGTATGCTTTGGAGGTGTTTGAATACCCCAGGAAGATACACTTACGACTTCTTGCACCAGTTTTGTTTCTATGTACCTTTGGTATCAAGGCATAACAGGTGGAACCAAAGACCCTAAGATGCTTTACCGAAGGAATGTGCCCATACCACATTTCATAGGGAGTCTTTTTTCTGATAGCATTAGATGGACATCTATTCTTTATATATACAACACATAGAACCACATCAGCCCAAAACATCAATTTTACATTTTTGAAAAGCATCATGGCTCACACCATATTTATGATTGTCCTATTCATTCTTTGATCCAGGTGGATATTGGTGGCCACCTGCCAAGTCCACCTGGACCCCCACCATTGTCTTTCTCAGCATTTTCAGTTTCCTTAATTGTAGCACAACTTACTATTTTTAGCAGTTTTTGGGTCCTGAACTTCTGGAGCCGTTTTGAGGCCCTAAACGATGTGCTCGGATAGATCTTTCTAATGAGCTATTGTACGCATCAAACGGAGATCATATGCCAAAGTTACGACCCTGGGAAGTTGATGTACCAATTTACCCCCAAATGGGGCCCACAGTTTGGCGTTTCATCTCCTAGGGTTAGGTTTTGGAATGTTAAGGGTTTTCCATTGTTTGTCAACAATAAATAGGCCTTTGAGCCTCATTGTAACACAGTTCAGAGGCATGTAACCATCACATCTCTTCTCAGAGATAAGCTACCATCGCCCTAGCTGGTTTATTTGCATTTCTCATTGTAAGCATATTTCAGTATTTTCCATTAATGAAATGAAGTATTATTTCCGCTACATCTTTGTGTATATGGTTATCTCTGTAATTTGTTGCATTCCTGTTTAAATCCAGATCAATGGTATCAGAGCGGTCTGCTTTTTCTCTGTTTTTCTTTGCATGTCCCCAACAAGGTCGGGATATAAGGAGTTAGGGCTTGAACTGGTTGAACCTTTGCAAGACCAACCTCGCAAATCCTGACGGCCTCCCATGGCGGACGAGAAGAAAGACGAGGGGGCAGGAGATCCCATCAAAATCTTGCTCGAAGAAGCCCTCGAGCGACAACGGAACGCGATGATGGACAACTTTGCCCAGATCCTTCAGCGGCTACCCAGAAGCAACGCATCGACTTCCAGCAGCTACTCTGGAAACGCCACACCTTTTAAGGTACAAGTTAATTTTGAAATCCCCATATTCGAGGGTCAGATAGACGCAGATGCCGTAGATAAATGGTTAAATCTGCTAGAGGGTTATTTTTCTATTCATGAATTTTTGAGTCGAGAAAAGATTGTTTTTTCTCTCCTCAAAGCAGCCCCCCACATCAAGGACTGGTGGGAAACCTACTGCGAGCAGAAGGATGAAAGTACTGGCTCACTATTTTCAGCCATACCCACCTGGGATTCGTTCTGGGATGCCGTCAAGGAGCAATACTACCCTGTTGGAAGCTATGAGGATGAATACATAAAGTGGACCACGCTGCGGCAGGGAAGGGACCAAGACGTGTCAGAGTTCACCAATATTTTTCATACCCTTCACACAAAGTTGGGTATCAAGGATTCAGAGCAACATTTGATACTCAAATACCGTGGCTGCCTGCACAAGTACATCCACGAAGAAATACAGTTCCTAAACATCCCCTCGCTCGGCGCAGCATACCGATATGCCGTCAAGGTCGAGCAGAAGTTTAAACAAAAGAAGCGAGACTTTGGATCTACGAATCCAAAGCAGGGGAAAGGTGCCCCGAAACCAGAGAACAAAGGACAAAGCCAAGGCGGGACAGCCCAAGACAACCAGCCAAAGCTGCAGGCAAAGAACAACGCCGCGAAGCCGAGAAAGGACTCTGGAAAATGGTGCGAGTTCCATAAGAGCTCCACTCACAACACAAGTGAGTGTCGGGCCAAGCAGTCACTAGTGGCTGAGCTAAAGGTTTCAGAATCAGATGCATGTTCCGACTCTGAGTTAGAACCCGATAAGGGGTATGAAAAAGGGAAGCAGATCATTGATGCGGATCCCAGCGCCACTGTTGCTACCACAAAGATACAGAAAAGTGAACCCGAAGATCTAGAGGAGGAGGAGCGTCTCTTCCACTCTCAGATGTGGGTAAAGGGCTCCTCGATACAGTTCATTGTTGATAGCGGGAGTCAAAAGAACCTCATTTCGGTAGAGGTCGTGAAGCGGTTGGGCTTACCGACCACAACACATCCACAACCATACACCATTGGGTGGCTTCAGCAAGGACGAGATCTTCGCGTGAGCCAGCAATGTCGCCTTCCATACAACATCAAGCCCTTCACAGATGAGGTATTGTGTGACATTGCTCCCCTTGAAGTTTGTGATGTATTACTAGGACAACCATACTTGTGGAAGCGACATGTTGTGTATGAATCAAGGCCCCGTGCTGTTATTATTACATTGGGAAATAAGTTGTTCAGGATACCAGAGGTAGCACCACCTGCCGCCATCTCTTTGATTACTGCAAAACAATGCAGTAAGATCATTTCCAAAACCAGGAAATTTGTTTTCCTGATGATACGCCCTCAAGGAAAGAAGAAGACAGTGGCCGCGGCCTCCAGACGGGGTCCCTCTGCACGACAACTACAGATGGACAAGATTGTGGAGGAGTACAAGGACATCTTCACCTCCCCGGCTGGGGTTCCTTTGCATTGTCAAGTCAAGCACTCCATCGATCTGACACCAGGTGCGCCGCTACCCAATGGACCAATTTATCGGCGCTCGTTTCTGGAGAACGATGAAATCAAGAGGCAGATTCAGGAGCTCGTGCAGAAAGGTCACATCCGTCCGAGTTCATCGCCCTGTGGGAGCCCGATCGTGTTGGTACAGAAGAAGGATGGGACGTGGAGACTCTGTATTGACTATCAGGCGCTGAACAAGATCACTGTCCGTAATAGGTACCCGATCCCGCGGATTGATGACCTCCTAGAGCAACTAAAGGGGGCAAAATATTTCAGCAAGATCGATCTGAAGTCAGGATATCACCAGGTACCAATTGAACCCTCTGATGTATGGAAGACTGCCTTCAAATCCAAGGAGGGCCTCTTCGAATGGTTGGTCATGCCTTTCGGATTGACGAATGCTCCTGCAACCTTTATGAGGCTAATGGATGACATCTTGCGGCCATTCACCAACTCCTTTGTAGTAGTATACTTGGATGACATTCTGATCTTCAGCCAGAGTTGGGAAGAGCACCTCCACCACATCCGACAGGTTCTCCAAACACTGCAGCAACACAAGCTATGTGCCAATTTGGAGAAATGCACTTTTGGCATGACCCAGGTTCAGTATCTGGGATACATCATTGATGAACAGGGGGTGCATGTTGATCCAGCCAAGATCCAAGTCATTCGGGATTGGCCCTCTCCAACCACTCTAACAGAGCTCCGCAGCTTTCTAGGTCTTTCCAACTTCTACCACAGGTTTGTGTTGGGGTTTTCTCATATTTCTTGGCCCTTGAGTCAGGTCACCAAGGGAGGGGCGAAAGCAAAATTCTGTTGGTCTGAATCTCAACAGAAGGCATTCATGGAGTTGAAGGATCGCCTCTGCACGGCACCAGTGCTCGTGTTACCAGATCTACAACAACCATTTGAGGTCGAGACAGATGCCTCTGACTATGCTATTGGGGCAGTCCTTACCCAACATGGACATCTAGTGGCATATCACAGTGAAACACTTTCAGACACAGTTCGAAAGTACCCCACTTATGATAAAGAGATGTATTCCATTGTACAGGCCTGTCGACAATGGAAGCATTACATTTTGGGGAAGGAAATGGTCATCCACATAGACCACCGACCCCTGCAGTTCATACAGACCCAAGGGAAATTGCAGAATGATCGCCATCAGAAGTGGTCTACATACCTGCAACAGTTCCACTTGAATATCAAGTATAAGAAGGGCAGCACCAATAATGTTGCAGATTGCCTCAGTCGACCACCGATCATGGCGTTAACCACCGTGCTCAACTCTTGTGGGCACGAGACTTCTGATTGGACACTTCTCTACAAAAGCGACCAAGAATTCGGCCACACATACCAGACACTCTTGGAGGGTCGGCGTGTTGCAGATTTTCACCTCCAGGATGCCCTATTATGCCACCTCGGTCACCTTTGTGTTCCGTCAAGCGAGCGTGCCAAGATGATTTGGGAAGCACACTACAGTCGGGCTGCTGGGCATTTCGGGGTTGAGAAAACAGTGGCAGTACTGAAAAATTATTTCTATTGGCCGAATCTTCGACAGGATGTTGGGAAGTACATCAGATCATGTACTGCCTATGCCATTGCCAAACCGACCATTAAGAAGCACGGCCTCTATACCCCGTTGCCTACCCCTAGTCGACCTTGGGAATCCATCTCCATGGATTACATGTCAGGCCTTCCTTCCACTAAGCATGGAAATGACTGTGTTTTTGTGGTCGTCGACAGGTTCTCGAAGATGGCCATTATGGTGGCCTGCAAGAAGTATATCACAGCAGAAGCCACTGCTAAACTCTTCTTTGAATGAGTGTGGGTGCACTTTGGGATCCCACAGTCTATCATCTCAGATCGGGACAGTCGGTTTCTCAGCACATTTTGGTCCAGTCTCTGGTCAATGCTGGACACCACACTCACGAAGTCCACAGCCTTCCATCCTCAAACTGATGGCCAGACATAGGTTGTCAATAGGATGATTGTGCACATTCTGCGCATGTATAACTCAAAGCATCCACGCACATGGGACGCGAGCCTCCCCTATGTTCAGCACAGCTACAACCGAGCTCTTTAGAGCTCCACTGGCCATAGCCCTTTTCAGGTGGGTTTGGGATTCCAGCCACTATGGCCCATTGATGTGGCCATGCCACTTGCAACTACTCACATGAATTCAGCTCATGTCCAGTCCGAAACAGATAAGGCCACCAGCTTCATTGAGCGCATCCAACATATTCGCCAGTAGGTCCATGACATTCTTGAGAAATCAAATGCCAAGTACAAGCAGCGACATGATCAACATCAGGTGCCACACAAGTTTCAGGTGGGCGACAAAGTCTGGTTGCATTTGCAAAAGGAACGCCTTACTGGAGCCTATCGGAAATTGAGACCACTCCAATATGGTCCTTACAGCATTACTAAGGCTATGGGAGACAATGCATTTGAGCTCAGCATTCCCCCATTCCTTGGCCTGCACCCAGTGTTCAATGTGGACCGCCTTCGGCCATACTTTCCATCATTGCTAGACACATCCGACATTGCAGAACAGCTCAAACCCACAGAATTAAATCCAGATTGCATGGAACAAGCTGCAACTGATCGGATCATGGACACACAGATCAAGAACACTCACCAACAGAATATCCAACTGTATCGAGTTGTCCAAGCAGGCCAACTCCTTCAGCAGGGCAAGTGGCTCACCAGGGAACAGGTTCAGCAAAAGTTTCCTCATCTCATGGAGGAGCTCAACGCAATGGGGACCATTGCTTCCTAAGGGGGGAGGAATGATCCAGGTGGATATTGGTGGCCACCTGCCAAGTTCACCTGGACCCCCACCATTGTCTTTCTCAACATTTTCAGTTTCCTTAATTGTAGCACAACTTACTATTTTTAGCAATTTTTCGGGTCCTGAACTTCCGGAGCCGTTTTGAGGCCCTAAACGACGTTTTTTGGGGAATCTGGGGGCAACATGGGTCCATGGAATGGACCGATGTTGCCTGTTCCAACAATGATAGGGCTCAGATAGATCTTTCTAATGTGCTATTGTACGCGTCAAAAAGAGATCATATGCCAAAGTTACGACCCCGGGAAGTTGATGTACCAATTTACCCCCAAACGGGGCCCACAGTTTGGCGTTTCATCTCCTAGGGTTAGGTTTTGGAATGTTAAGGGTTTTCCATTGTTTCTCAACAATAAATAGGCCTTCGAGCCTCATTGTAACACAGTTCAGAGGCATGTAGCCATCACATCTCTTCTCAGAGATAAGCTACCATCGCCCTAGCTGGTTTATTTGCATTTCTGATTGTAAGCATATTTCAATATTTTCCATTAATGAAATGAAGTATTATTTCCGCTGCATCTTTGTGTATATGGTTATCTCTGTAATTTGTTGCGTTCCTGTTTAAATCCGGATCATTCTTTCAGCTACACTATTCTGTTGGGGATTATAAGGCATAGTTGTTTGATGTTTGATCCCATGTTGGCGAAGATAGTTTTCAAATTCATTTGAAGTGTATTATTTTCCATTATCAGTGCGAATAGAGCCAATATGAGATTGTGCATCATTTTCAATCCATCTATGAAAGTTCTTGAATGTTTGAAAAGCATCAGATTTGTTCTTCAATAAATAAACCCAACACATTCTGGTGTAGTCATCAATAAATGTCATCATATATTTATTTCCATTTGTAGAAGGAATAGGCATTGGACCACATAAATCTGTATGAATGAGTTCAAATTTTCTATGTGCTCTTGAATGTGAATCATGAAAAGACTGTTTGCTATGCTTTCCTAGAATGCAAGCATCACATTGCTTAAGTTTCCTAGGAGCTGTAGGCAAACTAGTAACACCATTTTTCTTCAACAAGTGGAGGCTATCATAGTTCAAATGTCCAAATCTAGCATGCCATAATAAACTTGATGGAAGTGTACCTTCTTCATAATGAGAACTGTATGATAAATGTTGTGCACGAGCAGAGGTACCCTACAGCTTGAGAAGCCTTTCTTCTTCTATCCCCCTCATGACAAGTGAGTGGTCAGATGCTTTTCTCACACCAAGCTTGCCATCAAACATATGAATGGAGTGACCTTGCTAGCGGATGTGGACCAAGGACATCAAGTTTCTCTTCAGTTGTGGGAGATATACAACATGATGTAGAAGGAAGTCTGGAAGACCAGGAAATTTAAGCCTAATTTTTCCAAGTCCTGATGGCTTGAGTTTTGATTGGTCTGTAAAGTATACTGCTCCATCAACATTGTTAGTAAATTCTTCAAAAAAATATTTTCTATGAGTCATGTGGCGAGTTGCTCCTGAATCAAGCAACTAATCATTTTTCGAAGAAGCAAGTGAAACATTAAATAAGTCTTCATTTACTCCAATATTACATTGTGCCACAACATAATGAGCGGATACAGGTGCTTTACCTTTGTCTGTGTCATTAGTTTTACCTTTGGGTTGGTTTCTTTGTTGCTTAATTTTGTCCCAAGGTAACTTGCATGTGGAAGCATCATGTGATCCATTTCTTTTGCAGTGTATGTAGTGCAAATCTGACTTTTCTCCTTGAGAGTGTCTGCCCCCCCGCCTCTAAAATATATTCCTCTTCCTCTTCGACCACCTCTTCCTCTGGAAGAATCTTGGGCAAGATTATTTTCTTTATGAACAAGGCACACAACCTCTTCAGAAGATTCAAGGGCTGTCTTCTTTCCAAAAGCTTTCTCTCTTTCAACAATTTTTTTCACAAGAGAGTCAAAGGTAATATCTTTGAGATTTCCATTTTCTTGCAATGACTCAAGATAATTGGAATAAGTAGGATAAAGTTCCTTCATAAAAGCGATTAGAGGAATATCCAATTCAACCTTAGTGGCTTTGATATCATGCATTATAGATTTTACATCGAATGCAAGAGTAAGAGGATCATTATTTTGTAATTCAAGAGTGAAGAGTTTAAGCATGAGTTGAACAACTTCAAGTGCAGAGTGTGAGTCATAGAGTTCCTTCAGTTTTTGTAAGGCTACGAAAGCATTTGAAAATGGTGAAATATGGTGACTCACCTCTTCACTTATAGATACTGCAATTAATGCATAGGCTTTGCTATTCTTATTTTGCCAAATGGTGAACTCCTTGTCTGAGGTAGGTTGTTCTGGCTCTTTGTCTCCATCTCCAACACACACTCCTTTCCACAACTCATTGAAAATGAGAGTATGTTTTATCTTCTGGGACCACTTACGATAGTTCTTCTTGCCAGTGAGAACTACTCCCACAATATATATGATTGAATGCATTGTAAAATCTGAGTGCTGTAAAAATATTTCTGCTAGAAAAAAAGATGTGCTTTTGATGTAGAAAAAATTGCACTGTAGTAGCAATATTCTGAATTCTTATGACAACCAAGAAACAAGCTACAATATCTTACAAAACAGGGGCACAAAATCGTGAAAGAAATTGCAAGGGGCCAAAAAAATCATAGGTCATTTTCTTGTGCACACGATCATCAAAATATAAATAATCTTTTATATCCCAACCAACACATTAATAGACTTTTACAAGATCTCAACACATATGGTTATTGTAGCAGCATTCGACATTCACCATTAAAAACACACATATTTCACTAACTAAATTGTTCAATGCACCATTCGCACTCTCCATACAATGCACTGCCAACTTTGACCAGCACACAAAACTTATGCATGATCTGCTCAAGAACTGTCAGACCAATGCACGATCTGCTCAAGAGCTACTTCAATGGTTATTGCAGTTCTGATTAAACACAACATTCAACATGTTGAATGTAGCTCTTCGAATATTTTAACACAACATACCAGAAGGGCGGTGTGTGATTCCATTGTGCATTCAACAACGTTCAACGCATCATTCAAGGGATGGGAGTATGGAGGCACGAAAGTGCAGTGGGGAGTGTGATGCCACAACCAGTGAGGCGATGTAGGAATGCAGTATAGCGATCGATGGAGAGAGCTCAGAGAAAAAGTATTGTATTATCTGATCCAATGAAAACATACCACTAACTGCGAATTTCTAAACAAAAAGGTGGAGTGCAGTTCTTATTCGATGAAGAAAGTAGAGGATACCCAACACAAATATGTAGTGGAGGCCTGAGGTATTATAGTGCACACCTACCAACCACGATTTGAACACATCTCTAGCCTCAATGTACAACATTCAATTCTCATATTGCAACAGTTTGTAATGCCTCGACCCAATCTCCACACCGGTTTTCAAATGTGCCAACACAAAAACATAGAACGTGTGTTCATACATTCCAGGGAGTGAGAATCACTCAAAGACTAAGGATGACAGGAATATGGCAGACTATAGAAATGGCATAAAGGAGTTACCAGTTAAAGAGGGAAGCCAAAAAATAGTGTTGGCTCTGATACCATGTCAGACCAGGAGGTAACTCCTCAAAACAAATCATGAAATTTATTCAGGCTGTTCATTATTATATACAGGAGGGAGAGACTGTTCATTTCATCTCCCGATGACTCTTCATCCTTTCTATTATTTATTTACATTAATTACAGTTGTTCACCAAATCCCTACGATTAGGTGTTAACAAAAAGTATAATGCCCCGATGCTTATATGTTTGCAAAAGTCTTGGTCTTGTACTTTTCACAAAAGGCACCGGGGCAAGAAAAATAATTTGGTAGTATTGGTGCTTTTACATAATCTAATGCACTGGTGCATTAATGGTAATGATGAAACAACGTGTTAAAGGTGAATCACACTGGTGCAAAAAATGTATATCTTCTCGGTGCGTATTGATTTTACACACACACTGAGCTTTGTATGTACAAACGCACCACATGATACCATTTTTTTATTATTATAGATATTGTTGTTGAAAAACTCATATTCGGAATAGTGTGCATTAATATATGATGTCTTAGTATCCATTTTCTCTTTTTTAGAAACATAGACCTGTGATAGTGCAATTATTGTGAATTTTTAAACCCATTGTTCATCGAAAAATAAACATATATCTTATAACGATATTCATATAAATTAAATTTTGATTAGTACATTTTTATATGATATTTGGATTAAGTTTTTATATCATTATATTTTACATCTCTTCATTATAATATTTAATCATCCATATATTTAATCAGTGCTGTAAGATTTCACAATGACATTGGACCAAGCAATTGAAAAAATTAAAATGTGTTTTATTATATATGAATAACAGGCTCTTTGTCATACAAAATGGGATAGTTATTGGTAAGACCTTGTCTTTCAATTGAGACACTACGTCTATTACATTAAACAAAATGTCCAATTTTTACATACAATTATTTCAAAAAATGCAACAGCGTTCATTGATATCCAAATAAATCATCATTCTTTGCTAGCACTATTGTTAGTGCTCAAGCTACTTCCATGACTTTGGTTATTTGGAAAAATGTTTTTTTGATTGCATCGATTGTTTTCGTCTTCTTCAAGTTTCATCTACAAACATAAAAATAAAGTGTAATGAGTGTATCTACATTGGTGAGAATAATGTAAATTGAAATAAATATCATAGATCAATGTAAATCGAAAAGACATGTACCATAGAAAGAATTGAGTCCTGAACAATACACATTATTTCAAAACCAAATATCATGCCTTCTTTCAAGAACTCTTCTGTTGGTGCAGTTCCATACTTTCTTTCTTGCAATTTTTATATCCCATAATAAATCATATATTTAATATAAAGATTTTTTTTCTATTAATTATAAACTGAGAGAAGTCAAACAACATAGATACTTACAAATTCCATATTTTATTTTTTATATGCCAAAATATACTCACAACCCATAATTAACCCAATGTCAATAAGTTCTTCTGATGACTCTTCTTTGTATGTTCGCACCTATTTGAGGACATTCAAGGATGGTTGTTGTGAAACAACTTAAAATATACAAAAATGAAATCTTAAGTTGTCATAATGAAATGTTAACAATTAATCACAAACTTTGATATTAACCCTTTTCTTACTTGTCGTCTTGTTTTATGTGTTGAATGGGTTCCATTTTGGTTTCTTTTATGCAAGAAAATACTTGAAAAACAATATTTAATACTAAATTATTTTTTTATTTGTACCTAATTCAAAAATTCAATGATTACATACATTTGAAGCACGTTGTTGTTGAAATGGCTCATGTTGTGATGCAATTATGCCCATTTTTTTTACTATCACCTTGCACACTTTTCTGGTCATTCCTACTTGCATGTTTCGAATATCAACTCGTTGATCCTTTGGGATTTTCATAATCTTCCCAAAAAAGTAATAAACAATATTTATATTGATATATGATAACTAAATTTAACTAAGTTGATATTAATAAATGAATGATTTGCAGTAATATATAAATATAATTCTAGAAAAGAATTTTAAGTAGGAATATTACTTTTTGAATGATTCTTTTTAGTTATTGTATGTTTTTTCTATTGCAAGTCTGACATGTCTCATTGACAATTTCTCTATAAATGCTTCATGTAGTTTATAACTTGGTTCTTGAAATGATTGGATTCATTTTGTATTATAAGTGGAAAGTACGTCTATACGTTCATTCCACTATATCCCTCATAGTTTTGTAAACATTTCCCCCCTTTCATTAACCTCTAGCACCACTCCATATGAGTTAAGGACCAATTTGTCATCATTTACATGTTCTATACTTTTTATTTTCTTAGAATCACATTATTTTCCTTCATTGTTGGTCCCTATATAACATAAAGCATATGTGAATTAAAAGATTTTTTGAAACGTGTTATCTAATATTTTTAAGTATATTATTAATGAAAAAAATCAATATTAAAAAGTATTTTTTCATTCACCTTATTCATCCTTCTACAATTTTTCCATCAGACTTTTACGCTCTTCTGCACTTAGATCAGAAAGAATCTGATCGAGATTCCTCATTTTGTGGCTATGCATGACACACATTAACCAATACATATTAATTAAAATTACATATAGTTCAAACATATTAATTTTGTAAAGACTTTACAAAGAACTCATCTTTTCTATTTTTATTTGGATGTTTTATTATTGTTCCAATCAATATTTTTGTTACTTGACACCTTCTTAGACATTTTTTTTATCAATATACAACTTCTACCATTCAATACAGAAGCCACTAAATATATTTTATAAATAAATCAAATAATTTTTAGCCAAGAATAGGTCTGGTAACCAGTGCATTTAATTTAGCAAATGCACTGGCGCATTTAATTATTGAGCATCGATGATGAAAATTATTATTTTTAAATAACTTTAAATTATGATGGTGCAATATGTAATCATAAAAGCATCATCATCATAGTAAAAAATGAAAACATAAAAAAATAAACACAACTTTTTGGATTTAACAATGTTACTTGTCAGAGGTGCACTAATGTGTTATATTACACAGGGTGCACCGATAAACAAAATCCATTTAAAAAAAACATATAGGGCCAACATGGTTAGGATGTGATTCAATAAGTGGTCCCCCTGCTTTACATGTTAAATGCCTTATATATAGTAACACAAACCCATGAAATCTAAAATGCCTAAAATCATAAAGCCCTAATTGTGAAGTGGTGGAGGGAGTTTAAACCTAAGGTGGTATTTTGCAGTCACATAAGAAACAAGTAGCAAGGGTTTAAGGTAAGTATTGAATCTTTTTGTTTTTTTCCTGAATTTTGATTAAATCTAAATAGGAAAAAATATTGTAAAAACATTTATTAGTAAAATCAATATTAATACCAGGAAAATCAAAATCAAAATCTAACAAAAACATTTATTTTTTCTAAATTTTAATTAAATCTATCAAAAACAAGTATTATAAAGAAAATTACCAGGAAAATCAATAGAAAAATTTAAATTTTTTACTATGCATGGTTTTGATTGAATCACCATATCTTTCAAATTTTGATCTTCTGAATAGTTTTGCTATTCCAAAGTATTTTGTTGTTCCACATTGCTCCAAGTATGTCTCTCTCACAAATCTATCCCTTGAAATTTTGGAAAAAGTAATGAAATAGTGAATAGTTTCTTACTATTTAAAAGACTTTCTGAAATTAGATTTTGAAAAATCAATTACCGCTCATTTTTGAATTTGAAAAAAAGCATTCGCTATTACAGCATCTTAGTTGTAACTTATTTGAAATTTTATTATCGTAGGTGAGTTTTGATATGATGTAATATGAATATTGTTTCATTTCATATGTTTTCATGTTATATATAAAACATACAAAATAATTATTGAATGAAAAAAATAATAACTTTCATTCTAAATGTTTCCTTTTGCAAAACAATGATCTTCCAAAAGATATGAATGCTCCTCATCACATAGATCCAGATCACATTGGGTATGATGCTGAGATGGAAGATGATGCTCATGATGACACAAATATAGATGACCATGAGGTAGATGTCGATATAGAAGATGATGATGATGATGATGATGATGATGATGGTGATGATGATGTTGATGATGATTCTGAGACAATTTTTGGTAGCAGTTAGTGATATTCATGATCATATAGACTGCATCATGGATAATTTTTGATATATTGTTATGATGTCAATTTTCATGGTTACTATCATATGTACCATTTTCATGGCCTCCTATATCATATTATTGAGTTGTATCTTTTTGACATGTATCATTTTGACTTATATCTTTTTGACATGACGTATCATATTGACTTGTATAATTTTTTCTTACATCATTCATCATTTTTATTTATATCATTTGTGCATGATGTATCATTTTTGACTTATTTCGAATGTTCAACATGCATCATTTTCATATGTTATTGATCTACCAGTATATGTGAATTTTACTATTTTTAGTTATATATGCTAATGATCTTGTCAGTATTAACTCATCAATGTTTGTATGTTGAAAGTGGTTGATGATTTGGATTCATATTTATTACGTATGATGGTTATGATTTACTGCTCATGATAAATGTTGTCAAATTCACTTAAATTATATATATTTGACTCACTTGTTTTAATTATAGATGATGATCATGCTACAATAATATCTTGTTATTTTATATATACTGGATGTTGTAGATTCTATTTTGATGGAGATTTAATAAGTATAATGATATTGTTAATTTGTATGGATGTGTGTTTCCCTGAAAATTCTTTATAAATCTTGTCCTATAAAATATTTCAAATGCATTCATATGGTATATAATCATATAACTTATTTAAGAGAAATGATATATTTAACTAATTAAATTGAAATAAAACATATTAATTTAACTATATCCAAAATAATATTTTTTTTTGGAAGCAAAAAAAGAAGCAACAATGGAAGCCAAATTGGAAGACACAAAAAAGAAAATTAGAAGAAAAATTGGAAGGCGAATCCGAAGCCAAACTAGATGTAAATCCTGGTGCTAAACCTCTTGCTATTCTTGATGCTTGGAAGCAAGAAAAGAAGAAAAAATGAAAGCCAATTTGGAATCAAATTTGAAGGCACACTAGAAGCAAAATTGGAAGCCACACTAGAAGGAAAAATGGAAGGAAAATAGGAAGGCACACTAGAAGAAAAAATTGAAGCCACACTAGAAGAAAAACTAGAAACCACACTAGAGGAAAAACTGGAAGCAAAATTGGAAGCCACAGTAGAAGAAAAATTGCAAGAAAAATTGGAAGCCACACTAGAATCAAAACTCGAAACAAAAGGAGAAGCAAAATTGGACGTTAAAATAGAAGCCAAACTAGGAGACAAATTGGAAGCAAATCATGGTTATATTTCTGGTGATAAAATGATGCTATTCCCGCCTTTATTCCTGGCACTCTTTCTGACACTATTCCAGGTGTTATTTTCAGCAGCATTATTGGTACTATTTATAGCTTTATTTCTAGTGCAACTCAAGGAAAGGTTTTGGGTGCTATTTTGCGTGTTATTTATGGCACTATATTTGTAGTGCCATTCCAGGCGCTATTTACGATGTTATTTCTAGAGAAATTTATGGTGCTAAATCTGGTGCTATAACAAATATACCTGGTCGTGCCCATTTTTGCATTGAGAAAGATGTCTAATTCATGAAAAAAAAAAAATCAATCCCTTTCTATTTGAATAATTGAAGAATTGTTTATTTATGTGACGTAAAAGGGGGATCACCCCCTCGAAGTCGCTTATTATCAAGGCATTGATCTATATTCTCTTATATTTTTGCATTGGATGAATAGATTCAAATGATTTAGAGAAATGGTTAAATATGTTAGAGGGATATTACTCTATCCAAAAAAAATTGAGAATCAAAATATCACTTTTGCACTCCTAAAAGCCCTTCCATATGTCAAATATTGGTGGGATAGTTACTGGGAGAGGCACACTAAATCTGAGTTTGTGATGTTCAGGGTAGAATATATTTTTGCATACTTTTTTATTCCCTTAAGGAGATAGCTATGATGACTAGTGTTGTAACATTTTCTTGTCATGAAGTTTTCAAAAAATATTCCAATTCTTTTTTAATTTTTATGAACTTTGTAAATAAATGTATGTGTGCATTTCTATGAATTCCATATATATTATGTTTGGTTATATATGAATACATATTTTATTTAAAAAAATAAAATAAAAAATTTGAATAAAGAACTCTGCTAAAGCACTTGCATATTCATGCGAAAAAGATTTAATGTGAAGGGATCGACACTCATAAATCAATAGCAGACTCTCGTACTTGCTCAACATTTAATGGGGGGTCCATGATGAATTGTTTTTCCGAAAATTTTTTTATTATGTGGATGCCTATGGATAATAACATACCCCACCCCGATCTAAACCACTTACCATCACACCTCCCCTACCCTACAAACCCTCTTCATGTTTCTGCCAAATTATCATTCCGCCATTCTTATTTTTTACTGTTGCCATTTTATTTGTCACCAAATCTCATTTCCAATGTTGCCAACCATTATTTTCACTAACACCATTCCAACTACATATTACAGTTAGCACTCACAATTTTTTCATCCAAATTCATTACCTCATTTTACCCTTTGTCAAAATAAGTTACAACAAAGGAATAATAGTGTTATATAAGAGCTATTCAAAGCAACCATGTGCACGTTAGATTTAAGATCCATGACTTAACAAGTAATTTTACTCTCTTTTGCCCTCATTCCAAATTGTTAAAATGAGCTCAAAAAAGGAAAAATCATCCAGAACTCAATCAAATAACCCAATTCCCACTGCATTTGTAGAATTTAATGAAATGTCCTTAATTGATCTGGATGCCAAAATTGTGGAAACAAAATGTGAATTTGAAATTTATAAGCTGCAGAGTTTGGCATATAAGGATTTCTAAGATAATAGTGATGATTTTTCTCTTTGGGAATCCTTCCTTGACACACCATTTTCTTAAGTTCGTTGTATGGTGTTTAGAGAAATACTTACCAAGTGAAAGAGCCATCATTGCCAAAAATGGACATCTTTTATTTTATATTTCCTCTAAGTATATTATATAGGCTCTATAAGTTATTGTTCCTCATTCTATGCACCCATTCTCTAGTGAAGTTTTGTTAGAAACTAGATCCTTAGATGTTCCTGCACCTTCTATAGTTATTGTCTCAAGTGAGCCTATATTGAATTTGCAGAAAATGGAAACAAAAAAATCACAATCCTCTTCATCTCCTTCCTCTACTAATTAGAGTATATTTTATAAATTCATGGAGATTAAAAAGAAGAGTGAAACATTGAAGTCAATTACTTACACTCAGTTGTGGAAGAAATTTTTTTCTACAAATAATAGGTTACTCTCAACCCTAGTTGTTGAAAACAAAAAGTTTCAATTAGCTTTTCTAGAACCAAACATACTAGGGGATAAAGATCCAAAAGACTTCAAGACCTTTGTATTTTATTTTAACACAAATAAAATTCATCCAATTGATCAAATTGAACTCCATAGAAAAATAAGAAAAATGGTATTCTACTTTAACAAATTTAGCAATCAGTTTGTCGAGATTTCATAATTCATTGAATAATACAATATCTAAGTTGAATATGGAGAGAAATTCCTCTCTTGCTAAAGATACCAGGATCAATTCATTGGAGGATATAATTATCAAATTGGGGTTAGATCCTATTGAAGGCTCAGAATTCTCTACCTACAACATTGTAAAGGAGACCATCCAGGTCTGGACCTTAAAGAAGCTCCTTTTTTGTTTGGAATGGTGGTTCCAATTGGTTTAGCTAGGTCTAGCTACCTTTTCCCTATTTTTATTGGCTTAA
Organism: Pinus tabuliformis; assembly: GCA_031772625.1. Classification (NCBI taxonomy): domain Eukaryota; kingdom Viridiplantae; phylum Streptophyta; class Pinopsida; order Pinales; family Pinaceae; genus Pinus; species Pinus tabuliformis. The sequence continues at coordinate 1,006,211,725 of CM062819.1, forward strand.
GACGTATCTTTAGTTATCAATAGGCAGGGACATCAGATCAATTCTTCTTGTTGATCAGGCAAGAGAATGACCCTTAAGTTTCTTTAATGGCACAAATAAACCACACTAAAGCTTTGCCTCTTAAAGAGAGGACTTATGGAATGCAAAAGGTATGATAACACATGCAAGATCTAATCTCAGATGCAATGAATCTAACCTATCTCGATTGAAGGAAAGATAAGTCCTTCTCTTAATCAAGAGCCAATTAGCTTAATAGGGAAAATAAGCTTTAAAGAATTGGATTTGTCCTTCAATTAATCAAGAGCCAATTAGCTTAACAGGGAAAATAAGCTTTAAAGAATTGGATTTAAGATGAAGGAATTAGATCAAGGAGATAGCTCACAAGATCTGATCCGTTTTTGATAGAAATACTAACAATCAAACACTTAGTAAATAGTTACATAAGTGCATATTGAAAATATATCCAATTCCTTATTTATCATATGCATAAGAACTAGAAATATTTATGATGCATTACTGAATTATTTCAAATAAGAAATCATGTATGAAAGCAAAAAATTGTTATCCTAAATCGTAAGATAGCTTGTTGATCTAAGATTATAACTATTTGTTCCTATGTATATTTCAGTTTTCAAATTACATTTAAGATCAAGTATGTTGAATATTATAATAGACTTTTAAATGAATTAAGAATTAAAAATCAACAATAGTGTATGAAGCCAACAATTAATTCATACATCTGTAAATGTAAACTAAAAATTGAGAAAGAATTTGCATCCATGAATTCAAAAAATAGTAGTGTTATATGAAAACTAATGAAACAAATATTTATTCATAAAAGAAAATCGAATTACAAAACCTCATAGTATGGCAGTAGTGCACATTCCTATAGGCCTGCAATCAATCTCTGCTTGCAGAAATTGCCTCCTACTTACAACAATAGTACATAATAAAAAAATAGTTTCTCCACAAACAAATGAAAATAGAACAATATCAAGTCTTCTTCCCCCAGGATTCCTCTCATCTACAGTTGTAAATCCTCATTACAATAGTTCTTTTAGGGATCCCAAAATTGCAGAGAAGAGAAGCCCCCTCAATACATTCTACAATCTCTTATTTATAATATTTACAAAAAGAATTCTCAAATAAGAAAGTTGTTGAAAATTAGTTATGCTCCAAAATCTCATTCTTCTCTTGCTAGAGCATTCTCATTGATTGAGATTTTCTTCTTCTCATCTTTTTAACCATTTCATTATAAAAAAACGAATCAAAATTAAATTAAAATACAAAATCAAATCAAAACACCAAATCTGGAATAAATATCTTCAATTAAATTTAATTAAGTAATTAAATGAAAAGGAAATATGAATTTTATATTTATGCCAGTGAGGAAATTGGTCAAGGAGAACATAGATGAATGTATCTTCACAAAGGAGAAGTTGTGAGCAAATGAGAATGCAAAAAAATAAACTCATAAATTTAGATTTGTTTAAAAAAATCAGAGTTTTATCTTCTGCTGAATTTTAGACCCACTAAATGATCAAATCTGGTAATTAAACTAGTTCTGAAATGTTTTCCATGATTTTACCTATCCAATGAGACCTAGGATCCAATGAGTCGTACTGGGCCTCATTTGTCCAAACAAAACTCAATTTATGAGCCTCCAAAGTTAATGAGTCAAAACTGCCATAATTCTGGAAATTCTTTTGCCTCGGCTAAAAATGGAATTTTTAAGTTTAATTCTAATCCTAAAGTATATTACAATCATTAATTAATTATAATTATGTTATTAATCTTAATTAATTACAAAATTAATTGTAAACATTAATTAATTAATATAAACAACAATTTAATAATTAAAATATTATTATATTATATTAATATTATAATTTAAATTATATTAAAATTATAATAAAATATTATAATTAAAATATAACTATTATAATATGAATATAATACAATATATATTAAGCTTCTTAACGAAACTATTTTAATTCAAAAAGTTAAAACGAACCAAAACAAATCTACGTGAGGTGAAGGCGTAGTGTAGGGTGAGGTGAGTGGAGGGTTAATAGAGTTATAAAGAGAGGTGAGTGATGGTGGAGGAAGTGTGGTGAAGTAAAATTCCAAGTGTGGAAACAAACAATTCCTCTAGCCCAAGAGCGGGTTTAGCCACAAAAAAGACATCCTATGGAAGATTTCCTTAGGTTAGAACCAATTAAGAGGGCCTACCTCTTAGTATGTTTATCCTGTTTGGTGATGACCTTGCTTTCTCGCTCCATCTATCTCTTGTTTCCTTCTTCGAGCACCTGAAACAAGTAAACAACATCAACCAACAACTGTGATAATAGAAAATTTGTATTCAACCTACTTAACAATTCAAGAAACATTAAGCCATAAACATGTGAGATGACATATTATGTAGGAAACTAATCAAAATTTTCATATATATTAAATCAAGAAGAGATTACAACTGTTGTGCTAACATTGTTGTTCTCCTCCGACAAATCCAGGTTCCCACACACTTCCACTAGTATTCCATGATGGCTTACACAATGGTAGTTTTAAGGCTCTTCCCTTTAGTCTTCACACTAAACCAAATTCACACTTCTCCCTCACACACAACTAGAGAGCTACAATTATGAATAGCTTGTTGATTACTCCACAATCAAAACTTCAATCAGAGCCTAATTAGGACTAGCACGCGAACACTAGCCTGTGCTTGGGAAAAAGGGAGTTTTATATAGCATGGATGGAAGGGAGATGATTCCTATTCTCATGGGAGAAGGCCTTATCTATTGAAGTAGTTCCATCTTAATAGGGGAAAGGAGCCCAAACTGACCTCCTCAACTCCATCCAGCCCAACCCTTTACCAGACTTCCGTTAGGAAGCTTCTAGAGCTGGAAGCTTCGGCTCCTTATTTAAAAAAAGTTCCAAAAGAGGATTGGCACGATTGGAATAAGGCTCATTCGCTCTGGTTAGCGCTAGGGACAGTTGTAATCTGTGCATATTAGCATAAGGAAGACACGGGTCATTAGCGCCAGTCTTGTAAACTGGGAAAAACAGATTTTTTTGGGAAATGATGCAAAAGGGAATTGTTCTGCTCATATAGAGGGACACAATGAGAGTTTCTTCATGAAGGGAAAGCATGTAGGGTTCACTATAGAGGTCCTCCAAGAACTTGGAACAGGGAGTATAGGGACAGTGACAAATTGTTGTGTAACAAATGCCACCTAAATCATGAAGGCCGAAATAGAATGAGGGGTGAAATGCTTTATGAATCAGTGTGGGGAACATAAGTCTGCCTCCAGAAAACCTACAAGCAAGTACAAATACATTACATTACTGAAAACTCTGTCAAATGATACATGAATTTTGGTATGGATACAGACATCCAGAGAATTATCATGTAAATGGATCCATGTATGGGTGCAACCATCCAATAAAGAGGATCATATCAAAACCAAGGTATGGTCCAACCATCCAATAATGAGAAGGATCACATATGACAACTCATGGTATGGTCGTAGCCATCCATCTCAAAGAGACATGCATATCAGTACAATCATGTCACATAGCTTTGCAACTTGGACTTTTGTAATTTGAGCCCAGGGTCTTGTGCTCCATCACGACCCGATCAAAGTACAAATTATAACATGTGAATAGATGTGTTTACATCAAACATGCTAGAAAATCTCTTGATTACAAGTCGATGATTTGAACTGTTAACAAGCAAGAGAGAAACCACCAATAGTGACAATGGTCCTCAAGGTACTATCAGCACAATTCAAGGAATGTGAATAAAGGCACTAAAGTCGAACACCCATGAAATCATCCGATCAAAAGACAATGATTTGAACTTGTCATCGCGTGAGAAGAACTTGCCATTAAGGTATGCAATCTCTAAGGTACTGGAAAGGAGTCTCTCGGTCAACTTCCTAGATAATGAGCTGAAGTCGACAGGAAGCGACTGTGTCAAAGGAGGGCCATAATGTATCCCACATCATTGACACGAGACAAAGGGATGAAAAATTATTTTGGATGATACAGAGAATCAGGGGTAATTGTAACTGCAGAAGGAAAACTCTTGAATATATCGGCAACACGATTGGAAGTTTGGAAGCTTTTGGATCCATAGGATCAGTGGTTATGATGATGTGGCAGAGATCAAACGGAAGGCAAAAATAAACGACCCAACCTAGGAAGGTCGAAGATGGAGTGAGTATATCTCAACCAGACACGAAGCAGAGAGTGTCATGTTCAAGGGTGAGCTTCTGACACGACTGATCGAATTTCCAAATTTCCCCCCACCATTTCTGGCAGGTACCCCAATTATTTTTATATCGCAAGACTGAAGGGGATAGCATATTCTTGCATTGTAAGTCCATCCTTCGGATGAATCAGTGCTAGTAAGTTTAACGAGCCCTAGGAAGGAGAAGTTCATGTTTATCATGGTTATGAATCTGATGTCATTTAATATTTTAACGAGTTTGACAAAGGTGTAACTCGGTATCTTTTTCATGTTTAGAGAGTTTGAAAAAGACATGGAAAATAAAAGTCCACATGGTCGCTTTTCGTACATTTGTGTCTCTCAAGCCCAAAAAAGTAGAAAACGATACTTGAGAGAACTGCTTCACCATTTTAGTCTAGAGTACCTTTTTCGTAAATAGTGCATCGTAGCCCGAAAAAGGGGTAAACATATACTAGGCGCACGATGTTTCGCATCCATTAACAAGTTCAAAACGACAAGAACTTGGCAATCATTTTGTGTTTAAAGGGTCGGAAAAGAGCTTGAAAGCAGAACCCCCCCCCATTTTTTTCTCTTTTATGAGTCAAAAGGGAAAAATACTCGACAATATTTTCATTTTAGTTTTACAAGTCAAGAAAGTGTTGAAACATGACTCGGCACGACCGTCAAACATCCATCACCTGTCGCTACACAAAAGGTAAAATACATTATCCAATTCTTGAGGAAAAATAGGTCAAAAATACCTAAAAACCCTAATATATCATGAAAAATTGAATAAAAGGAGGGAAAAGTAAATATTTTTTTACCATTTACCATTTTACCTTTCTGTCAAAAACTTTTTACCCACTTTTTCCCTAATTTCTCCAGAGTAGATTGCGAAAGATCTAGGAGGTCATTTGTCAAGCTCTTAGTTGCAGATAAGAGCCATGTCCTTAAGCTCCATTTCGATACTGTTTATCCCTATTTTTATCCATTTTTTGGATTTTTGAGGGAGGTTTTGGCAAAAATAAAATCACCCTCGGTCGGCGTGATGTCTGGGCATGGAATCATGCTGGTCGAGGGTTGCTAAAATGGGAAACCACACCGTTGGTGCAACTATTTTTTAAGCAGGTGCGCCAACATCATGAAAAAAGAAAAAATCAATTTTCTTTGAAATCCATCGTTTGAATCCAAATTTCAGTTGCAAAAAATGATTATTGACTTGAATATATGGTTTTTGCAGGAAAAAATCATCGAAAATGGTAGACTATAAAGAACTTGAGCACGAAGATGTGGACACCCAGGCAATGGTTGATTCAAACTGCTTGGTTTCCTTGAGGAACTGTGGGCTCCTCAAGTTATTTCTCACACGAGGGATGCGGGCTCAACCTGAGCTGATTCGATACCTTATTAGTCTCTTGGACATAAATTGAGAAATTTTTATCATAGGTGACCAGGAGCCGGATTTGGAAACTTTAGACATATATTTCATCCCAGGACTGTCTTGAAGAGGGGAACCAGTCAACCTATATGGGCCACAACGGATTGGGGCAAGTTTACCCATGCTACTTGACGAACATTGCCTAGAAGCCCTCAAATCCAAGAGTGGCAAGATCAATATCACAATAGTGCGATATCTTACACTGAGAGTGCTACTGTTGACCATCAACATAGTGGCTGGGTCCTAAGCAGAGCATGAAACCAACAAGTTGAATTTTTTATATGCTATCAATTGTACAGAACTGACGATATTCAATAGGGCAGAAGCCATGAAGATCAACATGAAATGCCAGCTGTCAAAAGCTAAGGTGGGGAATCTGAAGTAATTTTGCTTCAGATCTATGCTAGTGACCTTCTTCCTTAAGCGTGTTTTGCTATTCCAGTACCAGCTGACCGAGATAGAGTCGTCGATGCCACAAGACCGACAGATGGTTCGTTGGAGCCGTTTTATGCTTAGAATCACTGGGGGCGAGCATATGTCCTACAAGCTTGCCTTCTTCTCATCACTACGATGACAACTAACCATAGTGGAGGATTGGCCGTACAGCCGTACCAACTTTCGTGGAGACCTAGATATGCCACCTCATTGTTTTTTGATATATATGTGTTTATAAAATTTTGTTTTGTCAATGTAGATGTTGGACCAGAGCGTCCTGCTCGGATGTCCTCGATAGCCAGACACGTTGCTCGCCAGTTTGATGTCGCTCCTTATCAGGAAGGAAGTGACAATGAGGAGGAAATTGCGAGGAACCTTGAGGGGTTGAATCATGGAATCCTAGAGTATGCGTAGGTGACAGACATCCTATGCCAGTACCAGAGGCATATGGTGGGGGTATCTGATCGGATCCGCCGATTGTTGACTTGTGTAGCATGAGCAGTTTCATGTTACCATGATGACCATGCTGATTAGTTCCTAGGTCCATCATTTACATTTTTGAGGCCTGCATGCCATGGATATATGAGGCCTACGAGCCACGGATGTTATTTGAACACACATATTATTTTTTGCGGTTTTGATGTATCAAACATTATCGCAATATATATATACATATATATGTATCTATATATATATATACATACATATATATATATATATATATATATATATATATATATATATCTATATATATATATATATATCTGTGTGTGTGTGTTGTATTTTCTTGCTTACTATGGTACAAATGATTTGTTTTAGCTTTTCACATGTTTAGTAAATGTCTATCCAACACATAATTAGCTAATGCATCTATCAATGTATTCATGTGTCTGGGAATATGATGATATGTAATGTAATCAAAATTTCTCTCCAGTAGACAGATACATAGATACATTCTCAATATCTAAGGGTTTTTGAAGGAGTATTGCCCATTGAGTTGAAGGACAACAAGCTGTGAATCTAGGTTGACAACCAATTCCCAAATGTCAAAAGAAATGGCCTCTTACCATTAGTGACTCTGGGAGGATAGATTCTAGGTACTACAACAAGTACCATCAGCGAAACCAATGTGAGGAGTCACAGACATCTGTAAAGTAGGGAAGAGCATAGTAAACATGAAAGTTGTTTGAAAACTAACACACCAAACCATACTGCACAAACATTAATGACACACTAATGTACACAAGTAACTATGCAAGATGACCTAAACATAGTTCATTTTGAACGAATTTGTGTGCAAACTTGGGTAATCAATCAACACAGATGAACACTGGAGTTTTACCATTGACATGACGAGTAAGCATCAACTCGGAAAAATAATAGAGTAGAACTCATATAAAGCATTTCCCCCATGCTCCCTCGGCGAGGGAGGGTTAAGAATCAAATGAAAACCCCATTGAAAGAATGGGAAATCAGTAAAAACTCAGGGAGGGAAAGAAAACTTGAATCCATGAGGGGATAAAGGTGCCCTCAGTTGAAAGATCTTGACAATGGTAGGCGAAACTGACACGTCAATAGGTAGTGGAGAAGATAACTTGTCAGGACACATAGACATGACTGCTGTGCTAGGCAGGAATGAGGAATGGTGATGAGTATCATTCCATGGTGGTTCCTCCAGAGACATTACTTCCATGATACTCTCGTCAGCAAGAAAAGTCTCGGCTAAGGGATTAGGATATTCTAAAGCACCAAGCCATGGAGATGGAGAATATGTATTTAGAGATGTCCTCAAAACAGGAAAATCAGAGGATAGTTCCAAAACAATTTACACATAATTGATTTCAGTGGGACTAAGTGGCATAACCTCACCCCAGCTATCAACAAGATCTAGTGAAGGTATGACCCAAGCATCAGATTTGACTAAGATCATGTGATAGAGGAAAGATGAGGAGGTGGGAGCAGAAAAATTCCAATCAAGCCAGAATACTTAAAAAGTCCTTCCCCCACACTCTCATAAGGAGCATCGGTGTTCTTGACATACAGAACATTGACATCTAAGGAGGAAGAGGCAAAAAAGGACAGTTGGTCAACCGTGACTATCTTCCCTTGATGGGGAAAATGAATCATGTGAAACAAGGAGGAGGCTACAACATGCATGACAAGGGTCCAACTCTGTCCGAGTAGAAGATTGTAATTGAGATTAGCATCAAAAATATCCACCTCGATGTGTAGTGTCTTTCCCTCCAAAGTAATGGCAAGGTTGTGTAAGACACCGAATGGTAACGAATCGTGCCCGTTGAAAGCTTCCAAAGTGTTAGGGGATCGGTTCAAAGTAGGAGAACCAATTTCCTTCCAACAAGCGACTCAAATGATGCAGGTAGAAGCACCTTCATCGATGATGGTCCTATGAATGGTTTTCTCATTGATGATTACCTGAATGAGAAAGACAATCTGATGAGGTAGTCATGGAATGTGGTTCTCTAGATCAAAACATATCAAATTAAAATGAGTAGGCTCAATACCTTCAATAGTTGTAAGCAATGATTTCCGCTGAGACAGATAGCTTCGGAGTACCTCGAGAGCAGACATAGATGATGGTGCCTGAGCTAAATCCTCAACAATATTATAGTGTTGAGAGGCTCAGGCGTTCGGATTGTATGAGGACTTCCTTAGCACACCTCAAGAAGGAGGTCGAATGGTGGAATCAGGGTTAGGGCACTTGATATGAAGAGGGCTAGAACTAGATGGGGTAGAAGAAGAAGGGGTGGATTCTTTCTCTTTCCCCGCTGCTAGGGTAGGAGTTTGATAATATTTTGATCTAGTAACCACATTAATAGGCGTACTCATCATCAACACTTGTGATCCTGAGGAAGCAAACAATTGAGGCTGGTATACCATTTGAGTCTGTTAAGACGAAAATGGCTCTTTCAAGATAGTTGTGGTCCCTTTGAGAAATTGACTAACTTCGAACCATCGGGGACAATCCTTAGTATAGTGATCCTCCTCACAAATGAGGCACATATACATAGGCTTTCGTTGTGAAGAATCACCAGTAGCCGACTTAGGAGGACCCTATTTTGGGGCATCGGCCTTACGCTTGTTTGCCTTTCTTCTTACCTTTTGAGGATTTGTCCGCTATTGTACATTGAACAACATGGACCTTTGAGGTTTTACCAGGGCTAGGTCGATTCTGGGAGGGACTATTAGAAGTATTGTTTGAGACTGACTTCTATTTGGAAGAAGATTCAATAGGGGTCGAGACATTGAACCAATTACTCCATCAACAGGAGGTGTTGCCTATGACTTTGATGCCGTTGGATCAGATGATGGCCTCGAAGATCGGGTAACAACTCATACAAAGTGCTAGACTGAGAATAAATGAGATATAAGTACTGGCACGAGTAGTGGCTTGTCCTTTGCTAACGGATCCACCTATAGCTATATCACGAGCAATTGGAGTGACGAATGACTTGGTAAACCACTCAGTTAGCAACTTATCAACAATCTTGAATTTGATTAGGTGACGTCTACGACTCCATTCATGGATGTGATCGGAGATGTGCATCACAGTATCTTGCTTGAGTGATGTAAGCAAATAGGTGCCAATTTCATAGCGAACCGACAACTGTAAATGCGTGAGAAAAGTCATGGCTAAAGAGTTGAAGTCATGGTGAGTACTTCGAGAGAGCTCGATGTACCACTTGGCTGCAACACCTATAAGGGTTCATTGGAAAAGACAGAGGTGAATAGAATCATCAACGTAGGAATTCAAAGAGCACCAAAGGTGATATGTCATCACATGGGCTTGAGGATCTTCTTTTTCTTTTCCATTGAACTTCGGACAATTTCTCAGGATGTTGGACGAAACCGGAGGCCAGTATGGGGAATGAATAATTGGATCATTCATGAGTTGAAACACATCTAGTAACTCTAGTGTAACCAAGAATGAAAATTGAGTATTGAAAGGCATGGGAGGTCAATAAGCGGGTCCAACCGGAGGAGCCCATCCCTGCTGGTAAGGATTTTGGCCCCATAGTGGAGGGTTTTGGCCATATGGCATTTTATTTTGCCCCCACTGTAGGTTACCTTGGACGTAGGGAGTATTTTGACCTTGAAAGCCTTGAAATTGTCCCACCATAGGTTGCTGATAAGCAACATATGGGTTAAAAGGCTGTTGAGCCTGTTGGTCGTGGACATATGGATACTGCACCTGTTGTCCCTCAACATATGTGTTTTGAACTTTCTTCCCCTGAACAAGAGGATTTTTTACCTTCTATCCTTGGACATAAGGATTCTTCACTTGTTGTCCTTGTATATAGGGATTTTGGACTTGTTGCCCTTGGACAGAAGGATTATAAACCTACTACCCTTGGACATTACAATTTTGGGCCTACTGCTACAAGACATGACCTTGAGTTTTGTCCCTGTAAGGTTTGGCCCTGTTGATATGTATATAAGGGTTGCTACTGCCCGGGTTGGCTCTACTGCTCTAAGGATTTACCTTGCGGCTATAAAGGCTGTCCCTATGACTCTAGAGGTTAGCCTTGCGAAGACATAGGCTGGGAGGTTTGTGGAGCATACTGCATCTGCGATTTCACGGTTTGCTACAACTGTTATGAGGGTTTCCCCTACGTTTGTTGCAGTTGTCCTTGCTGTGGCATCATCTTCCCCCTCTACTGCACGGATGACCCTTGCTGCAACAAAGGTTGCCCTTGTTGCTGCAAAGGCTATCCTTGCTGCTGCAAGGGTACTAGAACAGTTGCCTTATTAATACCTTGGAAATTTTTGAACTGTATTTGGCCATAGCCACTGGGAAGAGTGGACAGACCAGGCTAAACATACTATTCAAACTGAAGGATGTAAGGTGGATTGACCATCCCTTGGGAACCATATGTAATATAAGGAGCTTGGTACTGAACCTGAGCCTCATAAGGCTGCTGATACTAGAAATTTTTTGACCCAGATGGACCAACAGGATTTTGGACCTGTTAGTATTAGACATTGCTCGATCTAGCAGATCCAGCAGGGTTTTGGATATCAACAGAAGAAGGTTGGTTCATCCCAACCATGTGAGCCTATGAGCTACTCACATTGGTTGTGCCTGACACCATAGAAACACTCAAATTCTACCCCCCAGGCAGTGGTGTAGCTTGTCCACTTACTAGAGGGGCTGAAGAGGTGATAGCAACATGCCTCGAGACCTTAGTTGAATCGGATGGGTGACCTGAACGGAGGAGACAATAGGGTTCAAAACGGTGGGTTGAACTGAGACTAAGGTAACTATAGAAATCATCATTTTTTGGGAGGTTGGGTTCTGAATGAACATACCTGTGGTAGGCATAGCACCAAATGCCCAAACAGGGTTGTGATAAAGTGATGAGGCACTAGGTGTACCTGAGACCAACTGTGCTAAAGTCACATAATTAGGTGGAAAATCCTGATACACACTGATGGTAATGCTCCTCATGTAGGGGAAACATTCTAGACGAAATTAATGCTCTTCCTCTTCGATAGTGTGTGGAGTAGAAACTTCTGATTGATCTGAAGAGGTAATTGGAGCTTTGCCTTTGAGTTCCATCCCTGGGAACAAGCGATGATGAACGATCAAAGATGTACGAGGGGATAATTCCAAAGGAACACCCAGCTGATCGTACAGACTGTACGGCCATTGTGGTGATATCGCAACAAGGTCGAACAAAGGATTCGGAGGATATATAACCAATCCAAGCTGAACTTCAGTAGTCACCGAACTCTCAAGAGTCTGGATGGGATTGTCCAAAGATTTCGGGCCAATATCAGAAGGTGACCCAGTATCTGAAGTAGGTGGAGGATGATATGACAAAGGTTGAATTCTCAGAACGATTCCAAGTTCAACATCTTGCTCCTTGAGTGACTCTGGTAATTCAGGAAATGGCTCCTCAGTCAATCTTTTAAATGGGGGAGAGGAAGAGGAGCTAGGTGAACCAGATGGGTCAGCCACAATGACCGCATCTTAGTTAACATGAAAAGAGAGATAAATTTCAAGGATTTAAATTTTACTTTAAGGAAAACTCACGATTTGGTCTAGAATTTTTTAAGACACATGAATAAATTGGTGCTCTTTCATGTTTTAAGAGTCGAGAAAGAAGCAAATATGACTCTATCACTTTTGATTGGAAATGAGCTCGAAAGGACAAGCGCTTGAACGATATTTTAAGTTTAATGAGTCAAAAAGATCAAATGAATACTCCAGAAGATCTAGGTAAAAAGGATTACGAGGCAAACGTGAACTGAAGAATACCTACTGGCGAACCGAGAAGTATGGGCAGACAATCTCCCCAAATGTGGTGTTCGGTGTATCACATTTTCAAGGCGATAGAATTGGCTTCCTATGGATAAAATATTTCGGCCTAGAGGGGTCTCCCTTTATATACTCGACGGTACAGGGAGCACAAGTCTGTACTAGCATTGTCTAGTGCCGAAGCTAACAACAGCTGCTAGGTTTAAAGATGCCAGAACACATCTCTAGCCTAGACCTTCTAGATGTGATCGTTAGGTTTCAAATGTGCCTTAGGTTAATTGAGTTCATTTTAAATTTTATCTTGAACTATGTCTCGATTTTCAGGCCTTAGCGATGTGAATTGAGAAGTCCTAAATACAGCTAAATGAGACAAGACCCTTTCAATTCGATGAATTGTCTACACTAGAGAGGGTAGAAAACACAATCAAATGCAACCAACCAAGCAATTGAAAGCAAAATGTTTTTTCACTACACTTTTTGAAAAAATAAACCAATGAAAAATTCATTCCAATTCCTAGTTTCCTAGCAAGTACACTCCAAACAATCCTTTCAAAAGTAAATAGAAATCCTTTTCTTTTCAAATGAAAATGCAATCCTAGTCTTCAATGACGCTAGCTAACATAACAAATTGATGCAAAAAACTAGAATTATGTACTTTTCATGAAATGACAAAATGAATTTCTCATAAAACACTTCAATGAAAAAGTTTTGAGACAATCGATTCTCAAGCAAATGAAAAAGACAAAAATAGAATCTCTTTCAAACTAATGACGCAATGACTCTATGAAAAACAAGACAAGAAATGTGATCTATGCTGGAAAAGAGATGTTTAGACAAGAAAACAAAATTTTTCAAACTTGTGTAATGGAGACCAAAGCAATAAGAGGACTGTAAATGAAATGCATGGAGTAAATTCACCAACAACTTGACTCACTGAGTTCACAATGAACTGAATGGATGACAACCTAGATTCCCTAGGGTTACAAACCATCCACAGACTCAAGAAGTCAAGTAACAAGAAGGAAAGTCAATAAGAAAATAAACCAAGTGAAATGTAGCTTTCTAGTCAAGGAGAACATAGTATAAATGAGCCAAAAGGTAGAAATCAAGAGAGCAAGACACACTGGCCAAGATTTTGGGTGAACCCTAATCTTCACTTACAGGCATCGGTGCGACTCTGTGACTGAAAACAAGCACCAAAAGGGGGTCGGCACAACTGTTTTTGATCATATCGCGCAGATCAACATGACTGTTAGCAAATAAGTGCGCTGAGTGAGGATGCAAAGAAAAAAAAATAAAAATTTTCAAAAGTTGAGACCAGACTTGCTACTATGAAATTCAGACCCAGAGCAGTAAACAAAGCAAAGCAGACAGAACTAAAGGGAAATGGTGAAACTAGAAAATTTCACACAAAACCATGAAATTCCAAGCAAGTAAACATAAGGATTGGTTTTGCTAGCAGAGTCACCAATTTTTGGTGAATTAAAATTCTAAGTGCAGACACAAACAATTCCTCTAGCCGAAGACCGGGTCTAGCCACAAACAAGACATTCTATGGAATATTTCCTTAGGTTATAACCAATTAAGAGGGCCTACCTCTTAATACAATTATCCCGTTTGGTGATGACCTTGCTTGCTCGCTCCAGCTATCTCCCATTTCCTTCTTTGAGCACTTGAAACAAGTAAACAACAACAACCAACAACCATGATAATACACAAATTGTATTCAACCTACTTAACAAGTCAAGAAACATTAAGTCGTAAACATGTGAGATGAAATATTATGTAGAAAATCAATCGATAGTTGCATATATATTAAATCAAGAAGACATTACAACTATTGTCTTGACGTTGTTGTTCTCCTCTGACAAATCTGGGTTCCCACACACTTCCACTAGAATTCCATGAAGGCCACAACAATGGTAGTTTTATGGCTCTTCCCTTTAGTCTTCACATTAGAACAAATTCACACTTCTCCCTCACACACAACTAATGATGATGATGATGATGATGGTTAACATCCATTGAGACGAAATTGGTCTATCGGACCTATAATTTTCTTTCTTAGTTTCTAATTGTCTGGCTCCTCATCTTTCTTGGAGAGATTGGTGTTGTAGCTTTCTTTTTTTTCTCTATGTTCTTCCAACTTTCTTTATCTTGCATCTCCTTCATCTCTTCTGATTCTTGGGACATTGGTGTCTTAGCTTCACGGTCTATTGTGTTCGTCCTTTTGAAGATAGTCGGAGAAGAAGTTTGGTCTATGAGATTTTCTTTGCTGTTAAATGAAGATTTATTTTGTGCGGTATTCGAACCCTCATAATTGTTGATGCTTGAGGGGTTGTCGAGTTCACTCTTTTTTGGTTGGGTGGGGCTTTCCCCCTGCTTGTCTTGTGAGTTGTTCCTTTCTTCCCCGATTTCTTATGAATCAGAGTTTTCTCGAGAGTATTCTCCTTTGATGACAGTGTAGTGTTCATCTGTGGTGATTTTTTATAGCAGAATTTTTCTGGGAGGCTTTTGGGAAATTTTTGTCTAGGTGGCCTATCTCAAAGCAGGATCGACATCTGAAGAGGACACTTTCATAATCGAGTTTTTGGTTCCACACATAGTCTTTACTTGTTAGGTGTATTTCAGCTAGGAATTCAGCGATGAAGTCCATTTCCACATAGATGCATGCATAGGTGGTTCTGGCATATTCCTCTATTTATGGGCACCTGCAGTAAAATTTCCCAATTGCATTTCCAATGGCTTTTAGCAAAGATAAATTCCAGAGATGCAAGGGTAGGTTTGGAAATCTCACCCAAACTAGTGCTGAGGTTACGACTGTTGTTGAGGGATCGAATGATGGGTTCTATGGCCTCATAAATAGGCCTGATTTTTCCCAAAACCAAGGGTTGAAATCTAGAATATGTTATCTGCTTTCAGGGTTTTCAAAATATAATATAAAGAAACCCCTAGCACAGGGATAGATATTAATTGCATCAGGAATTAGAGGCTTCCATACCTTCGAGATCCAACAATGGAGAGCTATCAGCCATAGCCAAAAACCATTGAATCGGCAGATTAGGGCACTCTCAGAGAACTTCAAAGCCTCATTGAGTGAGGCCTGGACCACCTTGACAGTGGGAGTTGGGGCTTCACTGATGATATGGGTAGGAGCTTGCCCCCTAGAGGCAGACGGAATTGAGACAACAGCTATTTTCACGAAGCTGGGAGCCATCTGGAGAATTCTCTCCTACTGAGTATAAAATATTTTCGAAGAGAAGCGACAGAAGATTGCTGAAGAGAAGTGAAGAGCCACAGATCTATAAACCAAAGTAAAGAGAAGAGCCGCAGATCTAAGGCCCAATCGATGAGAAGAGAAGTAAAGAGCTGCAGATCTATATCACGACTTGGTTACAAAGAGCCGCAGATCTACAGCATCCACAGGATCTACTATTCATATAATAGCCAGCAAGTTAATCCTAAGTTTCTTCTCAATCACGGGCAGTTGATCAGAACCACGAATTTTCATTTTGCCATATTCTAGAAATGGCTGCCAAGACTTGGTTACCGTAGATCTATGGTAGCCACAAGATCTACTATTCATATAAGAGCCAGCACGCTTGTCCTGAGTTTCTTCTCAATCACACGCAGTTGATTGGAACCATGAATTTTTGTTTTTCCGTATTCTAGCAATGGTTGCTAGAGAAAGGACCAATCGATGAAGAGCCACAGATCTAACCGCAGAAGGCCCAATCGATGAAGAGCTACAGAAATCCACAGTATAGAGCTGTAGTAATATGCATGTAGTATGTCAAAACTAGTATTCTAGATCTCCGCCCAGAGCCGTATTCTAGATCTTCGTAGATCTCCGCAGTAAAGAGCCACAGATGAAGAGCCGCAGTAAGAGCCTAATAACTTGTTGATTACTAGAGAACTACAATTACTAGAGAACTACAATTACTAGAGAACTACAATTATGAATAACTTGTTGATTACTCCACAATCAAAGCTTCAACCAGAGCCTAATTAGAACTAGCACACCAACACTAGCATGTGCTTGGGAAAAATGGAGGTTTATATAACATGGATGGAAGGGAGATGGTTCCTCTTCTCATGGGAGAAGGCCTTATGTCTTGAGGTAGTTCCATCCTAATAGGGGAAAGGAGCCCAAACTAACCTCGTCGACTCCATCAAGCCCAACCATTTACCAAACTTCCGTCACGAAGCTTCTAGAGCTGGAAGCTTCAGCACCTTATTTAAAAAACTTTCTGAAAGAGAATCGTTGTGATTAGAGCAAGGCTCAGTCAGTCTGGGTGGCGCTAGGGATAGTTGTAATCCCTACATATCAGTGCGAGGAAGACACGGGTCATTAGCGCCAGTCTTGTAAACTAGGAATAATAGAAGGTTTTTGGGAAATGATGCAAAAGGGAATTGTTCTGCTCATGAAGAGGGACACAATGAGAGTTTCTTCATGAAGAGAAAGCATGTAGGGTTCACTGTGGAGGTCCTCCAGGAACATGGAACGGGGAGTATGGGGATAGTGACAAAATGATGTGTAAAAGGAGGGTGAGTATATGGCGAGGTGGAGTAATAAAGAGGTGAGGGTGACATGAGGTGACGAAGGGTCAAGAGTCATAAGGAGGTTATGGAAAAATTTATGTTAAAACTAAAAACCCCATCGCATAAAACTAAATATCGCACATCGCATATTTTGTAATGAGCGGACAATTAAATTTGCGCTATGCGATATATCACATCACAATTTTCATTTCGGCATTTTTAAATCGAGTTCCTTAATTTTGGAATTTTGGAAGGGAGGATCTCATGAAAAGTAGGGCCCACATGGAATTAAAAATTCTACAAATTGAACTACAACCAGTTTGCAATTTTGAGATTTTGGGTTTGGAAATTTGTTTTAAAATAATAAATTGGAGTAAATTACTGAGATCTCGAAATGCATTTTTCAACTATTCTATAATTCAGCTAGGTCATTTTGTAGTACCGCTAGTTAAAAATGAAAAGATTAGTAAAAATTAATTAAGAGTTAATATTTACAATGAATGACTATTTTAATTGCAAAAATTGGAATATTATACATTTTTTTACACTTGTGAGAAAAATGATAAAACTCCAAAGGAGTTCCATTTACAAACCGGTTGACCAAATGAGGCCAAACAAGTATCAATGGAAATCTTGCTAAAGAGTGACATCAATGAAACAATCATAGAAATATCAAATGAGGTGAAACAAGTATCGATGGAAAGCTTGCTAAAGAGTGAATTCAATGAAACAATCAAAATAGAAATCCGATGAAAACAAAAAAAGGCAAAATTTTAGGGTAATTAACTTAATGAAAATCATAAAGAGTGTTTAGCCAAAGAATAATGTAAAGGGTCCCCATTATTTTAAATATTTCCCTACAACAATAGCTACACACTAGGAAGAACCAATTATCTATGGTTAAAGATAATGAACTTTAATTTACCCAAAGGTTAAAAATAATGGAAATCAGGAAATCATTTAACAGTAAAAAATTTCCATAGGTCCCACATAATTAGATTAAGTAATATGAGTTTGTAAAGACAGGTACTCAAAGAAGATTCAAGCAACATTCATGAATCCAAATTTGGGAAAATTTGTTTTAAAACTACCTCCTATGAAGAAATAGAAGTAGGTATAGGTAGGAGTTTCTGAGAAAGAATATATCCATTTTATGAATGATCTCTAGCATCGTTTCGATGCCAGCGAGCCTAAACAATACCTTGATGAACTTATCTTTTATTCCATACAAGCCTAGTCCTGCTTCCAGTGAGCATCCATAGCCTCGACGGGTTTACTTGTATTTCTCACGATTCCTCTTTTAATCACCCTTGTTTATTAGCACATTTGCAAGATTTTAGTTTATAATGTACTTGAGTGAAAGCAGTGGGATAATAATAGAGATTTATGTTTAATTGACATAATACTTTCATAATTTTGACTTCAAATTATTTCCCTGTGACTATCAATTAGAGACTTTATAAAGTGGATGTGTGGGAGGGATTCATTGTATTAAACCCAAATCCATTCTTTCCTTGAAAAAGTAAGCTCAATCACTTAAAACTGATGTGTGTCCCTGCATAAAAAATATTTAAAACAAGATGATTTTTATGGTTCCATAAGGATATTCCTTTAGTGATAAATGAAATTCACTAAGATAGATAGAGTTAAAATATTTCTCATGTATGCCAATTGCTATCAAGTGAGGAAAAGGCCTTTCACATAAATCATGGCAGAGATGCCAAAATCAAATCAAAAATGAAAACAAAAGGAATATAACTCCAAACTAAAACAAAAAGAAATTAGAAAACTTTAAAAAATGTAAAAAATGAAGAAAGAGAAAGCTGAAAAAAACTCCAAATTTAAAAGATAAACTCCAACAAGAATACTTATACAAATGTCTCAGCAAGAGAGATAAAAAAAAAAAAGCATATGTACGCTCCTTCCTATGTTGTTGAGATTTAAATTTTCTTATCTTGCAAATTTGTAAGAAATGAGGCTCTCAAAATGTAGAGGGTGAATAGTAGTGATGATAGATATTGTGCTAAATGAGAAGTCTCTGTTTGTTGCAAACTTTCTTGTTTCAAAGTAAAATATGTATGAAATCATCTTAGCCATTTTCTTACAAAAAAACACTCAAGAAAAATACTAAAGGTTCAGAAACTTCCCAGTTTAACTAATTTGATGAGGATCATTACTGCTTCTTTCAAGAATCTCAAAGCAAACTTAACAAAAGAGAATGAACTTCAAAACTAATCTGGTATAGGTGAAAAAGGTTCATGAATTCCTATAAAAATAGAGTTCAATATCAACAAAAACTAAATACAAAACTGAAACCAAAAGTAAATAAATGAAAATAAATGAAAGTGGGTACATGAAACTTATCATTGGAGAATTTCATTAAATATTACCTGAGATGTATCATTTTCTCCAACAAAAGATAACTTCTTCCTTTAACTAGAATTAAAAGCATGAAGAAGTTTTATTGACCCAAAATCATTATTTATTAAATCTAATCTAAAGTGAGGAGTAAAATAGAATAATGCAATGTTTTATGCCCAAGGAATTGAAAATAGAACAAATCCACAGAAATGAGAATGAAAATATGCTTCTTTATGAATTGCAGTGAGGATTGTTCTCATAATATTTCAATTTTCATATCGACTCTGGGATTTTCATAAATTGTTCAGAATCAAGACCAAGTCAAATATAATGTAATGCAGATCTGTAGATGGAGAGGTATTGAATTTCGTATATTAAATATAGAGTGATATATCAAAACTCAAATATAAGAGAAATCGAAAATGATTTAATCATGTTCTGAATTTCTTATCAATTTCTTCATTACCATAGTGATTTCCCAAGAGTGCCTTAAATTCTTTTATATAGGACAATGCCTCATCGAATGTTTTGCATCACAAGTTTCTTTTCCATGCATAATTTTTAAGTTGCGAGATTTACCTTTGCGATATGCGATTGAGTGTTATATAATAGTTAAAAGACAATGGGAAAGAGACATGTATCAGATCCTATTGCATTAGAGGCTCTTAAGGAAAGGCTTCATTTGAGTTGCGTGATGTGATATAAGTGTTGCAATAGCAAGTTTGCTATATGAGCATATGTGAGGGGAAACTGCAATGGAGCAATTGCGATATCAGAGAATAATCATATCGAAGATCGGAGTTGTTAACAAAAGGAAACGTCGATATTATTCTTGCGATAGAGGGAATGTGATAGATGATGTGGCTCATTAGTGGGACCGACTTTGGGTCTTATAAGAAATCAGTGATCAAAAGTTTTGAGAACAGGATGTAACATTGTTGATACTCTGATGTGCAATGAAGAACATACCCAATAGTTTTATTATGTGGATTTAATTTCATATCGGATCCGAGACATCGAAACCTTTAAACATATGCCCCAAAAAATTTTTTTGATTTATGAATGGATGCGATATCTTTTAAAATTGGATTTAAATGTCATATTGGGTTCAGGGGTTTTATGGATATCGTAATATTAGTGAAGTCATTTTCAGGGAATGAGCAGGAAGGGAATATCACAGACATATAGATATTGTAGTATCGGTGAAGTGAAGTTCATATTGAAATTTTCCGACATTTGAAATGGAAATTGTGTGGGCCGGGTTATTTCATTATCATATTCATAAAGAAGTTCTTAGTTCAATTTCGCCTTTTAACAAAAAATACCCTTTTATTAATTATCAAAAATATTAGATTGGGTAATAATTTTATCGAAGCTTTCGAATGATCAGAATTATGATATTAGAATGCCCTGATATGAATCTTCTGATATTGTTTTAAATTCATATCAGGGTTTTAATGAATAAAAAAAATTAAGGAATACTCAAATTTTGATGAGCAACAAATAATATTTCCCTGAACATGTTGCATATTTGAAAAAAGTTGGTTTATTGCTTACCTCAACTCTCCACAACTAAGTTAATGAAGACCTATAAAAGAAAAAAACAGAAATAAGAAATAACCTTTAGAAAAAATAAACTAACAACAGATGATGATGAACCTATAAACACATACCTAGAAAAATTTTGGCTGTAGGTTTACCTCATGAATCTTCAAGTTCTCCCATGTATTTATCAAAATTTGCACATGTTCAAGATCATGCACTTATTTAATCTAAAACACTATGTAATGAATGTTCAAATTGAATCCGATTGTTCTCTGCTCGGTAGTCTTTGTAGCTGTGGTGACTGGTTCCGCAGAGGGTTCTAGGGTTTATCTAAGAGAGTGATAGAGGGTAACAAGTACCCATGGAGGCACAGGGAGGAGGGAGCTCCACTCCCTCCTACAGTGATGTGGTTTCAAACAGAGGAAGAGGAGGGAATAAGAACAACCCTCCACAACCCTTGGAGGTCAAGACAAAAAACACTGAAACTCAAAAGGCGGAAGGGAGAAAAACCCATGCAGATCAAGGGGCCCATGAAGAAGACCGATAGGAGGAGAAAGTGGAAGACAAAGGTCAGGGAATAGAGAATGGAGCCAAGATGGGGCACTGTAAACCCAAGACCATAACTAAACCTCAGGTTATTCTGAATGATCCAGCTCTGCAAGTGCATAGGGATCACATGGAAAACTATGGCATCATATGCAATTTATGGGAATCTGACCATCAAAGAAAGTGTTGTACACCTGGATAAAATAAAAATGGAAACCAAAGGGGGGGGTTAAATATACATCTTGGATCCAAAAGGTTTTTTACGGTGGTGTTCACGAACATGGAAGATGGAGACAGGATTTTTGAAGGGAGGCCATACTTCTTTGTAGCTGTTGGTCTCTATATGCAACCATGGATGATGAAATTTGTGCCAGAACAAGAAACCTTCACTTCAGTACTAGTATGGATTAGACTCTACTCCTTACCTTTATATTACTGGATGCTAGAGTCTTTAAGAGATATAGGCAATAAATTAGGTCATTTCTTAAAAATTGCAGAGGCAACTCTATGGGGAAAATATACCTTCTATGCCCGTATATGTGTGGAGATGGACCTATTACAAGCCCTTTGAGATGAGATCATTCTAGAAGTCTATGATGAAGAATGGGTTCAAACAGTTGACTATGAACATATCCCGTTCAGATGTCACAAATGTCATGAGCATGGGCACCTATCTAGAGATTTTCCTCTTAATAGAAGGGAGGAAAACCTAAACACCAGCACAGGGAAAGACTAGACAGGTTTCACCAAAGCAGGAGGGGGAAGGAAGACACAAAAGAACCCTATTATGAATGATAACAAAAAAAAAAGTCACAACAGTTTTGAGATCTTAGAAGAAAAAGAAGTAGATGGAGGTGATCAAGGGAGTACAGAGAATCAGTCAGCAAGGGGAAAGGAAAAGAGAGCAGCATGGAGTTCACTCAGAATCAGACTGAACACACCACAGACCCTTTGAGTAACATGGAAATAGAAAAATACCAGGAAATGACTCAAAGTGAAAGTGGTACAGAGGACCAAGACTTACAGGAGATCCTGGAAAGGGAGAACCTGGAGCTGGAAAAGTTTCTAGAATGAGGAAGCCTGGGAATAAAATCAATCCCTCGGGAGGATGTGGACAAGTTACAAGAGATATTCCTTAAAAAGTCCCATCAAACAGCTGTAGGAGTCAAAAGAGGACATGATAACCAGGAAAATAAAGGGATTTCCTTAATAGGATTAACAATAGGAAAACTAATAAAAAATCTAGGAAAAAGGAGGGGAAGAAAAAGATAAAAAGAACTACTACTGGAGTGTGGCAAACTCATGATTGACTCAGGAAGGATGAAAAACCTTTCCAATTACTCCTTTAAAACCCCACCTCAATGAAAATCACAACCTAGAACATTAGAGGACTAGGGAGCATAAGAAAACAGAGGAATCTAGGTAACAGGATCAGAGAGGAAAAACCTGACATAGTATTCATACAGGAAAGAAAATGCTCTATGGAGAAGATCTGCGAAAAACATAGAAAATGGTTAAATAGATATGAATACCTTGAATTTAAGGAAAATAAATCTGCTGGTGGAATTCTCACTCTATGGGATCCACAGAAATTTGGTGTGATTGATGTGGAGGCATCCAGACATCACCTTTCTCTGATTTTCCAACCGGTGGGAGACAAACAATGTTACATGATCACCAATGTCTATGGTCCGCAACCAATGGAGGAAAAACTTCGACTCCTCACAACACTGGAGGATATGAAGAAGAGATACCCAGATCTACCCTGGATTCTTGGAGGTGATTTTAACATGACAAAATCACTTGTGGAGAAGAAAGGAGGAACTAGAACACTTGGTAGGGATTCAGTTTCCTTCCAGAACTTCATCACCAATATGAAATTGGTTGATATCAAAACAAGAAATGGAATCTTCACTTGGAATAACAAAAGAGGGGGCCCTACCCAAGTAGCGCCAAAATTGGACAAATTTATTGTTTCAGAGGAACTCCTTCTCATGGGAAGCAACATTACTGCCCTCATCCTACCTTTTGGAGGTTTAGATCACTGGCCTATCCAATTGGAAGCTTCTCCTTTTGGTAAACCAAGGAACTCCCCCTTAGGTTTGAGAGCGCTTGGCTCACACACTCAGATTTCCTCACAAACATCGAAAAATGGTGGAAGGAAGAGCTACACCTTCAAGGTACAAAGATGTTCCTTCTACACTACAGGATCAAACACATTAAAGGCAGACTCAAAGAGTGGAATAAAAAGGAATTTGGTAACATCTTCAAAGCTAAAGGAGATGTGGAAATGAAACTAAAGGAAATAAACCATTTTCTTGTCACAGAATGATCCGGATTTAAACAGGAACGCAACAAATTACAGAGACAACCATATACACAAAGATGCAGCGGAAATAATACTTCATTTCTCTAATGGAAAATACTGAAATATGCTTACAATCAGAAATGCAAATAAACCAGCGAGCCTAAACAATACCTTGATGAACTTATCTTTTATTCCATACAAGCCTAGTCCTGCTTCCAGTGAGCATCCATAGCCTCGACGGGTTTACTTGTATTTCTCACGATTCCTCTTTTAATCACCCTTGTTTATTAGCACATTTGCAAGATTTTAGTTTATAATGTACTTGAGTGAAAGCAGTGGGATAATAATAGAGATTTATGTTTAATTGACATAATACTTTCATAATTTTGACTTCAAATTATTTCCCTGTGACTATCAATTAGAGACTTTATAAAGTGGATGTGTGGGAGGGATTCATTGTATTAAACCCAAATCCATTCTTTCCTTGAAAAAGTAAGCTCAATCACTTAAAACTGATGTGTGTCCCTGCATAAAAAATATTTAAAACAAGATGATTTTTATGGTTCCATAAGGATATTCCTTTAGTGATAAATGAAATTCACTAAGATAGATAGAGTTAAAATATTTCTCATGTATGCCAATCGCTATCAAGTGAGGAAAAGGCCTTTCACATAAATCATGGCAGAGATGCCAAAATCAAATCAAAAATGAAAACAAAAGGAATATAACTCCAAACTAAAACAAAAAGAAATTAGAAAACTTTAAAAAATGTAAAAAATGAAGAAAGAGAAAGCTGAAAAAAACTCCAAATTTAAAAGATAAACTCCAACAAGAATACTTATACAAATGTCTCAGCAAGAGAGATAAAAAAAAAAAAGCATATGTACGCTCCTTCCTATGTTGTTGAGATTTAAATTTTCTTATCTTGCAAATTTGTAAGAAATGAGGCTCTCAAAATGTAGAGGGTGAATAGTAGTGATGATAGATATTGTGCTAAATGAGAAGTCTCTGTTTGTTGCAAACTTTCTTGTTTCAAAGTAAAATATGTATGAAATCATCTTAGCCATTTTCTTACAAAAAAACACTCAAGAAAAATACTAAAGGTTTAGAAACTTCCCAGTTTAACTAATTTGATGAGGATCATTACTGCTTCTTTCAAGAATCTCAAAGCAAACTTAACAAAAGAGAATGAACTTCAAAACTAATCTGGTATAGGTGAAAAAGGTTCATGAATTCCTATAAAAATAGAGTTCAAGATCAACAAAAACTAAACACAAAACTGAAACCAAAAGTAAATAAATGAAAATAAATGAAAGTGGGTACATGAAACTTATCATTGGAGAATTTCATTTAATATTACCTGAGATGTATCATTTTCTCCAACAAAAGATAACTTCTTCCTTTAATTAGAATTAAAAGCATGAAGAAGTTTTATTGACCCAAAATCATTATTTATTAAATCTAATCTAAAGTGAGCAGTAAACTAGAATAATGCAATGTTTTATGTCCAAGGAATTGAAAATAAAACAAATCCACAGAAATGAGAATGAAAATATGCTTCTTTATGAATTGCAGTGAGGATTGTTCTCATAATATTACAAGTTTCATATCGACTCCATGATTTTCATAAATTGTTCAGAATCAAGACCAAGTCAAATATAATGTAATGCAGATGTGTAGATGGAGAGGTCTTGAATTTCGTATATTAAATATAGAGTGATATATCAAAACTCAAATATAAGAGAAATCGAAAATGATTTAACCATGTTCTAAATTTCTTATCAATTTCTTCATTACCATAGTGGTTTCCCAAGAGTGCCTTAAATTCTTTTATATAGGACAATGCCTCATCGAATGTTTTGCATCACAAGTTTCTTTTCCATGCATAATTTTTAAGTTGCGAGATTTACCTTTGCGATATGCGATTGAGTGTTATATAATAGTTAAAAGACAATGGGAAAGAGACATGTATCAGATCCTATTGCATTAGAGGCTCTTAAGGAAAGGCTTCATTTGAGTTGCGTGATGTGATATAAGTGTTGCAATAGCAAGTTTGCTATATGAGCATATGTGAGGGGAAACTGCAATGGAGCAATTGCGATATCAGAGAATAATCATATCGAAGATCGGAGTTGTTAACAAAAGGAAACGTCGATATTATTCTTGCGATAGAGGGAATGTGATAGATGATGTGGCTCATTAGTGGGACCGACTTTGGGTCTTATAAGAAATCAGTGATCAAAAGTTTTGAGAACAGGATGTAACATTGTTGATACTCCGATGTGCAATGAAGAACATACCCAATAGTTTTATTATGTGGATTTAATTTCATATCGGATCCGAGACATCGAAACCTTTAAACATATGCCCCAAAATTTTTTTTTGATTTATGAATGGATGCGATATCTTTTAAAATTGGATTTAAATGTCATATTGGGTTCAGGGGTTTTATGGATATCGTAATATTAGTGAAGTCATTTTCAGGGAATGAGCAGGAAGGGAATATCACAGACATATAGATATTGTAGTATCGGTGAAGTGAAGTTCATATTGAAATTTTCCGACATTTGAAATGGAAATTGTGTGGGCCGGGTTATTTCATTATCATATTCATAAAGAAGTTCTTAGTTCAATTTCGCCTTTTAACAAAAAATACCCTTTTATTAATTATCAAAAATATTAGATTGGGTAATAATTTTATCGAAGCTTTCGAATGATCAGAATTATGATATTAGAATGCCCTGATATGAATCTTCTGATATTGTTTTAAATTCATATCAGGGTTTTAATGAATAAAAAAAATTAAGGAATACTCAAATTTTGATGAGCAACAAATAATATTTCCCTGAACATGTTGCATATTTGAAAAAAGTTGGTTTATTGCTTACCTCAACTCTCCACAACTAAGTTAATGAAGACCTATAAAAGAAAAAAACAGAAATAAGAAATAACCTTTAGAAAAAATAAACTAACAACAGATGATGATGAACCTATAAACACATACCTAGAAAAATTTTGGCTGTAGGTTTACCTCATGAATCTTCAAGTTCTCCCATGTATTTATCAAAATTTGCACATGTTCAAGATCATGCACTTATTTAATCTAAAACACTATGTAATGAATGTTCAAATTGAATCCGATTGTTCTCTGCTCGGTAGTCTTTGTAGCTGTGGTGACTGGTTCCGCAGAGGGTTCTAGGGTTTATCTAAGAGAGTGATAGAGGGTAACAAGTACCCATGGAGGCACAGGGAGGAGGGAGCTCCACTCCCTCCTATAGTGATGTGGTTTCAAACAGAGGAAGAGGAGGGAATAAGAACAACCCTCCACAACCCTTGGAGGTCAAGACAAAAAACACTGAAACTCAAAAGGCGGAAGGGAGAAAAACCCATGCAGATCAAGGGGCCCATGAAGAAGACCGATAGGAGGAGAAAGTGGAAGACAAAGGTCAGGGAATAGAGAATGGAGCCAAGATGGGGCACTGTAAACCCAAGACCATAACTAAACCTCAGGTTATTCTGAATGATCCAGCTCTGCAAGTGCATAGGGATCACATGGAAAACTATGGCATCATATGCAATTTATGGGAATCTGACCATCAAAGAAAGTGTTGTACACCTGGATAAAATAAAAATGGAAACCAAAGGGGGGGGTTAAATATACATCTTGGATCCAAAAGGTTTTTTACGGTGGTGTTCACGAACATGGAAGATGGAGACAGGATTTTTGAAGGGAGGCCATACTTCTTTGTAGCTGTTGGTCTCTATATGCAACCATGGATGATGAAATTTGTGCCAGAACAAGAAACCTTCACTTCAGTACTAGTATGGATTAGACTCTACTCCTTACCTTTATATTACTGGATGCTAGAGTCTTTAAGAGATATAGGCAATAAATTAGGTCATTTCTTAAAAATTGCAGAGGCAACTCTATGGGGAAAATATACCTTCTATGCCCGTATATGTGTGGAGATGGACCTATTACAAGCCCTTTGAGATGAGGTCATTCTAGAAGTCTATGATGAAGAATGGGTTCAAACAGTTGACTATGAACATATCCCGTTCAGATGTCACAAATGTCATGAGCATGGGCACCTATCTAGAGATTTTCCTCTTAATAGAAGGGAGGAAAACCTAAACACCAGCACAGGGAAAGACTAGACAGGTTTCACCAAAGCAGGAGGGGGAAGGAAGACACAAAAGAACCCTATTATGAATGATAACAAAAAAAAAAGTCACAACAGTTTTGAGATCTTAGAAGAAAAAGAAGTAGATGGAGGTGATCAAGGGAGTACAGAGAATCAGTCAGCAAGGGGGAAAGGAAAAGAGAGCAGCATGGAGTTCACTCAGAATCAGACTGAACACACCACAGACCCTTTGAGTAACATGGAAATAAAAAAATACCAGGAAATGACTCAAAGTGAAAGTGGTACAGAGGACCAAGACTTACAGGAGATCCTGGAAAGGGAGAACCTGGAGCTGGAAAAGTTTCTAGAACGAGGAAGCCTGGGAATAAAATCAATCCCTCGGGAGGATGTGGACAAGTTACAAGAGATATTCCTTAAAAAGTCCCATCAAACAGCTGTAGGAGTCAAAAGAGGACATGATAACCAGGAAAATAAAGGGATTTCCTTAATAGGATTAACAATAGGAAAACTAATAAAAAATCTAGGAAAAAGGAGGGGAAGAAAAAGATAAAAAGAACTACTACTGGAGTGTGGCAAACTCATGATTGACTCAGGAAGGATGAAAAACCTTTCCAATTACTCCTTTAAAACCCCACCTCAATGAAAATCACAACCTAGAACATTAGAGGACTAGGGAGCATAAGAAAACAGAGGAATCTAGGTAACAGGATCAGAGAGGAAAAACCTGACATAGTATTCATACAGGAAAGAAAATGCTCTATGGAGAAGATCTGCGAAAAACATAGAAAATGGTTAAATAGATATGAATACCTTGAATTTAAGGAAAATAAATCTGCTGGTGGAATTCTCACTCTATGGGATCCACAGAAATTTGGTGTGATTGATGTGGAGGCATCCAGACATCACCTTTCTCTGATTTTCCAACCGGTGGGAGACAAACAATGTTACATGATCACCAATGTCTATGGTCCGCAACCAATGGAGGAAAAACTTCGACTCCTCACAACACTGGAGGATATGAAGAAGAGATACCCAGATCTACCCTGGATTCTTGGAGGTGATTTTAACATGACAAAATCACTTGTGGAGAAGAAAGGAGGAACTAGAACACTTGGTAGGGATTCAGTTTCCTTCCAGAACTTCATCACCAATATGAAATTGGTTGATATCAAAACAAGAAATGGAATCTTCACTTGGAATAACAAAAGAGGGGGCCCTACCCAAGTAGCGCCAAAATTGGACAAATTTATTGTTTCAGAGGAACTCCTTCTCATGGGAAGCAACATTACTGCCCTCATCCTACCTTTTGGAGGTTTAGATCACTGGCCTATCCAATTGGAAGCTTCTCCTTTTGGTAAACCAAGGAACTCCCCCTTTAGGTTTGAGAGCGCTTGGCTCACACACTCAGATTTCCTCACAAACATCGAAAAATGGTGGAAGGAAGAGCTACACCTTCAAGGTACAAAGATGTTCCTTCTACACTACAGGATCAAACACATTAAAGGCAGACTCAAAGAGTGGAATAAAAAGGAATTTGGTAACATCTTCAAAGCTAAAGGAGATGTGGAAATGAAACTAAAGGAAATAAACCATTTTCTTGTCACAGAATGATCCGGATTTAAACAGGAACGCAACAAATTACAGAGACAACCATATACAGAAAGATGCAGCGGAAATAATACTTCATTTCTCTAATGGAAAATACTGAAATATGCTTACAATCAGAAATGCAAATAAACCAGCTAGGGCGATGGTAGCTTATCTCTGAGAAGAGATGTGATGGCTACATGCCTCTGAACTGTGTTACAATGAGGCTCGAAGGCCTATTTATTGTTGAGAAACAATATAAAACCCTTAACATTCCAAAACCTAACCCTAGGAGATGAAACGCCAAACTGTGGGCCCCGTTTGGGGGTAAATTGGTACATCAACTTCCCGGGGTCGTAACTTTGGCATATGATCTCCGTTTGACGCGTACAATAGCTCATTAGAAAGATCTATCCGAGCACTATCATTTTTGGAACAGTGGACTGATGTTGCCCCCGGATTCCCCAAAAAGCGTCGTTTAGGGCCTCAAAACGGCTCTGGAAGTTCAGGACCCGAAAAACTGCTAAAAATAGTAAGTTGTGCTACAATTAAGGAAACTGAAAATGCTGAGAAAGACAATGGTGGGGGTCCAGGTGGACTTGGCAGGTGGCCACCAATATCCACCTGGATCATTCCTCCCTGCTTAGGAAGCAATGGTCCCCATTACGTTGAGCTCCTCCATGAGATGAGGAAACTTTTGCTGAACCTGTTCCCTGGTGAGCCACTTGCCCTGCTGAAGGAGTTGGCCTGCTTTGACAACTCGATACAGTTGGATGGTCTCCTTTGCAATGTTGTAGGTAGAGAATTCTGAGCCTTCAATAGGATCTAACGCCAATTTGATAATTATATCCTCCAATGAATTGATCCTGGTACCTTTAGCAAGAGAGGAATTTCTCTCCATATTCAACTTAGATATTGTATTATTCAATGAATTATGAAATCTCGAAAAACTGATTGCTAAATTTGTTAAAGTAGAATATACCATTTTTCTTATTTTTCTATGGAGTTCAATTTGATCAATTGGATGAATTTTATTTGTGTTAAAATAAAATACAAAGGTCTTGAAGTCTTTTGAATCTTTATCCCCTAGTATGTTTGGTTCTAGAAAAGCTAATTGAAACTTTTCGTTTTCAACATCTAGGGTTGAGAGTAACCTATTATTTGTAGAAAAAAATTGCTTCCATAACTGAGTGTAAGTAATTGACTTCAATGTTTCACTCTTATTTTTAATCTCCATGAATTTATAAAATATACTCTAATTAGGAGAGGAAGGAGATGAAGAGGATTGTGATTTTTTTGTTTCCATTTTCAGCAAATTCAATATAGGCTCACTTGAGACAATAACTATAGAAGGTGCAAGAACATCTGAGGATCTAGTTTCTAACAAAACTTCACTAGAGAATGGGTGCATAGAATGAGGAACAACAACTTATAGAGCCTATATAATATACTTAGAGGAAATATAAAATAAAAGATGTCCATTTTTGGAAATGATGGCTCTTTCACTTGGTAAGTATTTCTCTAAACACCATACAACGAACTTAAGAAAATGGTGTGTCAAGGAAGGATTCCCAAAGAGAAAAATCATCACTATTATCTTAGAAATCCTTATATGCCAAACTCTGCGGCTTATAAATTTCAAATTAACATTTTGTTTCCACAATTTTGGCATCCAGATCAATTAAGGACATTTCATTAAATTCTACAAATGCAGTGGGAATTGGGTTATTTGATTGAGTTCTGGATGATTTTTCCTTTTTTGAGCTCATTTTAACAATTTGGAATGAGGGCAAAAGAGAGTAAAATTACTTGTTAAGTCATGGATCTTAAATCTAACGTGCACGTGGTTGCTTTGAATAGCTCTTATATAACACTATTATTCCTTTGATGTAACTTATTTTGACAAAGGGTAAAATGAGGTAATGAATTTGGATGAAAAAATTGTGAGTGCTAACTGTAATATGTAGTTGGAATGGTGTTAGTGAAAATAATGGTTGGCGACATTGGAAATGAGATTTGGTGACAAATAAAATGGCAACAGTAGAAAATAAAAATGGTGGAATGATAATTTGGCAGAAACATGAAGACGGTTTGTAGGGTAGGGGAGGTGTGATGGTAAGTGGTTTAGATCGGGGTGGGGTATGTTATTATCCATAAGCATCCACATAATAAAAATGTTTTCAGAAAAACAATTCATCATGGACCCCCTGTTAAATGTTGAGCAAGTACGAGAGTCTGCTATTGATTTATGAGTGTCGATCCCTTCACATTAAATCTTTTTCGCATGAATATGCAAGCGCTTTAGCAGAGTTCTTTATTCAAATTTTTTATTTTATTTTTTTAAATAAAATAATTTTTCACATATAACCAAACATAACATATATGGCATTTATAGAAATGCACACATACATTTATTTACAAAGTTCATAAAAATTAAAAAAGAATTGGAATATTTTTTTAAAACTTCATGACAAGAAAATGTTACAACACTAGTCATCATAGCTATCTCCTTAAGGGAATCAAAAAAGTATGCACAAATATATTCTACCCTGAACATCACAAACTCAGATTTGGTGTGCCTCTCCCAGTAACTATCCCACCAATATTTGACATATGGAAGGGCTTTTAGGAGGGCAAAAGTGATATTTTGATTCTCAATTTTTTTTGGATAGAGTAATATCCCTCTAACATATTTAACCATTTCTCTAAATCATTTGAATCTATTCATCCAATGCAAAAATATAAGAAAATATAGATCAATGCCTTGATAATAAGCGACTTCGAGGGGGTGATCCCCCTTTTATGTCACATAAATAAACAATTCTTCAATTATTCAAATAGAAAGGGATTGAATTTATTTTTTCATGAATTAGACATCTTTCTCGACGCAAAAATGGGCACGACCAGGTATATTTGTTATAGCACCAGATTTAGCACCATAAATTTCTCTAGAAATAACATCGTAAATAGCGCCTGGAATGGCACTACAAATATAGTGCCATAAATAACACGCAAAATAGCACCCAAAACCTTTCCTCGAGTTGCACTAGAAATAACGCTATAAATAGTACCAATAATGCTGCTGAAAATAACACCTAGAATAGTGTCAGAAAGAGTGCCAGGAATAAAGGCAAGAATAGCATCATTTTATCACCAGAAATATAACCACGATTTGCTTCCAATTTGTCTCCTAGTTTGGCTTCTATTTTAACGTCCAATTTTGCTTCTCCTTTTGTTTCGAGTTTTGCTTCTAGTGTGGCTTCCAATTTTTCTTGCAATTTTTCTTCTAATGTGGCTTCCAATTTTGCTTCCAGTTTTGCCTCTAGTGTGGTTTCTAGTTTTTCTTCTAGTGTGGCTTCAATTTTTTCTTCTAGTGTGCCTTCCTATTTTCCTTCCATTTTTCCTTCTAGTGTGGCTTCCAATTTTTCTTCTAGTGTGGCTTCAAATTTTGATTCCAAATTGGCTTTCATTTTTTCTTCTTTTCTTGCTTCCAAGCATCAAGAATAGCAACAGGTTTAGCGCCAGGATTTACATCTAGTTTGGCTTCGGATTCGCCTTCCAATTTTTCTTCTAATTTTCTTTTTTGTGGCTTCCAATTTGGCTTCCATTGTTGCTTCTTTTTTTTCTTCCAAAAAAAAATATTATTTTGGATATAGTTAAATTAATATGTTTTATTTCAATTTAATTAGTTAAATATATCATGTCTCTTAAATAAGTTATATGATTATATACCATATGAATGCATTTGAAATATTTTATAGGACAAGATTTATAAAGAATTTTTAGGGAAACACACATCCATACAAATTAACAATATCATTATACTTATTAAATCTCCATCAAAATAGAATCTACAACATCCAGTATATATAAAATAACAAGATATTATTGTAGCATGATCATCATCTATAATTAAAACAAGTGAGTCAAATATATATAATTTAAGTGAATTTGACAACATTTATCATGAGCAGTAAATCATAACCATCATACGTAATAAATATGAATCCAAATCATCAACCACTTGCAACATACAAACATTGATGAGTTAATACTGACAAGATCATTAGTATATATAACTAAAAATAGTAAAATTCACGTATACTGGTAGATCAATAACATATGAAAATGATGCATGTTGAACATTCGAAATAAGCCAAAAATGATACATCATGCACAAATGATATAAATAAAAATGATGAATGATGTAAGAAAAAATTATACAAGTCAATATGATACGTCATGTCAAAAAGATATAAGTCAAAATGATACATGTCAAAAAGATACAACTCAATAATATGATATAGGAGGCCATGAAAATGGTACATATGATAGTAACCATGAAAATTGACATCATAACAATATATCAAAAATTATCCATGATGCAGTCTATATGATCATGAATATCACTAACTGCTACCAAAAATTGTCTCAGAATCATCATCATCATCACCATCACCATCATCATCATCATCTTCTATATCGACATCTACCTCATGGTCATCTATATTTGTGTCATCATGAGCATCATCTTCCATCTCAGCATCACACCCAATGTGATCTGGATCTATGTGATGAGGATCATTCATATCTTTTGGAAGATCATTGTTTTGCAAAAGGAAACATTTAGAATGAAAGTTATTATTTTTTTCATTCAATAATTATTTTGTATGTTTTATATATAACATGAAAACATATGAAATGAAACAATATTCATATTACATCATATCAAAACTCACCTACGATAATAAAATTTCAAATAAGTTACAACTAAGATGCTGTAATAGCGAATGCTTTTTTTCAAATTCAAAAATGAGCGGTAATTGATTTTTCAAAATCTAATTTCAGAAAGTCTTTTAAATATTAAGAAACTATTCACTATTTCATTACTTTTTCCAAAATTTCAAGGGATAGATTTGTGAGAGAGACATACTTGGAGCAATGTGGAGCAACAAAATACTTTGGAATAGCAAAACTATTCAGAAGATCAAAATTTGAAAGGTATGGTGATTCAATCAAAACCATGCCTAGTAAAAAATTTAAATTTTTCTATTGATTTTCCTGGTAATTTTCTTTACAATACTTGTTTTTGATAGATTTAATTAAAATTTAGAAAAAATAAATGTTTCTGTTAGATTTTGATTTTGATTTTCCTGGTATTAATATTGATTTTACTAATAAATGTTTTTAAAATCTTTTTTCCTATTTAGATTTAATCAAAATTCAGGAAAAAAACAAAAAGATTCAATACTTACCTTAAACCCTTGCTACTTCTTTCTTATGTGACTGCAAAATACCACCTTAGGTTTAAACTCCCTCCACCACTTCACAATTAGGGCTTTATGATTTTAGGCATTTTAGATTTCATGGGTTTGTGTTACTATATATAAGGCATTTAACATGTAAAGCAGGGGGACCACTTATTGAATCACATCCTAACCATGTTGGCCCTATATGTTTTTTTTAAATGGATTTTGTTTATCGGTGCACCCTGTGTAATATAACACATTAGTGCTCCTCTGACAAGTAACACTGTTAAATCCAAAAAGTTGTGTTTATTTTTTTATGTTTTCATTTTTTACTATGATGATGATGCTTTTATGATTACATATTGCACCATCATAATTTAAAGTTATTTAAAAATAATAATTTTCATCATCGATGCTCAATAATTAAATGCGCCAGTGCATTTTCTAAATTAAATACACTGGTTACCAGACCTATTCTTGGCTGAAAATTATTTGATTTATTTATAAAATATATTTAGTGGCTTCTGTATTGAATGGTAGAAGTTGTATATTGATAAAAAAAAATGTCTAAGAAGGTGTCAAGTAACAAAAATATTGATTGGAACAATAATAAAACATCCAAATAAAAATAGAAAAGATGAGTTCTTTGCAAAGTCTTTACAAAATTAATATGTTTGAACTATATGTAATTTTAATTAATATGTATTGGTTAATGTGTGTCATGCATAGCCACAAAATGAAGAATCTCGATCAGATTCTTTCTGATCTAAGTGCAGAAGAGCGTAAAAATCTGATGGAAAAATTGTAGAAGGATGAATAAGGTGAATGAAAAAATATTATTTAATATTGATTTTTTTCATTAATAATATACTTAAAAATATTAGATAACACGTTTCAAAAAATCTTTTAATTCACATATGCTTTATGTTATATAGGGACCAACAATGAAGGAAAATAATGTGATTCTAAGAAAATAAAAAGTATAGAACATGTAAATGATGACAAATTGGTCCTTAACTCATATGGAGTGGTGCTAGAGGTTAATGAAAGGGGGGAAATGTTTACAAAACTATGAGGGATATAGTGGAATGAACGTATAGACGTACTTTCCACTTATAATACAAAATGAATCCAATCATTTCAAGAACCAAGTTATAAACTACATGAAGCATTTATAGAGAAATTGTCAATGAGACATGTCAGACTTGCAATAGAAAAAACATACAATAACTAAAAAGAATCATTCAAAAAGTAATATTCCTACTTAAAATTCTTTCCTAGAATTATATGTATATATTACTGCAAATCATTCATTTATTAATATCAACTTAGTTAAATTTAGTTTTCATATATCAATATAAAAATTGTTTATTACTTTTTTGGGAAGATTATGAAAATCCCAAAGGATCAACGAGTTGATATTCGAAACATGCAAGTAGGAATGTCCAGAAAAGTGTGCAAGGTGATAGTAAAAAAAATGGACATAATTGCATCACAACATGAGCCATTTCAACAACAATGTGCTTCAAATGTATGTAATCATTGAATTTTTGAATTAGGTACAAATAAAAAAATCTTTTAGTATTAAATATTGTTTTTCAAGTATTTTCTTGCATAAAAGAAACCAAAATGGAACCCATTCAACACATAAAACAAGAAGACAAGTAAGAAAAGGGTTAATATCAAAGTTTGTGATTAATTGTTAACATTTCATTATGACAACTTAAGATTTCATTTTTGTATATTTTATTTTGTTTCACAATAACCATCCTTGAATGTCCTCAAATAGGTACGAACATACAAAGAAGAGTCATCAGAAGAACTGATTGACATTGGGTTAATTATGGGTTGTGAGTATATTTTGGCATATAAAAAATAAAATATGGAATTTGTAAGTATCTATGTTGTTTGACTTCTCTCAGTTTATAATTAATAGAAAAAAAATCTTTATATTAAATATATGATTTATTATGGGATATAAAAATTGCAAGAAAGAAAGTATGGAACTGCACCAACAAAGAGTTCTTGAAAGAAGGCATGATATTTGGTTTTGAAATAATGTGTATTGTTCAGGACTCAATTTTTCCTATGGTACATGTCTTTTCGATTTACATTGATCTATGTTATTTATTTCAATTTACATTATTCTCACCAATGTAGATACACTCATTACACTTTATTTTTATGTTTGTAGATGAAACTTGAAGAAGACGAAAACAATCGATGCAATCAACAAAACATTTTTCCAAATAACCAAAGTCATGGAAGTAGCTTGAGCACTAACAATAGTTCTAGCAAAGAATGATGATTTATTTGGATATCAATGAAAGCTGTTGCATTTTTTGAAATAATTGTATGTAAAAATTGGACATTTTGTTTAATGTAATAGACGTAGTGTCTCAATTGAAAGACAAGGTCTTACCAATAACTATCCCATTTTGTATGACAAAGAGCCTGTTATTCATATATAATAAAACACATTTTAATTTGTTCAATTGCTTGGTCCAATGTCACTGTGAAATCTTACACCACTGATTAAATATATGGATGATTAAATATTATAATGAAGAGATGTAAAATATAATGATATAAAAACTTAATCCAAATATCATATAAAAATGTACTAATCAAAATTTAATTTATATGAATATCATTATAAGATATATGTTTATTTTTCGATGAACAATGGGTTTAAAAAATCACAATAATTGCACTATCACAGGTCTATGTTTCTAAAAAAGAGAAAATGGATACTAAGACATCATATATTAATGCACACTATTCCGAATACGAGTTTTTCAACAACAATATCTATAATAATAAAAAAATGGTATCATGTGGTGCGTTCGTACATACAAAGCTCAGTGTGTGTGTAAAATCAATACGCACCGAGAAGATATACATTTTTTGCACCAGTTTGATTCACCTTTAACACGTTGTTTCATCATTACCATTAATGCACCAGTGCGTTAGATTATCTAAAAGCACCAATACTATCAGATTATTTTGCTTGCCCCGGTGCCTTTTGTGAAAAGTACAACACCAAGACTTTTGCAAACATATAAGCATCGGGGCATTATACTTTTTGTTAGCACCTAATCATAGGGATTGGGTGAACAACTGTAATTAATGTAAATAAATAATAGAAAGGATGAAGAGTCATCGGGAGATGAAATGAACAGTCTCTCCCTCCTGTATATAATAATGAACAGCCTGAATAAATTTCATGATTTGTTTTGAGGAGTTACCTCCTGGTCTGACATGGTATCAGAGCCAACACTATT
The DNA here is from genome assembly GCA_031772625.1 of Pinus tabuliformis. Lineage (NCBI taxonomy): Eukaryota > Viridiplantae > Streptophyta > Pinopsida > Pinales > Pinaceae > Pinus > Pinus tabuliformis. Next base: position 1,006,249,676 of record CM062819.1, read on the forward strand.
TTTTGGCTTCCCTCTTTAACTGGTAAATCCTTTATGCCATTTCTATAGTCTGCCATATTCCTGTCATCCTTAGTCTTTGAGTGATTCTCGCTCCCTGGCATGTATGAACACACATTCTATGTTTTTGTGTTGGCACATTTGAAAACCGATGTGGAGATTGGGTCGAGGCATTACAAACTGTTGCAGTATGAGAATTGAATGTTGTACATTGAGGCTAGAGATGTGTTCAAATCATGGTTGGTAGGTGTGCACTAATATAATACCTCAGGCCTCCACTACATATTTGTGTTGGGTATCCTCTACTTTCTTCATCGAATAAGAATTGCACTCCACCTTTTTGTTTAGAAATTCCCAGTTAGTGGTATGTTTTCATTGGATCAGATAATACAATACTTTTTCTCTGAGCTCTCTCCATTGATCGCTATACTGCGTTCCTACATCGCCTCACTGGTTGTGGCATCACACTCCCCACTGCACTTTCGTGCCTCCATACTCCCATCCCTTGAATGGTGCGTTGAATGTTGTTGAATGCACAATGGAATCACACACCGCCCTTCTGGTATGTTGTGTTAAAATATTGAAGAGCTACATTCAACATGTTGAATGTTGTGTTAAATCAGAACTGCGATAACCATTGAAGTAGCTCTTGAGCAGATCGTGCGTTGGTCTGACAGTTCTTGAGCAGATCGTGCATAAGTTTTGTGTGCTGGTCAAAGTTGGCAGTGCATTGTATGGAGAGTGCGAATGGTGCAATGAACAATTTAGTTAGTGAAATATGTGTGTTTTTAATGGTGAATGTCGAATGCTGCTACAATAACCATATGCGTTGATCTCTTGTAAAAGTCGATTAATGTGTTGGTTGGGATATAAAAGATTATTTATATTTTGATGATCGTGTGCACAAGAAAATGACCTATGATTTTTTTGGCCCCTTGCAATTTCTTTCACGATTTTGTGCCCCTATTTTGTAAGATATTGTAGCTTGTTTCTTGGTTGTCATAAGAATTCATAATATTGCTACTACAGTGCAATTTTTTCTACATCAAAAGCACATTTTTTTTGCTAGCAGAAATATTTTTACAGCACTCAGATTTTACAATGCATTCAATCATATATATTCTGGGAGTAGTTCTCACTGGCAAGAAGAACTATCGTAAGTGGTCCCAGAAGATAAAACATACTCTCATTTTCAATGAGTTGTGGAAAGGAGTGTGTGTTGGAGATGGAGACAAAGAGCCAGATCAACCTACCTCAGACAAGGAGTTCACCATTTGGAAAAATAAGAATAGCAAAGCCTATGCATTAATTGCAGCATCTGTAAGTGAAGAGGTGAGTCACCATATTTCACCATTTTCAAATGCTTTCGTAGCCTTACAAAAACTGAAGGAACTCTATGACTCACACTCTGCACTTGAAGTTGTTCAACTCATGCTTAAACTCTTCACTCTTGAATTAAAAAAATAATGATCCTCTTACTCTTGCATTCGATGTAAAATCTATAATGCATGATATCAAAGCCACTAAGGTTGAATTGGATATTCCTCTAATCGCTTTTATGAAGGCACTTTATCCTACTTATTCCAATTATCTTGAGTCATTGCAAGAAAATGGAAAACTCAAAGATATTACCTTTGACTCTCTTGTGAAAAAAATTGCTAAAAGAGAGAGCTTTTGGAAAGAAGATAGCCCTTGAATCTTCTTAAGAGGTTGTGTGCCTTGTTCATAAAGAAAATAATCTTGCCCAAGATTCTTCCAGAGGAAGAGGTGGTCGAAGAGGAAGAGGAATATATTTTAGAGGCGGGGGGGGGGGCAGACACTCTCAAGGAGAAAAGCCAGATTTGCACTACATACACTGCAAAAGAAATGGATCACATGATGCTTCCACATGCAAGTTACCTTGGGAAAAAATTAAGCAGCAAAGAAACCAACCCAAAGGTAAAACTAATGACACAGACAAAGGTAAAGCACCTGTATCCGCTCATTATGTTGTGGCACAATGTAATATTGGAGTAAATGAAGACTTATTTAATGCTTCACTTGCTTCTTGGAAAAATGATTAGTTGCTTGATTCAGGAGCAACTCGCCACATGACTCATAGAAAATATTTTTTTGAAGAATTTACTAACAATGTTGATGGAGCAATATACTTTCCAGACCAATCGAAACTCAAGCCATCAGGACTTGGAAAAATTAGGCTTAAATTTCCTGGTCTTCCAGACTTCCTTCTACATCATGTTCTATATCTCCCACAGCTGAAGAGAAACTTGATGTCCTTGGTCCTCATCCGCTAGCAAGGTCACTCCATTCATATGTTTGATGGCAAGATTGGTGTGAGAAAAGCATCTGACCACTCACTTGTCATGAGGGGGATAGAAGAAGAAAGGCTTCTCAAGCTGCAGGGTACCTCTGCTCGTGCACAACATTTATCATACAGTTCTCATTATGAAGAAGGTACACTTCCATCAAGTTTATTATGGCATGCTAGATTTGGACATTTGAACTATGACAACCTCCACTTGTTGAAGAAAAATGGTGCTACTAGTTTGCCTACAACTCCTAGGAAACTTAAGCAATGTGATGCTTGCATTCTAGGAAAGCATAGCAAACAGTCTTTTCATGATTCACATTCAAGAGCACATAGAAAATTTGAACTCATTCATACAGATTTATGTGGTCCAATGCCTATTCCTTCTACAAATGGAAATAAATATATGATGACATTTATTGATGACTACACCAGAATGTGTTGGGTTTATTTATTGAAGAACAAATCTGATGCTTTTCAAACATTCAAGAACTTTCATAGATGGATTGAAAATGATGCACAATCTCATATTGGCTCTATTCGCACTGATAATGGAAAAGAATACACTTCAAATGAATTTGAAAACTATCTTCGCCAACATAGGATCAAACATCAAACAAGTGTGCCTTATAATCCCCAACAGAATAGTGTAGCTGAAAGAATGATCTGGATTTAAACAGGAACACAACAAATTACAGAGATAACCATATACACAAAGATGCAGTGGAAATAATATTTCATTTCATTAATGGAAAATACTGAAATATGCTTACAATCAGAAATGCAAATAAACCAGCTAGGGCGATGGTAGCTTATCTCTGAGAAGAGATGTGATGGCTACATGCCTCTGAACTATGTTACAATGAGGCTCGAAGGCCTATTTATTGTTGAGAAACAATGGAAAACCCTTAACATTCCAAAACCTAACCCTAGGAGATGAAACGCCAAACTGTGGGCCCCGTTTGGGGGTAAATTGGTACATCAACCTCCCGGGGTCGTAACTTTGGCATATGATCTCCGTTTGACGCGTACAATAGCTCATTAGAAAGATCTATCCGAGCACTATCATTGTTAGAATGGGCAACATCGGTCCATTCCATGGACCCATGTTGCCCCCGGATTCCCCAAAAAATGTCGTTTAGGGCCTCAAAACGGCTCCCGAAGTTCAGGACCCGAAAAACGGCTAAAAATAGTAAGTTGTGCTACAATTAAGGAAACTGAAAATGCTAAGAAAGACAATGGTGGGGGTCCAGGTGGACTTGGCAGGTGGCCACCAATATCCACCTGGATCATTCCTCCCCCCTTAGGAAGCAATGGTCCCCATTGCGTTGAGCTCCTCCATGAGATGAGGAAACTTTTGCTGAACCTGTTCCCGGGTGAGCCACTTGCCCTGCTGAAGGAGTTGGCCTGCTTTGACAACTCGATACAGTTGGATATTCTGTTGGCGAGTGTTCTTGATCTATGTGTCCATGATCCGATCAGTTGCAGCTTGTTCCATGCAATCTGGATTTAATTCTGTGGGTTTGAGCTTTTCTGCAATGTCGGATGTGTCTAGCAATGGTGGCAAGTATGGCCGAAGGCGGTCCACATTGAACACTGGGTGTAGGCCAAGGAATGGGGGAATGCTGAGCTCAAATGCATTGTCTCCCATAGCCTTAGTAATGGTGTAAGGACCATATCGGAGTGGTCTCAATTTCCGATAGGCTCCAGTAAGGCGTTCCTTTTGCAAATGCAACCAGACTTTGTCGCCCACCTGAAACTTGTGTGGCACCCGATGTTGATCATGTCGCTGCTTGTACTTGGCATTTCATTTCTCAAGAATGTCATGGACCTGCTGGCGAATATGTTGGATGCGCTCAATGAAGCTGGTGGCCTTATCTGTTTCGGACTGGACATGAGCTGAATTCATGTGAGTAGCTGCAAGTGGCATGGCCACATCAATGGGGCATAGTGGCTGGAATCCCAAACCCACCTGAAAAGGGCTATGGCCAGTGGAGCTGTGAAGAACTCGGTTGTAGCTGTGCTGAACATAGGGGAGGCTCTCGTCCCATGTGTGTGGATGCTTTTAGTTATACATGCGCAGAATGTGCACAATCATCCTATTAACAACCTCTGTCTGGCCATCAGTTTGAGGATGGAAGGTTGTGGACTTCGTGAGTTTGGTGTCCAGCATTGACCAGAGACTGGACCAAAATGTGCTGAGAAACCGACTGTCCCGACCTGAGATGATAGACTGTAGGATCCCAAAGTGCACCCACACTCGTTCAAAGAAGAGTTTAGCAGTGGCTTCTGCTGTGATATTCTTCTTGCAGGCCACCATAATGGCCATCTTCGAGAACCTGTCGACGACCACAAAAACACAGTCATTTCCATGCTTAGTGGAAGGAAGGCCTGACATGTAATCCATGGAGATGGATTCCCAAGGTCAACTAGGGGTAGGCAATGGGGTATAGAGGCCGTGCTTCTTAATGGTCGGTTTGGCAATGGCACAGGCAGTACATGATCTGATGTACTTCCCAACATCTTGTCGAAGATTCAGCCAATAGAAATAATTTTGCAGTACTGCCACTGTTTTCTCGACCCCGAAATGCCCAACAGCCCGACTGTAGTGTGCTTCCAAAATCATCTTGGCACGCTCGCTTGACGGAACACAAAGGTGACTGAGGTGGCATAATAGGGCATCCTGGAGGTGAAAATCTGCAACACGTCGACCCTCCAAGAGTGTCTGGTATGTGTGGCCGAATTCTGGGTTGCTTTTGTAGATAAGTGGCCAATCAGAAGTCTCGTGCCCACAAGAGTTGAGCACGGTGGTTAACGCCATGATCGGTGGTCGACTGAGGCAATCTGCAACATTATTGGTGCTGCCCTTCTTATACTTGATATTCAAGTGGAACTGTTGCAGGTATGTAGACCACTTCTGATGGTGATCATTCTGCAATTTCCCTTGGGTCTGTATGAACTGCAGGGGTCGGTGGTCTGTGTGGATAACCGTTTCCTTCCCCAAAATGTAATGCTTCCATTGTCGACAGGCCTGTACAATGGAATACATCTCTTTATCATAAGTGGGGTACTTTCGGACTGTGTCTGAAAGTGTTTCACTGTGATATGCCACTGGATGTCCATGTTGAGTAAGGACTGCCCCAATAGCATAGCCAGAGGTATCTGTCTCGACCTCAAATGGTTGTTGTAGATCTAGTAACACGAGCACTGGTGCCGTGCAGAGGCGATCCTTCAACTCCATGAATGCCTTCTGTTGAGATTCAGACCAACAGAATTTTGCTTTCGCCCCTCCCTTGGTGACCTGACTCAAGGGCCAAGAAATATGAGAAAACCCCAACACAAACCTGCGGTAGAAGTTGGCAAGACCTAGAAAGCTGCGGAGCTCTGTTAGAGTGGTTGGAGAGGGCCAATCCCAAATGACTTAGATCTTGGCTGGATCGACATGCACCCCCTGTTCATCAATGATGTATCCCAGATACTGAACCTGGGTCATGCCAAAAGTGCATTTCTCCAAATTGGCACATAGCTTGTGTTGCCGCAGTGTTTGGAGAACCTGTCGGATGTGGTGGAGGTGCTCTTCCCAACTCTGGCTGAAGATCAGAATGTCATCCAAGTATACTACTACAAAGGAGTTGGTGAATGGCCGCAAGATGTCATCCATTAGCCTCATAAAGGTTGCAGGAGCATTCGTTAATCTGAAAGGCATGATGAACCATTCGAAGAGGCCCTCCTTGGATTTGAAGGCAGTCTTCCATACATCAGAGGGTTCAATTGGTACCTGGTGATATCCTGACTTCAGATCGATCTTGCTGAAATATTTCGCCCCCTTTAGTTGGTCTAGGAGGTCATCAATCCGCGGGATCGGGTACCTATTACGGACAGTGATCTTGTTCAGCGCCCGATAGTCAATACAGAGTCTCCACGTCCCATCCTTCTTCTGTACCAACACGATCGGGCTCCCATAGGGCGATGAACTCACACGGATGTGACCTTTCTGCAAGAGCTTCTGAATCTGCCTCTTGATTTCATCCTTCTCCAGAACGGAGCACCGATAAATTGGTCCATTGAGTAGCGGCGCACCTGGTGTCAGATCGATGGAGTGCTTGACTTGACAGTGCAGAGGAACCCCGGCCGGGGAGGTGAAGATGTCCTTGTACTCCTCCACAATCTTGTCCATCTGTAGTTGTCGTGCAGAGGGACCGCGTCTGGAGGCCGCGGCCACTATCTTCTTCTTTCCTTGAGGGCGTATCATCAGGAAAATAAATTACCTGGTTTTGGAAATGATCTTACTGCATTGTTTTGCAGTAATCAAAGAGATGGCGGCAGGTGGTGCTACCTCTGGTATCTTGAACAACTTATTTCCCAATGTAATAATAACAGCACGGGGCCTTGATTCATACACAGCATGTCGCTTCCACAAGTATGGTTGTCCTAGTAATACATCACAAACTTCAAGGGGAGCAATGTCACACAATACCTCATCCGTGAAGGGCTTGATGTTGTATGGAAGGCGAAACTGCTGGCTCACGCGAAGATCTTGTCCTTGCTGAAGCCACCCAATGGTGTATGGTTGTGGATGTGTTGTGGTCGGTAAGCCCAACTGCTTCACGACCTCTACCGAAATGAGGTTCTTTTGACTCCCTCTATCAACAATGAACTGTATCGGGGAGCCCTTTACCCACATCTGAGAGTGGAAGAGACACTCCTCCTCCTCTAGATCTTCGGGTTCACTTTTCTGGATCTTTGCGGTAGCAACAGTGGCGCTGGGATCCGCATCAATGATCTACTTCCCTTTTTCATACCCCTTATCGGGTTCTGACTCAGAGTCGGAACATGCATCTGATTCTGAAACCTTTAGCTCAGCCACCAGTGACTGCTTGGCTTGACACTCACTTGTGTTGTGAGTGGAGCTCTTATGGAACTCACACCATTTTCCAGTGTCCTTTCTCGGCTTCGCGGCGCTGTTCTTTGCCTGCAGCTTCGGCTGGTTGTCTTGGGCTGTCCCGCCCTGGCTTTTTCCTTTGTTCTGTGGTTTCCGGGCACCTTTCCCCTGCTTTGGATTCGCAGATCCAAAGTCTCGCTTCTTTTGTTTAAACTTCTGCTCGACCTTGACGGCATATCGGTATGCTGCGCCGAGCGAGGGGATGATTAGGAACTGTATTTCTTCCTGGATGTACTTGTGTAGGCAGCCACGGTATTTGAATATCAAATGTTGCTCCGAATCCTTAATACCCAACTTTGTGCGAAGGGTATGAAAAAGATTGGTGAACTCCGGCACGTCTTGGTCCCTTCCCTGCCGCAGCATGGTCCACTTTATGTATTCATCCTCATAGCTTCCAACAGGGTAGTACTGCTCCTTGATGGCATCCCGGAATGAATCCCAGGTGGGTGTGGCTGAAAGTAGTGAGCCAGTACTTTCATCCTTCTGCTCGCAGTAGGTTTCCCACCAGTCCTTGACGTGGGAGGCTGCTTTGAGGAGAGAAAAAACAATCTTTTCCCGACTCGAAAATTCATGAACAGAAAAATAACCCTCTAGCAGATTTAACCATTTATCTACGGCATCTGCGTCTATCTAACCCTCGAATATGGGGATTTCAAAATTAACTTGCACCTTAAAAGGTGTGGCGTTTCCAGAGTAGTTGCTGGAAGCCGATGCGTTGCTTCTGGGTAGCCGCTGAAGGATCTGGGCAAAGTTGTCCATCATCGTGTTCCGTTGTCGCTCGAGGGCTTCTTCGAGCAAGATTTTGATGGGATCTCCTGCCCCCTCATATTTCTTCTCATCCCCCATGGGAGGCTGTCGGGATTTGCGAGGCTGGTCTTGCAAAGGTTCAACAAGTTCAAGCCCTGACTCCTTATATCCCGACCTTGTTGGGGACATGCAAAGAAAAACAGAGAAAAAGCAGACCACTCTGATACCACTGGTCCGGATTTAAACAGGAACGCAACAAATTACAGAGATAACCATATACACAAAGATGCAGCGGAAATAATACTTCATTTCATTAATGGAAAATACTGAAATATGCTTACAATCAGAAATGCAAATAAACAAGCTAGGGCGATGGTAGCTTATCTCTGAGAAGAGATGTGATGGCTACGTGCCTTTGAACTGTGTTACAATGAGGCTCGAAGGCCTATTTATTATTGAGAAACAATGGAAAACCCTTAACATTCCAAAACCTAACCCTAGGAGATGAAACGCCAAACTGTGGGCCCCGTTTGGGGGTAAATTGGTACATCAACTTCCGCGGGTCGTAACTTTGGCATATGATCTCCGTTTGACGCGTACAATAGCTCATTAGAAAGATCTATCCGAGCCCTATCATTGTTGGAATGAGCAACATCGGTCCATTCCATGGACCCATGTTGCCCCTGGATTCCCCAAAAAACGTCGTTTAGGGCCCTCAAAATGGCTCCGGAAGTTCAAGACCCGAAAAACTGCTAAGAATAGTAAGTTGTGCTACAATTAAGGAAACTGAAAATGCTGAGAAAGACAATGGTGGGGGTCCAGGTGGACTTGGCAGGTGGCCACCAATATCCACCTGGATCACACAAGGCTATACAGATGAAAGGAAAGAGATGGTAGAGTCACTCCAGTAGGAATGGGACAACAGATGTCCTCAAGAGGAAACATTCTGGAGACAGAAATCCAGAGTACAATGGATTAAAGAAGGGGAGAGAAACACCAAATTCTTTCATAGATCGACCATAGCTCACAGAAACAACAATAGAATTGTGAAACTTACAGATCAACGTGGAATAGAAAGAAACACTAATGAAGAGATGGAGAAGGTTCTAGTTCAGCATTTTCAAAAAATTGTTGAGGGAACCTCCGAAGACAGATACCAGTTTACGAAAAAATTTACTCAGTACATTCCTAAATTGGTTTCTAGAGAAGATAATTATAATCTCAACATACCAGTAACAGAGGAAGAAATTGAGGAAGTCGTTAAAGAGATGCACAATGGGAAAGCACCAGGCCCAGATGGCTTCAATGTGGACTTTTTCAAAGCTTCTTGGAGGATAGTAAAGCAGGACATCCTAGAGGTAGTGGAAGACTCTCGACGTAAGACAGTCCTAAAGGTGCTCAATGAATATTTCATAGCTTTAATCCCCAAACAGGAGAAGGCCACCTCTCCAGATAGATTTAGACCTATAGCATTATGCAATGTGGTATAGAAAATAATATCCAAAGTACTTGTCAACCGTCTCAAACCACTCCTCCCAACCCTAGTATCAGAGCAGCAAACGGGCTATGTGGAAGGAAGACAAATTCTGGATAACATAATTCAAGCACATGAAATGGTTCATTCACTCATTACCAATAAATAGGCAGGAATTATCATTCAGCTAAACATAACAAAGGCCTATGAAAAACTTAGTTGGTCGTACATAAGAGCAATATTAAAAGCCTATGGTTTTGATTACAATTGGATTAAATGGGTTATGGTACTAGTCACCACCGCTAGCTGTTCAATTCTTCTCAATGGCTCTCCCTCCAAAACCTTCAAACCTTCTAGAGGTCTCAAGAAAGGTGATCCTCTTTCTCCTTTCCTCTTCATTCTAATGATGGAAGGGCTAGGGAGAGCAATCAGAGCTGCTAAGGAGGAAGGGAGAATTCAGGTTCTAAGACTCACTCAAGGTGGGGACAGAGTGACATATCAGCATTTTGTGGATGATACTATGCTTCAAGGCACACCTACTGTCAAGGAAGCCAAAGCATTCAAGCAGATTCTGAGTGAGTTTTCTAGGGCCGCAGGCATAGAGGTAAGTCTTACTAAATCAAATATTTTCTTTTTCAATACAGATATTTCAATACAAAGAAATCTTTCAGGAATTTTGGGCTTTCAAAGGGAGTCACTGCCTACGAAGTACCTGGGAGTTCCCCTCACCGACAAACCGCTACACAAGGATATCTGGGAACCTGTTCCTAATAAGTTAAAAGATAATATTAGAAAATGGACAAATATAGCACTAAATCTAGCAGGGAGACTGATTCTAACTAAGGCTATCCTCCAAAGTATCCCTATCTATATGCTATCAGCCATTCCGGCGCAAACTGGTGTAATTACTAACATAAGAAACATTTAGAGAGACTTTCTCTAGGGGAAAGGTGAAGAAAAGAAGAAATGGGCCCTTGTGGCATGGGATAGGGTATGCAAACCTAAGTCCCATGGTGGCTTGGGTCTTCATGACCCAGGAATTCTTAATAGAGTTCTTGGTGCCAAAATTTGGTGGAGATGGCTAAAGGAAATACAAGCCCCTTGGGCAAAAATTTGGAAGCAAAAATATGCAAGAGAGTGGCAGGAGAAGAACCTCATCAGAATGATAGGACAAGTAAAAGGTTCTGCGATTTGGAATATGGCATGGGAGAACAGGGCCCTAGTCCAAAATCACAGTTTCTGGGAGATCAGAAATGGAAATCTGGCCTAGTTCTGTGAGGATAATTGGTAGCAGGAGGAGAATCTTTGAAGTGAAGAATTAGCAAAGATTCACACTGATACCATAAACAAAGGATTAAGGTGGGTAAGTGACTATTAGCACCAATCAAGGAACAATGGGAAATGGAGAACATGTAAACTTCCAGATTACAATGGAATGGGCATGTTGCATACCCAAGCTATAGCCCTTAAAGGTCTTTTAGACAAGAGACAAGTCTTAAACTGAACCTTGGACGATCAACTAAGAAGGGGAAAGAACAAGGCAGGTCTCTTCAACCTTAAGGAGGCCAAAAGGATAGAGTTAGGGCTTAACCTTCCAAACTCTGATAAGACATGGAAAGAACTCTAGGATAATCCTCATTGGATGAAAGTCAAACTGTTCAAGTGGCTGGTTCAACAGGGCAAGATTCTGACATGGGATAACCTAAGAAAAAGAGGATTTGTTGGCCCCTCAATATGTCACCTATGCAAACAATAGGAAGAAACTACAAATCATCTCCTGAATAGATGCACTGTCACTTCAATACTTTGGAATTGGGTTGGAGAAGTATTCGAGTAGACAGACATAAATGTAAATGACAACATTGCTACTTTGAAAAAATGGCGGAATTTTTTTCGGATAATGAGATCATCAACTCCACCTGGATGCTGACCCCAAGATTCATAATCTAGAATGTTTGGAAGGAGCGCAACAATAGGATTTTCAAGGATAAAGTGAGTCTGGTGAGCAGCATCCTCAAGCTAATCCTTAAACAACTCAAAGAGACTGTTCATATCCTGGGAGGTATATCTACTGGCAAACCCATCGGACAAAGAGAGGCTAGAATACTGGAGAAGTTAGAGCTCAAGGTTCATCCCCCTTAGGGTTCTATGCAGATCAACAAGAATACCTCAGCAGAAAAGGCTACATGGCATCCCCCTTCACATGGCTTTTTAAAATTTAACATAGATGGAGCCTCAAAAGGGAATCCTGGAGAAGCAGGATATGGAGGGGTCATGAGGGATGAGGAAGGAAACATACAAGTCATCTTCCACAGTTATCTAGGAAGAGCAACCAACAATATGGTTGAGCTCATGGCGATGGAACTATGCCTGGAAATACTACTCAAGTACAACATTCACAGTGTCATCATTGAGGCTGACTTGGAATTAGTCATTAACTCAATGAAGAGGATAAATGTTGGCGCTGCACTAGATAAAATCTCAGGACACTGGCGGCTTCTGAAAGTCTACCAAAGAGTCCAAGCACACCTAAGAATGCTGAGAAATCATAGGTTGGTGCATGTCCGTAGGGAAGCCAACAAAGTTGCGGACTGGCTGGCTAATGAGGGGGTATGAAACAATCATATCGATTTGTGCTACTAGCGGGATGAGGTAACGGATGACAGGTTGAAGGAGGAATGCTCATCCGGAGCCCTCAGTGACAGACAGGGGTAACAGGAAAAATCAAGAGAAAGAATTTTACTTCATGAAAATGAGGGATAAGTTCACCTCAGAAGGCCTATCAATGGAGATGTATTGTCGGATTTTTAAGGGAGCTTCTAGAAATAGAGGCAGTAATCGAGATAGAAGATATCTGTTCACAAGAGGAATGATTCCATGAAAGACAAAGGCATGAAAGGAAGAGATTACTGGGGTCAAAAATTGCTCGAGACATACCAACTGCTTCAGGAAACCTCTGACTTGGTAGAAGTTTTCCTGAATGACAAGCGATGTCATTTAGCAGGCGACGCGTGGAGGTGGATGGAAAATGATTACCACCTTCATTGCTGGGTATTTCGTGAGTAGTTGTGTGGTTCGTTTTGGTCTGTGGTCGTCATACCTAGAGAGGGAAGATCAATGGCCACCTTTTGGTGTGCAAGTTGGTGGGGCCGAAAGGATAAAACCACTAATGGTTTACCACCTTCATCTGGTGCCTTCCAAACCAAATACGGTTTTAATGAAAAGCTAGCGATTCCACTCAGGAAGAAACACATGGCGGAGGATCGAAAAAGCTTATCACCTTCATCACGCGGTATTCAGCGGTATTTTTAAGCCGCATGATATGGACTCTAGCCATTGGATCAGAAGGAAAAGATCAACGGTCAGCGTTGATCGTGCAACTTCAGTTTTTTTTGTGAGCAGTTATGTGGTCCGATATGGTCTGTGGCCGTCAAATCTGGAGAGGGAAGATCAATGACCACCTTTTGGTGTGCATGATGGTGGGGCCGAAAGGCTAAAACCACTAATGGTTTACCACCTTCATCGGGTGCCTTCCAAACCAAAGATGGTATTAAGGAAAAGCCAGCGATTCCACTCAGGAAGCAACACGTGGCGAAGGACCGACAAAGCAAACTGCCTTCATCGCACGGTATCCAACAAGATTTTTAAGCCGCGTGATATGGACTATAGCCGTTGGATTAGAAGGAGAAGATCAATGATCAGCGTTGACTGGGTAAATTTAGGGTTTTTGGGTTTTTGGGGGCTTCGCCCCTGGGTGTGTTGAATCTTGACCATCAGATTGTTAGAAGACAGATCTTCGATCGGTTTTGGGGAGCGAAATGCAGTTCCACTTGCCCGCTCTTGGTTCTAGGGTAGTCCAGGCCTTGTCTCTGTCTGATTTTTGGAGGATTTTTTTGGGTACTTATGTTATTTTTACTCCCCTTTGTGGGACTTTGTGCCTCTGAGCATATGTTGTAACATGTGTAAAATATTTGTTTACTTAAGTTAATAGACGAACTATCTCTTGCTTAAGAAAAAAAAAAAAAAAAGAATGTTCAAATTGCATCCACCTCAAATTTACATCAGAGGACAAGAGTGGTGAATATGAGCTTCTTATTATAAATACTATTAAATAAAAAGTTGTCAAGTTGTAGAAAATTCTTGGAATTTCTTGTTGTATAATCAATGTGATGATTTTTTGCAAAACAAGATAATTAAGGGATTTACAAATATGTATGATCTAATTATTCAAGAGCTTCTAAAATGTTCTAATCTTCTTTTCCAAAAAATGAAAGGGGATTCCCAGAAGAACCCATAATAATTACTTGGTTACTAAAAATATACAATAATGAAATAAATGCAAACATAAAGAAATTTAATCTAAATTAATCTATTCCTATTTCTAACTTAATGAAGGAAACATAACTAGGTATAGTCATACTTCTAATGTAACCACACAAGCATTTTGTTTCCTGCATGTATGTATATTTCAAACATTAGTAACCAAAATACAAATATAATTAAACTAAGAAAACTAAATCTGAAAGTAGAATGTACATTTATTGCTAACATATTTCGAGAAAGCAACTTATTTACAATTACCTTCTTTTGAAATGTCTTTTCCAATTGAATTTCAATTGGATCATAGAAATTTGGATGGATTTTCATTAATGATTGGAAGAGGTTCAAAAGAGGGGATTATAGACCATATTGTAGAAATGGAATTTTAGATACAATGGCCTGAATGAATATGTTATTCATATGTGCAAGTGTTAAATTATTAACAATATTCCATGTAGGAAAATTTTCCAAATATTTTTCAAATGAGTCAATGAAAAATGGATGGAAATATATTAGATACAATGGAAGATTATTAACTGAATTAGATTGTTGGTTATATTGTGAAAATGCATTCTGTTCTTGGCATTGCTTTTGAGAAGAAAGAAGCAATTGGAAAGAGATAAACATCAATTGAAATTGGAAGAAAAATAGCTTTTGATGTTCATGATTGTAATTCGAAACCTCATATTACCATTCAGGAAATGCATTAATTGAGTGTTCAATAATGAGCTACTCAATATGTCAGCACAAAGTATCTAAAAATAAAAAATTGAAGACATAAACAAAATAAATGAAGGAACCACAATAAAATCAAATCATAGTTTACACTAGTGTTACAATTATTGTTACAACACAATTGGGACTATCTTAATGCAATTTCCTCTTCACAAGAATTGGACAAAATAATGATATTAGAATGATTTCCAATAACAATTTGTAAATTAGAGAGAGGGTTATGACTATGGATAGGAATGAGAGCTTGATCGTGGTATAAATCATAAATTGGAATGGTTTCTTGAACGCTGAAATCATGAGTATGATTAATTGTTTAAAAATGAGAACTATTTGAAACAATTTTTGTGTTAGATTGTTCTTCATTTTCACATGCGATTTGACTTTGATCATCAGGATTCAATTGAGAAGAAGAAAAATCAGTATCTTTAATGTCAAAGTAACTATCATAAATGACCTCGTGACATTCATTAGAATTGCCTTCGATCTCATACAATGTATCAAAACAAGAAGGAATATTAATGCCAGAAGAATGATCAACTTTTTATTTTCTATCTTGATAAAAACTAATTGGCAATTCATTTATATTAACCTCTCTATTTTTAGTAACAACATTATTGCAAAGAGGGAATAAATTGCTATCAACAAAAATATCAAGATAGAGGCAAAAATGAGAATCATAAGTAATGAATTTAAAAATGTCTTTGTTTGAGAACTCTTGTGCATTTTGTTCATTAAAAATTTTAGATTTAAGATCATTTACTTGGTTAATTGTGCTTTCTTGAACAATGTTGCTTTGTTGTCCTGAATTTGGCATTTGCTCATCATGAAAGAATTTAGAAATTTGTACAATAGATTGCGCATTATTGGAAACTTTAATTACTGCTTGTACTTGCTAATTTATAATCTGATTTTTTGAATTATAATGATTTTATGATTTCAAGACAACGGTTTCTCCAAGATTATTGCTATTATCTTCTTGTAGTTGATTAGCAGAATTTTTCAAGCTTTGCGATACTAGTTCATTAACATCATTATCATTAACATCGTAAGAGGTGTATACTAAATTTAAGAATTTATCATACATGGCTGAGGCCACTTCATCATGATTGGTATGCACCTCTATGTTGGAATCTTCAATTATGTTAATAAAATTTGAAGATGATTGATCAAAGCTTGTAATAATTCCACATGGATTATAAATGGGAGGAAGAGAGTAAATACATTCAAACCATTCTAATAATTCCTCTTTTCAAGGTTTATCTTTAATTCTAACTCTCAAGCAATTTAAATGAAATTGAATAGAAAAATCAATAAAAGATTCATTTTCAAACCTTCGTAAATCTTCAAAATCATCACATACTTGTTCATAGACATAACCATAAAATTTACAAAGAAACATTGTAATAAATTGGTCGTAGCTATGAATTGAGGCAACTAGAAGAGATTGATACCAACTTCTAGCTTTTGCCAAGAATGTAAGAGTAAAAATCTTGCATAAAATGTCTTCATCAATATCATGAAAAGTAGGATTTGAAAATTTTTTAATGAATTGTAAAGCATTATTAAATGCATAAGTATTCCTCTTACCGTTAAACTTTACCTGAGATAAGAGGATTACCACTTTTGGTGGAGCATTGGAAGATGCACCTCCAGAAATACAACTCCAAATTGGAAGTTTAGGAGGAGCCATTGTAAATAAAATGTTAGAATACAAAGAATCCAATAGAAAATAAGTTACAGGCCCTCCCTCTAGTGCCAAAAATGTTGAAGGCTCGAAATTATCTACCTACAACACTATAAGGGAGACCACCCGGTCCAGGCCTTAAAGCAACTCCTTTTCCATTTGGAATGGTGGTTCCAACTGGTTTAACTAGGTCCAGTTACCTTTTCCCTTTTTCTATTGGTTTAAGATGTATCTTTATTTACCAATAGGCAGGGACATCAAATCATTTCTTCTTGCTGATCGGACAAGAGAATGAACCTTAAGCTACTTTAACGACAAAACTAAACCACTATAAGGTTTTTCCTCTTAAAGAGAGGACTTATGGAATGCAAAAGGTATGATAAGACATGAAAAATCTAATCTAAGATGCAATTAATCTAACCTATCCCGATTCAAAGAAAGAGAAATCGTTCTCTCGGTTGAGAGCCAATTAAGTTAATAGGGAAAAGAAGTTTTAAAGAATTGGAATTAAGATGAAGGAAGTAGATCAAGGAGATAGCTCGCAAGATCTGATCCATTGTTGATACAAATACTAACAATCAAACACTTGGTAAATAGTTACATGAGTGCCTATTTAAAATATATCCAATTCCTTATTTATAATATGCATAAGAACTAAAATGATTCATGATGAATTACTGAATTAGTTCGAATAAGACATCATAAATGCAAGCAAACAATTATTATCCTAAATCGTAAGATAGCTTACCGATATAAGTTTATAACTATTTTTTCATATGTATATTTCAGTTTTCAAATTACATTTAAGATCATGTCTGTAGAATAGTCTAATTAAACATTTAAATGAATTAAGAATTAAAACTTAGCAATATTGCATGAAGTCAATAATTATTCACACATATGTAAATGTAAACTAAAAATTGGGAAACAATTTGCATCCATTAATTCAACAACCAATAGTGCTATATGAAAACTAGTGAAACAAATCTTTATTCATAAAAGAAAATCGAAATTACAAAACCTCACAGTATGGTAGTAGTGCACAATCCTATAGGCCTGCAATCGATCTCTTCTTGTTAAAACAATAGTACATAATAAAAAAATAGTTTCTCCACAAACAGATGAAAATACAACAATATCAAGCCTTCTTCCTCCAGGATTCCTCTCACATAAAGCTCTAAATTATCATTACAATAGTGATTTTAGGGATTCCATAATTGCAGAGCATATAATCCCCCTCAATACATTCTACAATCTTTTATTTATAATATTTACAAAATCAATTCTAAATTAAGAAAGTTGTTGAAGAGTAGTTATGCTCCATCAATTTTCATTGGCCCAAAATCCCATTCTTCTCTTGCTGGAGCATTCTCATTGATTGAGATTTGCTTCTTCTCATCTCTTCACTTGTTTCCCTGGAAAAAAAACAAATCAAAATTAAATTAGAATACAAAATGAAATCAAAATACCAAATCTAGAATAAAATATCTTCAATCAAATTAATTAAATAATTAAATGAAAATGAAATCTAAGCTTTCTATTGATTCCTGTGAGCATACAACTTTTCAAGGAGAACATATATGAATGGATTTTCACTCAGGAGAAGTTGTGAGCAAATGAGAATGCAGAAAATCAAACTTAGAAATTTAGATTTGTTTAAAAAAATCAGAGCTTGATCTTCTGTTGAATTTTAAGCTCATTAAATGGTAAAAACAATGGTAATGAAACTACTTTAGAAATGTTCTCCATCATTTTATCTATCTAATAATCCATCTTGGGCCCAATTTGGCCAATTAAAACTCAATTTATGGGCCTCCAAAGTTAATGAGTCAAAACTGCTCTGGAAATTTTGTTGTCGTGCCTAAAAACAGAGTTTTTTAAATTAAATTCTAATCCTAAATTATATTAGAATTATTAATTAATTAATATATATTAATTGTAATTATGTTATTAACCTTAATTAATTGTAAACATAAATTAAAAAATGATTTAATAACTAATTAAAATATTATCATATTATATTCATATTATAAGTTAAATTATATTAAAATTATAATAAAATATTACAATTAAAATATAATTATTATAATGTGAATATAACACAATATATATTAAACTTCTTAACCAAACTACTTTAGTTCAAAAAGTTAAATCAAAGCTACATGAGGTGAGGGAGTAGTGAAGGGTGAGGTGGCTGGAGGGTTAATGGAGTTATAAGGAGAGGTGAGTGATAGGTGGAGAAAGGTGAGGTGAAGTGGTAAGGAGGTGAGGGTGACGTGAGGGGACGAAGGTAAGGGAGTGATAAGAAGGTTACGGAAAAATTTATGTTAAAATTAAAAGCCGCATCGCATAAAAACAAATGTCGCACATCGCATATTTTATAATGAGCGCACAATTAAATTTGTGATATGTGATAGGTAATATATCACATCACAATTTTTATTTTGGCATTTTTAAATTAGGTTTTTTAATTTTGGGATTTTGGAAGGGAGGATTTGATGAGAAGTGGGGCTCACGTGGAATTAAAAATTCTACAAATTAAACTACAACCACTTTGTAATTTTGAGATTTTGGGTTTGGCAATTTGTTTTAAAATAATAAATTGGAATAAATCACTGATATCTCGAAACATTTTTTTCAACTAGTCTATAACGTGGCTAGGTCATTTTGTAGAACCATTAGTGGTAAATGAAAAAGATAGTAAAAATTAACTAAGATTTAATATTTATAATTAATGACTAATGTGATTGCGAAAATTAAAATATTATACATTTTTTACAATTTTTACCATGGCGACAAAAATGATCGAACTCCAAAGGAGTTCCATTTACAAATTGGTTGACCAAATGAGGTGAAATAAGTATTGATGGAAATCTTGCTAAAGAGTGAATTCAATGAAACAATCAAAATAGAAATCCGATGAAAACGAAAAAATGACAAAATTTTAAGATAACTAACTTAATGAAAATCATAAAGGGTGTTTAGCCAAAAATTAATGGAAAGGGTCACCAATATTTGAAATAATGGTGGGGGGTTGGGTTTTCCTTACAACATATCCTCTTGATGTTAATATTACTGAGGAGATATTAAAGAACAAGAATGCAAACATTCAAGCTCTATGTAAGAGACTAAAGCTTCCAACTACTAAACATCCAAAAACACAAGAAGTTTGAGAGATGGAAAGAGATAAATAATTTCTCTTATCAATGATTGAGCAGAAATTGCATATACAAAAAATGGAAACATAGATGGAACAACTAATACAGGAAAAAGAAAAAATACGGAGTACAGTTCCTTCTACATCTCAAGTATCTCGAAAAGAAATGATGGAACAAAGGAGTTGATAGAAGTATTATCATATTTAATTTTTAAGAATGAAGATATTGATAAACTAAAGAAACCTTTAGAAAAAGTTGAGCATGAAAAAATTAAATCAAATAATCCCTTGGTTGCTGAAATGCAAAAGACTTCCAGATTATAGAAGCACCTTGAATGGTATCTAGGTCAAGTTGACAATGTTCAATGTATTATTGAAGCTAAGGAAATAATCTATATGGAGATCATCTCTTCAGTATCGATGTTTGGACATCAATTGAAATTGTAATTAAGTAGGAAGAATTGTTAGAAAGAGAAAAAAAATTGATAGATGAAATTAAGAGTGAGCTCGGAAATAAACCCAATCATGCCAACAAAATTACAACATTTTTGAATTAAAAAATGAAAAAATAATTAGAGGAGAAATATATTGTTGACAAGGCTCATTCAATTATTCAACTCGAAATAGATTGTGGAAAAGAGAAAAACCATGTTGTAGATGATAGAGAAATGTAATTCCATGGAAGTTCTAATTAGAAAATTTTATAAAATAATATCTACTACATAAGAAAAATGTTTCCCTTCCTTTAAAAATTCAAAGGGAAAATGGTAAGTGAAGAGGAAGATCAAATCTTATTAAATAGCATTGCAATAGATAAATCCAAATTTATTAGAGTAAAAATAACTTTGACTGGTCAAAGCCTTCTATAAAAGTTAATTGATGATTTATTCATATGCTATGTTCATAGTTAAACCAACCTTCCAAAAATATACTGAAGTGGATGAAGCCTAAAGAACCAGTGGGAGAAGACTGAGATCAAATTGTAAATCGTTTATCTTAAACTTCAAAGTCAAAGAATAATCTTGTAGGAAGGCCATATTTTGGGAGATAATCAAGATAGATACAGATCTAAAGGAGAAAAAATAGAGCAGAATAATATATTTTGGGACCAAATTTAGAAATGAAGGGCAATTGAATACAATTAAACAAAAGATTTTCTTTTTTGATCGAAGTTTTATTGAAGATTATCCAAGTTGTATTTTGGATTAAAATTATTTTCATTGTAATATTTAGAAGATAGTATTTTGTAGAATACTCTACACATATTATTTATTTTGAATGTAAAAGGGTTGATTCATGGACCAAAACTTTCAAGATTTCTGTAATACTTGAGTATTTCCAAGTTAGTTAAGGAGTCTTGTTTCCATATTATAGCAACATTGTTTTTCATGCGAGTGTTTCTAATGTTTCATTATATTATTTCTTCATACATTTAAAATTGTGTGGATATTCAAAATTATTTTTAGAACATTTTGAATCTTGCTCTCAAACTGCTAGTAGCGATCCCGCGAGCCGCGCTGCAACCCTACTGAGCACCCCTGCAAGCGCCCTCCCTCATGGAGCCCGGAGGTGGCCCTGCGGCCCCTCCCCCCTTCCCTCCGGAGATCGAAGCCTTCAAGGCTCTGGTAAATGCATCAGGAAAACGTCAGGCCTCAGGCCCGCAGCAGAAATTTGTCAAAAAACTGGACAGTATTCCCAAGGTGGCCCTTCCAGAGGCGGAAATCTGCAGATCTGCACTAAATCTAGTAGAAAAAGGTCTGATCGGCCAGTTCACGGGTTTGTGGCCATCCCCTAGAGCTGTTGAAGAATGGGTCAAAAGGAACTGGCTACCTCTGGTAAATGAAGGAATCAAGATCTATTTTGTAGGCAAAGGATTCTTTGTTTTCCTGTTTGATAGTTCAGAGGACAGAGGCCTGATTTTCAGAAATGGGCCATACTTCATGGGGCCCCAAGGACTCTACCTGAACAAATGGTCTACAAATTTTGACCCAGCGCAAGATGTGCCCAAGGCGGTTCCTATTTGGGTGCGCCTCCCGCATCTTCCCCTGCATTGCTGGAATCAAAGCTCACTCCAGTCCATCGGAAATGCCCTTGGAAAATACATTGACCAAGCCCCAAGGAAGGACCAGTATTCTTGTGCCCGGATTCGTGTGGAGGTCGATTTGGAAACAGGATTACCCGAAGCGATTAAGCTATCGGTGGCAAATTGGACACACATACAAGAGCTTGATTATGAACATTTTCCCTTCAAGTGTCGTTTCTGTCACGAGTATGGACATTTTGCTAGATACTGCAAAAAAAAAAGCGACGAGACAACAGAGAAGGAAAAAGAAGAACAATGGAAACAGGCAAAGAAGACAACACTCAACAGGCAGAGCAACAAAAACAAGGCTAAAGGGACAGAGAACACAGTAGAAAAGGGAAGCACAAGCAATCAAAACGCTGGAAGTAGTGAAGCAAAAGGCAAAGAGGGGTATAAAAACCCCTTTGAAATCCTCACGCCTCCTCCGGATCCTCCGGAAGCAGGGGAAGAAGAACCACCACAGCAGGAGAATATCGAAACTCTAGAACCAGGCAACACCCCAATCTCCATCCCAAGCAACATTTCATCTCCATCATACGCAGATATAATAAAAAAAAAGAAGAAAACAATGGAGAATATGGGATCATCGGATGATGAAACACTAGAAAGATCAACAAAAAGGGCAGGACGAAGATCAAACAAGGAAACTAGAGAAGAGGAGTCAGAAAGACAAAAACCCCTCGGCAGTCAAGCTACCATCGAAATGACACTAGGGAGGAATATCAGGCCTAGGGCCTCCAAAGGAGGAGGGCCAACCCCTTCAAGTGGTAAATGATGCAGTTGATCTCTTGGAACTGTAGGGGTCTGGGTAATCCCAACAAGGCAGGGGCTATCAAAGACTTATTGAAGATGGAGACCGCGGACATCCTTATGCTCCAAGAGACCAAAGTAGAAGGGGAAACCCTTCTAAACATCAGTTCTAAGAAATGGAAATTTGATTCAGGAAAGGATGTTAGTGCAAGGGGCACAGCTGGAGGATTAGGCACTTTATGGACAAAAGACTTCTCACTAGAACGATTCCTAGAGACTCAACATTGGATTTTTACAGAGCTGCGTCACACTGTAAGTAATCTTACCCTCGCTTTGTTTAACTTGTATGTACCTGTGCATTATGAAGAAAAGAGAGAGTGCTGGAGGTCACTTATAGAATATATAGCGCAAATCAGTCCCACAAATTTACTCATAGGTGGAGATCTGAATATAACTCTAGATCCCAAAGAAAAAAAAGGAGGGATACTGTCTAGAGATCCTTTCATCAATACAGTGGGCAATTTGATTCTGCAGTGGGATCTGGTAGACTTCAAACCAGTGAAAGGCAAATATACCTGGTCAAACAATCGAACCGGTGAAAATCATATCTCAGCTAGATTGGATAGGTTTCTTATAAGCAGCTCTTTAATGATGGACAACAGAATAGTTTTTACCAAGATTCTTCCAAAGCTCACATCGGATCATAAACCTATCCTCTTATGTCTAAAAGAGGAAGAGGATTTAGGCCCCCTTCCATTTCGTTTCAACCCTCTCTGGGCAGGCAAAGATGGGTTTTTAGAAACAGTTCAAGCAGCATGGAGGATAGAAGTTCTCGGTTCCCCTAGTTATGTGTGGGAGCAAAAAATGAAAAATACCAAAAAAGCACTTAAAGATTGGATAAAGAAATCCATGCAATCTCCCAATAGGCAGAGGAAGGAGGCAGTAATTCATTTGGAAGGAATACAACTGGAAATGGAGGAGAAAGAACCCTCTTCCACAGATTTAGCCAATGAAAAAACTGCCCAAAGGATGGTATACTGTTCTTTCAGAAATGAAGAGGAATATTGGCGTTTAAAATCTCGAAGTCTGTGGCTCAAATCCGGGGACAGAAATACCTCTTATTTTCATAGACAATGCAGGGCCCGTCTCTCACGCAATCACATAACAGAAATTACCAGTTCTAGTGGACAGGTATATAAAGGTTTCACTCAAATCCAAGAAGCTGTTGTAAATCATTTTCAAAACCTTCTTAGCGCAAAAAGAAATGGGAATGAGGAGGACGAAGCAGAGTTCCTCACAACCATCCCAAATCTAGTCAGTGAGGAAGATAATGTCTCTTTGATGAGCCCAGCAACGGAAGAAGAAATAACCAGTATTGTATGGTCCATGGAACCAGATAAAGCCCCAAGCCCCGACGGTTTCACAATACACTTTTACAGAATTTGTTGGGAGATTATCAAAATCGATCTCTTCAGAATGATAAGAGGAGTCATGAGGAAAGCAAAAATGGGAGGTGGAATAAAATCCACATTTCTAGCTTTAATCCCTAAGGAAACAAATCCAAAATCCTTCGACAGATACAGGCCGATTTCTCTGTGTAATTCATCATACAAGATCGTGGCCAAACTGCTGGCAAACAGAATCAAGCCACTTCTTCAAAAACTCATCTCTCCAGCCCAAGGAGGATTTGTTAAAGGCAGACAAATCTTAGATAATGTCATTCAAATCCAAGAGGCTCTTCATTCCAGCCACACACGGAAAGAACAAGGTATGATTATCAAACTAGATATGAGTAATGCTTTTGATCGTGTTAATCGTTCTTTCTTGCTCAGGGTTCTTGCAGCCTTTGGGTTCAGACAGGAATTCATAAACCTTATCAAAGCCTGCATTGAAAATATCTGGATCGCTCCAATGGTCAATGGGAGACCAACAGAGTTTTTTTCAGCCACCAGGGGACTGAGGCAAGGCTGCCCATTGTCTCCCTTCCTATATATTTTGATGGCGGACTCACTAAGCAGAAAGTTGACACATGAGCAACAAAGAGGCACCATTCCGGGGATTATAATCGTGCAAGGCGTCGCCCCAGTGAATCATGCGCTCTTTGCCGATGATTCACTCCTGCTCGAGGGCGCATCCAAGAGAATCGCTAATTCCTTCAAGACAACTCTCCAAAAGTATTGTAGTGTTACGGGTGCTCTAATCAGTGAGAGGAAAAGCGCAGTTTACGGATGGAATACCGATCAACAAACAATTGAAAGGATAGCCAGTGGACTCGGGTTCAAAGGTTATGCAGAGTGGGATAAAATAAAGTATCTCGGTCTTCCGCTGACGATGGGGTCCAATCGTAATAATATGTGGGAGGAGGTGATCTCCAAGTTCAATAAGAAGATAGCAGCATGGGGCGGAGTCTGGCTATCCACAGGAGGCAAGCTCACTCTCATCCGCTCTGTACTTTCAGCTCTGCCTACTTTCCAAGTCTCTTTGTTGTTGGCTCCAAGGCAAATCGCAGATCAGATCTCCAGTTTAATGCGGAACTTTTTGTGGAATGGTGGAAAGGGGAACAGTAGCCGTTTCCACTTAGTTAATTGGGAAATGGTGAAGCGTCCAATTGCTGAGGGTGGACTTCAAATTAGAGACCCCCAACAAGCAAATCTAGCCCTGGGTTGTAAACTTCTGTGGCAGCTAATAACTGAGCCCAAACACCCAATCAGTCAGCTCTTAAACCTCAAATATCTCAGAAATCGGTCGATTATCTCCTTCAATCCAGCGTCTTCTCCTAAAGGAACACAGGTTTGGAGGCTCTGTTGTAAAGGGATAGATTTTTTCAAAACACATTTGTACAAAATTCCAGGGAATGGCAAAAAAACATTGCTGTGGAGAGACCGAATCATGGGCCATCCACCACTCTCGGACATGAATGAAATCGCAGATATAAGAGCTTGGTTGAGATCAAAAGGAGTCAGGAAAATCGAGGACATTGCAGAGTGGGATATTGAAGGCAATTGGCAGTGCTGGACTTTGCCCAACACACCAGCGCACTTAAAAAATCAGTTAAATTATTTCATAGAAGAAATCACGGACTTTACTCCGGTGCATAAGGACGAGGAAGATTCATGGGGTTGGGGACCAACAGGGGTTTACACAGCCAAACAAGGGTACATACAGATGCAAAGAAAAAAGGACTCTTTGCACCCGGAAGCAGTGTGGAAGCAGATCTGGGAAAGCTTCAGCATTTCGAAGATCAATTTCTTCTTCTGGACCTTGTTTCATAACAAAATCCTAACTGGAGACAATCTATGTAGAAGGAATATAGCTGGTCCACATCACTGTGTGTTCTGTAAAAAAGCCTTGGAGACCTCAGCACATATTTTTATTCAATGTGAGTACGCACAGAAGGCCTGGACTAGCTTCTTGGCTGGACTGAATGTAAGACCCCCAGAGCAATGTTCGATATCAGACATGTTTTTGTCTTGGAAAGCTAGGTATCCCTACAGCATCGCAGCCAAATCCCTTTGGTACAAGGTGTGGATAGCACCTCCAAAATATGTGTGCTGGAAGTTGTGGCTCTCCCGGAACGAAACTGTTTTTAATAAAAAAGAAACGTCAGCTGGAAATGTCGCAGAAAAGGCCAAGAAACTTCTCATAGAAACTCTAAGACAATCCAATGTCAGAGATAATTCCCTAAGAGATGAAGAGAGAGCATGGTTGGGTGATTTCACTCCTACAGCGAGCCTTTCATCAATCATGCGACCAAAGCATAAGGAAAACTGGCAGATTCGAGACAATTTGGAAAGCTTCCAGAAGTGGTGGAAATCTCAAGGAAAATGCACAATCTTCTTTGACGGAGCCTCGAAAGGTAATCCAGGCAGGTCAGGAGCAGGGGGGGGTCATTTATCTCCCGAATGGAAGAAAAGAGGAATTCAGCTGGGGACTCGGAATCAAAACCAACAACCAGGCTGAAGCACTTAGTCTTCTAAAAGCTGGTCAGCTGGCCAGAAAAGAAAACCCAAAGGAAATCTTAGTGTTTGGAGACTCAGAATTGCTGATAAAAGCTCTTCTAAAAATGAAAGGGCTTAAGGATCCAGTTCTGAACAAACAGATTATAAGAGTGAATAGACTCTTGAAAGACTTCTCTTCAGTTCAAATTTTTCATATCCTCAGAGAATTAAACTCAGAAGCAGACAGCCTGACAAATATTGGATGCAATCTAGAAAAGAACATGATAAGTATAAATGCAGGAGAACCGAGCATGGCAGCCATCCCTTAAAAGGGCAAGTCGTTCTAGTAAAAGCAGCAATCATTCTGCTAGAAACAGAAAATGTAGTACTTGATATGGCTTAGGCCACTCTTAAATAAAATATCCGTTTCGGTTAAAAAAAAAAAATGTGTGGATATTGGGAAAGGAAAGGATGAGAATTAGCCTCCGTGAAATCCCATGGAAAACGTATATTCAATACTAGGCTAAATTAGAAAAATTGTCTAATTGTTTTGGTTACTCTAAAATTTATAGATTGTTGGATTTTGTGCAATTCCTTAATGTATTAATGTCAATTTATGGGATATATTTCTATACGCTCTCTCTTCTCATTGGATAATTAAGTATTCATATTGGATACATTTAATTATCCAATATTTTCTAAATCCATCTATCAATGGATTTAAAACAATTGTATGTTGTTAGTATTGGATGTCAACACTTTGCTTAGCCTTTGAAAGGATATTTGAAAGGATAATGTATATTTACTTAAACAAGGGATTTTATCCTTGAACTAACAATATTTTAACCACACCCACTGCATAGATGTTTTGACATAGTTATTTAGCCAAACATTGTGAGCAAAGGACAACATCAAATTGGCTTCATTACTAGATAATGAGATATTAAAGTTATTTTTCCTTGGGAAAACGATTGATTTTACCTCATTGATGGTAAAATGGAGGTTTTTCAGCTAAGATCATTCACCTGGCATACTCCATTGGTCAGAAATATTGCTCCTAAGAAACATACCAGATCCCATTCAGACCGTGAGCCAACTTCACCTTTATTAGACCTTGAAATATTGATCAAAAAAGTTATGATTAGACATATACTTGAATGTACATATATAATCCTCAAGAATCATCCTCTCATCCAAAGAGTTTAGAAGAAAAACCCCAACCCATTGAATTTTCCCCAAGAGTCTAGATATTATTAAAAAAGGAGTTGATCTTCAAACAACTTGATTAGTTAAGCAACTTTAATATTTTCATATTCCTAAATTAGAATATAAATACACATATTACTTTAAAAAAAATCTTCAAGTCTCGAGGTTGATCAACTTGAAGTTAATCCCCAGGATCCATTTTCTATTTTACAAATTGTAGGAGCTTTTAAAGTTTATACTAATCCTTTGTTCCCTGGATTTCAACAGATCAGTGTTTATAAAATTCAAAAGTTAAGTATTCCACCTCTGTCTCTAAAGAAACCTCAAAATCCCAAATAGCAATCTCCAAAAACTCTTTCATATCTTAACCAACCCACTACATATACTTCACAACAAATGGTTGTAATTAGAAAGATTATAAACGTTAGTATGCACCATTAAGGTTATCAGCTCAAACTCAACTACATTACCTTCTTAATGCATATTTAAAATATCCACTGAGATATAACAGAGAAACTAGAATCAATGTATAAGATAATTTATCAAACTTCCTTGATTTTGTAGAAAATTTAAATGTGAAACATGAAGATGTTTATATGAGGTATTTTTACAGTCTTTAGAAGGAGATGTGAGAATTTGGTTCAAATAATTACAACCAGACTTCATTCATAGTTGGAGAGATCTAACAAATATCTTTATTAATAAATGGGGAGTTAAGAAAGATCATGTTTATTTGTTAGCTGAATTTGAAGGTATAAAGGGAGATCTCGGTGAATCAATATCAAATTTTCTTAAAAGATTTAATAAAATCTATAATAAAATGTCATCATATATTAAGCCTTTAGCAACTTCTTCTAAAGTCATATTTTCTAAAGCTTATGACAATCATTTTTCATTTATGATTAGAGAAAGATACTTAGAAACTTCAGCAGATATGCAAATAGATGTTGTTGAAGTAGGTGCTAACATAGTTGCTTTAGGAAAATTAGAAGCTAATGCTGAAAGAGCAAACAAGAAAAAAGAAAAGAAAAAAGGTTGGTTCTTCAAGGGAAACAAAGGAAGAGGATCAAAGGATTGATGAAATTACAAGGATATTGAGAAATGTATCCAATAGGATTTCTAGAATGGAGACTCAAACAAGGAAAGCACAAGGGAATGTTAACAAGCCACCAGGACCATACATAACACCATTTCAACCCCATATTTTACAAAGAGATAGGAGAAACACAAATCAATAGATTCAACCACCTTTGATGATTTATGATCAGGATATTGAAGAATTTGCACAAATAATAGATGATGTAAATTGCCTTGTTGTTCAACCCTTTGAAGGTGATATTATTCCCTCAAGTCAGAATCAAGATTTGGTTCAGAATATTAATTCTTCTGAAGTAGCTAAGTATCAAACATTTTCCAAGTTCTTAATTGGTGAGCTTAATAAGAGATATGAATTAAGTCCAAGATAGGATCCAAAAGAACAAACAAAGAAATCCATTTTTGATATTCCTTAGGATAAAAGTTTAGATCTGTTATATTCATAGCAGCAAGAAAAATCTAGAACAGATTTTTTTTTTTCTTCTTTTACTTTGGAGAAAGAATTGGAAAAGGTAAAGATTCCAACTCCCTTATCAAAATTAACAAGAATTCCAAGCTACCAACAACAAGTGACTAAGTGGATTCAATCTTAAAGTATAGATGCCCAAGGAGATTTTATTAACTTGCAAGATGAGAAACCATCAGTATTATTTGGTCTATGTATAGGTGTTATTGACGTTGGCTGAGAAATTAATGCATTTTGGATCTTCTCTTAGGGATATGAGAGCTTATTGGACAAAGCGTTATTCTGAACGCATTGAAATGATCAACCAATTGGGTTTCCCTACTTTTTTTTACATTGAGTTCAATTGACACAAAGTGCCCTAATTTGCATAGTGTTATGCCCCAAAACAAACATTGTCATCAGCAAAGTGAGAATGAGAAAAAAAAATCAAAATGTTATTTAGTACTCGCATATAGTTTCTATGTACATGCACCAAAGATTCAATATCTTTTGTGACGTAGTTTTGCAGAGATATGTTGGTGCTAAATAATTTTGGTATGTCATTCCATTTCAATTGATTTTTTAATTATTTGAAGCAAAAGGTGTTGGAAACAATGATAATACTAAGGGGGGGGGGGGGGGGGGGGTGAATCGGTATTAAGGCTAATTTTAACCTTTTTATGCCAATTTACTTTTCTAATTCAAACTTGGAAACCATGCATATAATGGGCATCAATATGAAATCAACAATCAATCACATACCATGAGCATCATACATATGAGACATAAGGTTTTACAGGGAAACCCTTTCGGGAAAAAACCACCAAATCTTGTTGTTGTTATTGATGTAAATAAGAGCACCTACTCTATTACATCAATTTGTTTTGTGAGCACCCACCCACATGAAGCACCAACTCCTTTTGATTCTTTGCTAGCACCGACTAGCAGGAAACACCAACTCCCTCCTTTTGTAGACACATGTCTAGCCTACCAGAAGCAATATGTGAGGCACCAACCTCACAGATTTTTTGCAAGAACCAATTTGCATCTCTTTGGATTTTTTTCAAGCCAACTTGCAGTAAGCACCAACTGCCAAGCCTTCTCAAGCACCCACTAGAGATGGAAGCACCAACTCCCTGTATGCAAGACACAACCCACACTCAAATAGGAATAGTATGTTCACTATAAATGGTAGCCACTATGCATGATCTTAGATTGTTCTTTTCTCACTCTGCTCACTCTGTAGCATCACACTGATCTGCTCAACAATAATCACTCGTTGCAATCCATGTAGTTTTTTCCTCTACTCTCCATCATCATTATCTCAGATGACAACTTTTTTCTCTCCTCAACTTATCCAAGTGGATATTGGTGGCCACTTTCCTATTCCACCTAGACCCCCTAGGAAGTTTCATCTGTTTCCTTAATTGTAGCACAATTTACTATTTTTGGCAGTTTTTTGGTCTTGAACTTTTGGAGCCATTTTGAGGCCCTAAATGACGTTTTTTCACAAAATTCCTCAAGCAATTTTTAGGGAAATCTCATCGGAAAATGTAGCCCTTGGAAGGATATTTCCAACGAAGTATCATATGCGTCAAATAGAGATAATATGACCAAGTTATGACCTCGGGAAGTTGTCTACCCAACGAACCCCAACATGGCCCATAAACTCTCTGTTTTACATCTCCTTGGGTTAGGGTTTTGGTTGTTTATGGTTTTATCTTATTGTTCAATAACAAAATTGCCCCTAAGCCTCAATGTAACTCAGTTCGTAGGCATGTAACCACCACATCCCTTCTCAAAGATAAGCTACCATCACTCGAGATATCTTATTTACATTTTGTTTATAATCATAGTTCAATATTTTCCTATTAATGAAAGAAAGTGATTTTTTGCTGCATCTATGTGTTTATAATTATATTTGTAAGTTGTTGCATTCCTATTTAAGTTTGGATCAGTGGTATTAGAGCGATATGCTATTTCTCTATTTTTCTTTGCATGTCCCCAATGAGGTCAGGGAATAAGGAGTTAGGGCTCGATATGGTTGAACCATTGCAGGATCAGCCTCACAAAACTCGACGACCTCCCATGGTGGAAGAAAATAAAGACGAGGGGGCAGGAAATCCTTCCAAAATGTTTCTCGAGGAAGCCCTTGAACGACATAGGAATGCGATGATGGATAAATTTTCCCAGATCCTTTGACGATTACCCACAAGCGATGCATCTTCATCCAACAACCACTCTGAAGGCGCCAATCCTTTTAAGGTACAAGTTAACTTCAATATTTCCATATTCGAAGGCCAGATAGATGAAGATGCCATATATAAATGGTTAAATCTATTGGAAGAATATGTTTCATTTCATGACTTTTCCAATTAGGAAAAGATTACATTTTCACTTCTCAAAGCCACCCCACATGTTAAGATTGGTGGGAAGCCTACTGTGAACAAAAGGACGAGAGTGAACCATTGTTGTTTCAGTTGCATCCAATTGGAATTCTTTCTGAGATGCCATAAAGGAACAGTATTACCCTGTTGGGAGCTATGAAGATAAATACATAAACTAGACCACGCTATTGCAGGGAAGGGACCAAGATGTGCCAAAGTTCACAAATAGTTTCCATACCCTTCACACAAAGATTGGTGTCAAGGATACTAAGCGGCATAGGGGGATGAGGAATCATTGGCCACTTCGGGTACTTAAAGTAAGGTTTTATCCCAGAATATTTGGTCTGTGGGTGTTTTAGGTAGGGCCCATTCACCTGTCCGAGAGGTACGCCCCCTGGTACTAACCGGTCAATGGTTTTATGGATGCCCTGGTCCTAAGTTCTGGGTTTCTATGCCCCGGTCCAGGCTGAGCTAACGGTATGCCTTAAAAGCTCCGTTGATTGGATAGGTCTTCCAGTGATAGGATAGGTACGCCTGGGGTGGAGCTCAAGTACCACAATTGCCTAAACAAATACATCCAAGATGAGATGGAGTTCTTGGACATTTCCTCACTCGTCACAACATATCGTTACGATGTAAAGATTGAGCAGAATTTTAAACAAAAGAAGTGGAACTTTGGATCTTGTTGGCTTGATGGGCCATGACTGAGGTTCAACGTTAATTAGCCAAGAAAATCCCTACACTACTGGCCCTTTCAGCATCAATCCATGAAGTGCAGACTGAAGTCTCACCCAAAGAAGTGTGGGGGGATGCAGTGACCAAGTTTCTGCACCTAGAGATGGTAGTGATGCCGTTTTATACCCTAACCCTTTCTTTATGCAGACTAATAATATTTTTAGGTCTTTTTGATATAGTTCTCTTATTCGGCTTCGAGACCTTCGTGAAGGTCTACAATCATCCTTCGCGTACACTAAATAGGTGATTCAGACACTTTTGTGCCTCTATGATTACTCTTACTATTGTATTCTTAAGTAGTGGATAACTTCAACATGCATTATGATTATCTTCACATAAACAGGTATTCTTACTTGTGTTCATATAAAAAAGTAAAACACATAAATTCGTGCATCAATACAACATTAAATCATAAATCGAGTATTCAACATAACATAATCGTCTGCATTCATAACAAAAGTAAAATAACTCATACACAGGTATTTATATAATAATTATGTTTTTTGATGTTCAAATATCCTTTACAGACTCTAACTACCCTGCGCACACAGTTGCAGGGGTCCACGCACTCAGTTGCGGACTTCTACCCAAGGCCTCTACGCACTCAGTTGCAGGGGTCCACGCACTCAGCTGCGGACTTCTACCCAAGGCCTCTGCGCACTCAGTTGCAGAGCCTCTTTCCTATGCTATGACTCTTTGCTCTTTATCTCTCATAGACCCATTAAATTCATTAGCATCAACTATGAACTAAATATTGCGTTAGACTCTTCTAAGACTTCCCCTTTTATACAATCCCATGGTCCGTGGACTAAGGGTGGATCTCATAAATTCGACACAAGTTACATAAAATAAAGGTTGAAAACCTTGATGACTCTTTACATCTTCGTGCTCTGTGACCACAAAATACAGATTCTTTACATTCTTTACACAAAACTTGGGCCTTTAACCCCAAAACTTGGGCTTTTAACCCCAAAACCTGACCCAAGGGGACCCGTTCCCAACAGGCGCCGAACACAAGTTTGGTGACTCGCCCCTGAGTCACTCTACTGGTGCGAAGACCTCCCATCTCCACATTTACTACTGCAACCTCGACAGTACACTACGTCATCGCCTGCTTAACCTGCTCGACCAGCTACTTCGTCATTGGTCCTATACTATTTGCCTGTATTTTCTACTGTGTTTCCTGCAGACTAGCCAATTTTCCTTCGATGGAGGCCATGAGCACATAGGCTTCATCTAGCCAAGGCCCCAATCTGGCCTTCAGTACTACCTCCTTGCGTTGTGCTATGTCCACCTGTTCCTTCAGTGGCTTTGCTTCCTGTAGCTTCGTCAACCTCTTTGTGATGGCGACAGTGCACGCCGTCACTTTGACCTCATCATATTTCTGTTGTAGATCCCTTTCCTTTGTTTTTGGCCACTACACGTTGGGATATTCTTGTAGGCTAGTAACTACTTTGAGCGACTACTCAAAGAGTGAAGTGCACTCCTTCACTGCGGCCTCTACTGCGACAGCTGCATCCTTGACCACTGCCTCATGCTACTGTCTGACTTATGGTGGAGTTGAAGGCTGGGCCCTCAACTTGAGCTCCATGATTTTAAGGTTCAAATCAAATTGAACCTTATCTAGCTCTATCCTTGTGTCGTGCACACCTGCAGCAAGCTTCCAGATTATTGCGTTGACTGGTGCATCTTCTAGGGTATTCAGCTCTACAATGGTTCTGCAGGCGTCAGCTACCACAACTGTGGTGCGCTCATTCTTCTCTGTGAAATTCTTAAGGAGATCAAACGCAAATGTATTTTCTATGAACATCAGGGCATTGTTGACCTTCTACTTGCTGATCACATTTAGCGCGCGCTACTCTCTAGTCTGAAGTTCCGCGATCACACCATCCTGTAGGGTGTGAAGGGCTTCACTTGGTAGTGCATCCAAGTTCAACCCAACCTTCTTGAGAGCACTAACAGTGGCCTTGTTAGCTTCTACCTCTATAGTCAATGCTCCATCTGGCAGCACGACGGCCCAGGGATCCAAGGAGTAGACTAGCTCTGCTACATTTGAGGTCCCAGGCACCAAGCTAGTTGATGCCACGCTGCACTGTCCCACACTGGACTGCACTTGAGTGGCCTGAATCAGCAGCTTGCACAAACTCGTCTCAATGGCGACCAATGATTGCTTCTATTGTTGCTCGAACTGTTATAGCAATTTCGTGGTCTCATCCCTCACTGTGTCCCTGATATCATTCAGATCACCTTCAGTCAAAGTGATTGGGTCAAGTGATGATTTGCTAGCCTTGGACTTCTTCTGCGGCCCTACTTTTTCCTGCTCCCTACTACGCTTAACCTGGAATGGAGTAGTCTCCGGGTCTACACCTCCCTATCTTGACTGCTGATTTTCTTCCTCTATTTGCGGCGAAGCAGACTTCTGACTTCTGTCAAAGTCACACTCTTCCTCTTCTTCATCCACCTCTGCCTGCTTCTTAGTGGCATGCTCTACTTTAGCTTTATCTTCGGCCTCCTTTTTCCTTTTGTCTACCAACCACTGCATCTTCAGCCAGGCCTCTTCCTTCTTCTGCTTCGCGACATACTTACTAGACCCAGCTAACAAGTCTAAGGCCATGCGCCATTCTAATGGCCAACTCTCCAGGACTGCTACGATTGCATCGTTCATTTCCAGTTATGGAAGATCATATCATTTTTTCTTGGGGTCCTTCCGCACCTGGATGAAGACACATTGGAAGTTTGCTTTGTACTCCACATATCCTGACAACTACTCAAAGACGGTTGGGGACAGCCTCAAGTTACGATTGATCGTGGCACGGATGCTTGCCTCCATCAGTACCCAAAATATTCTAGCATCCTTGACCTTTGCGGCTTCCTTGGTGGTCCAAAGCGAAGCGAACTTTGCTGATTTAGGTAGATCCGACGCGACGAGAGGAAATTGGTTGTCCTTCGGTAATTCCAATGCAACCAGCACAATTGAGAGTAAGAGCTAGGCATAATGGAAGTTCTTACTCTCATCTTATGCTTCTCTAGAGTTCGCGAGGAACTCATTGCAGAGGTAGCATGCCCAATAAAATTTTACGCCCTCCGCGCATTGGGTCGCTAATGACACAACAGGTGCCGACACTTCATCTTCATGACACTTCCTCATGATTTTCCCAGCCAAAATCTGCGTGGCGACCTTAACCGTGGGGTCAATTATGATGGAAATTGAGTATCTCCGTGGTTTATTAGTTAGCTTGAATTTTTTCTTCATTCTAATGGCGAGGTCACGCTTGCCCATCTTTCCACCAAATGCCATGGCCAGATTCAACCCTGAATGTGGTAACAATGTGACCCTATGGATCAACATATCTGTGATGGGTATCGGTTCTCCTAACCACAAGCACCCATTGTGCACTAAGCACAACAACTATTTTATCACCAGCAAGGTCATGGGCACGCAGTTGTAATGTGGCACCCATAGTAGGTTTAACAGACCTACCTTTTCCACCCCTTTATCCACCACTGCGGCTCCAACCAGGTGACACCAGAATCCTTATAAAACACATGGATCATAAAGGTATTAGTTTTCATGTGGGGGAATCACTTTGTTCCCGCCAAGACCGGGAATGCATGGCAAGTGAGACCCTTTAAATGTGATATGGTCTGGCAACAATGGAGTATTTAGCAGAAATTTCCCCGCATTCGGGTCCTTCGGGACCTTCACCTTACCCTAGCGTGGAGGGATATACTCGGGTAGATTTGAGATAGGATCTACACCCTCTATGTCAATGTCCTCTACGCCCATGTCCACATCTTCGGTGCTCTCCTGAGATTCTAAATCTACCACCTTGCCTTTCTCCTGCACGGTGGGATTTTCCTTCTTTTGGAGTTTCCTTGTCAACTCACACAACAGTTGTGTTTCTTTCTGCTTATCCTTCTTTGTCTTGGGACCCTCCTTGGGTAGTGTAGGCCTTGGCGTAGGTGACCTCTCTGATTTTGGCACTTCTACAGGCATTTCCACACTCACAACCTCTATGGTAGCTCCCCCAAAGGCCATCGATCCGCCAGCACTTGCGGTTTCCACGAGCACCGACATGAATCCATTAAGAAGCTCCTGGGATGCTTTAGGCAACTTGTCAAATACTGAACTAGCCACCAAAGCCTTGAAATAGTCAGGATTCATGCGCACATGATAGCTCAACACCTCAATTATCGGAATGTAAAGTATTTTTCGTTGGGCAGCCATCTGTAATTTATAGGAAAATTTGAATTTGAATCCAACCATTCCCCTAAAATCTGCTCATAAATTCTAGATTGGCAGCAGATTTTCACAGATATCACTCTTAAATTCTGACTTAAATGCTACCCTGTCGCTCCATTTAGTCGCTTTCCCACTGTCAACTCATGAACAATGACCATAATGGTCACTTTCTAGCTGCCCTGCGTGGTCTCTCCGCCTATAGAGCAGCTTCCTTCATGCTTCTGTTGATGCTGTGACATTTCTCCCTTCCACTTAGTTCCCTAGTCGCACAGCTCTACAACCGAGGTAGTGTAGTTTATAGTCCCGCGTCTACTTTCAGCTGCCTGGAGCGCTAATACTATGCTTCCACCATATAGTCATCTAGCTAGATCCCCGGTGTATGGCTTCAATCAGCTGCCATTCACCTTCCCTGGAAATGGATCTCAATTCAACTTCACCAACTGAGCTGCTCCACCATCGGTAATCTCCTTGATGACATAGGGCCCCAGCCAATGCATCCGAATTTTTCCTGGAAATTTATCAAACTTGTTGTCATATAATAACACTAAGCCATTTACCTTGAAGGTGCGCAGTTTGATGTGTTGATTCTGCCATGCTTTTTCGTGCTCCTTTTGAACTTGCTGATGGAATCTAGCCAAAAACCTATCTTCTTCCAGCTCTACCAGCTGTGCGAGCCTTTCTTCCAAGGCTACACAATCCGTCATTCCTATAAATGTCGCTATGTGCAGACTAGGTACAATGTACTCCATCAACATCCCAACTTCTACACCGTAAACTAGCATAAAGGAGTTTCTCTAGTCAGCTTTTTGCAAGTCGTCCTGTGCCCATAGCACTATGGGTACGCGCACATCCTGGTCATTCCTTTGTGCATTGCAAACCTTCATCAGTTCATTCTCCAATATATTATTAAATGCTTCCATCATCCCATTATCCTCTAGGTGATATGGTATACTCTTTTGGTGATAAACTTTGAATTCCTCCATCAACACGTTGATTGTCTCATTAAGGAAATGAATACCACGATCGCTCATCAAAATCTTCAGACAACTAAATCTATTCAGTACATACACAAAGATGAACTTTGTTGTTGTTTCCCCTCTATAGTCCTTTATCGGTTGTGCCTCCGCTCATCTGGTCAAATACTCAGTGGCAGTGATGATGTACTACGCACTCGTCTTCTTTCTTGGAGGCTGAATTGGTCCTACAAATTCAATTTCCCACTTTTCGAATGGTTGTAATGACATCTACAGATTCAGAGGTAGCTCGTCCCTCCATGGTGGCCTACCCGTCCTTTGACATTCATCAAATTTCTTAAAATACGCCTTGGAATCCTTATGAAGCATCGGCCACCACAGCCTAACGCGTAAAATCTTCTATGTTGTAGCTTTTCCTATGTAATGTCCTCCCACGGCTCCCCCATGAGCTTCAGCAAGGATGTTGTTTCAGTCAAAGTCAGGTACATAACGTTGCAAAATTTCATCCAGTCAATTTTATAGAAATGCCCTGCAATGAAAAACAAGTCTGTCGTGCGCACCACTAGCTCCTTATTTTTTATACTAGTATACCCTTCTGGACCCGTTCCCATAGTCAAGAAGTGTATGATATCTACAAAGGGATTATCCACAACACATACTGCAAAGAGTTGTGTGTGAGGCAGTCCTTCCTCCAAATTATTAGGCTCCTCTCTTCTTTCAATGCATGACAGATGATCTGGTCGGACATTCAATCATCCTAGCCTCGTAATAACTTTGAAATCATATTCCTGAAATAGCAGCAGCCATCTACATATCTTACCCCCCAACACAGGCTTGTTCACCAAGTACTTCAATGTAGAATGGTTTGTATACATATTAAAGTGTCTGCCTTGCAAGTAGTGTTTGAACTTCTGGAGCACATACACCATGGCCAACCCTTCGCGCTCTATTTTTGAATAAGTCTTCTCATCTTTAGACAACTTCCTACTTGCGAATGCTATAGGATGATCTTATTCTCCCTCACCGAACTATGTTAGTACTGCTCTGAGTGCAATACATGACGCATCCACATGCACATGAAATGCCTTCTTCCAATTCGAGAAGACTAGGATCGGTGCAGTGACCATATTTTCCTTCAACACGTCTAATATTTGTTGACACTCCTCATTCCAATAGGATGTAGCATCCTTCTTTAGTAGTTTCTCCATTGGCACGATAATTTGGGCATAGCTTTTAATGAAATTTCTATAGTATCATGTATACCCCAATGTTGTGTGTAGCTGTTTCACATTTCTTGGTGCCTCCAAATTAATTATAACCGCAATCTTAGCAGGCTCTACCATCAAGCCTTGTTTGCATACCACCTGACCCAGCAAGATCAAAAAAGGGAAATAGAACAAGCATTTCTTCAAATTGAGCGTGATCTAGTACCTCCGGCATGTATCCAACATCAAGCATAGACTAGCTACATTACGCTTGACCAACCCAAACACCATCCAATCATCGAAATATAGTTCAAGAAACTTGTGGATGAAGTCCTTAAACACCGCGATGACTACACGCGAAAATATCTGCAACGCATTCTTCAGTCCAAGCGGCATCACCGGATACTGAAAGCATCCCCATTCAGTTGTGAAAGTCATCTTACTTCTATCCTCTTGCACAATCTTGATCTGATGGTACCCATCAGTGAATGAATACACTTCTTGACCACCAACATTATCCAGTACTTCGTCGATAAATGGAGTTGGAAAGGGATCATGTACACAGGTGTCAATTAACATCCTGAGATCTACGCATATCCTTATTTCATCCTTCTGTTTCTTGTCCTGAACTACCATTGGGCTTAACCAATAAGACTCTTCTATTGGTTCAATGATGCCCACCGCAAGCATTTTGTCCAACTCTAAGCGGACCCTTTCTTTATACTTTAGATTGATGTGATAATGCCTCTGCTTGATCGGCATCTCATCTGGCTTCAACGTAATTTTCATAACCCCCAGGTCTCCTATTATCACCTTCATGTCTGGCAACTTTGTAGGGAACAAGTCCTGGTATTCACAGAGCAATTCAGTGACCATATCTATTGTTGCATCATCCCAGTAGTTCCCAATATTTTCAAACTTTGTCTTCACCTCTGTCCCAATGTTTACTTGTTTTTCTTAGTGGCGCAGTGATATCTAGATTTTCAATTTGTGGTCCTTCAACTTCACGGTGACCTTCAGCCTTTGGGATATTAATTTTCCTCAGCTTATCATCCTCTTCTTCAACAGTAACATTATAGCACTCCAGTGCATGGCTCAACTGGGTGGTCCAATCCAGTTGAATAAAGTCCAAGGGATCTTGCGGTACTGTGAAGATTGTTGCCTTAACTTCCTAAAATGCCTCGTTAATACTCTCAATCCCATGCTCAAAGTTAAACATCATCAAGAATCCCTGTCGCAAAACATCCCATTCTTCAGTGCCAAGGCGGAGCTTTGTTTCTAAGTACCAGTTCATCAGTATTAAATCCAAGGTATGACAAAATAGATGCACCCATTCAGGCTAAGGCTCCACTCCATAAAGCTTAGTCCATTTGGCTAGGTGATTGAGCGGGTCATTCCTTCCATCATATTTCTCTGTTAGCTACACTTGTGGATGACCAAACCATAATCTCATCATCTTTTTGTTTATGTGTCAATCATCAAAACTATCTTTGTGCATACCCCACCATCTTGCACGCATAGCGCGTAGAACCCAATCCAAGGCTTGGAAGCGATGCTTCTCTGGCACTTCTCTTTCGAATGCATTGAAAAATTTATCGACATTGGTTAAACCATCATAGGGCAGATTCCTTACCTTCGATGATACAGAACTCAACGACTTGGTCATCATATTACAACGCAGCGTAGATACTTCATGCAGTCAGTTCTACCATTGTTCCAACTCCTCATATGAATCTTAAGTGCGGGAGCTTTGGCGGTCCCATGCAATACATCCATCCGCTATCAGATTCACCCAATCCCAATCTCACGCCGTTATCTTATAAATGTGGTCCAAATCATTATCGCTTTTATAATCACGGACCGGTTCAATATAGCGCGGTCCTTCTGCAGGGTCCATGGGTACTACTATGTGGAGTGATTTCTTCTCAAGTATCATCTTCCACTTCTTCAAATTGATTACCCCATTCATGTCAATGGCCCAATCAATCCCAAGGAGCACAGGGTAGGGATTGTTGTCATCCACAATTTCTATCACCTCAAAATTAGTGAATGCGCTTGCGCCCTTAATATCAACTATCAATCCATACAATCTTCCATTGGGGATGACTTTTGTTGATTTGCCATCCTTAACTAAATCAGAGATCACTGCAGCATAGGTCTCCCCATCGTCTCCTAGGTTTGTTTAGGAAAGACATTCGCGTCCGACACTAGGTCCAAAATTACTTGATCCATCTCATATTCTACTATATGTGCAACGAGCCTCATCTCATTCCCCGTTCTTTCCTTATGCTTACCAATCTTCCTAACTACGCGTGGTCCATTAGGAGCATTTTCTTTCCTGGCAAACTTATTTACCACTTTCGGTAGTCCTTTCACAGCCTTCTTGTTACATAGTAGCTTCGTACAGGTCTCTAAGAACGTCGTAAGCATGGAAGGGTGTTATAGACATTTTTGTGCCTCACAGCCTGGAGCATGAAATGTCAATAATCTGAGGGATCCAAAGTCCCCAAACATGTTGTTCTTACCCTTAGAGGAACAAGGTCAGCAAACCACAGCTCTGCAAATCAGTCTTCCACTGAAAAAACACTCAAAACAGGTCAATTTTGGATCAAAGCAGCTGCTCCAAAGGGTACCTGCGTTGCATAGCAGGTGCAACAAAGGCTACCTGCGTTGCAAAGCAGGTAGGACAAAGGCTACCTGCGTTGGGCGTAATTGGACATGTGGAGGAATCTTTTTCTCAAAGTGCCAGTGCCCAGGAAGCTTCCAGAAAGGCATGTGATCAAAAGATTCACCTAATAATGAGTTAAGAGCTTCTAGAACTCCAAGTGGAAGGTAGAAACTCCAAGTGAAGGACTGAAGAACAACTGGAGTTGAAGAGCACAGCAAGTCACACATCAACATGACTTGCCTTCACTCCAAAACTCTATATAAGGATCTCATCCCATGGGATCTGGAGGGCGGAATTCAGTGCAAAGAATCGCTGTTGGTTTGCAGTTGAGAGTATTGGGTGATTGCTTGAGGGAGGTGAAGAAGAGATTTCTCTCCGTCGGGAAGGTGATGCTGGATTGGACCTCGCATGGTTGTATCACCGCCTGAACCTTACTTCCATATATTAATAAAGCATTTGAGGTTCTTCTATTCGCATGTGTTTCAATGATGAATTGTCTTACTTGTGTCTTTGATTTATGCTAATCCTTGAATCATTTATACATGCATGCTTCTTGTAGTTTCCTTTTCTTTGTCTTATTTGTAGGATCTCGTGTAGCTGGGCCCGTGAAAAGACTTGGAGCTGGGAGCAAGCGGCAAACAAAAGAGATAGGATTGGCCATTTGCGCAAGACATCGGTAAGTGGATCTATCCCTTTTATCTCTTGCATGTCATAAAGAAGAAACTTTAGATAGCTTTGCTTTCAGCTGTTGCTAAGGAACTGTCACCCTTAGAGTGGGTTAGGGTCATTCCGAGTTGGATACTTTCCCCCACAACAGACTGGCGACTCCGCTGGGGAGCGTGTCTTGTTGGTAGCTTGTGTATTCTTGCTATTCATCTCTTGAACAAAGGGAGTACCGAATCGAACTGCATGCGAGTCCTTCGAATGCAAAGTAGAGGGTAGCTACTCTAGCCCAGTGCTGGGCATGTTCATGATTTGAAGAGCTGATCCACAAGGACTCTTTTTTGCTCTTTGTGATAGTGTTCATCTTCCTTAATCATCCTCTAGAGTATACTTGACTGATAGCCTCTGATTTGGCCAAAAACCGTTGATTTTTGAGCAAACTGTGACCCGGAATCTGGGAAGGACGAGAGTTGTCTCGTTCAGTGAAGCTGCAACAAAGGCTACCTGCACTGCAACGCAGGTCCCGAAGGGGCTACCTGCGTTGCATCCTTGTTTGACAGTGCAGTACCTGCGCTGATCCAGTTTTGCCTTGTGCAACTGGGGTTCCCCACTGTCTGTTGCCCAGTTTTCACTATTGTTTTTGCAGCCTGCTGTCAACCTGTATACCCAGCTGAGACCACTTTTCTTTGCCCTCATTCCGCCTCAGTTGTATGTTGAAACCGTGATTGTTCTTATTGTATTTCTTGCTTTCATTCACAGTTTCTCGTAGCGAAAGTGAGCCAGTCTTGCTGTGACCTCTTAGATCTAGACCTTTGAGAAAGTGTCGTTGTGATCCTAAGAGCTAGTTTATTGCTGTTCATAGCTGCTTGAGCATTTGCTTTCGTTTTCTGGTTCGAATTTCAGTATTTCTTGTGTAGAAAACGAGTAAATCTTAAGGTGTTCTTTTGATTGTTGGACAATACTCGTGTGCTTTCGCTTGAAATTGAATTCGAAATCGTACAACAGCTTTCTTTTTGTCATACGCAACATTAAGAAAGAAGAAAAGAAATACTTGCATTGTGCATGTGCATTTTGACAGTTTGCATGTCGATTTAGGGAAAGTGCATTAGTGTGTGCTCCATGATCTGTTTGAAAATATGATGTCTTTCTTTTCCTTCAGTAGTTAAGGTTTTCATAAGTTGAAAGAATTGAAAAAAAGCTTGCTTATCATTCTTAGACTGCATTTAGGAGTTGTATATACATCACGTGGTGATCCATAAAGGCAAACTGCTAAACAAGATCAACCTAAAAAGAACTAAATTTATCTAACAACGCTTTGAAACATAACGAAACACAATAGAGGTCTAGGTAGAGACGTGAACCGACGTCGTTAAACATAGTGACTGTCGATCTCTACGAAGGTGGGTGATTCCTCCTGAGGGACGATAGCACTAATACAGACTTGTGCCCCCGCGTACCGTCGCGCATATTGGGGGACCCCTATAGGAACAAAGCCTTTATCCATAGGAAGCCATGTCGACCGCCCTACTGATCACGATGCAGTGAACACAGCATTCACGAAGATCGACCACTCGTACCGTAAAACGTATTCTGTGGTTTCGCGAAAGGTTTGGCACACCCTTGCCTAGAACTCCAGAGTAGTTTCTTTTGGCCTTTTTCAAACTCTATAACTGAAAAAGTCCATCCGAGCATTTGTCACTTCGGGCTCGTTAATACATCGAAGGAGACTAGAGTCATCTTTAGCTTTTTCTTGACTCTTAAAAAGTGAAAAAGCAAGTTGTGTCTAAAGCGTCGTCATAATAAAATTCATTCTAAACGGAACATAATCACCCCTGATTCCTACGTTGATCTTAAGGTTGAGAACATGGAACGCACCGACCAAGGGATTCCACATGATGGGACCCCTAGCCCTTTCTCTTCTTGGGGAGAAGTTGGTGCGCCCCACATGGCCACATTGTCGCTTCCAGGATTGACAATTGGCCTGCCAGTATGGCTATTCTCAACCGCTGTAGTTCAGACCACCACGGTTCCTGAACAGTCGAGTCGATAGTTAGACCAGTCTAGAGCTACCCCCCAACCTTCCACTTCTTATACGCCTTCCTCCGATCCTTCTTCTTCGAAAGGTCAAGCCGCCAAAAGTGGAACTCCCATAGAAAAGAAGAAGGAAAAGAAGAAGAAAGAAAAGAAGCAGAAGGAGCCAAAGGCGCCTGGGGGCAAGCAGAAGGTATCTAACGAAAACCCACACACAGCACGGACCGGGCCCAAATCGCCATGTGTCATATGTAGAGGGAACCACTTCCACAGTGATTGTCCCAGTATTCCCCGGATACTAAGGGACTGGTCCCCTCGTTTGCACGATTCGGAAGCGTCAACCTTTGACAACCAGGTTGAATGCTTACCGTCGACCAACGAAAGTGAAGGTCGCAGACGATGAAGAAGGATAAGGTTCCCCTGCGAACTGTGTGAAGGCTATCACACCCTTCACCGTTGTCCCTTTTTAGATGAGGCAAAGAGAGTTTTGGAAGATCAACCGGTGGCACCCTTGCTACTTCCTCCTGGATATCAAAAACTCGCGCCAAGTCCTTCGTTGGTCGAAAATACAACTGTCTTGCTCAGAGGGCCAGCTGCAGTGTCAGTCGCTGAAAGTGAACCTACTGAATCCGGACCGGCCGAAAGTCCAAAATTCGAAACGGCAGTTGACCCGGTTCTCCCTTCAGAAGTTTCATCTTCACATACCACAGTCACTGAGGATTCATCTTCAGCTGACACCCCTACAGAAGAGAGTAAGGATGACACCGTCCATATTCTTTTTGTCAACACCGATTCTGATAAACATCAGGGCAATGTGCCCACTCCTTTATCGCAGGAAGGAGCATCGTGAGGATCGTATCCGGCCGTATATTCGGTCCCACCACCAAGCAACCTGGTCGTGTCCTTTGATTGGAACCAACTAGGCAGACCCCGGTTACCAGCCAGTATACCATTTAGAATTATTGTCCAAATATACAAAATGGTCATGGCTGGAACTATCATTGATGAAGGGGCGTCTGTGAGTATCCTGTCCTCTATTGCTTGGAAAGCACTGGGTTGCCCAGCGCTTTTGCCTGAGAGAAGGAATCTCTCGGGTTTTGACAAAGGAACCAGTCGACCATTAGGGATTCTACCTAATGTGCCTATTACACTGAAAGAGAAGGCTG
Organism: Pinus tabuliformis; assembly: GCA_031772625.1. Lineage (NCBI taxonomy): Eukaryota > Viridiplantae > Streptophyta > Pinopsida > Pinales > Pinaceae > Pinus > Pinus tabuliformis. The sequence continues at coordinate 1,006,294,629 of CM062819.1, forward strand.
TCAAGATAGATTTGATGGTCGTCCAAGGACCCTTGGATTATAACCTACTCCTTGGACGAGACTACATATATTGCATGGAAGCAATAGTCTCCTCACTCTTTCGAATAATGTGTTTTCCATACGAAGGAAGGATGGTCAAGCTCGTAGACCAACTTTCACTTCCGGGATCACGCATCGCGAATAGTCACATACCTATCCTCAATGGTCTTTTCGATCGTCTTTTCGATCAAGAAGGGTCTCTACCTCCGGTTCTTCTTCCTGATGAAGGCGAGTGATTCGGGAAAGGAAGGCTGGAACCCAGGGGGCATGCATCCTGGTCTGCTCTGGAGGCAGAAAAAACCTTGGGTGTAAAGTAGAATTTCTGCGGGAGAATATGACTAGTCCATACCCCGTCCCCTCCTTCATCTTTGTGAATCTTCCTTTGAGCCATCCTCTTCGAAAGGAAGAAGAAGGACAGGAAGACAAAGAGAGACTGGGAATCTCAGAAGGGGCTGTTAGGAGTGGGGTTGTTCTAGAATAGGATTCTTCTGTCAAGGTTACTTGTTTGACAAAGGTCATTCACCTTTGTCTAGATAGGTAGGCTCTACCAAAGAAGGGGATCCGTTTGCGGCAGCAAGTAGGTATCGTCTTTGGGTAAAAGGCCAGCCTCACCCATTAAAACAAATGTTTTAAAGGATAAGTAGGGGCAGCCCCCAAAGAAAGAGATGCTATTTGCTGCAACAAATTGTAACCATCTTTGGATAGCCTAATGATAGACATCGCCGAAGAAAGATTCTGTTTAAAAGAATTAACAGAACAATCTTTGGGTAACCAGAAAGAGCTAGGCATATCCCGGTAAAACAAATGTTTTACCTGCAAATTGAGGGGTAACCTTGAAATTAGACTTACACCTGGGGGCATGCAAACCTCTTAGAATGCAAGCACGGGCGGCTATTTTGTTTTTTAGTTTTTTAGGTCCTCCCTTTAAACCTGTAGGTCTAACCCGTTAAACTCATAGGATTAGCCGATACCCAGCTTGCATAAAGAGAGGATATGGAGCATAGCTTCGTGAGATAAAGCTCCTTAAGAAATAGAGATCTCACACGAGACCTTTCTACATTATGACTGGTAAAATCGAGCAGTTTTAGCATAAAGTTCATGCTCGTTAAAAAATAAACGCAAGATCCGAGCAGTTTTAGCACATAGTTCATGCTCATTAAAAAATAAACATAAGATTGAGCAGTGTTTTGGCGCATTCAAGCTTGTTAAAAAATGAACCCATCTCGGTAAATAACCATTAAGTATGTAACCTGATCAACCATAAAAGCCTTGGTCGTGTTTTGCACCTGCCACCTCCACTTTCATTTGGCCGATCGTTCACCTCCATATGATTGTTTACCCATTTTGAGAAACAGCTGCGAAGAGTGATTTCACCTAGCCATCCTTGTGACACTGCCGTGATTGGAAAATTCCAACCTGTACCTGGAATCAGCTGCTATCCCTGTTCATCACTCGTTCCTCAAAAGACGAGTCTTCTTTAAGCTCTTTTCAACTGACTCGTAAAAGATGAAAAGTTTGCCGAGTTTTGGCCTTCCAGCTCGTTAAAAAGACCGGAAGAGCTATCCCTCCTCTAGATTTTAATCTTTTTGGACCTGAGGGATTATTGTACAAAAAGATCGAGCGCCTGTCTAGTTCAGCTCGATAAAGATATCGAACATTCATCCCTTCTGTATTGTTTTATATTTTTTCAGACTTAAGGGATTAGATGACAAAAAAGGACCCTTGGAGTCCACTTTATGTACCCTTTTCAGACTCTCTAAAAATGAAAAGGACCGAGCTGTCTTTGTCGCTGGGCTCGTTAAAAATATTATTAAAAAGCGACAAACTTGTTTGTAGACGAGAACAAGTTTCCCTATCGCTAGGCTCATTAAAAACATAGCGATGGGCTTGCCCGAAGGGCAGGTTATAGAACAAGCATATGTTATCCTCCTCAAGCTTGACAAAAATAAAGAGGTACTGGTCAGAAATGACTGGGGAAAAATTGGGAGAACCTCAAAGCTTAATGGTAGCAGGTCGCTCTTGAACATGACACTTTTGCCTCCGTAAATATCGGGTTGGGTTATTATCATTCACCGGTCCCTTCACCATGGTCTCGCCATACCATCCATATATGGGGTAATGCTACCGATCCATCACATCAGTGTCGTTATATGTTCAAGAGATGTCATTCAGAAAGTGTCAACCGGGTCCCATCCACTACCATACATCATCTTTCATCCTTCCATGACCGCCACCCTGGATCATATTTCACAGATCGTTTTCACCATCATCACTAGCTCCGTTCCGTGTCACTGATGTGGGATTCATTAAGGCCCTCCTTTGACGGATTGCTTCTTGTCGACATCAGCTCACTATCCAAGAAGTTGATCTAGGAACACCTCCTCAGTACTTTGAAGCTTGCATGCCTCAATGGCAAGTTTCTCACTTCCGGCGATAGGTATACATTAATGACCTTCGACCGGGGGACTTTGCGTGGTGTTCGACGTCAGATCCTATATTCACGCCACGTGAATTGTGTTGCAGTACCTTGAGGGTCATCATCATTATCGGTGATTCCTCTCGCGCTTGTTAACAGTTTACATTATTGACTGGTAATCAAGCGATGTCTTTCCATGTTCGACTTCAAGAAATTCTCACATGGATCGACTTGTACTTAGTGTGAAGATCGGAAGTTTGAAGACCCTGGATCTAGTTTCATCCATCCGGGCTGCGATATATATTCAGAAGATAAAAACATAGACGTGTGCAGCAGATGATCATCCTACTAAAAGGATGATAATTAAAAAGCAGAGAATTATCAGTCTACTATCAGACGATCGTCTGTTTATGTACAACAAATGTATTTATAAAGCTGAGCATGGGAAATGCCCGCCTCAGCTAGATCATGAAAAGAAAGTATGAAAAAATGATGTATTGTATTTTATTTTATTACAGGTCACCTCCCGACGATTGAATGAACTTCGGATCCTCCTAATAAAGCATTTCATCCGATAAACAACCTCATACTTTAGGGGGAAACTGTTATAGACATTTTTGTGCCTCACAGCCTGGAGCATGAAATGTCAATAATCTGAGGGATCCAAAGTCCCCAAACATGTTGTTCTTACCCTTAGAGGAACAAGGTCAGCAAACCACAGCTCTGCAAATCAGTCTTCCACTGAAAAAACACTCAAAACAGGTCAATTTTGGATCAAAGCAGCTGCTCCAAAGGGTACCTGCGTTGCATAACAGGTGCAACAAAGGCTACCTGCGTTGCAAAGCAGGTAGGACAAAGGCTACCTGCGTTGGGCGTAACTGGACATGTGGAGGAATATTTTTCTCAAAGTGCCAGTGCCCAAGAAGCTTCCAGAAAGGCATGTGATCAAAAGATTCGCCTAATAATGAGTTAAGAGCTTCTAGAACTCCAAGTGGAAGGTAGAAACTCCAAGTGAAGGACTGAAGAACAACTGGAGTTGAAGAGCACAGCAAGTCACACATCAACATGACTTGCCTTCACTCCAAAACTCTATATAAGGATCTCATCCCATGGGATCTGGAGGGGGGAATTTAGTGCAAAGAATCACTGTTGGTTTGCAGTTGAGAGTATTGGGTGATTGCTTGAGGGAGGTGAAGAAGAGATTTCTCTCCGTCGGGAAGGCGATGCTGGATTGGACCTCGCATGGTTGTATCACCGCCTGAACCTTACTTCCATATATTAATAAAGCATTTGAGATTCTTCTATTCGCATGTGTTTCAATGATGAATTGTCTTACTTGCGTCTTTGATTTATGCTAATCCTTGAATCATTTATACATGCATGCTTCTTGTAGTTTCCTTTTCTTTGTCTTATTTGCAGGATCTCGTGTAGCTGGGCCCGTGAAAAGACTTGGAGCTGGGAGCAAGCGGCAAACAAAAGAGATAGGATCGACCATTTGCGCAAGACATCGGTAAGTGGATCTATCCCTTTTATCTCTTGCATGTCATAAAGAAGAAACTTTAGATAGCTTTGCTTTCAACTGTTGCTAAGGAATTGTCACCCTTAGAGTGGGTTAGGGTCATTCCGAGTTGGATACTTTCCCCCACAACAAAGGGTCCATCGCTTCAGCTGGCTTGTCCTAACTTCTTGAGGTAGAGGCCTCAGCAAAGCTTTTATTTGCTTCCATAAATGTTTCCCGTGCGCACTTCAAATCAAACTCGACCTTCTTTTCTGGAGCTTTGTGGACCCATTCACTTTATTTAGGTTGCTTCCTCTTATCTTCTCCAATTGTCACCCCACTCTGCAGCACAATATTTACCTTGGGATCCTCTTCACGAGGCTCAATCCTCATAATCTACAAGTTCTGAGTCAGCTGCGGAGGCTGCGGCTCCTTTTCTCATGTCTTAGCCAACAATACCAGGCAATCTTCAGTTTCATGTTCAAACTGAGTACAATAGCAGGATGATGGACCTGTCGAATTCGGGAAGTCTCACACGTAGTGTTCTGGTCCTTTGCAGCTGTAACAAATGACCTCTCCTGAAATCTACCATGTCCTCCTCCACCTCAACCTCGTCCGCGCCCCTGATATTCGCCTCGTGCTCCCCCATGACCTTGGTCTCGCGGTCGGGTTTCTGCATGCACTCTATATGCAGGCGTTTTATCCATCATTAACTTGTAACTTTGACAATTGTGCTCATCATGACCCACCGATTGACAAAAGTTACAGAAGAGTTGTTGCGTGTTTGTACGAATTTCTACAGCAAATGGCAATTGTCTGTCTCATGTTTTCCGGCTATGTGACAAATAGCACACCATAGCACGGGCCCTTTACTTGGCCTTGCTAGAGCTTCCAGCCTCAAAGGCATTGGTCCCCTTGCTACAAGATAATTTTCAAATACTGGATAGTGATCTTTTTCATGCCCCTGGCCTTTGCACTTCAAGCACCAAACTTGTTTGTGCACCTCTTGCTGAGTTGTTTTATCTTTGTTTAGGCTCTGCATTTCTAGGCAAAGGTTCTGCAACTACGCACAAATCTGTTGAACCCCTAGATTAGCATCTCACATTGGTGTCTCATGCAATCTCATCGCAATTTCCAAGGCTTCCGCCTGGCTCCAAATATTTTGTTGTGATAGTGCAACCCTTAGATGAGGTAGGAGCAAAGCCACAAAACATTCACGGTGTTGCCCATCTGTCAGATTCATGTTATCTTTGGAGATTGTACACTTCAGTCTTTGATCCAAACCCCAGGGTGTCTCACTAGGCTTCATCATGATCTCTTTGAATCCCACAATTGATTGTGCTTCAAACTTAGGTCTACTAAATTCCTTATTCAATGCGGTCTGGATATCTGCCAATTCAGACATCAGGTTATGAGTGAAGTACTTAATGTACCATGTTAGCACGTAATCCTGAAAAGCACCAAACAACATTGATTTCTTCATTTGATCATATGTGATACCCCTAGCTTCCCATACAGCCTTCGCGACGAACCAAAACTAGTCTGGATCCCCATTCCCCAAGCCCTTCAACACAGGTAGCTTCAATGAGTTCACCATACTGAATGGTGGTGGTGGTGTAGGTGAAGGTGTATGCGGTAGAGGTGAAGATGGAGACAGTATGGGTGGATGGGGTATTCGCAGGAACCCTTGCTTTATCAACTGAACAACGCTCTGCGGAGAAGCCTGTGCTGCTTCCTCGTCATCACTCATAGGAGATTCAATCAATGGGTTATATTCAGGGCCTGTTTTCCCTCTGTTCCGAGCATCTTAATCCACTTTTCACACAAGAGCGTCTTAATCCAGGTATTTAAAGACTTTAAATACTTACCTTGCAGCCCCTTGAAGAAGTGGCACTCTACTCCGCTATAACTAACTGAGGTATCAACCAAAAACTTTGTTTCGAACCCTCCTATGATAAGATCGAGCCAGTGATTGAAAACGCATGTGATATTATCTTCAGAGGCTTCTAATCTCTGCACTAACTCCGGGGTCCAGACTATTGGACTGTCAAGCCTCCACCTTCCTTGGCTATCTGCCAATTTCTAGATCCACTCATACAACTTGACTAGGAAGGAATAGAAGAAGGTCTCATGTATCTTTGTGTACAAATATCTATCCAACCACTGTTCTTTCATCAAATGCGGATTCCTATTCTCTTGTGTCGCGAATTCGTGGATCTTTCTATCCAACCAATCTTCGATTTCCTTCTTAGTTGGATTCTAGTGATGCAACATCACACATCTCTTTATGTAGATCTCGGTCCTAATAATGGAACCATTTGTTGGCTTGATGGGCCCTAACATAGGTTTAGCGTTAATTATCCAAGAAAATTCCTACACTACTGGTCCTTTCAGCATCAATCCACGGAGCAAGGACTAAAGTCTCACCCGAAGCAGTATTGCGGGACGTAGAAACCAAGTTTCCACACCCAGATATGGTAGTGATGTCGTTTTATACCCTGACCCTTCCTTCGCACAGACCAATAAGCTTTTTAGGGCTTATCGATATACTTCTCTTATTTGGCTTCGAGACCTTCACGAGGGTCCGCGATCATCCTTAGGGTACCCTAAATATGTGATTCAGACACTTACGCTCCTCTGCTATTTCTCTTACTGCTGTATTTACCCAAACTAGCTTTAGTAGTGGATAACTTCAACATGCATTATGATTATCTTCATGTAAACAAATATCCTTAATTACATTCATATAACAAATTAAAACACATAGATTCGTGCATCAATACAACATTAAATCATAAAACTACTATTCAACATAACATAATCGCTGACATTCATAACAGAAGTAAAATAGCTCATACATAGGTATTTCTAGAATAATTCTCTTTACTGGTGTCCAAATCTCCTCTATAGACTCTAACTACCCTATGCACACAACTGTAGGGGTCTGCGCACTCAACTGCAAACTTCTACCCTAGGCCTCTGCGCACTTAGCTGTAGAGCCTCTTTCCTACGCTAAGACTCTTCGCTCTTTATCTTTCATAGACCCATTACATTCATTAGCATCAACTATGAACTAAGGACTGCCTTAGAATCTTCTAAGACTTCCCTTTGTATACAATCCCATGGTTCGCGGACCAAGGGTGGATCTCATAGAGCCGACACAACTTACATAAACTGAGGGCGGAAACCCTTTGATGACTCTTTACATCTTCGCACTCCGCGACCACAAAATTTAGAGACTTTACATTCTTTACATAAAACTTGGGCCTCTAACCCCAACACTTGGGATTTTAACCCAAAAAATGACCCTCGGGGACCTATTCCCAACAGATCTGCGAATCCAAAGCAAGGAAAAGGTGCCCCCAAACCACAGAACAAAGGACCAATCTAAGGCGATGTTATACAAAATTTTGTCACTGTCCCTGTACTCCCCGTTACTTGATCCCGGAGGACCTCTACAGTGGACCGCGGATGATTTTCCTTCATGGAGAAACTCCCATCATATCCCTCTTTCATGAGCATATCATTTCCCTTTCACACCATTTCCCCTTAAACTTCTGTTTTTCCTAGTTTAAAACACTGGCGCTAATGGCCTTTGTCTCCCCTGCGTCAATGTGAAGAGATTAGCATTATTCCCTACTCTGACTGGTGTGAATAAGTCGTGTTCCAGTCATGCCAGTCCTATTATGGATTTTTTTTTAAATTAGAGCCGAAGCTTCCAGCTCTAGAAGCTCCATAACAGAAGTTTGGTAAATGGTTTCATTGGATGGGGTTGAGGATGACAGTTTGGGCTCCTTTCCCATATAATGATGGAACTACCTCAAGAGATAAGTCTTTCTCCCATGAGAACACGATCCATCTCCCATCCATATTTCATATATAAACCTCCTTTTTTCCCAAGCACAAGCTAGTTAGAGTGTTGCTGGAGTGTGAGTATACGATTTTGATGAGACAAGCAAGCTATTACTAGTTGTAGCCATCTAGTTGTGTGAGGGATACGTGTGTTTGGTTTGGAGTGAAGCCTAAAGGGAAGAGCCTTTAAACTATTTTCATTTGAAGCTATCATGGAGTGCTAGCAGAAGTGTGTGGGAACCCCATCTTGTCAGAGGAAGACTGCGACATCAAGACGAATGGTTGTAATCTCTCTTTGATATTAATATATGCAACTATCGATTGATTTCCTACATGTTTTGTAATATCACATATTCATGGCTTAATGTTTCTTGACTTGTTAACTAGCTTGAATTGCAATTTGTCTATTATTATGTTTGTGTGTTGTTGTTGTTTACTTGTTTCAGGAACTTGAAGAAGGAAGCAACAGATTGCTGGAGTGAGCAAGCGATGAAATCATCAAGCAGGATAAGCGACCAAGAAATAAGCCCTCTTGATTGATTCTAACCTAAGGAAATCTTCCATAGAATGTATCTGTTGTGGCTAGACCCATTATCGGGCTAGAGGAATTCGTTCGTGTCTGCACTTATAATTTTAATTCACCACAAATTGGCGACTCCACTTCGGAGATCCCATCTTTTATTTGTTTTGGATTTCATAATTTCGTGGGAACTTTGCTAGTTTCACATTTTCCCTTTGGTTCTGTTTCTTTTCTCCTGCTTACTGACCTAAGTCTAAAATTCATAGAACCAGATCTGGTCCCTGTTTTGATTTTTTTTTTTCCTTAATTCCCTCGGACAATGGCTTAATTGGCTAATAGTTGCACCGACTAGTGTGAATTGCGGAGGAACAGTGGCGTCGACTAGCCTCTTGCACTTGTTATCAGTTAGGCAGTCACGCCGATCCTTGTAAGTGAGGATTAGCACTAGACCCCAATCTTGGCGATTTTGTTCTGCTCTTGTGTTTTTGACCCCATAAGCCCTTTTGACTGTTTTCTCACTAATTAGGAAGCTAATTTTCATTTGGTTTTGCTTCCTTGTTGGCTTGTCATCTTGTTATTTGATTGATCGAGTCATTGAATGGCTAGCGACACTAGGGCATCTAGCTAGTCACCCATTCAGCATCTTGTGGACTCATCAAGTCTGGTTGTGGGTGTGTTTTCTCCTTGCATTTGCTTTTCGTCCCTCTTACGACTTTCACCTCTATTTGCACAAGTTTGAAAATGTTTTGTTTACTAGTTTGAATGTCTTTTTCCGTCATAGATTACATTGTTGGTCATGTGTTTGGTAAAGTCAGTGTTTCATATATCTGAATGAACTTCTCTTTTCATGTTTGAATCTTCTTGAAGAGCTCATAGTCTCAAAATAATTTTGATTGAAAGATTGTATGCAAAAAATTTATTTCGTTGTTTCATGAGAAAATATGAAATTCTAGCTTGTTGCATCATTATGATTTGCGTCCCTCAAAAACTAGAATTGCATCAGCATTTGAAAAAGGAAGAGAATTTTTTTCATTTTGAAAGGACTGATAGATAAGTGCTTGTCAGCAAATTAGGAATTGGAATGCATTTTTCATTATTTTATTTTTTGAAAAAGTGAAGAAGTGAAAGATAATTTCGTTTTCAGTTGCTTGATTATTTGCATTTGATTGAGTAGTTTCTACCCTCTATAGTGTAGGCATTTCATCAAATTGAAAGGGTCTTGTCCCATTTCATTGCATTTTAGGTTTGTCGAGTAGCATCACTAAGACTTGAAAGCTGAAACTTAACTCAAGATAAACTCTAAAATGAATTCAATTAACATAAGGCGCATTTGACATTAATGATCATATCTAGAAGGTCTAGGCTAGACACGTGTTTCAGCGTTTGTAAACCTAGCAGTTGTCATTAGCTTCAACATTAAACAGTGCTAGCACGGATTTATGCTTCCCGTATTGTCGAGTATATAACGGGATACCCCACGAGGCTGCAATCCTTTTATCCTTAGGAAGTCGAGTTGGCTTCCTTGCAAACGTGATATGCTGAACACAACATTCAGGGAGATTGCCTGCTTATACTTCTTGGTTTCCAGGAGGTATTATGCAGTTCACAGTTGCCTAGTAACCCTGTTTACCTAGATTATCCAGAGTAGTCATTTGATCTTTTTGACTCATTAAACTTAAAAGATCATTTGAGCACTTGTCCTTTCGAGCTCATTTCCAATAGAAAGTGATAGAGTCATCTTTGTTTCTTTCTAGACTCTTTAAAAATGAAAGAATATCAGTCTTTAATGCATATTAATAATTGATTGCCCACGATCCAAAACATCCTATTAGTCTTTTTGACCAAATATTGAGTTCCCTTAAAAGGACATTTTAAAGCCTTGAAGTTATTTGTTCTGTCGACTAAGACAAGGTCATCTTGGTTGAACCATCTAGTTCACTCAATTCCTCTTCCTCTCCTCCATCTGAAAGATTGTCTGAGGAGCCATTTCCTAAGTTATTAGAGTCACTTGAGGACCAAAATGTTGAACTCGCAATTGTTTTGAGTTTTCAACCATTGTCATCTCATCCTCTGCCTACTTTCGATTCAGGGTCATCTACTGATCTTGACATGGAATCTTCGGATAATCCCTTTCGAACTCTAAAGAACTCACCAACCACTGACGGTTAGCTTGGATTGGTTATCTATACTTCGAACCCTCTGTTTGAAATTGTTGGGATATCACCACAGTGTCCTTATAGTCCGTATGACCAATCGAGTGTTCCTTTGGAACTATCGCCAAGTACACATTCGGTCATTCGTCGTCGTTTATTTTCAGACATGGAACCCGAAGGTGATGCTCAAGTCACTTCTCCGGATGAGTCCGAAGTTTCTACTCCACACACTATTGGGGGAGAAGAATTGCAATTGCAGTTTCCTCCCAAGGGATTCCCTTATCGGAAAGGTATTCCTGCCAGTTTTCCACCTGACTATGTGCCTTTGGGACACTTAGTTTCAAGCACACCTAGTGCCTCATCATTCTACCATAATTCTGTTTGGGCATCAAACCTACGTCAAGTCAATTCATCATGAGCATGACCTCCCAACCAGTTGTTACTTCAGTCCTGATGCAACCCACCATCTCGAATACTCTTGTATCATCAATCCTAGTTACACGTTAGTCACAACCAGTGGTTTCAAATATTATTTCCGTCAATTCTTCTATCCCATTAGTCAGTGGCCAGATTTTGCTACTGCCTGGGGGTCAAACCCTGGATGTCTCTATAGTGTCAGGTGCCACTAATGTGAGTAGCTCACATGCTTGGTATAAACCAGCCCTCTTCTGGTATTGTTTATAACCCTGCTGACCCCACTAGATCGAGCAATGTTCCTTATTAGCAGCCTTATGGGGCTCAAGTCCAATACCAAAATCCTTATGTTCCATGTGGTTCTCAAGGATTGGTTAATCAACCTTACACCTTCCAATTTGGGCATTACATCCAGCTTGGCTATGGCCAGATTCAGTTCGTAAATTTCTCAGGCATTGTTCAAGTAGCCTTACATTAGCAAGGACAAATTTTGCACCAGCCAGTGCAGCCTTTGTTACCGCAAGGGCAACCTTTGTTGTAGCAATGGTTTTCCATGCAACAGCAAGGGCAGATTATCCCGCAGCAAGGTCACCTACAACAACCGCAAGGTCAATCTTTTTTGTTAAAAAAATAGAAGTGCTAAAAAAACACTGATATAAATAGAAGTTTGGGTACCAATCTTCGACATAGAAACAAGGAATGAAAAATGGAAGTTCTAAAAATAGCATTGCCACAAATATCATTTCAGGATGGATTCCTATTTTAGTTAGTCCCTGACCTAAAATAGAGAAGTAAAATTCGAATTTGATCTTAGTAGTTGTTTGTAAAGTAATTAATTAATTCATCTTGAGTTAATTAGTTGGAGAAAATAAAACATGAAGTCTATGTGGGGACATGCAACAGTTTCTCAATTAATTGAGGAATTTATCCATCAGTTAAAGAGATAAGGATGAGTTGTAATTAGTTGGCTCAGTTAACGGAGTCAAGTCCAGTTATATTAATTCAAACAGTTTGTTTAATTAATTATGAGTTCAATTATTTAATGCTTGCATGCATGTAACTGTTGCTCTCCAGATAACTGAATATTCTCTCATAAATAACTCATGCATGTCAGTTTAGTTAGAGACCCAGTTGAGGTCAGAGGACGGGACAATTTATTATTAGTTGGAGGAATTTTCCTATAAAGGAAACTCATCCATGCAGAAGGAATCATCTCCTTCAGATTTGTGAAGTTATTTTTGAGCCAAGTGAGCAGTGTGAGGTGAGAATTCACACAAGTGGAAGCAATGGACCCCAAGAAAAACTGCGTGAGGAAATAGGAGGCTTGGAGGGCAGAGGAGAAGGTTGTGAGAGCCTTTAACTGTCTATGAGCAGTAAGGTTTGATTGTAGAGAGAGAAAGATAGCTTGAGAGCTGATTCCTTTTGTAACTTGAACAAGATTTCCACTTGTATGATAATACAAAGATTGGGGTTTTAAGCTAAGGCTTTCCTCGAGTTATTTCTTCTATGTTATCTGTGATTGATTTCTCATTCTCAATTATATGTGTTCTCATTGCTCTTGCTCATATCTGATTAAGCTTCCTCAAAGTTTGCTATAGAAGTAGATCTTGTATTTTTCTTTAGTATATTGCATAATCTGTTGATCTACAGTGGGAATTTGTACATGGTATCAGAGCTAAGTTTATCGGAGCTGTGAACGGCATACGAAAAAGAGAAACGGAAGTAAACAAAAAAAAATGGGCCGCGAGTTTGCAGAGTAGATGTGAGATTTTTTGTGCAAAATTTTCAGAAACAAATAGTAGAACTGGATTCCTTGTGAAAAAATACTCAAATTAAAAGAAAAAAAATCAGTTGAATTGGAGCTCGGATGAGGGAGATATTGCTGATTTAAAATCAGCTCTTTTTCTATAAAATTTCATGACGGCGGGAAATATGAAACAGATTGGTGTGCTAGCGAAGAAACTGTATGCCCTTGAGGTTCAAGATGCATGCAAAGCCTTTAGTAGCAAGGAAAAGGTTAGATACTTGGTGGTTGAGAGGGGGAGTACAATACCTCTCAACATGCAGCACCAAAAGAATTCTCAGATAATTGTGGAGGAACCACAATTGATGAAGTAGCTTCAGGAGGTTGTGGAGCAGCCACAACTGGAGAAGCTGAGAGGACGCCAATTGGAGGCATCCACTCATGCAAAGACATCTAGTAGGGGGAAATTTTGAGCCAAGTGGGTAAAGGGATCACATGCAGCCATACCTCCAGGTGAGAGGTGGGGCGATGTGAAGTGATAGTCCTAAAAAGGTTGAAATAGGGGCAGGATCTTTGAGGTACCCAGCCTCTTTGATTAGAACTTACTACGGGAGCCTCGATGAGGAGTAGCAGGACTGGTTGAGTGGGTAGAGGCAGATGTGGATGGAGTGGCAAAGAGAGCTACAGTGCAGGAATCCCAAGACAGTGCAGAGCTAATAGGCTGCAACAATGTGAGAGGCAAGGAAAATTTTAAGGATGGAAAATTTTCTTGAAGTTTAAAACATTGGCGAATCTCACTAATCCCTAATATGCAAATTATAAATGTTTATTGATATATTTGTAAAATTAATCAAATTTATAATTATTTTATATATAGTCTCTCTATAATGTTGGCGATTTTTAAGGTAAAATAATTTTATATTCTAAAATTTGGGCGAATCGTCTTTTATAAAATTGGAAATTGGCGAATCTTTTTTTGGAAAAATCATGGAAAATTAGCCCACTGGGCGAACATTAGCCCCTAAAATTTTCCATGGTGAGAGGCATAGGAGTATTGCACCAGTGCAAGATGGCACAGAGAGGTGTGCAATGGTGTGAGATGCATGGAGTGTTGCAGCAGCTCATAGGTCAGAGAGGGAGCACTTGTCAGCAGCAGATGGAGCTTCAGCATCAGAGGATGCTTCTAGCCCAATAGGAAGGTTAGTAGGGAGATTTTTTGTTTCTAGAGTTGCTGGAGAAACAACACTTGGGAGAAGTGTTGCATGCAGAACATTCCAAAGGCTTAGGATCAGGTTCAAGTATAATTCCTTTCTTGTTGAGAGGGAGTGTTGAAAATGTCAACAAGAAATGCTAAAAATAGAAGTGCTAAAAATAGCATTTCAGGACGGATTCCCATTTTAGTTAGTCCCTAAACTAAAATAGAGAAGTAAAATTCGAATTTGATCTTAGTAGCTGTTTGTAAAATAATTAATTAATTCATCTTGAGTTAATTAGTTGGAGAAAATAAAACATGAAGTCTATGTGGGGACATGCAACAGTTTCTCCATTAATTGAGGAATTTATCCATCAGTTAAAGAGATAAAGATGAGTTGTAATTATTTGGATTAGTTAACTGAGTCAAGTCTAGTTAGATTAATTCAAACAATTTATTGAATTAATTGTGAGTTCAGTTAGTTAATGCTTGTATGCATGTAACTGTTGCTCTCGAGATAACTGAATATTCTCTCATAAATAACTCATGCATGTCAGTTGAATCAGAGATCCAGTTGAGATTAGAGGATGGGACAGTGTACTATCAGTTGGAGGAATTTTCCTATAAAGGAAACTCATCCATGCAGAAGGAATCATCTCCTTCAGGTTTGTGCAGTTATTTCTAAGCCAAGTGAGAAGTGTGAGGTCGAAATTCACACAAGTGGAAACACTAGACCCCAGGAAAAGTTGTGCAAGTAAATAGGAGGCTTGGAGGGTAGAGGACAAGGTTGTGAGATCCTTTGACTGTCCATGAGCAATATTGTTTGATTGCAGAGAGAGCAGGATAGCTTTAGAGTTGATTCTTTTTGTAACTTGAACAAGATTTCCACTTGTATGATAGTACAGAGATTGGGGTTTTAGGCTGAGGCTTTCCCCAGGTTATTTGTTATGTGTATGTGTGATTGATTTCTCATTCTTAGTTATATGTGTTCTCATTGATCTTTCTCATATTCGATTAAGATTCCTCAAAGTTTTTTGTTGAAGTAGATATTGTATTTTGCTTTAGTATATTGCATAATCTGTTGATCTACAGTGGGAATTTCTACACTTTCGACAGTTGCAACAAGTCGTGTAGTAGTAGATGAAATATTCTCTACATACCTCTCAATCTATACCCTCATAGGGCCAACCTCGATAGACCTAGGGACAAATTTTGAAACCGCAAGGTCAATCCCTGCAACAGCCAAACCAACCGGGGCAACAAAAACCCTTGTATACATATCAACAAGGTCAACCCTTGCAGGGATAGGGTCAAGGTCGAAACCTACAGCAACAGGTGCAGAATCCTCTTATCCAGGGTCAACATGTCGAGAATCCTTTCAGCCAAGGGCACCAGGTACAAAACCCCTACGTCCAAGGGCAACAAGTGTATCAACCTTATTCCCAAGGACTTGAGGTCTAGAATCCTCTTGTTCAGGGACAATAGGCCCAACAACTCTATGTTCCAGGACAACAGGTGCCATATCCATATGTCTAAGGTCAACAAGCTCAACAACCTTTCAACCCATAGGTTGCCTATCAGCAACCTGTGCCTGGACAATTTCAGGGTATTCAAGGTCTGAATTCTCCCTTTAGTTAAGGTAATCCATAATGGAGGAAGCCTCAGATGCCATATTGCCAAAATCCCCCACTGTGGGGTCAAAATCCTTACCAGCAGGGATGGGCACCTCCTTATGGGCCCGCTTATCAACCTCCCATGCCTTTTAACACTCAATTACCTTTCTTGGATACACTTAGTTACCAGATGTATCGCGTATTACGAATGATCTGATCCTTCACTTGCCATACTAGCCTCTGGTGCCATCCAAGATACCAAGTGATTGCCCAAATTTCGATGGAAAAGCTAAAGGATATCCTCAGGCCCATGTGATGACATATCACCTCTGGTGCTCATTGAAATCATACGTGGATGATTCCATTCGGCTTCATCTTTTCTAACGAACCCTCATGGGTGTCGCAGCAAAATGGTACATCAAGATACCTCAAATTACTTTCCATGACTTCAATTCATTGGCCATGGCTTTCCTCATGCATTTTCAACTGTCGGTTCGTTATGAAAATGGCACCTATTTTCTCACATCGCGTAATCAAGACACTGCGACACACATCTCTGCTCATATACATGAATGGAATCATAGACATCACCTGATCAAGTTTGAGATAGCTGATCAGTTGCTCACTAAATGGTTTACCAAATCATTCATATCCCCAATTGCTCGTGATATAGCTATGGGTAGGTGCGTCACTGAAGAGCAAACCATTTCCCATGCCCAATACTTGGATGCGGTCTACTCTCAGTCTGGCACCTTATACGAGTTGTTACCCAATGCTTCACGGCCATCATCTGATCCCGTAGCACCAAAGTCACCAGTTGTTCCTCCCATTGATGGAGTTATTGGTTTAGTATCCCAAACCCCTGCTAAAACTTCTTCCAAACAGAAGTCAGTCTCAAATGCTTCTCTTAATAGTCCATCTAAAAATCTGCCAGGCCCTGGTAAAACCTTAGAGGTCCACGCTGTCCAGTATACTGTAATGGAGAAATCCTCGAAATGAAAAAATAAAGGCAAAGGCAAAGCTAAATCCGATGCCTCGAAACAGGGTCCCCCCAAATTTTCCACTGGAGAATCTTCGCAACAGAAACCAAAGTATCCCTGCCTCATTTGCGAGGAGGATCACTATACTAAGGATTTTCCATGACGATCCGAAGTTAGTCGCCTACTCAAAGGGACTCCTATTGTCCTTAAAGAGTTGTTTCCATCTCAGCAGACTCAAATGGTAGGCCAGCCCCGATATGCTTCCTCTATATCTCAAGTGTTCATGATGAGCACGCCCATTAATGTGGCTACCCGATCAAAAGATGATCAAACTCCAGTTCTGACAGCTGGGAAAGAAAAATAAGTTGCACCTTCTTCTTCTACCTCGAGTTCTGGTCCTCTGCAAATCGAGTGCCCTAACCCTGATTCCGCTGTGCGGCCACCCTCTCGAGGTGTGTTGCTTAAATCCTCATATAATCCCAATGCCTGAGACACTCAACACTACAATATTTTTGATGGTTTGGTTCAGGTGTCGTCAGCCATGTCAGCTCTCGAGGTACTCCAAAGTTGGCCATTGTAGCAGAAATCTTTGATGTCAACTATCGAGGGCATCGATCCCACTGATTCTAATTTGATATGTTTCAATCTGGAGAACCATGTTCCATGGCTCCCTCATCAGATTTCCATTCTTATTCAAGTAATCATTAACGAGAATACCATCCACTGCATTTTCATTGATGAAGTTGCTTCTACCTGCATCATGTCAACTGCATGCTGGAAGGCTATTGGTTCCCCTGCACTAAACCAGTCTCCGAACACTTTGGAATCTTTGGATGGGCGTGATTCGTGACCCTTCAGTGTCTTACCCAACCTTTTCATCACCCTAGAAGGCAAGATAGTTCAAGTCAAAGTAGAGATTATTGACGCCAATCTCAATTATAATCTTCTACTCAACCGAAGTTGGACTCAAGCCATGCATGCTGTGGCCTCCTCTTTGTTTCGCGTGATCCATTTTCCCCTTCAAGGGAAAATTGTCATCGTCGATCAGTTATCTTTATTTGCCTCTTTCTCCTCGGATTTCAATGTTTCGTACGTCCAGCACTCTGGTGTTCCCTATGAGAGTGGGGGGCAGGTCCCTTCAAAGATTCTGCCTTAATGGAATTTTTTCCACTCCCACCTCCTCATGTTGCCTCTATCAACATGTTCTCGGTCAAATTTGATCCCTGGTTCATACCTGCACTGGATCTTGTTAATGCTTGGGGCGAGGTCATGCCACATAGTCCCGCCGAAGTCAATTAAATGGAAATTTTTTTGGCTTCAAACTCTGCATCCTCTGATTCTCATATGTTGAAGACCTCTCTCGATATGTACTCTTAACCCCCCTGGCTTGGCACTTCAGAATCATCTGATCCCTTAGCTGAGACCTTCCTCACTGATGAAGGTATCATGGAAATCATGTCTCTCAAGGAACCACCATGGACCAATACTCATAATTGCTCCTTGTTCTTGCCTCACCCGATGGTCATGTCTACTTTTTCAAAGAATTCTCTTTTGCGCTGCTTATTGATGTGTAAATTTATCCTAACATGGTCAAGATCTTTCAACTAAGGGCACCTTTATCCCTTCATGGATTCAATATTTTTCACCCTCCCTGAGTTTTCACGGATTTTCCTTTGACTCGTAACCCTCCCTCGCCCAGGGAGCATGGGGGCAAAGCCTTATATGAGTTATACTCCATTATTTGGCCGAGTTGATGCTTACTCGTCATGACAATGGTAAGACTCCAGTGTCTTTCTGTGTTGATTGATTACCCGAGTCCCAGCATGGACTCCCTCATAAAGTACTATGATTAAGTCATCTTGCATGGTTACTTACGTACATTAGTATGTGATTCATTTTTTTACAGGATGGTTTTGTGTGATAGTTTTCAAACAACTTTCTTGTTTACTATGCTTTGCAAATGTCCACAACTCCTTATCTTGGTTTTGTTAATGGTGCTTGAAGAAGCACTTGGAACCTATCATCTGCGGCATGGGCTATCTATAACCCTAATGGCGATTTGATTGACCTTCAAGGTATCTGCCTAAGTCATACAACAAATAACATTGTTGAATATAGTGCATCCGGGAATTGGTTATCAACCTAGATTCACAGCTTGTCGTCCTTCATTTCAACAGGAAATATTCCTTCAGGAACCCTCAAATATTACGAATGTATCTCCATATCCATCTATTGGAAAGACATTTTGATTATATTACATATCATCATATTCCTAGATGCATAAATGCATTGACAGATGCATTAGCTAATTACATGTTCGATAAACATTTGCGAAATATGTAAAATATAAGACAAACCATTTGTACCATAACAGATAGGAAAATAGAACATATATATATATATATATATAATATCTGTGTGTGTGTGTGTGTGTGTGTGTGCGAATGTTTGATACATCAGAACCCAAAAAATAATATGTGTGTCTATAATAACATTAGCAGCTCGTAGGCCTCGTACATCTGTGGCACGCAAGCCTCAAAAAATATGTAAGTGATAGACCTAGGAACTACTCAGCATGGTGGTCATGATAGCATGAGACATCTCACATGACATGACTCAACAGTTGGCAGATTTGATCTGAGACTTGCACGGTGTGCCTCTGGTACCGCTGAGGCATGTCTCCTATCTGAGAATACTCTGGGATACCATGAGTCAACCCCTCGAGGTTCCTCATGATATCCTCGTCGTTATTGCTCCCTTCCTGATAAGGGGTGACAACATCAATAGGACAGGGGACGTGCCTGGATATCGGGGATATCCTGCTTGCCTGCTTTGGTCCAACATCTGCATAGACAAGAGAAATGTTATAAGCATGCATATAACAAAAAAAATTAAAAAAATTCAAAATCAAAAATTTGATTTGATTTTTTACCTTCATCATCGAAGTCCTCTCCATCTGGTAAGGGCATATCTGGGTCTCCATGGAAATCAGTGCCGGTATATGGCCAATCCTCCACAACAATCTTTTGTCATCGTATCCATGAGAAGAATGTCAGTTGGTATGACATATGTTGACCCCCAGTGATCCTGGGCATCAGATGAATCCAGTCGGCCATCCACAGATCACGTGGCCTAGGAGGATCGACCTCAGTCAACTGATACTGGAACAGTCACACTCGTTCCAGGAAAAAGGTCACAAGTACTGATCTGAAGCCAAATTGCTTCAGATTCCCCACCTTGGCCTTGGATAACTAGCGCTTGATGTTCATCTTCATGGCATCTTCCCAGTTGAAGATCATAGGAGTTGTGGAGTTAATAGCATAAAGGAACTTCGACTTGTTAGTCTCATGTTCTGGCTGGGACCCCACCACTCTGTTGATAGTCAACAAAAGAACCTTCAGTGTCAGATCCCGCACACTAGAAATCTCTATCTTCCCACTCTTGGATTTCAGGGCCTTAGGATAGTGTTTAGCAAGAGGGAAGATATGCTTGCCCTAATGGCAAGTTCTTCGCACTAGACGACAAGTTCACATCATTGGCTTTCGATCGAGTGATTTCACAGGTGTTCGAATTCAGTTCCTGTATCACATTCCGTGAATTGTGCTGATAGTACCTTGAGGGCCATTGCTATTATTGGTGGTTTCTTTCACGCTTGTTAACGATTTACATCATTTACTGGTAATCAAGCGAATTTCTAGCATGTTCGATGTCAACACATCTATTCACATGCTAGAATTTGTACTTTGATCAGGTCGTGTTGGAGTGAAAAACCTTGGACTCAGATCACACAAGTCTAGGTTGCGAAGTGGTGTGACATGGTTTATGATGATATGCATATCTCTTTCAAATGGATGGTTGCGACCAGACCATGAGTTATCATATGTGATTCTTCTCATTATTGGATGGATGTGACCATACCTTGGTTTCATTATGATCCTCTTTGACGGATGGTTGCACCCACACCTAGATGCATTTACATGATCATTCTCTGGATGGCTACATTCATGCCACGATTCATATATCATTTGACAAAGATCTTAGTTTATGTATATGTATTTTTACTTTCTTGCAGGTTTTCCAATGGCAGACTGGTTCCCCTACACTGATTTATAAATCATTTCATCCCTCACTCCAACTTGACCATCATGCTTTAGGGGGCATCTGTTACACAACATTTTGTCATTGTCCCTATACTCCCCATTCCTTGATCCTGGAGGACCTCTACAGTGAACCCTGCATGCTTTGCCTTCATGGAGAACCTCCCATCATATCCCTCTTCATGAGCAGATCATTTCCCTTTCACACCATTTCCTTGAAACTTATGTTTTGCCCAATTTAAAAGACCGACACTAATGGCCTTTGTCTCTCCCATGCTGATGTGTAGAGATTAGCACTATTCCCTCCACTAACTGGTGCAACTGAGCTGTGTTATATTCATGTCTATCCTATTATGGAAAGTTTTTTGAATTAGAGCCAAAGCTTCCAACTCTAGAAGCTTTGTAACAGAAGTCTGGTAAATGGTTTGGCCAGATGGGGTCGAGGATGACAATTTGGGCTCCTTTCCCCTATAATGATGGAACTAACTCAAGAGATAAGTCCTCCCATGAGAAGAGGATCCATCTCCCATCCATATTTCATATATAAACCTCCCTTCTTCCCAAGCACAAGCTAGTTAGAGTGTTGGCTAAGTGTGAATATACTATTTTGATTAAACAAGCAAACTATTACTAGTTGTAGCCATCTAGTTGTGTAAGGGAAAAGTATGTTTGTTTTGGAGTGAAGCCTAAAGGAAATAGCCTTTAAACTATTTTTGTTTGAAGTTATCATGGAGTGCTAGCAGAAGTGTGTGGGAACCCCATCTTGTTAGAGGAAGACTGCGACGTCAAGACAAATGGTTGTAATCTCTATTTGATATTAATATATGCAACTATCAATTGATTTCCTACATGTTTTGTAATATTACATATTCATGGCTTAATGTTTCTTGACTTGTTAAGTAGGTTGAATTGGAATTTGTCTATCATTATGTTTTTGTGTTGTTGTTGTTTACTTGTTTAAGGAACTTGAAGAAGGAAGCGAGAGATTGCTGGAGTAAGAAGGCGAAGACATCATCAAGCAGGATAAGAGACCAAGAGGTAGGCCCTCTTGATTGATTCTAAGCTAAGGAAATCTTCCATAGAATGTATTTGTTGTGGCTAGACACATTATCAGGCTAGAGGAATTTGTTCGTCTCCGCACATATAATTTTACTTCGCCACAGGCGGGGCTACCCAGGACAGCCCCTCGAAGCCGCAAGCAAAGAACAACACCACCAAGATGAAGAAGGACACGGGAAAATGTTGTGAGTTCCATACGAGCTCCACTCACAATACAAGTGAGTGTTGGTCCAAACAGTCACTGGTGGTCGAGTTGAAGGCTTCCGAATCAGATGCAGGTTCCAAATATGAATCCAAACGTAATAAGGGGATTGAAAATGGGAAGCAGATCCTTGATCTGGAGCACAACGCCCGTTGTGGCCACCAAAAAGATCCAGAAAATTGAGCCTGAAGATCTAGAGGAGGGGGAACTCCTCTTCCACTCACACATGTGGGTGAAGGGTTCTCCACTGTAGTTCATTATCGACACCAAGAGCCAAAAGAACCTCATTTCAGTAGAATTTGTGAAGTTGTTGGGCCTAAATACTACAATACATCCACATCCATACACCATTGAGTGGCTTCACCAAGGACAAGATCTTCGCGTCTGCCAGTAGTTTTGCCTTCCCTACAACATCAATCCCTTCATGGATGAGGTATTGTGTGACGTTGCTCCTCTTGAAGTTTCTGATGCATTGTTAGGATAACCATACTTGCGGAAGCAACATGTATATGAGTCTAGACCTCACTCTGTGATTATTACTTTGTCTAATAAGTTGTACAGGATATCGGAGGTAGCCTCGCTTACCACCATCTCTTTGATCATTGCAAATCAATGCAGTAAGATCATTTCCCAGACCAGGAAATTTGTTTTCCTTATGATTCACCCCCAAGGAAAGAAGAAGGTTGTGTCCATGGCTTCTAGGTAGGGCTTCTCTGCATAGTAGCAGTAGATGCACAAGGTCATGGAGGAGTACAGGGATATTTTGGCCTCACCCATAACCTCTACACTATTAAGTTAAGCGCTCCATCGATCTGACCCCAGGCGCGCCACTGTCCAATGGACTGATCTATCGACAATCTATTCTGGAGAACGATGAGATCAAGAGGCAGATTAAGGAACTACTATAGAAAGGGCACATTAGGCCAATCTCAACACCATGTGGGAGTCCAATTGTATTGGTACAGAAGAAGGATGGGACCTGGAGGCTCTATATTGACTATCGGGTGCTAAACAAGATCATTGTCTAGAATAGGTACCCAATCCCACAGATTGATGACCTTCTAGACCAACTCAAGGGGGAAATTTTTTTCAACAAGATTGACATGAAGTCAGGTTATCACCAGGTGCCTATCAAACCCTCCGATGTGTAGAAGAATACCTTCAAATCCAAGGAGGGCCTTTTCGAATGGTTGGTCATGCCATTCAAATTGAGGAACTCCCCTGCAACCTTCATGAGACTGATGGACGACATCTTGCGGCCCTTCACCAATGCATTCATGGTGGTGTATTTAGATGACATCTTGATCTTTAACCAAAGTTGGGAAGAGCACCTCCACCATATTCGATAGGTGCTTCAAACCCTTCGACAACACAAGTTGTGTGCTAACTTGGAGAAATTCACCTTTGGCCTGACCCAGGTTCAATATCTAGGGTACATCATTGATGCACAAGGTGTACATGTGTACCCATCCAAGATACAAGTCATTCAAAATTGGCCAGCCCCAACCACTCTAATAGAGCTCTGCATCTTTTTGGGTCCTGCCAATTTCTAGGTAGGTTTATGTTGGGGTTCTCTCATATCACTTGGCCTTTAAGTCAAGTTACTAAGGGCAGAGCGAAAGCAAAGTTATTTTGGTTGGAAATGCAACAGCGAGTGTTCTCCGAGTTGAAGAATTTCCTTTGATATGCACTAGGGTTCACATTACTAGACTTGCAAAAACCATTTGAGATCAAGACAGATGCCTCCGACTATGCTATTGGTGTGGTTCTTACTCAACATGGGCATCTAGTGGCTTACCACAGTGAGACACTTTCAGATTCATTCTGAAAGTACCCCACTTACGACAAAGAAATGTATTCCATTGTGCAGGCCTGTTGTCAATGGAAGCATTACATTCTGGCGAAGGAAACTATCATCCACACAGACCACTGACCTCTGTAGTTCATATAGATACAAGGGATGTTGCAGAATGATTGCCATTAGAAATGGTCCACCTATCTGCAACAGCTCCATTTGAACATTAAGTATAAGAAGGGAAGCACCAATAATGTCGATGATTGCCTTAGCTGACCATCGGTTATGGCGCTAATCACTGTACTCGATTCCTATGGGCACGAGACATCAGGGTGGCTGCATATTTACAAGAGCAATCCAGAATTCAATAGCATATACCAGACACTCCTGGAAGTGAAGCAAGCTCAAAATTTTCACCTTCAAGATGCACTGTTATGCCACTTGGGATACATATGTGTTCCTTTAAGTGAGTGTTCCAAGATGATTTGGGAGGCGCACTACTGTCGGGTCACTAGATATTTTAAAGTAGAGAAAATAGTGGCGGTATTGCATAAGTATATTTATTGGCTGCAGCTTTGTCACGATGTTGGAAAGTACATTAGATCTTGCACCACCTATGTCTTTGCTAAACCAACCATCAAGAAACAAGGCTTGTATACTCCTCTACCTACTCCTATTCAGCCTTAGGAATATGTCTCAATGGATTATATGTCAGACCTTCCTTCTACTAAGCATGACAACGATTATGTTTCCGTGGTCGTCGACAAATTCTCTAACATGGCCATCATGGCAGCCTGTAAGAAGAGTATCATAGTAGAGGCCACTATTAAGCTCTTCTTTGAGCCAGTGTGGGTACACTTTGGGATCCCGCAGTCCATTATCTCAGGACAGGATAGTAGATTCTTGAGTGTATTTTTGTCAAGTCTTTCGTCGATTTTGGATACAAAACTTACTAAGTCCATGACTTTCCCTCCCCAAACTGATGGCCAAATAGAGGTTGTCAACAGGATGATTGTACACATTCTACACATGTACAACTTGAAGCATCCAATCACATGGGATGAAAGTCTCCCCTATGTCCAACACAACTACAACAGTGCTCCACAATTCAACATGCCACAACCCCTTTCAGTTAGGGTTGGGATTTTAGCCATTATGCCCCATTGATATGGCCATACCATTTGCATCCACTGAGGTAGATTCAAATCACATGTAGTCTGAAGCTAAAAGGGATAATTGCTTCATTGAGCGTATTCAACACATCGACCAACAGGTCCATTATATATTGGACAGAGCCAATGCTAAGTACAAGCAGTGCTATGATCAACGTTGAGTGTCATACAAGTTCCAAGTGGGTGAAAAAGTTTCACTTCACTTGCAGAAGGATCACCTTGCCAGACCCCACCGTAAGCTTCACCCGCTCTGATATGGTCTATACACAATCACCAAGGTCTTCAGTGAAAATTCCCTCGAGCTAATCATCCCACTGTTCATTGAGTTTCACCCAGTATTTAATGTAGATTGCCTTCGGCCTTACTTTCCACAATTGTTGGACACATCTGACATTGCAGGGTAGCTCAAACCAACAAAGCTCAACCCAAACTGCATGAAAAGGCCACAACTGATAATCTCATGGACACACACATCAAGAACACTTAGAAACGGAGGATACAACTATATCGAGTTGTCAAAGCAGGCCAACTCCTTCACCAAGGCAAGTGGTTCACGAGCGACCAGGTTCAACAGAAATTTCCTCACGTCATGGAGACTTTGCACGTAATGGCCACCATTGCTTCCAAAGGGGGACAGAATGATCTAGGTGGATATTGGTGTCCACTCACCTATTCCACCTAGACCCCCCAGTCAGTTTCATCTGTTTTCTTAATTGTAGCACAATTTACTATTTTTCACAGTCTTTTGGGTCATGAACTTCCAGAGCCATTTTGAGGCCCTAAATGACATTATTTTCGCTTAATTCCTTTAGTGATTTCTATAGAAAGTGCATCAGTGGCTGTCTTCCTTGGAAATATCTTTGCAAGAGGTATCATATGCATCAAACAGAGATAATATGATCAAGTTACGAGCCCAGGAAGTTGGCTGCCCAACTAACCCCAATGGGGCCCATAAAATCTTGGTGTTACATCTCCTCGGGTTAGGGTTTTGGTTGTTTAGGGTTTTCTCTTATTGTTCAATAGTAAAAAGGCCCTTGAGCCTCATTATAACTCAGTTCAAAGGAATGTAGCTGCCACATCGCTTCTTAAAGATAAGCTACCATTGCCTGAGCTATATGATTTCCATTCTATTAGTAAGCATAGTTCAGTACTTTTCTATTAATGAAAGGAACTGATTTTTTTCTGCATCTTTGTGCTTATAATTATATTTGTAAGCTTTTGTGTTCCTGTTTAAGTTCATATCATCAACATAGGCTCATCTCTCGTTCTTATTTCTCTACATAGGCCCCTTTGGCACTTCTCGCAACACAAGAACTTTTGATCTTTCTCACACAGCACAGGCAACTTCATCCTTTCTCACATAACACAAGAAACTATGACCTTTCTCACAATAGTGTACATGAAACTTCCTCCTTTACTGACAACAATGCAGCTCTCGGGGTGTCTTGCCTCTCCATAGGCACTCTTGGCCTCACTTTGCAGAACTGGCTCTCACTCAGCCTTCCACAACAATGCACACACTTGGAGCTTTTCCACTTAGCTCACTTGGAACTATGTCATTTTCACTCACTTTTCTCATCTGAGCTCCTGGGTTTTGTTCCTTTGCTGCTCGATCGATGCTACCACTCCGTCCTGCATTGACACTGTGCTAGTGTACCTCGGCATGGCTCTTCCATTCTACTGTTGCATCTAACTTGGTCTATGCCATTGCATTAACCACGAGAATGGGAACTTGACAGTTTCTCCATACTGAGAATGAATTCTCACTCCACCTGCACACTCCAACTAGACAAAGTCCTCTCTGTGAACAACATTCTTGCCACTGAGGCTCTCCATGCTTATTCATGGATTCGCACGACTTGGTTGTCCTTTAGCATGACCTCTCAATTGTACTAAGGCATGGCCTTCCTTGTCATTGTTGTGTCTCCTATCTGTTTCTTGTCACAGCGCAGAAACAATGATCGGCCTTGTAGTCCATCACCTAACTCCATGGATCTCCATGTTGAGAAATTAATTCCAAAATGATGTCAAGGTAGACCCAACATTCTTTCTTGAAGATCGCGGTCCTTGTTATCCTGACCCAACAATATTTGACAATCACCATTACCCTTGAGACCAAATCCTCTACCTCTGCATTCAATCTCACAGCTACCGACCCATACGCCTTTACCTCTCTGTACTGCGCTATCGGAGAAATTCTACATCGCAACTTCATAGTAGTGAAATTTTCTTGTCGGGGCCAATCTTCCTTTGTTATACTCTACACGCTTGGCTCTGTGGATTTACATGACCAAGAGCCTACCCAATATCAGAAGCTCCCTCTATTGGAACTTTTTCAATAACCAACTGTTCTGAATTTCCAATATCCCAATCCTCTAATTGCGAAGCTCCTTTTGCTCAGTCCTCACAGTTCACTTCTCCCCATAGGACTATTGCTTGTAACCTGCCACTTAACATTATGGTGCCTAAGCCTTTAGAATCTTGTTGGGAGTTGTTCTCCCTTTGTTAACTGCTATCTGCCCTTGGTTCTTTGATCTTTGATGACCATGTACCAACCCAATGTCGAAATCCCTTCTATATTGGAACTTTTCCAAACTCCAACCATTCTAAAGTTTCAATGTCTTCAATCTCTGATTGTCGACTTCCGATATGACATCATCACTCCATGTGGCGACTCCTTAGTGGTGACACATGTCACCCGATTCTTGCCCATTTTTCTACCCAATCAGGTTGAATATGCCTACCACATTTCCTACCGTATTGCCACATCACGCTGACATTAGTTGGCACTGTACCTTATCGGAGCCAACCAAACATTGTCATGTGTCCTTATCAGAGCCAACTGCACGCTGCCATGTAACCTTATCAGAGCCAATCATATCCTTCCCGTGTCCTACTGGAGGAGAGAGAGGAGGACCCACTAACCTTGGTTTTGCACTGAAATCCTTTGTTAATATTCCTTTGGAATTCCTCAATGCTTTCAATGGCTTATCGGCGTTTATCAATATCACAATATTTTAAAGGTTCCTCACTTGACAAAGTTCTGCTATTGCGATCTATGATATGTCGATGTTCCAATATGCCTATCTCCAGGATTTTGATATCCTCCAACCTCCGATATAGCCTGCTCTGATGTATCACACCTTCGATATTCTGATATCACCAATATGCTGACCTTCAACATTCCAATATGTCGATATGCTGATCTACAGGGTTTCGATCTCTTGTTTCACTGATACACTGACCTCCGATTACCGATCTGTCGATATGATGACCTCCAATCGTCGATGGGATAATATGCTAACCTCTGATCATCGATGCACCGATGTTCTAAGCTTTGACATCCTGATCTCTGATATGCCAATATTCCTTCTTGCCTAAGGCTTCAAATCCCTGAACTTCAGCAGGCCATAACTTTTGAACTAGGAATCCTTTTTGGGACTTCTGCATATTGCTGGAAATCTCTTCTAGAGAAATTTCCAATGGAGAGGGTTAGATGTAGGCTTTGAGTCCATCTTCTACCTCTAAGATGGCTCCAAACTCTCTGTAATTAGTCTGCTCCTTGAATCTCCAGACAACTGAAATCACACCCACCATGGTGATCCTTCAGATGAAGCCTACAACTATGATGGAATTTCGTCTGGTCCATCATTATAATAATCGTTGTATGGCTTCTCCAATAAGCCTTCTACTGTGATGATTTTTTACATGAAGCCTGCAGCTACCATGCAATTCCCCCTAGGCCAACACTATTAACATCTGCTGCGACAAGCATCCAATCTAGTTTGGTTGACATCAATGCCAACACTCTTGCCAATAGTTAGGCAATGCTCCTACCAACAATTAGGCACTGCTCCTACCAACAGTTAGGCAATGCCAACTTGCCAACACATCTCCCCGGAATGACTATTGACATCAATGCCAACACACTTGTAGATGCCTTCACTAGGCCACTAGCCATCCAGACAATGGAAACTATCCAACAATATCCCCCTTTGGCATTGATGGAAACACTCCATCCTTCTCTTCATGTGATGGAAAAACCTCATGTTTCTTCCACACATATCATTGCATGAGACACCAATGGCCCTATTTCTTCTGCAAAGAGCATAAGAACTTCTCCACAACTTCTCTCCCCCTTTGACATCAATGGAAAGGGGCTAGAATTTTCCTTTCTCTCTCCATGCATTCTCTTGGCTATTAAGACTAGTGTCTAGCTATTGATATGTGAATTTTGCTTTGCTAACATCTCTACTAGGACTATTTCTACTACTTCTCCAGAAGTTGGGCATATTTGATATGCTCCCCCTAAACATATACTACCTCTAATTTGAATGCCTCTAGTTTTGGACACCTTATGGCTGTTGGTTGAGCACTCTCTCCACTATTGCATCTTTTTTATCAAGAAGATTGATACCCATTAAACTACTCGTGGTATTGTTGTTTCTAAAAATACCAATTCCTGATGATGCATTTTGGCTCGCACTTCTTTGTTGTTGTTGCTACTTCCGAGACTGTGATCACATTATTTGAGCATCCCCACTTCTCCCCTTGAGATCATACTCATACAATAGGGATTGCTTTTCAACTAATATCAATTTCTCCAAAGGAAATGATAAAATTGGAACAATGTACCAAGAGAACTCTAGTATTTCTTTCTAAAAAAGAATTGTTCATTTGCACAAAAGGTTACCCAACACAAGCCCAACACAACCAATTGACATAACAATACCAATTGAGGGTTAAGGGACATGAAAATATTACACCAATTTTGTTTCATGAACACAAGATTTCTATTCATAATCAAACTCATAAATTAAATTTTGGGTATTTCACCAAAGATGAAAACCTTTCATTTTCTCAAAAATATCCCTTTTTGAGGCTACCTATTGTTTCCTACTACTCCTTATATAATCAGCTCCCCTTGAGCCAATTTTCTTTGATCTCCTGCAATAGCTTTCTTGCCTCTTGCTTGGGGACTAATCATGTGGACCTGACTTGACTATGAGCTTCCTATCATTCTACTACACCCCATCTTCTTCCCACAACATAATTTATTGTTGCATACTCCTCATTTTCAATGTTTATACATTCAAAATAAATCAATTTATTCTTGTAATCAGCAATAAAACACAACCATACCTTCCCAATCAGATGCAACTTTCTTTTTATTCCTTTTGGCTTCCTACATCTGACTTATTCATCCTCCCTTGAGGCCATTTTCTTCCTTCACTGAAGAGAAACAAAGGATCTACTCCCCCTGAGAATATCATCCTCCTTCTTCCTCTAGACCTTCAATGGTCGAGTCCTGACAGAAACATTTCTCTCTAGCTTCTTCTTTGCCCCTATTTGGGCTTCTTCTCAGCTTCACATAGGTAGAGGGAACTTTTCTTTCACCTCCTATTTCTTCACCCAAATCCTTTTGATGCCTTTATAACTTACAGAGAGGTCCATCACATGGGTAAGAGGATCATTCTTCTTATTTCTTCCTCCTCTTTTCATCTTTCCCTTTTGACATAGAGAATTGAAGACAAGTCTGTATTTTTCAACTCCATTGTTTGTTCTTGTCTTCAAAACTCGAGATGCTACATTCACATGCATACGCTGAGGAGCATGCCATTTCTTATTATTGATGTAGGAAGCTCTCTTGTGCCCAAGATTTCTATAGTTGTAGCATTTAACATGGCTTAAGACCAGGGCAGAGCAACTATTTTTTTTGACAACTCTTTTGTCAAAACCCCTCTCGTGGCCAGCATGCCTTCTCCGAGAATTTTTATGCATTCTTGGGTTTCTACTACCAATCACATATTGTTTCCTTGCATGCCATCTACATTCTATGGCTTTATGTCCAAAATTATTGCAAGAAAAACAATTCCCATAAAAATGCTTATGTTGACAGAAGTTACCTGTTCTATGAAGGTTGTATTTTTAAGAAGGAGGGGTCCTCTGCTACCTATTCATGTGCCTTCTATGAAAGCTTGAATTTATATCATGCACTCTTCCTTATAGTTTCCTCAACCTCTTCTGCTCCACTATCGATTGTTTCTTCTTAGCCTTTTGTTGCACTACCAACTGCTGCTTCTTAGCCTTATGTTGTTGACCTTTCTTCTCTCATTGTTGCTACTTTCCATGATGCTTTTGTTGTCCAACAACATTTTTTTTTTTTTTTTTGTTGGAACCTTGAACTCCCTTTACATGGGAAGTTGACCCTTCAGCATTCAAAATCTTGGAGCTTGGTTTTTCCTTGAAACCCACACCAGTCTTGATGAGAGGGGATATTTTCTTGCCAAGCATCTCATCCAATATTTTCTTGCTCCCTTCAAGCTTCTGATATTGAGACAACTCTATTTTTTACTTTTCTAAGTCATGTCTTAATGACACTACCTCATTTTGTAGTCTCCCATAGTAAGCTTCCTTTTCACTCAGCTAGTTGGTTAACATCCCAGTCAGTCTACTAGATTCTTCTTGCTGAGAATTTTGTTTAAATATTGTTCTTCTCAACTTCTCATTATCAAGTTCATAGTTTTTCAGTTTCTCTTCTTGCTTGAGATTTTCCTCTGATAGGTCCTTGACCTCCTTTAGATCCGAGGTCAACCTGTTTCTAGAAAAGATATTTTCATCTAGATCATTTTCTTCATTACCAGAGGTGCTAGCTTCTAAGTAGCATGGTCTCTCTTCTGAGACTTCTTCCTCATCAAGAGGTGTGTGATGAGAAACAACTTCTCCATGTTCTGGTTCATTTCTAGAGTAGAAGGGCTCCTTAGCTTCTTCTTGAGCCATATGGCTATCTCCACCATATATACATTTTAGTATATCCAACACTTCCATTGCTGACACACAATGCCTCACCTTATCAACATTTGGCTTAGATAGCCCTCTCATGAAGACATCCTTCGCTTTTACATTCTGCTCATGGTTTTCTCTATAATGGATGGAGAAACTCATATCTGCATCCTAGAGCGTCAAACGAGTCAATATTCTAACCTTCCATATTTCATAGTCGAGCTCATGGTCGATTTAGACAAACTTTATTAGCCATTGTTTCCCTTTGATCTAGCTTCTAGTGATTAAGATATTCCTGAAGGAACTTGGCTCTAATACCAATTGTTGGAAACAATGATAATACTGAGAGGGGGGTTGAATGAGTATTAAGGCTTATTTTAACTTTTTATGCCAATTTACTTTTCATATTCAAACTTGGCAACCATGCATATAATGAGAAATAATATGAAATCAACAATCAAGCACACACCATGACCATCATACAAATGAGACACAAGGGTTTACGTGGAAACCATTCTAGGAAAAAAACACCAAAGTTTTTTGTTTTTATTGATGTAAATAAGAGAGCCTACTCTATTACAACAATATGTTTTGTGAGCACCCACTCATAGGAAGCACCAAATCCCTTTGATTGTTTTCTAGCACCGACTAGAGGGAAGCACCAACTTACTCTTTTTATAGACATCTGTCCAGCTTACCAGAAGCACCATGTGAGGCACAAAACTCACAGATTTTTTGCAAGCACTGACTTGAATCTCCTTGGATTTTTGCAAGCCAACTTGAAGGAGGAACCAACTCCAAAGCCTTCTCAGGCACCCACGAAATATGGAAGCACCAACCCACACTCAAATAGGAACCGTATGTTCACTGTAAATGGTAGCCACTATGCCTAATCTTAGCTTTATTATTTTCTCACTCTACTTACTCTGTGCCAGCACTCTGATCTACAAAAAAATAGTCAGTGGTTGTAGTCCATGCTGCTTTGTCCTCCGCTCTCCAACAGCATGCTATCAGCTGTCGGCCTTTTTTACTCCTTGGCACAGGCTCACCTCTCAACCTTATTTCTCTGCATAAGCACCTTCAACCTTTCTCGCAGCACATGAACTTTCATCCTTTCTCGCACAGCACAGGAAACTTTGGAATTACTCACACAACACATGAAACTATGGCATTTCTCACAATAGCGCATAGGAAACTTCTGCCTTTACTCACAACAATTCAGCTCTCGGGGTGTCTTACGTCTGCATGGGCACTCTTGACCTCACTCTGCAGAACTAGCTCTCATTAAGCCTTACACAGTAGTGAACACACTCAGATATTTTCCACTTAGCTTACTTGCAACTATTGTACTTTCCCCCACTTTTATCATTTGAGCTCCTAGGTTTTTTTCCTCTATTGCCCCTCGATCGATGTTACCACTTGTCCTACATTCCCGTTGTGTGAATGTACATTGGCATGGCTCTTCCATTCTGCTATTGCGTATGACTTGGTCTCTACCACTGAATTAACCATGAGAATGGGCACTTGACAGTTTCTCCATACTGAGAATGAATTCTCAGTCCACCTACACACTCCAACTAGGCACAATCCTCCTTATGAGCAACATTTTTGTCATTAAGGCACTCCATGCTTATTCATGGTTTCACATGGCTTCCCTGTCCTTCGGCATGGATTCTCAATTGTACTAAAGAATGTCTTTCCTTGACATTGTTGCATCTCCTATTTGTTTCTTGTCACAGTGCATAAACAGTGATCATACTTGCAATCCTTCATTGCTTGACTGCATGGAGCTTCATGCTGAGAAATTAATTATCAAATGAGCTCAAGGCAGACCCAACACTCTTTCCCAAAGATCGTGGTCCTTACTGCCTTGACACAGTGATATCTAACAATTGACATCACTCCTAAGACCAACTCCTCTGCCTCTGCATTCAATCTCGTAGTTTCCAACCCATACGCCCTTACCTCTCTGTACTACGCTATTGGAGAAATTCCACATTGCAAATTCATAGTAGTACAATGTTCCTACTGGGGCCAATCTTACTTTGTTATGCTCTATGCGCTTGGCTCTATGGATTTACATGATCAAGAGCCTATCCAATATTGGAATCTCCCTCTATTGGAACTTTTTCAATAACCAATTGTTCTGAAGTTTCGATATCCTAATCCTCTGATTGCTGAGCTCCTTCTACTTAGACCTCACAGTGCACTTTGCACCATAGGACCGCTGCCTATAACTTGTCGCTTAGCATTATGGTACTTAAACCTTTAGACTCTTGTCAGGGGCCATTCTCTATTTATTAACTGCTTTGTACCCTTGATTCTTTGACCTCTCATGACCATGTGGTAGCCCAATATCAAAATCCCTTTTATATTGGAACTTTTCCAAACTCTAACCGTTCTAAAGTTAGAATGTCTTCAACCTTCGATTGTCGACTTCTGATATGATGTCATTACTCCATGTGACAACTCCTTAGTGGTGACATGTGTCACTTGGTTTTGGCCCATTAGCCTACCCGATCAGGTTGAATATTCCTTCCACATGTCCTATCGTACTCCCACGTAATGCCGATGTCAACTACCACTGTACCTTATCAGAGCCAGCCTGACACTGCCATGTGTCCTTATCAGAGCCAATCACATGAAGCCATGTGTCCTTATTAGAGCCAATCATATCCTGCCATGTGTCCTTCTAGAGGAGAGAGAGGAGGACCCATCAACCTTGCTTTTGTACCGAAATTCTTTGTTAATATTCCTTTGGCATTCCTTGATGATGTTAAAGGCTTATTGACACTCATCGATATCACAATATTTTAAAGTTTCCTCACTTGACAAAGTTCTGATATTTCAATTTCTGATATGTCGATGCTCTGATACACTGATCTCTGCGATTTTGATATCCTCCAACCTCTGATATAGCCTACTCCGATGTATCGCACCTCCAATATTCTGGTATCACTGATATTTCGACCTTTGACATTCCAATGCGCTAATACGCCGATCTATGAGGTTTTGATCTCCTGCTGCACCAATGGGCTGACATCGAATCACCAATGCACCGATATGGAGACCTCCAATCTATGATGTGCCAATATGCTAACCTTCGATTGTTGATGCGCTGATGTGCTGACTTCCGACATTCAGATGTCCGATATACCGATATTCCTTCCTACCTAAGGCTTCAAACCCTTGAACTTCAGTAGGCCATAAATTTTGAACCAGGAATCATTTTCTAGACTTCCGAATATCATTGGAAATATCTTCCAGAGAAATTTCCAATGGAGAGGATCTGATGTAGTCATTGAGCCCATTTGCTACCTCTAATATGGCTCCAAACTCTCTTCAATTATTCTGCTCCTTAACTCTCGAGACAGCTGAAATCACACCCACCATGGTGATCCTTTGCATGAAGCCTGCATCTATGGTGGACTTCCATCCGGTCCATCAATGTAATCATCATTTATGACTTCTCCAACAAGCTTTCTAATGTCATTATTTTCTACTTGAAGCCTGCAACTACCATGAGATTCCTCCTGGGCCATCATTGCCAACATCTATTGTGACAAGTATCTAATCTAGTTTGGTTGACATCAATGCCAACACTCCTGCCAACAGTTAGGAAATTCTCCTGCCAACAATTAGGCGTTGCTCCTACCAATAGTTAGGCAATGCCAACTTCCCAACACATCTCCCTAGCATGACTATTAACATGAATGCCAACACAATTGGAGATGCCTTCACTAGGCCACCAACCATCTAAACAATGCCAATTGTCCAACAAAAGGTATGTTCTTATGCTTGCTTAATATATGTTAACTACAAATTTTGAATTTTTTTAGGTATGAGTGGCAACATAGAGATTCAACTCACATCCATGGATTCTTGTGGTTTCTTGAAGCACCAGATATGGAAACATTAGATTGGCCCAATGCCACTGTTGTTAGCACAACAAAGTGCTACTTTGACAAGTATGTTACTTTTTGGAATTTGTGTGACATACATTGTTGAAATGTCATGATCCCTCAAATTGTAAATGATTATCCATGTCTTTTAAATACCGAGAAAATTTTGTCTTGCAAACTCGAAGAATATTATGAGAATTTAGTCAACCATTTCCAAAGGCATACAAAATGCAGTGTTGATTCTTGTTTACACAGAAAGGGTATGTTCTTTCATGTCGCTATGATGCTCCAGGGGAGGTTCGTGCAGAGTCATTATTGTACATATATGAAAAAGGGAAAAATAAGTATGAACTGGCATGAAATTATGATCATTTAAATGTTCACAATGTTGATGTTTTAACAATCTGACAAGCAAATGTTGATTGTCAGCCAGTTCATTTTTGACATCAAGTTTTGAAGTATATTGCAAAATATGCTTCAAAGGCAAAGATAATATCAAAAATTTATCATGAAATGTTGATCAGAGTTACTGGTGGGAGTGGGTACGAGGCTCCTACATTATCTGCATATAGAAGGTTCCTTGCTGAAACGCTTGTTGAGCGTGACATTGGAGCTCAAGAAACCTGTCATTTGTTGCTAAAGCTACCTCTTGTTGCCTGTAGTTGAAAATTTTTCCTGTTGAATGTTGGGAAGAAAGTGTACCAAAGGGTTTCGATGCAGCCTAATGAATTTTTACGTCAAAAAAATTTCATTGAGATTTATCAAACCCAACCTATTTTTTTGGAACATTTGTGCTTGATAGAAACAACAAGATTGTGGAGCTTTGATGTGAGGCATAAGAAGGAGCCTTGGAGATCACGAGATAACCATGTTATTTTTCATGTTTGGCTATGGTTTTATGTTGTTCCTGATGAATGGTTGGAATATTTCGAAACATTTTGTTGGAGCGAGTTGGTTTTATACAAGCCATTTCGTGACATTGCTTTAAATATCGAGTTGTCAAGTTAAAATATTGTTCAGAATTGGAAGAATTTTAGATGTTGCACGTGGCATGTTGATCAAGGGAATTTTCCAAATGAAAGTGATGAATAGGATGTTGAGCTACTTATACATGAAGACAATGTTGATTGAGATTTAGAAGAGTGGCAACATTTTCTGCAGTTAGTTCCTCCAAGTTGTGTAAACATTTTAGACCTTCATAATCTTGGTAGATGGGACTTTGATATTGATTATAATCAGCAGGAAATGATGATCTCAAATGATATTTTAGAATAAGGGATCAACTTTGTAAAAGGTGTGTAGTCTGCAGGTGTTGTCAATTGTGACTTTGTGAGGGAAACATATTAGCCATGTTCCTCTCTATCATAAAAAACAACTAGCTTCTTTTGAAATTGTTTTTCGACACATTTTGAATGATGGAAATGATGGTTGTTTGAAAATGATTATTCAAGGTAGTGCTAGAACTGGGAAGTATTCTCTCATTAACTATATTTCTCATGTTCTTTCTAGTTCAACAACGAATTGTAAAACTCCTTTGTTATTACTCCCTCCAACTGGTATTGCTTCTTTTAACATACGTGCGAAAATAATACATTCTTCTTTAAAAATTGACATAAAAGATACGAATCCATTGTATGGGCATGCTTTGGCAGTGTTTCAAGAATAAATGAGGCACGTTCGATATATATTAATTGATGAGACGAGTTTTATAGTTCCACATCTATTCATTCTTGTTTACGGGAAGCCTTTTCTGAACAAGGATTTTCCTTTTGGTGGTAGGCCCATCATTCTTGTGGGTGACCTTGGCCAGATGCCTCCTATTAGGGATAAACCCTTGTATGCTGGTTGAATAGCTGGGAAATTTTTGTGGGAAAGCTTCAACATTGTTGTCACTCTAGGCAAAATTTATAGGTAGGAAGGAGATGATCCGATACAAAAGTATTTTCACAATATTTTAACGAATGTTAGAAATGTAGAGCCTTTTCTTATTGATTGGGATCTTCTTATAACATGTGTTGATAGTTGATTGTATCAAAAGGAAAGGAAATTGTTTGATTCTTCGCTTCACTTGTTTGATTCTTGTTTGCGGGAAGCCTTTTCTAAAAAACGATTTTCCTTTTGGTGGTAGGTCCATCAATCTTGTAGGTGACCTTGGCTAGATGCCTCCTATTAGGGATAAACCCTTGTATGCAGGTAGAATAGTTAGGAATTTTTTGTGGGAATGCTTCAAAATTGTTGTCACTCTGGACAAAATTTATAGGTAGGAAGGAGATGATCCGAGACAAAAGTCTTTTCACAATATTTTAACAAATGTTAGAAATGTAGATCCTTTTATTATTGATTGGGATCTTCTTATGACATGTGTTGATATTTTCTTGGATCAAAAGGAAAGGAAATTGTTTGATTCTTCTCTTCACTTATTTGCGACGAATAATCTCGTCAATTTGCATAATCAAAAAATGCTTAAATCGTTAAATTTTCCTATTGTGAGATGTGTTGTAGAATGAAGTAGAATATAAATTGTTGATAGTGATGATGATGTGCTTGAGCATGAAGTACTACTATGTCATGGAGAAAGCGTGATGTTAATGTGTAATTTGTGGGTTGAAGTTGGCTTTGTCAATGATGCACTTGGATATTTGAAAATATTTTCTTCACACCTCGTTCTAAGCCGCTACAACTTCCAGAATTTGCTACAGTTATGTTTGACAAGTATTGTGGTGTTCCATTTGATATGGAATTTCCTATTCTCATACCTATTGCACCTATTGTTAGGGGGAATCTGAGATAGATACCTTTGAAAATGGAATGGGTGCTGACAATAAACAAATCACAGGGGATGAATTTGCGACGATCCACTGTAGATATTGAAGACAGAGAGAGGCAGAGTCTCACATTTATAGCTATTTCAAGAGTGAAATCAATAGACGGTTTGCATATTTCATCACCTTTTCTTTTCAACATTATGCAAAAATAAAAGACGGTGCATATGTTACACTTAGAAAGAAAGATGAGGAATGATTGAAGCCAATATCATTTAAGGGGTATTTATGTTGAATACAGTTTACTGTTGATGAATACTTTTTTCTAATTGTTGTTGTTGCTTGCAATTTTTTGTATGCACATCGATAACTTCTTTTGAATTGTTTCATGTTTTTATTTCAATAGTAATCCAACATGCATTCACAAAAACAATTTATATATATATATATATATATATATATATATATATATATATATATATATTTTGTTTCTATTAATCAGATTTCAATAATCAATATTAGTAAATAACCTAGCCATATAGTTAACGATTTATGTAGGGTTGGGAGATGGAAGGAAAACACGATGGTTTTATTTGGATAACTCTTAGAATCAATGTATTCTTAAATTCTTCTTATGCATGAATATGAAGTTCCATTTGAAGAGTCTTTGAATACTGTTATGGGTTTGGATTGATTGTGTGCACATGGCAGGTGTTTGAATATTTGTTCTCGTTTAAATTTTAGATAATGTTTAATGATTTTGTTAGTTATTTAATAATCATTATTATAAGGTAGGTGTGTAGGTTTTCGATGTAATGTGATAAAAATTATATGGCATTATTTTTAATATAAACTATATTATAATATAAGTAGTAGTAGTAATAATAATAATTTTAAAAACAATATAATTTTCTATGGTTTTTTAGTCATTTTAGTGCGATAAAACGATTTATAAAAATAAAATAAAATTAGTTTGTTATATTTTAATTTTGTTTTTTATTAATAAAATTACGAACAATTTTTAGATAAATCGTAATATCATGGGCCAATACCATGGATTATCTAGGAATCTAATTATATGTTATGGATCTAAGTTTTTAGTTATTTTGTTACAATACCATGGGCCAATACCACCTCTTATCAATACCACAAACCATACCTTATTTCACAATCAAAATATTTTATTTTGTTTTAATTTTATGATATTTTTTAATTAAATCTAAAAACAAAAAACTTATAATTACTTTTGAGATATATCTAAACTCTCCATCCCTCCATCCTCACCACTGCTAGTCGATAGAGATTAAATCGAGGTTCCATTAAAATTGAAAATTAGAATACTTGTATATATACATATGTGAAATTTAATTAATATAAATGATTACATAAAGAACTGGTATAGATGCATCTTAAGCAAGGATCCAAGCAAGGAGAGAAAATTAAGTGACTAACAATGATAGAGGAAATATTGTGCATGATTCTTTTAAGTTATTTATTATTGTATTTTCTTTGACATGATTGATCGAAAATATAGTTTTAATATTTTACAACCAAGTATGTTTTTTTAATTTAGATAATTTTTTAAATACGGTATAGTGAGATTGGATTTAAGAGAGAGAGAGAGAGATGGAGGGAGAATAGAGTGGAGGAGAAAGAGAAAGAGGTGGGAGAGAGAGGGAGAGAGAGGGAGAGATAGAGGAAGGGGGAAAGAGAAGGAGAGGGAGGGAGAGAGATGGATTTGGAGGGGGAAAGAGAGGGAGGGAAGAACAAAGACATTGAGAGATAGAGGTGTAGAGAGAAAGGGAGTGAGAAGGGAGAGATGAAGACGGAATGAGGGAAAGAGGTGACAAGGGAAGAGAGAGAAAAGGAGAGGATATAGATAGGGAAAGAAGGGGCAGAGAGAGAGAGAGAGGGAGACATATATATTGAAGGGGAGAGAGAGAAGGAGTGAGGGAGAAGGGAGATAGTGATAGAGTTGGAGAGCGGAGAGAGAGTGTGTGATGGGGGGAGAGACAAAGGGAGAGAGAGGAAGGAAGAGATAGATGACTTGAGAGAGAGAAGGAGAGAATGAGAGATGGAGTTGGAGGGGGTCAGAGAGGGTGTGAAGAAGAAAGACAAAGAGAGAAAAAAGTAGAGAGGGAGAGGGAGTGACAAGGGAGAGATGTAGAGATAATGAGGGAGAGAGGAGAGTGAGAGTGAAGAGAGAGAGAGAGGAGTGAGAGAGGGATAGAAGGGGAAGAGAGAGAGAGAATGAAGGGGAAGAGTGAGGTAGAGGAAGAGGGAGTGAGAGAGATATAGATAGATATGCAGAGAGAGTGTGTATGTGTTGGGAGTGAGAAGGATAGACAAAGGAGGAGAAACAAGGAGAGATAAAGATATAGACGGTGGGGAGAGAGAGGGAAGAAGAGAGAGGCAAAGAGAGGGAGGGAGGAAGAGAGATAGATATGGAGAGAGAAGTGGAAGAGAGAGAGAGAACGGGGGAGGAAGATGAAGAAGAGGAGAGAGAGAGAGAGAGAGAGAGAGAGAGAGAGAGAGAGAGAGAGAACGGGGGAGGAAGATGAAGAAGAGGAGAGAGAGAGAGAGAGAGAGAGAGAGAGAGAGAGAAGTGGAAGAGAGAGAGGTAGAGGAAGATGGAGAGATCAATAGATAGATAAATAGATAGATATGGAGATAGTGTGTGTATGACTACGGGCTAATATAGAGAGGTAAAGAAGGAGAGATAGAGGGAGACAATGATATGTATGGATGGGGCGAGAGGGAAGAAGAGAGAGACATAGAGAGGGAGGAAGGAAGAGATATAGATATGGAGAAAGAGAGAGAGTGTGTGTGACATGTGTTTAGGTGGGTGAGATAGAGATACAAATAAGGAGCGATGGAGGGAGGAATA
Source organism: Pinus tabuliformis (assembly GCA_031772625.1). NCBI lineage: Eukaryota > Viridiplantae > Streptophyta > Pinopsida > Pinales > Pinaceae > Pinus > Pinus tabuliformis. Next base: position 1,006,335,709 of record CM062819.1, read on the forward strand.
GATATACATGGTAGAGAGAGAGAGAGAGAGAGAGAGAGGTGGAGGAATAGAGGGAGGGAGATAAACAAAGGGATGGAAGATGGAAAGAGGGTGAAGAAAAAAGAGACACATAGAGACAAATACAAACATAAATGTTAGATCTAGAAATTCATGACTATTTTGGTTTTTCACTAAAATATATGTATTGATTAGTTTAGTTAATTTCTAATCGTATTTGATTGCTTGCACTAGATGCATTGATTTCATTGTAGATGTCGAATGCTAATCCTATTTGATATCCTACACTAGATGCATTGATTTCAGTGTAGATGTTGATTTCCACTCCTATTTGATTGCTTGCACTGGATGCATTGGTTTGAGTGTAGATATTGCTTTCTAATCCTATTTGATTGCTTGCACTAGATGCATTGATTTCAGTATAGATGTTGGTTTCTAATCCCTTTTGATTATTTGCATTAGATGCATTGATTTTAGTGTAGATGTTGATTTATCATTTGATTCAACTAGATGCATGATGTACATTAACTTCAAAGTAATAAGATTAATAGTGTGCATTGATCTCAGTGTAAGAACATAAAAATTATTGATGGTGTGCATTGAATTCTATGTTACAGTAATTCAACCATAAATACAATACTTGAATTTTTCATCCTAAATAAAATGTTCACTTTCCCAAAATGCTTGCTTCCTGAAAACTATTTGTAATTGGGTTTTTTCTTATTATTCCCATTTTCCATCATTCAACATTGTTAATCACTTTGCATTCAAACGAGGTAATATAAAAAACTATCGTTGAAAATTATTTGGGGTTTAACACTTCGTAAGTCATAATGATTGACTTTGGAGAAAGCTACTATTAATAGTGGAGAGCAAGAGAGACAAGGTATGATGTTTACTATAGTAGCTCAAGTTAAATATTTGAATGGTCTATGATTTCAACTGCCATTTTCATATGATTGATATGAAAAGATGACAAAACTAATAGGTGTGACAATATGAAGAGTAGAAGAAGAAGAAAACAACTTGAGATTGATCACAAAAAAGATTGTTTGTAATTGACTACATTCTTATTATTCACATTTTCTACCATTAAACATTGTTACATTGTCACTTTGCATTCGAAAATTTTATTTCATCATTTTTCATCACTCAAGTTACTAACAATCTCTCTCATCTCAACAAAATGAGGTAATTAAGAAAATTTAAAATTAAATTGACCAAATTAATCTTAGACATGTTTAGCATATTTAACATTATCAAAATAATTAGATGTTCAATAAATTTTGTATAACCGTGCACGAATGAAACCAGCCTAGATCTATCTTAACCCCAGATCTATCAAGCGCCGAGAGGGATCAAATCTCTCGAGGTGCAAGGATCTTTAAGAGGTTTTCACCTCAAGAGATTTGATTCCTCTCAACACTTGATAGACCCAGGGTTAAGATGGATCTAATTTGGTTGCGCCAAAAGCCACTCTACAACCTAGTATAGGGTAGATGTGTAGGCACTAGACGTAATGTAAGAAAGATTAAATGTCGACATTTTTAATGTTGGTTATATTATAACTAATAATAATAATAATTTAAAGAACAACACATTCTTTCATATTGTCTTTAGTCATGCTTAGTGCGATAAACTGGTTTGACCCAAGTAATAAAAATAATAAAATTTAAATTATTATATTTAAATTTTATTTTTATTAATAAAATTATGAACAATTTTTTAGATAAAAGAAAATCATAATACCATAGGCCAATACCATGGGTCATCTAGGCATTTGATTATATGTTAGGATCTAAGCTTTTAGTTATTTTGTTACAATACCATGGGCCAATACCAGGGCTTATCAATACCGCATACCAAAATCTATAATTTATTTCACAATCAAAATATTTTGTAAATATTTTATTTTATTTTATTTTTATGATTTTTTAAATTAAATTTAAAAGGAAAAAATTATAATTACTTTTGAGATATATCTAAATTCTCCATTCTCACAACTAATAGTCCCATAAAAATTAAATAAAAATTACTCATATACATAAAATTTATATAATATAAATAATATTATAAAGAACCAATATATATAGTACCTACATCATAAAAATCACACCATAATCTTTGAATAAAGATCATGTTGATCACAACATCTACTTACCTCACAATGTTCTTCCCTAACATTGTTCCTTCCACCGAAATCGGGTCCATGCATGTCACACCCCTACACTAGCGGTAGTCTTTCAACCACTTATAGCGAGGTGCGGCACTACCGAACACGTTCTTTTCACCAATACTTATGTTCATGGACTATGCCTTAACATTCGGTACTTATTTTTATTTTTCTTCACCAAGTATTATTATTAGCCTTTATATAAATGAGCACCCATACACATTCATTATCCACAGCAATTAACACATATAAACAATTGCAACAGTACAAAGGGAGGGGCAACTCCCTGGTTATGAGTCTGCCTGATTTTAATATATTTTCCAATTCCATAAAAATACAAGTAATACCTTGGAAACACCAAGTTTCATACTTAGACAATTTTTAGACTTTGTGTCTTGCCCACTAGCTGCCCACCTCATGCACACCTTGCATGGTGGTCACCTCCACAATCCACACTTAGCCAAATTCCAACTCCGTGCACGGGTCGGGCGGGCGCGCCTTCGTGCGGCCCTCCACCCAAACTCCTCACTCGAGTTAATTTCACTGTTGGGTGAGCACCTTCGTGCAACCCTCCAGCTGAGTCACTTCATCATCGGGTGGGTGCCTTCGTGCAACCCTCCAACCGAGTCACTTCACCGTTGGGCGGGCGCCTTCGTGCAGCCCTCCACCCGAGTCACTTCACCGTCCGGCAGGTGCCTTCATGCAGCCCTCCACCTGAGTCTTCAATTGACGGGCGGGTATCTTCGTGCAGCCCTCCACCCGTGTCCATTCAACTGTGGGCAGGCATGCCTTCTTGTGGCCCTGCCTACCCGAACTCGTTCACCATGGCAGAAGCATCTTCGTGTGGCCTGCCTACCCGAACTCATTTGACCGTCGGGCAGGCGCCTTCGTGTGACCCTCCACCTGACTCACCCATTCACCAAACTCGTGCAGCAACCCATGCAAGCCTGCCCGGCGGGCGGGCGCATAAACCTGTGCGTTTCTGCACCTGTTGCGGCTCCTTCGCACTTCGACTTGCACTCCCAAAACTCCTTCGCACCTCCTCCTTGGATGCTCGAGCTCCTTCGATGTTCATTGGATGATTTTTGAATGCCTTTGCTCCACCTCCCATATGCCTATGTATACGATTGGTTGGTGCGGTCGTGCCACCCGACCGACCTTCCATTGTTCGCCTGGTCGACCTCCAAACTTCGTGTTAACTCGCTCGTGAGGTGGGTTGGCCCGCCCAACTTGTGGGATTGCCCCCTCATAACTCACACAACACTTCCATCGCTCGGTCGGCCTGCAGGTGACTTGCCCAGCTCGTCCCCGCCATATAAACTCGTAGCCAAACTTCCTCCCACGTGCATTTCTTACTCACACACCGTCATTATGTCTGCAACTCGTCCAAATTTGCATGGTGGAGTGCATCTTGCCCATCGCATGGACCGTAGGTTCTTACATCCTCCTCCAACTGAGGTCATTGTCGTCCTCGACAATATACCATCTCGATAACCATCTGCCACCAGAACATCATCTCACCAAAATAACTGTCTCATCCTCGGTCCATGATATCGATCAGTCCATACACTGCAAACATCCCTGCAACATATGTAAAACAACTGTCTCCACCATGTGTCGTCCCATCCTGTGAACTGTCGTCAAGTACTCCAAAATAATGCCAACATCTCTCTGCACACTTCCGGACCTCATGATTCAAACTAGTCGGGTGATCAGTCCAACTGTCACGCTCAAACCATAAGAATGCACATCCTTATGCCTACACCAGTCTTTCTCAGACTCTGGCACATCTTGGACTCACCAAGAGTCTCACCCATGCTCAGGTCCATGGAAACTCCATCCCATTTGCAACATGTTGTGATGCTAATGCCAAACCATTCCCGCATCATTTATCATACCTTCTTAACCTGTTTTAAGGACTCACTACCATGAGCAGCTAACAATGAGTCCCATCTCATAATTCATCTAAGAAGATGTGGAGGGAGTAGAGCCTGAAGGCTCTCCCTCACTAATAAGCTCAATCCATATGTCAGGATCCTCTATCTCCATCCTCTGTAGATATGCAACCCGATCCTCCTCATGGACAATCAGTCTCACATAAACATCGTCGTCATCATCATCCTCAACCTCCTCTAGCCTTCTTGACAAATCCAAGATAATTTCAGATAGTGTCCTGATAACCAATGACTGTTCAGTAAGCTTTGCCTCAACAGTAGACAATCACTTACACACATCATCCAAGCACTTCTTGTCCTCCATTTTCAACACTGCTAGTTTACAATCAAGCCTTCTCACAGCAATGGTTGGAACACCAATGGGTAAATCTTCCCTTCCATCATAAATGTACAGCTTCTTCAAATGTTTAACAATCATAGCATCATATTGTTTCAAGAATTCCATTCCCAGCACAACCTCATAGTCATCAATCCGCACTATAGTGAAGTCAACTTTTCCGGTCCACTCACCTAGTGTTGTGTCCACTCTTTCAGCTACACCAATCATGGAATCAGGATGAGAATTCACTGTCTTCATTTGTGCCTTCATCGGTACAAACTTCAGCCCTATCCTTCTCGCAACATCCTCACTCATGAAGTTGTGAGTAGCCCCACTATCCACCATAGTGAGCACATCCACACCCCCAATCTTCATCTGAACATACTCCAAGTTGTTCCTTTCAGGATCTCTTCGAGAGACCCCTTCCGTAGCAGCTGCAGCTCCAAGTATCTACATCATCCCCACAGAAGCTTATTCTTTCTTCGCAGTAGATTGTGCAATAGCAGCCACTTTTGGTCTTGAAGGAAAATTCTTCACCGTATGTGGTTCAGCACATATCCAGCACTTCAATGGTTTCTTCGTCTTTGACTTATCATCCGATTTCAAAGCATCATCTTTCTTCTTCTCTTTCGGCTTATCGAACTTCTTCTTCTTCTCATCAGAAGTTTCGTCATAATGCTCCACCAATCGATCCACAGCAGCAAAAGCTTCCTCAAGTGTTTTAATCTTCTGCCTCTTCACTTCATTGCGTGCCCAAGGTTTTAATCCAATAATGAAGTTGAACACCTTGTCCCTCTCTGCCATGTCAGGAAGTTCCAGAACCACACTTGCAAACTCCCGCTGATATTTCTGTAGGTTCCTTGTCTCCTTAATAAACTTAATCTTCATCCTTGCTTCCCATGTTTCATCCTAAGGACTGAAGTGGGTCTGCAAAACCTTCTTCATGTCATCCCACGCAGTTATGTCATCAGCACTTCCACTAGCAATCTGATCCATCCTTCTTCGCCGCCACATCTTAGCATCCTTTATCAAGAATTGAGCAGCCACTTTCACCTTTGTCTCATCATCAGATAGAACCAAGCATTCCAAGTATTGCTCCATATCCCAGAGAAATTTACCAAGAGTCTTCGCACTTCTTGTACCATCATAAGATTCTGGTTCCTTGATCTACACATGAGACACTCCTCCACTTGAGTTATGTCTCACGACCTTCTTCAACATTGCGATCTCATCTTTCGCTTCATCAAGAGATTTCTGCAAGTTCAAGATTTCTGCCAAACCTCAATCACTTGCTTCTCCAATCTCCTTGACTTCATCTTCAATTTGTGTACACTTAATATCAGTGTACTCATATTGAGTTTGGAGTTCATCGAGTTCCAATCTCTTCATATTGGCTTCCTGATCCTTAATGACCACAACCATTCTTGAAGTCTAGTAGGCCTCCAATTCCTCCATTCTTTCCAATATCCTTTCTATGAAATCCTCGGTTGCATTGTGGCTAGATTCACCTGTTACAACATGAGATTCACCTGCCATGTCTGCCAACAACTTCCTTCTTTGCGATCTAGTATAGACCATCCACCAGCTTCACCAAGTTCCCTGCAAAACCGAACCAGCTCTTGTCTCACTTGTATGTGAAACCATCTTCCTTCACCTGCAAGTACCTGTTCCACTGTCACATTGTCACGAGCAACTCTGCTCTGATCAGTAGCTTCAACACCCTTATATGCGGATCAACTACTCTGATACCACCTGTCATGCCCCTACACTAGCGGTAGTCTTTCAACCACTTATAGCAAGGTGTGGCACCACTGAACACTTTCTTTTCACCAATACTTATGTTCATGGACTACGTCTTAACATTCAATACTTGGTTTTATTTTTCTTCACCAAGTATTATTATTAGCCTTTATACAAATGAACACCCATACACATTCATTATCCACAACAATTAACACATATACACAATTTCAACAGTATAAAGGGAGGGGCAACTCCCTGGTTATGATTCTGCCCGATTTCAATATATTTTCCAATTTCATAAAAATTTAAGTAATACCTTGGAAACACCAAGTTTCATACTTAGACAATTTTTAGACTTCGTGCCTTGCCGACGAGTTGCCCACCTCGTGCACACCTTGCATGGTGGTCACCTCCACAATCCACACTTAGCCAACTTCCAACTCCGCGCACGAGTTGGGCGGGCACCTTCGTGTGGCCCTCCACCCAAAATCCTCACCCAAGTTCATTTCACCATCAGACGGGCGCCTTCATGCAACCCTCCACCTGAGTCACTTCATCATTTGGAGGGCGCCTTCGTGCAGCCCTTCACCTGAGTCACTTCATCGACAGGTGGGGGCCTTCGTGCAGCCCTCCACCCGAGTCACTTCACCGTCGGGCGGGCGCCTTCATGTAGCCCTCCACTTGAGTCTTCAACCAACGGGCGGGTGCCTTCGTGCAGCCCTCCACCTGTGTCCGTTCAACCGCGGGCAGGCGCGTCTTCGTGCAGCCCTGCCTACCCGAACTCGTTCACCACGGCGGGTGTGCCTTCGTGTGGCTTGCCTACACGAACTCATTCGACTGTCGGGTGGGCGCCTTCGTGCAACCCTCCACCTGACTCACCCGTTCACCAAACTCGTGCAACAACCTATGCAAGCCTGCTCGGCAAGCGGGCGCATAAACCTGTGCAGTTCTGCGCTTGTTGCGGCTCCTTCGCACTTCGAGCTGCACTCCTAAAACTCCTTTGCACCTCCTCCTTAGATTCTTGAGCTCCTTGGATGTTCGTTGGTTGATTTTCGAATTTCTTTGCTCCACCTCCCATCCACCTATGGATGTGGTTGGTTGGTGCAGTCGTGCCACCCACCCGACCTTCCATTGTTCGCCCATCCGACCTCCAAACTTCATGTTAACTCGGCTGTGAGGTGGGTCGGCGCACCCAACTCGTGGGACCGCCCCCTCATAACTCGCCCAACACTTCCATTGCTTAGTCGACCTGTGGGTGACTCACCGAGCTCGTCCCCGCCATCTAAACACGCATCCAAACTTCCTCCCACGTGCATTTCTAACTCACATGCCTTCGCTATGACCGCAACTCGTCCAACATCACACGGTGGAGTGCATCCTGCCCGTCGCATGGACCACAGGTCCTTACAATGCCTGTCCCACACCAAAACTACATGCATCATTCTCGTTGGTTAGATAATGAGTAGAGAAGCCGTCTGGATTTAGATAGCCGTGCATAACCACAAATATACTGTAAATATATACTAAAAATTTAATGAAAATGTATGTGAAAAATTATTATAAAGAACTAGTGCACTCAATTTTTGAATTGTAGATTATTGTTTATATTAGAAAATAGATTTTTGAAAAAGTATGATTATTTATAATTGTATTGTAGATTTTGGACGGTGAGTTATTTTAGTTTATTCATGCTAATAAAATGTCCAAAATATTTCAAAATTTACATTTACAAAACAAAATATAAAATATTAATTTGTAAAAATTAATATAAACACTTAAAATAATAAAACAATAATTTGGTTAAACAAATAAGTTAAAATGATTTAATCTACACAATAACATATTAATAGAATTATACCAAATATTATTTAAAACCTACAAATTCTTATTATTTAAAAGTTATAAATTCAATTGATAATAATGTCAGATATCATTTTTGGGATTCAACTGCGTTAAGTAAGTCATTCAAACGTATGACCATTTCCATGAGAGGTAGTCATAACTGACTAATTTCTCATGATTTTTGAATAGTTCACTTAGCACTCATTGCATTGGGTGATGCTCACAGGGGTGAAGAAGTGGGATTGAAACTAGTGAAATGTGGAGAACGAATCACATAGCATCAATCATCACTTCCGGGGCTTGCACCCGGTAACCAGGACTTCCCAGGAGGTCACCCATCCCAGAACTCCTCTGGCTCAAGCGCGCTTAACTGTGGAGTTTTTCCCCACAATCAAGCCCACTTAGCTTGCTACCCCATTTGCAAAACCTTAGCAAGTATTGTGCCTCATGAACCATTCAAGTAGAGATCCCTTGACTCTTTTTGAATTTAAGTATGGGGGATTTACACAGTGCATTATATTAGATATCATTTTTGGGATTCAACTGCGTTAAGTAAGTCATACAAACGTATGACCATTTCCATGAGAGGTAGTCGTAACTGACTAATTTCTCATGATTTTTGAATAGTTCACTTAGCACTCATTGCATTGGGTGATGCTCACAGGGGTGAAGAAGTGGGATTGAAACTAGTGAAATGTGGAGAACGAATCACATAGCATCAATCATCACTTCCGGGGCTTGCACCTGGTAACCAGGACTTCCCAGGAGGTCACCCATCCCAGAACTCCTCTGGCTCAAGCGCGCTTAACTGTGGAGTTTTTCCCCACAATCAAGCCCACTTAGCTTGCTACCCCATTTGCAAAACCTTAGCAAGTATTGTGCCTCATGAACCATTCAAGTAGAGATCCCTTGACTCTTTTTGAATTTAAGTATGGGGGATTTACGCAGTGCATTATATTAGATATCATTTTTGGGATTCAACTGCGTTAAGTAAGTCATCCAAACGTATGACCATTTCCATGAGAGGTAGTCGTAACTGAGTAATTTCTCATGATTTTTGAATAGTTCACTTAGCACTCATTGCATCGGGTGATGCTCACAGGGGTGAAGAAGTGGGATTGAAACTAGTGAAATGTGGAGAACGAATCACATAGCATCAATCATCACTTCCGGGGCTTGCACCCGATAATAATGTCATTAGCTAACATCCAGTAATACAAATTATTACTAGAAATTAAAAGAAATTTAATTGAATGATACTGTTAGCTGGAATCCTTGAAGTAAAGGCTATAACTAAACTAGAATCACAAACCTTTAACTAAAAGATATTAAGAAAGTAAAGAACACTTGCTAGGAAGCTCAATGATAAAACCTAGTGGAAGCTCAATGATAAAACCTAGTGGGAACCCACAATCGGTCATTACTCCCAGAGATAAGTATGTTCAAGAACAAATTCAAAATATGTTTGAAACTAAACTCCTTATTGGTCTTAAGTTCCTAATTATTATCTGTGATTATTGTTTATACAGAATCTCAAACATTTCATAGATAAATTTCTGAATCTGAATTAACTAAAATTAAAAATTAAAAGATTCACAAAAATTGAGTTGAATAGATTCGCAAAAAAAATTCACAAAAAGTGAGTTGAACAGATTTACAAAAACTAAGCTAAACAAAAGTGATTCTCTAACATTAATAAAATATCTCAACCATGTATCAATTTAGGCATCTCCTTTCTATTTATATTTTTCTCTCTCTCTTTTTTTCAATTAGGGTGAAACATAATTGGTTGGAGTAACCTCGAGAACTACCAAGATCAAACCTAGTTGCTTCCATTATAACACCAAGAGTATATCAACCCTTGGTAGTTGTCACTATAACACCATAGAGCATAACCATTATAACAAGGGTATATCCAAGAGCTAGGCGCTGTTACTATAACACTAATAGTATATCCAACAGCTACTAAGCCAGATATACTAGTAATTTATGACTTAGAAAGAGCCAAAATAGGAAACCTACTCCTTGAGCCATTCTAGTATGACTTAGCAAGAACCAAGGTGGGGAGCCCTAGTGGAGCCTACTCATTGAAGCATATCACAAGGGGCTAGAGATGTTCCCCACTAAAATTTAAAATGGAATGAAAGGGATAACATCCTATTGTGCCAATCATTAGATAATACCATGAGAAAACCTCCATATATCAATTTGAAAAATTATATTTGCTTATAGAAAAATGTTATTCTCCGGCATATTACTACTCGCTTAGTACAGTTCCAAATGGCCAGTAAAAGCAGTGCCATATTTGAATTGTGTACACTTTACCCCTTTAACTTTGTTAATTCTTGTATGTCCCATTTTCTAGATCTATAGAGATCTCTTTCACTATTTTTCCTTTCCCCAGCGTTCAATCTTAAGTTGAATCTTCATTTAACTAACCCTGAGGTGGAACTAAATGGTTGACGTCTGTTTAGCTGCCTAGAACATTCCAAAGTAGGTGCATATGAAATGTGTGATATGAGATTGAAAACTTTCCACAGTAGCTGCATGTGAGAACGTTCTAAAGTAGTTGCATCTGAAATCTGTGATATGATCATGAAGTCTCTAGTCAATTCTTGAACTGTGATATGATCTTAAAGTATTCAGTCAATCGTTGAAAACTGCCCCATTGCTGATCTGTGTTATGAAGGTGTTCAGTCAATTGTTGAACTGTGATATGATTTCGATTTCAAGTGTTCAGTCAGTTGTTGAAACCTGCCCAAAGGAGGAGCAGATGAGAACGTTCCAAAGTAGTTGCATATCATACCTGTGATATGATATTGAAGTGTCTAGTCAATTGTTGAAAACTGCCCAGTACTTTGATATGCTTTAGTAAAAATTAGACTTCTTGATTGTGCACAAACTTCTTTTTCAAGAAATTTTTGGTCATATTGTGTGTGTAAAACACAATCCTATTTATGTTAAAAGTGGACTTAGAACTCTTTCTTCCCAGACATCTGTCGGTACATAGAATCCTTCCCCCTAGCGGTGTATGACCTTTTCATAGCGGTGTATGACCTTAGGGTATAAGTAGAATGTCATTTATAACATTTTTTCTTTTCGGAAAATGCTGTACTGATGTTTCATCAAATCAATGTAGACTCTACACCTGTAAAATTTGTGATGATAATGCAAATAGAATTTCAAATCAATGTAGACTCTACACCTGTAAAATTTGGGATGATAATGCAAATAGAATTTCAGAATTGGACTGGTGACCTAGCATAAATCCGTAACTTACCATGAATCTACATGCTGCTTTGCTAAGATTTCAGTCTTAATCAAAATTAAATAACGACCATATCATAAAATAGAATCAATATACTAACAGGATTTGAATAATCTTTAAACGTTGTTATAATAGATTGTATTAGTGACATTATTATGTTAATATAACAAATTAAATATACTAACAGGATTTGAATAAGCTTTAAACGTTGTTATAAGGATTTGAATAAGCTTTAAACTTTGTTATAATAGATTGTATTAGTGACATTATTATGTTAATATAACAAATTAAAGATTTGAACAAGGGTTAAATTTTTTCCTTTCTCAAAGATGAAGGTGAGGGCATTTTGATCACTAATTGATTGGAAGAGGTGAATCTTACAAACTTTGCTGATAGCTAATGAATGAAACACAATCACACAAGATAAGATAAAAGATTATAATATTCACTTGTACTATGTTCATAGTTAATGAATCAAACAAAATCACACAAGATAAGATAAAAGATTATAATATTCACCTGTATTATCTTGACACTTGATAGTCTTTGAAGAGATCACAAATACATATTTAGAACTTGCCTCTTTTGTTATGAGTTGCCGAATAAGAAAAAGTCAAATACATTATTTAGATATTGTCTTTCTTGATATAATTTGCCTAGTACTAGATGTTTTCTTCCTCATTAGATGTTATCTTTATGAGCCAAGTAACCCGACTTCTCACTTCCTCTTGATTTAGATGGAAAGCATCCCTTGCTTTTTCCTCCTCGTTTAAGTGTGAAACCATGGCTGAAATGATTTTTGGATATTGCTGGAGTTGATGTGATGTGAGGTTGACTATTGATGAAGTACTAGGTGCCTACATAGCCTGGGGTGGGAGAGCGCATCTCCAAATGAACCTGGGCCAAATGTTGTTGTGTTGACTATTACTGAAGCAGCAGGTTCCTACATAGCTTGAGGTGGGAGGACCCATCTCTAAATGAACCCAAGCCGGATGCTACTATGCTGATGTGAAGCAGGTGCCTACTAAAGTGGGGTGGGAGTGCATATCTCCAAAGGGAACCCGCTTCGAATGTTTCCCCTCATATAAAAACTCATGGGTTATGAGTGGGCTACAGAACCAAGCTACACCAGATATATACCTAAACTAGAAATGTGGTGCAGATTTAAAAAATGGCCATGGGTGTTGTAGATGTTATGATGAGGCAAAGTAACCGAGACTAAAAAAAGAGTAGATGGACCTTAACTATGTGTGTTTATTTTGTGTGGTGGCAATATGTTGAATAGCTTAGAGGAAGTGACCACCAAAACCTTGAAAATGTGATTAATAGACTGAAATATGTGGGAAACATTTTGAACAAAAAGAGGTGAGAGCTAAGCTATTGAAGGGATAGAGACGAGAATCTAGGAGTGCGTGAGGATGCATGAGATGGCATGTTGAAGAAATAATTCTTAAGAAAATAAACTAAAACCTTGTAGTGATGTATTTGTGAGCTAGATGTGGGTGAACACTATACAAAATGAAATCATAGCTAGGGAATGTGTGAAGAGGATGAAATGCACGTTGTAGAAGGAAGGTGTCAGAGAGTGCACTAGATCGATAATGTAGTATAGACTTTAAATGTGAAAGGAAACAAAAAGTAAAAAGAGTGTATGGAAAAGAAAAGTGGAATAACGTGGGTGAGGGAAATGCAGTGGTGTGAATAAAAAGATAAATACTGAGAAATAAAGTGAATGTAGAATGGTTGGAAAGTAAGGACTTGTAGTGGATGGAAAATAGGGAGGATGCTAGTAGCAAAAATTTAGAGCATTAATTCTTTTTTTTAGATAGGGGCTCAAGGAGTGACATGCTCAAATACCAATTGATCTACAATTGATTGAAGGTGTGGGGCTTAGAGAGCCTCACCTCTGAGGCATATCTTACAAGCTTGGCTCATAATTAATGAATCAAAGACAATCACACAAGATAAGATAAGATAAAAGACTCTAATATTCACTTGTATTATCATGAGACTTGATAGCTTTTTGAAGAGACTACAAATACATATTTAGAACTTGCCTCCTTGGTTGTGAGTTTCCAAATAGTAAAAAGCTAAATGTATTATTTAGATATTTCCTTCCTTGATATAAGTTGCCTAGGACTAGATGTTTCCTTCCTCATTAGATGTTACCATTATGAGCTAAGCAATGTAGATGTCCACATTTGTTAAGGGACTTGTAAATTTCAGTTCAGTCATTAGATTGGATATCTTTCGAACATATTCATTTGGAGCTTAATACAAAAGCTAATGATCTTTAAAAAAAGTCGTGTGCTTCTTTGTGCTATCTTAATCATATATGAGTTCCATGATAGCACACTTCTACATTCAATAGAGTTATTATTTTAATTTGTTCCCTTTCAAAAGAGGTTGAGAAAAGTAATTAAATGATTTGCGTAAAAGTTTTTGTTTGGTTACAAAAATATTTCTGGTAAAACAAAATTTACAATTTTAAATATTGTATAAGAAAAACAATAAAAAAAAATATTTTTTTATTAAACCATTTTTAGCTACAATATATATATTCACTCCTATAAATTTAAAGGAATTTTTTTCATAATATTTAAAAATTTTATTAGAATAACTTGTATTAGTATTCAACATTACCAAGTTCTATCTTCGAAAATTTTGACTATTTTACCAAATTTTCATCGCTGATCCAAGGAGAGTGTCTATGTGATATGGATATGGATATCAAACATAATAATTGATCCGTCATAAGGTCGTTTTGAAAACTAACAAATATACATATTAAATTTCGAAAGTTGTTTAAATATAGTCCAAGAAGTCAACATTTAAGATGGAAAAAAATATTGCAAACCCAAAAATTCAGACGATGGTTTAGAAAATACCTCCATGTCAACAAATTTCATATCAAAAGTCTAACAACATGGTACATCATTATATCCGGCGACAGATAGAAGTATCATGGGATCGTATTCATTGTTCGAAATCTGGACTTGTACATTGAATTCATAGCAGAAGGGTTCTAGGTGACGTAGGAACGAACCATATAATCCATTGCTGAGGGGTTATTGACATATGTTCACCATCATCAAGATAAAATATAAACAATAAGTAATTCATTGCCATGCATAAATGTTATATATATATATATATGATTTATAAACGGGTTGAATTTAAATATTTTTACATGGTTGGAGTGGGATGTAGGTATAAGTTGAAAATGGTTTTTATGGATGTGGAAGGTTTTCTAAATAAAAAAGAAAGTTATATGATCAAATAGCATATTTCAAGTCTCCTAAAAATATTGTTTTTGAATTTTTTATGCCCTTTTTTATATCTTATTTTTGAGGGTATTTTATTCCAATTTCTTAGCTCAAACAAGAGCATAATATATATGGTTGGTAATCTTATTAGAGGTCTTTCCAAGTGCATATGGGACTCCTGCTAACTCCTCATAGTTGAGGAGAAATGAGTTTTTTAATATTCATTATACATTTTTCCAATTGCACAAGTCAAACCAGTTAGTAGACAAGTTGGCTCAATCTAGACACTAGATGCATTATAAATAGGTGTAAGAAGGACTATTCCCATCCACTTGCTCAAACAACTTAGATCTGTCTAAGAAAGTGAAGAGAAGGAGTTCTGAGGTTCATATCTCATGAACCAGAAGTGAAGAGAAGCTAAATTGGAAAGTCTTTATGAGAAAGGGTGTTGGCACATCCTTTGAATGGTTTTTGGCATTGCTCTTGGAAAGGGTTCTAGTTTGTTTAAGATATGCTTTAAGAATGATTACTAGGATTTTGGGGGCCTTTTTCATACTTGTTCTATGCCGATATATAGGTATGTATTGCAGTTTGAGTTCTAGTATAGAAGGAAGCCGAGTTTTATCTATGTGAAGGCCAAAGTTTGAGGGTCGAGATCTATTGTTGTACAGGGCCGAGTTCTATTGTTTGAAGATATAGTTCAGGCCTAGTTTGAAGGCCATGTCCTACTCTCTTGAATGCCAAGCTTAATGTGACAACAGTCTTATGTGAAGGAGAGAGGAGTAATTTCCAAGAAACCATACTTTCTTTGATTAAGAATTGATTCATGAACAAGTAAACAAGCTAGAAGTTGGTCCTCATCTCCCTGACAAGTTGGAGCCTTCTATATATGTATGTCAGTGCTACCAAGAGGATTTGTGTCCTTATCTCCTTTATAGGTTCAAGCCTGTTAAATTAGTAGTTGGTGCTTATATAGGATTGGTGTCCTCATAAATGGTTATCATAAATTGAAGATTCTTTTCAAGTACTTCGTCTTCAATTTTTGAATCGCACTTTGATTCTATGTTTATACATCATAGATGATTGATTATATGATGTGAATTTAGTATCAAGACTAACTAAGTGAATGATATGAAATGGATCATAAATAAAACTAAAGTAGAATTGAATATTTGCCAACAATGAATTGATTGTTAACTCGATCGCTTAATGTGGATGACTGAAGGAAAGCAATTGATTTATGATTTAATCAAGAACTTATGAAGCATCATTAAACATGAAATTGCATCAAAGAATAGAGATAGAAGGCAACAAACATTGATTACGGAGTTCGTCGTGTCGACGGGCGCCAACAGCTCTGGAAATATTGAATGTGAAATGCCCCTCCATATCCTTCACCCAGTTTTCCAACGCCTGTCTGGGTTCTCAATTTCGCCTTCGGACGACCAAGAAACACTAAAAACAAAACTTCCTCTCTCTCTCTCTCTCTCTCTCAGAATCTGAGTACAAAGTCTTCAAAACCTCCAATATCTTCATCATTCACAAAATTGACATTTATAATGTGTTCAAGTTCATCCTCAGCTTCCTTTTGGCTAAACATGGCATGTGGTTGAATGTATGTGTTCTCGGTCTTGTCACATAGTGCGACCTTAGGATAAGGTGATATGGTGGTTGTATTAACAACTATGCATAAACAAATTACAACCCAAAATTGGACCATAGTATAAAAATAACCCTAGAGGTCTACAACCGGCGCGGAGAGGCTTAACTGAGGATATGTAACTAGCGGTCTAACTGCTCGCTACCACTTAGGCAGTTAGTCCCGATGGTTTCGACACGTTGGAAGCCAAATTTCTATGTGATATATTTATAATTGACAGTTGCGGTCTTTCGACGATCGACTCTCAAACTACATGGTGTTCCTGCCTATTCACATGAAACCTCTACACGATGGTCTCCTTACCCGCATGGTTACGATCTTCTAGTGGTGGGTTCTCAAACTAGACAGTGTTTCTGCATGTTCACATGAAACCTCTCCTCGATGGTCTCCTTACCTGTGCAGTCTGACAGCAATGTTTTATAACATTTATATTACACATAGGCTTGAAAGGGTTATTTGAAAAGGTTTTGTAACATATCATATGCTCTAGGTTTTAAAACTTAGGCTTAGGTTTATGACCTTGGGGCCATTACATTTATATAAAAATATCTTGCCACCTTAGCTTAGGTTTTTCCACCATAGTTAAAAAACCCATTACAAACAACGTTGTCACATCATGACATAAAATCTTGACCACATTTACACCATGAAGACTCTCATCGAACAAACTGATGGAACTGAAGAGCTGAAGATGAACTAGACTTCCTTGTCGAGCTGGAACGATGTAAGATCCTCTTGGATACTTCCTCTCCACTTGAAAGCTTTTGGACCACAAAAGTTTGATTTAAGCAGATATCAGGTAAGGGTACGGCTCCCTCACTCTTCCAATCTCCCTCCACCTCATCTTGCTCGAATTCATGCCCATGAGTCCCACTCAAAGATATTCAACATCTCCACACCTTGAAGATCGAACCTTCTTGTCCAAGATGGTATCTTCCTGCAACTCATTCATATACTCAGGTGTCAAATCATGAATAGAAGGAATCTGTGTATCTTCCTCCGGATCCATCATCATCGAAGGTTCATACAACTTCACATTTTCCACATTTACAACTGAATAAATACGCATGTAAGGAGGTAAATCTAATTGGAACGCATTATTTCCAATCTTTTCCACAATCTTGAAAGGACCATAACTGATGGGTTTTAGTTTCTTACCTTCACCTTTCAACCTATCTTTATTGATATACAAACATACCTAATCACCGTCCTGAAAATGATTATCCACTCAATGCTTGTCATGGCGCACATTGTACTTGGCCTGACTCTTCTCCAACTGATCCTGTATTGCTTCATGTATCTGTTGTATCTTTTGAATGAACTTAACTGTTTTATGTGCATCAGCGTGTCCACCCACTTTATCTTCTTCACCAAACATGAAATCCATTGGTGACTTTGGTAGATTCCTAAAACATGTTTCAAATGGTGATTGATTAGTCAAAGAATGTACAACTCGATTGTAAACATGTTGTAGATAAGGTAAAGATTCATCCCACAACTTAGGATGTTTGTTGCAGTAACCTTGGAGAATATGCATTACTTTCATGTTCACCACTTATGTTTATCCGTTGGTCTGTGGATGAAAAGTTGTTCTCTTCTTCATCTTTGTGTCCATGAGTCCTCATAAAGTGGACCAAAACTCTCCTACAAAGCGAATGCCTCGATCAGAAATAATGGATGTAGGTAACCCAAAATGAACCCATACCTATTGAAACAACATATGTGCAGTCTCTTTAGTAGTCACTTCCTTTTTGCATGGAACAAGAATGCATATATTGTTGAATCTATCCACCACAACGTACATGTAATCATGCCCTCTCCTAGACATAGGAATTCCTCCAACAAAGTCCATGGAAATGTCATCCCATGGTCGCAAAGGAACTGGAAGTGGCATATACTAAGCAATCTTTCGATTTCTTGGCTTGCTTGTCGAACATATCACAAATCCTTTAATGTACTTAACAATTGTTTCATACATGCGAGGCCAGTAACAATACCTTTGAATATGTGTCATTATATTGCTTACACCAAAATGTCTAGAAATGCGAGAAGAATGTGCTTCCAAATAACATGCACCCTTTCTGTCTGTGGTGTGCACAACTTACCCAGATGATATAACAACCTGTCATGAACATGAAAATTGACTTCTTCCACCTGAGTATCATGAGTTTTTGATTCATAAATATCTTTGAAACCAATATCTATACTATATTTCTCTAAATAACTTTCATGTTTTAAAGAACTATTCTGCAGTACTACTGAAGCATTCAAAGATGGTCTAGACAACATATCAACTACTTTGTGTGCTACTCCTTTATTTTACCTAATTACCAAGTGAAAATTCTGAATAAACCCCATCCTTCTGTAAGGTTGATATTGTTGCAACTTAATATGAGACTGAAGGTACTGAAGCGGTTGATGATCTATGCGAATCACTGTTTCCTTGCCCATTAAGTAGTTTTTTCATTTCTTTACACTTTCAACCAAAGAAAATAGTTCTTTATCATATGTCGGATAATTTATAACCGCCTTAGGAAAAGTTTCAAAATGAAAACAAATAGGTTTCTATTTTTTAAGTAAAACTGCACCCATTGCATAACCACTAGCATCTGTTTCAATTTCTAATGGATGTTGATGATCAGTAAAGCTCAGACTAGTGTTGTGACAATTTTCTGCTTAAGTGTATCAAAATATTTTTGTTGTTTCCCTCCCCACTGAAAGGAAAATTTCGAACCTGTTAAAGCATGTAACGGTGATGCAATCAAAGAAAATTGAGTAATAAATTCTCCAATATTGAACTGCACCTAGAAAACTCCTAATTTCAGTCACATTTTGTGGTCTTTGCCACTTAACAATCACATCTATTTTAGCTGGATCTATCTTCAAATTTCCACCTCCAACTATGTAACCAAGATAATTCAACGAATTTTTTCCAAACTCACATTTGGAAAGTTTAAGGTACAATTTTTCCCTATGCAACACTTCGAAGTCCTGTTAAACATGCCTAGCATGCTCTTCCATACTGGAACTGAAAATCAGGATATCATTTAAGTATATTATGACAAATTTATCAATGTATGGGTGGAATACATCATTCATAACCTGCATGAAAATTTTTGGAGAATTACACAAACTAAAAGGAATTACTAACCATTCAAATAGTCCCTGCCTAGTTTTCAATGCAGTGTTCCAAATGTCATTTTCTACAATGCGAATTTGATGATACCCACTATGCAAATCCAACTTAGTGAAATAGATAGTATTTTTCAACTAATCAAGTAAATCATCTATCCTAGGAAAAGGATACCTGTTTTTTATTGTGATTTTGTTTAAGGCCCTAAAGTCGACAAATATTCTCCATGCTCGTTCTTTCTTAGGAACCAAAATTATAGGTGAACCACATGGAGATGATCTGGTTCGAATGAAACCTTTTTCAATCAACTCTTGGATTTGTTTCTTTATTTCCTTATTCTCTATCACTGACATGCAATACATTCCAACATTACGATTAGGATTAAACATCAAAGTCATTAGGATTAAACATCAATAACGTATGCTATAAATATGAATGTAAACCGACAATTTACTTTAATAAAGTTTCATGTATATCCAATGGAATACAAAGTGCCAAATATTTCTTCCTGAACTCCTGAGTAAACTCCTAAACATTCTGCCCTTTACCGTGCCTCCAATGTTGCCAATCAATAACATCTTGCTACATGTATCCCAAAGGATAGAATTATTTTCTGAGAGCTTTTAAAAACCTAGACCATCAAGAGATGACTTTGCTTTTCTGCTTTAAATATACTTGAGTTTTACTTTCCCACCATATTAAAGTTGTTCCTGCCGTTCTAAATGTAGCTAACTGAATTTTTGTTTTTTCGCTAGAAATGTTTTGAATTCTACAATACACTTCTAACTGTTTAATCCAATTATCTAACTTTTTAGGATTCATTTCGCCATCATAAATAGGTAATTCAAATTTAACATCAAGTTTCAATATAGATGATTTCTTAGGTTTCTTTTTTGTTTCAGAATCAAAACTGGAAGAAGAAGAAGAAGATGATGATGGAGAATATGGAGGAGAAGGAGGTTTATCGGCCTTGCCTTTTCCCTTATCCTTATTCGATGCCTTTGAAGAAGAAGTTGCATCTCTTGCCATCTTATCTTCATAGAGTTCTCCCAACATCTGTTGCATGCTCAAAAACATTTTCTGAAATTGTTCCTGATCAAAGATCTTCCCTTCAAGAGTTTCATCTGCATCGGTTCCTGGCATTATTGATTGTTGAGTGACTTTTTGCTTTCCAGTTTCTAGATCGAACTCCTCAAGTGTTCCTTCTCCCCATCATGACCTAGACATAGTTAACATTAACTGGAAAAAAATCTACAAAACGAACCTACTCTGATACCAAATTATATGATCTAAAATGGATCATAAATAAAATTGAAGTAGAACTGAATATTTGCCAACAGTGAACTGATTGTTAACTCGATCGCTTAATGTGGAAGACTGAAGAAAAGAAATTGATTTATGACTTAATCAAGAACTTAAGAAGCATAATTAAACATGAAATTGCAACAAAGAATAGATATAAAAGAAAATAAACATTGATTACAGAGTTCGTCCATGTTGGACTACATCTCCGGGTTTTCTTTCAAGATGGGCGTTTGCTTTATTAAGGATTGATCCAAGGAAGTATCTACACATGAAAACACTAGACTGAATGTGCTTGTAGGCACCTCTAGTCTCTATCAACATAAATCTCTCTCTCCTATCTTTCCAATTCCTATCTTGGTTCTCAATTCTATGTCCGCACGACCAAGAAACACTGAAAACAAAACTATCTCTCTCTGTCAGAATCTGAGTACAAAGTCTTCAAAACCTCCAATATCTTCATCATTCAAAAAATTGACATTTCTAATGTGTTCAGGTTCATCCTCAACTTCCTTTTGGCTAAACATGGCATGTGGTTGAATGTATGTGTTCTCGGTCTTGTTACATACTGCCACCTTAAATAAGGTGATATGGTGGTTGTATTAACAACTATGCATAAACAAATTACAACCCAAAATTGGACCATATTATGAAAATAACCTTGGTGGTCTACAACCGGTTCAGAGAGGCTTGACTGAGGATATGTGACTGGTGGTCTAACCAATAGCTTCTACCTAGGCAGTCAGTCCTGACAGTTCCAACACATTGGCAGCCAACTGTCCATGTGATAGATTTATACATGACGGTAATGGTCTTCCAGCGGTCGGCTCTCAAACTGCATGGTGTGTTGAAAATAGCAACAAGAAATGCTAAATATAGAAGTAATAAAAATAACACTGCCATAAATATCATTTTCGAATACCTTCCTATTTTAGTTACTCCCTAAACTAAAATAGAGAAGTAAAATTCGAATTTGATCATAGCAGTTGTTTGTAAAATAATTAATTAATTCATCTTGAGTTAATTAGTTGTAGAAAATCAAACATGAAGTCTATGTGAAGACGTGCAATAGTTTCTCCATTAATTGAGGAATTTATCCCTTAGTTAAAGAGATAAGGATTAGTTGTAGTTAGTTAGCTCAGTTAACTGAGTTAAGTCCAGTTAGATTAGTTCAAATATTTTGTTGAACTAATTGTGAGTTTAGTTAGTTAATGCATGCATGCATGTAACTGATGCACTTAAGATAACTGAATATTCTCTCATAAATAACTCATGCATGTTAGTTCAGACAGAGACCCAGTTGAGATTAGATGATGAGGCAATGTACTATCAGTTGTAGGAATATTCCATGGAGGATATCTCTTGCATGCAGAAGGAATTCATTCCTTGGAGATTTCGTAGTTACTTTTGGGTTTGGTGAGTGTGTTATGAGGCCAATTCACACAGGTGGCAGCATTGGACCCCAAGGAAAACTTCACAAGGAAATAGGAGGCTTGGAGGGCTGAGAGAAGGCATATCTTGTTTCTATTAAGCCTATGAGTTGTATTGTTCGATTGCAGAGAGAGCAGGATAGCTTGTGAGTCGATTCTTTGTGTAATCTGAACATATTTCCACTTGTATGATAATACAGAGATCGGGGATTTTTAGCTGAGGCTTTCCCCAAAGTATTCTTTTGTGTTCATGTGTGATTGATTTCTCTTCATCTATTATATGTGTTCTATTTGATCTTGCTCATATTCGATTAAGCTTCTACAAGTTTGTTGTACAAGTAGATATTGTATTTTGCTTTCGTATATTGCATAATTTGTTGATCTATAGTGTGAATTTCTACATGGTATTAGAGAAAAGGTGATCAAAGGAGAGAACAATATACACGAAGGGATAAGTTTGAAATTTGAGGTTCCTGAATATAGAAATCAAGTTCTTATCACATCTCAATTTCAACAATAGCGTTCAATGGTTTAAAACTCGAGTATGCCCTTGATGGCAGCTCGAATTATATAGCCTAGAAGGATCGCATGGAAGTAGTATTAGAGAATAACAATCTAAAGGACTTCATTGATCAAGAAGTCCCCAAGCCCGCAACAGCTAATGCTATAGAATTAGCGGAATGGAAGAAATGTGTGGCTAGAGCAAGGAGAATCCTTTTGGAGGGAGTTCGAGACCACATAGTCTCGAGTCTCCATGGTAAGGAGACACCATTTTCGATGTGGAAAACATTGAAATATCTATATCAGAACAACAACAATGAGAGGAAGTTGGCGCTAAAAGACAAGCTTCAGAAAATCAAGTGTGAAAAGGGCGACACGATCTCTACATATCTGAACAAGCTCACCACTTGCATGGATGAGCTTGGAAGTGTAGGGATCATGATAGCCAATGATGACATGGTGAGGCTTGTGCTCCTTGGTCTTCCTAAGAGCTGGCATAGCTACCAAGACTCGGTAAATGGAAGAGAAAAACTACCAGATTGGGAACGACTTTGGTTGGATCTGATGCAGGAGGAGATAAGAAGAAGCACCAGACATGGATCCTCATCAAAGCAAGATGATGAGGAAAATCTAGCCTTAGCGAGTAAGGCGAGGAAGGGGAAAGGGAAGGCATCCCATTCCAAATCTAGTTCTTCTGATGGTGGGAAGAAGTTTGACAAATCGAAAGTGTGATGCTTTCATTGTCATGAAGTGGGCCATTATGCTATGAATTGTCCATAGAAGAAATCCAAGAAGGGATCAGACGGTGAGGCATTGGCCTCGCAGTTCGAGTTGGATTTCTCTCTTATCGCATGCATGGTTTCATCCATGGTGGGATGTGTTTGGTACCTGGACAGTGGAGCTTCCTTCCACATGTCAGGTGACAAGAATCTTTTCAGTACCTTGGAGGAGAAGGATCTCTAAATGCGGATTGAGATGGGCGATGATGGAAAGTAACGTGTTTCAGGTGAAGGTACAATTGTGTGTCAGAGGGAGCATGGAGATCCTCTCACCCTGACTTATGTAAAGTATGTACCAGGTTTGAAGAAGAATCTTGTGTCCGTTTCTATGCTAGAAGATAAAGGCTATGATGTAGTCTTTAGTAAAGGAAAGGTATTCCTGAGGCATATCAGCACTGGACAAACCAAGAGGGTCAGGATTCGAGTAAAGAATCTCTACAAGCTGGAGGTCGATAACTATGCTGCATTGAGTTCCAAAGCTGAGATGGTGCAGAGCCAAGATGTTGGTGAGCTATGGCATAGAAGATTGGGCCACTTGCACCATGGATCCCTAAAGATCATGCAACAGATTTCTACCGGACTTCCCAAGGGAAAACTGGAGCAGACGAATACATGCAAAGGTTGTACCTTGGGTAAGAATGTGAAATCTTCCTTTCTAGATCAAGACAGTAGAGCTGGAGCAATCCTGGAGCGAGTTCACTCAGATGTTTTTGGACCTTTCTCTATAGCCTCCACTGCTAAACAAAGGTACTATGTTATTTTTATTGATTATTTTTCTCATAGATGCTGGATCTACTTTATGCAAAAGAAGGATCAGACCTTCTTGAGGTTTTGTGAGTTTAAAGCCTTGGCAGAGAAAGAATCTAGAAAGAAAATAAAAGCCTTGCGTAGCGACAATGGTTGAGAGTATGTCTCCCAACAGTGTAAGGACTTCTATGCTGTAGAAGGAATTAAATGGGAGTTGATGGCACCCCATAACCCACAGCAGAATGGGGTGGCTGAGAGGAAGAACAGATCGATTGTGGGAGTAGCTCGAGCGACATTGCATGACCAAAGCCTACCATTGCATTTGTGGGTTGATGCATGCAATACAACAGTATACTTGCAGAACATAAGACTGCACCATATATTGGGAATGAAGACACCTATGGAGGCCTTTTCCGGGAAACGACCAGATGTGAGTCACTTCCGAATCTTTGGATCATCGGTTTATAGCCATGTGACCAAAGATGTCTGGAAGATGTTAGATCTAACAAATGAGTTGGGAATACTTGTGGGGTACACGGATACACCCCACAACTATCAGGTGTTCCTGCCTACTAGTCAGAGGACAATGGTATGCAGAGATCTGAAGTTCGATGAGAAGAAAGCCATGAGCTCAAGTTGCATGCAAATGAGGAACATTCAGTTCCTAAGGAGGAGGAGCCTCATATTGATGTGGAGCAGTGCATGCAGAGAATTCGTGAGTGGATACATCCACTCATGCTGAGACGTCCAAAGATGGGTGGAAATGCTCAAGGGAAGCTGATAGGTTGATGTTGGATGTGCGAGAGAATGTAGGACAGGCGTCTTCTCAGTGCAGATAGAGGAGGTTGCTCGAACGGTACACTCGGTTCATGGCCTTGGTTGGGGAGTGTATAGATTCCAAACCTTCTTCATTCGAGGAGGCAGTGCAACAACCAGTTTGGGTTGATGCAATGGTAGAGGAGTACGACTCTATCATTCAGAACAATGTTTGGGATGTTGTCCCACAACCTCAAGACAAGTCAGTGGTGAGTTCCAAATGGCTTTACAAGGTAAAGCAGGTAGCTGATGGTACAGTTGAGAAACATAAGGCAGGGTTTGTTGCCCGTGGTTTCTCACAGGTCGAGGGGATTGACTTCGATGAGACCTTTGCTCCTATAGCAAGGTACTCATCTATCAGATCGATGTTGGCACTATCAGCTCATATGGATTGGAAGATCCATTAGATGGAATTGAAGACAACATTACTCAATGGGAAGATTGAGGAGGAGGTGTACATTGAGCAGCCAGAGGGTTTAGATACCTTTGATCGTGAGTCGCATATGTGCCAACTCAAGAGGGCTCTGTATGGGCCGAGGCAAGCACCTCGTGCTTGGTACACCAGGATCAACAACTATTTCACTGGGTTGGGCTTCACCAAGAGTGAAGCAGATGTGAACCTTTACCACATCATGGTAGAAGGTAAGCCATTGATCGTTGTTCATTATGTGGATGATCTGATTTTGACAGGTGATGATCAATTGAACAAGTCTTGCAAGGAGGACCTTGCAAGAGAGTTCGAGATGAAAGACATGGGTCTTATGCACTACTTTCTAGGCATGGAGGTGTGGCAGAAACGTGGTGAAGTATTTGTGTATCAAGGAAAGTATGCTAATGAGATACTTAGGCACTTTCATATGGAGAAGTGCAAGCCCATGCAGAATCCTCTAGCTAGGAATTGGAGGAAGGAGGATGCTACTTCAGGTGAGGGAGTAGCTGCTACTGTTTATCGGCAACTTGTGGGTTCACTTATGTATCTGGTGAACACACAACTAGACTTATGCTTTATGGTGAACCAGCTAAGTCAAGCTATGGTTCAGCCTACCATGCTGTTTCGGAAGGCAGCGAAGCATGTGCTGACATACCTCAGAGTCACATCTCAGTATAGATTGTGGTACAGATGGGCAAAGGGAGTGAAGCTTTAGGGATTCACAGATGCAGATTCGGCAGGGAGTCCATCAGACCAGAATAGCACTTCTGGCGGAATATTCAACCTTCATTCAACTGCAGTTTCCTGGTACAGTAGGAAATAGATGTCAATTGAACTTAGCTCAGAAAAGGCTGAATACATGGCTACGAGTCAGGCAGCATGCGAGGCCACTTGGATGCGGAAGATTCTAGTGGGATTGTTTGGTCAGAGGATGGATCCAACTGTGATCTGCTGCGATAATTGGAGTTGTATCAAACTCTCTGAGAATCCAGTTTTTCATGACAAGTCCAAGCACATTGATAGCTGGTATCACCCGCTTCGAGACTGTGTGGTTAAGAAGATCATGTTGTTGCTGTATGTTTCGACTGAGGAACAAGATGCAGATACCTTGACTAAGGCATTTTCAAAATGCAAGTTCGAGTTCCACAGAGACAGGATTGGGGTTACTGAGAATCCATTTCTTTTTGAGGAGTGTTGAAAATAGAAACAAGAAATGTTAAATATAAAAGTGCTAAAAATAGCACTACCATAAATAGCATTTCGGGATACCTTCCTATTTTAGTTAGTCCCTGAACTAAAATAGAGAAGTAAAATTCGAAGTTGATCTTAGCAGCTTCGCCCATCCTCTAATCTTAGGCTAGGGCATCAGGGTCCCTCAGCTACTGCCCTTCCTCTGCGCTCATCTACATAATATAATATATACCCTTGGATGGGTTTGTAAAATAATCAATTAATTCATCTTGAGTTAATTAGTTGTAGAAAATCAAACATGAAGTCTTTGTGAAGACATGCAACAGTTTCTCCATTAATTGAGGAATATATCCCT
The DNA here is from genome assembly GCA_031772625.1 of Pinus tabuliformis. Taxonomy (NCBI): domain Eukaryota; kingdom Viridiplantae; phylum Streptophyta; class Pinopsida; order Pinales; family Pinaceae; genus Pinus; species Pinus tabuliformis. The sequence continues at coordinate 1,006,362,616 of CM062819.1, forward strand.
TAGTTAAAGAGATAAGGATGAGTTGTAATTAGTTAGCTCAGTTAACTGAGTTAAGTACAGTTAGATTAGTTCAAATAGTTTGTTGAACTAATTGTGAGTTCCGTTAGTTAATGCATGCATGCATGTAACTGCTGCACTTCAGATAACTGAATATTCTCTCATAAATAACTCATGCATGTCAGTTCAGATAGAGACCTAGTTGAGATCAGATGATGGGACAGTGTATTATCAGTTGCAGGAATATTCCATGGAGGGTATCTCTTGCATGCAGAAGGAATTCATTCCTTGGAGATTGCGCAGTTACTTTTGGGTTTGGTGAGTGTGTAATGAGGCCAATTCACACAGGTGGCAGCATTGGACCCCAAGGAAAACTGCACAAGGAAATAAGAGGCTTGGAGGGCTGAGGGAAGGCATATCTTGTCTCTATTCAGCCTGTGAGCTATATAGTTCAATTGCAGAGAAAGCAGGATAGCTTGTGAGCTGATTCTTTGTGTAAACTAAACATATTTCCAGTTGTATGATAATACAGAGATCGGGGTATTTTAGTCGAGGCTTTCCCTAGAGTATTCTTCTTTGTTTATGTGTGATTGATTTCTCTTCATCTATTATATGTGTTCTATTTGATCTTGCTCATATTCGATTAAGCTTTCGCAAGTTTCGTGTAGAAGTAGATCTTGTATTTTGATTTAGTATATTGCATAATCTATTGATCTACAGTAGGAATTTCTACATGGTGTTCATGCTTGTTCACATGAAACCTCCGCCTGACGGTCTACTTATCTGCGCGGTTGTGGTCTTCTGAAAATCGACTCTCAAACTACACAGTGTTCCTGCTTGTTCATATGAAACCTCCGCCTGACGGTCTCCTTACCCGCATGGTCTGACTACAATGTTTTATAACATTTGTTTTATACATAGACCCAAAAGGGTTATTTTCAAAGATTTTGTAATATATTATATGAGCTAGGTTTTAGAATTTAGGCTTAGGTTTATGACCTTGGGGTCATTAGATTTATATAAAGATATCTTGCCACCTTAGCTTAGGTTTTTCCACCATAGTTAAAAAAACCATTACAAACAACTTTGTCACATCATGACATAAAATCTTGACCACATTTCCACCATGATGACTCTCATTGGAGAAAGTGACAGAACTGAAGAGTTGAAGATGAATTGGACTTCCTTGTCGAACTAGAATGGTGTAAGATCCTCCTGGATCAGTGAAATTTTATTAGAATTAATGAAATATTGGTTCACCCACCCTCTTAGTATTTCCATTAATTGGTTAAAGAAGGCTTTGTTGTAATCTAGTGAATAACATGCATTGCTACCAGTAGATAGACATCAAGTAGATACACAAAAATCATAGATAAAGATACAAGAGACACAGTAATGGATAACTAGCAGAAGCACACATATATATTCTTTATTATATGTCAAACCAGAACTATTATATTGATATATATATATATATCTATATATATATATATATATATATATATTATAGGGATAATTATGGTAGTTTAACTGTCTAACCAGATATGATAATTAATCCATCATTAGTTATCCTTGTGCTACATACATGAGTATCGACTTCACTTGGGCTAGTCGGTTAGGCTGACTATCCCTATTATCATCTTACAAGATGGATAAACTAACTAGCTCCTTCAATATCTCCCCCACCCTCAAAGCATTCTTCGTCTCGAAGAAGGGAAGAGTTGGAGTGCTACGAAATTTGAAAAAAAAACCAAAATTTTTACATTCTATGTGACTGGTTCTTTAAAACAAAATTCTCAGTACAATCATTAAAATAAAAATAAACTAAGATAAGACAACTAGTGTATCATTCCCCTGTGATTCTGTAGCTATGGTGGGAAATTCCGTAACTAGTTTTGTCGACTGATTCACTGCCTAGTCGACTTCAACTTCATGAGACTATTGTTCTGATGTTGTAGCATATCTTGAGACACTAGGTGCTGAGAAATCATGGTTAGGTCATAGCATTTGTGGTGAAGTAGAACGAGTTGGTGGTGGCAGAGGTGTATTGGGAAACACAGTCTGATAGATTGTTGAGGTGAAGATTTGTAGTTGCTTGTTGGAAATGGACCATTCTCATACTAAAAGTCTAGCTTTAGCACTCAATTCTTTCAAGTCCAAGAGCTACTAAACTTTCTCATTCATGGGTTTATCCTCTGCTATTCATTGGCTAAATGGTTTAGCAGCTTCAATTCTAAAGAATTGATTGAGTACCCCTTGTATATATGAGGATTCATTGGAAGCTTCATGCTAAGATTTACTTCCTTCCCTCATCTACTATCACTTCTATCAGAATAATTGAGAAAATATTATTCTTGCTCCAATGTTTCATTAATTTCTCGTTGTGCTCTGAGATCTGACGTTTGTCTTGAAGATAACTCACAAATAAGCATTACTTGGGCCCTGATTTGGTGTGACTACTAGCCAAATAGGTGGCCCCATTATTTAGTGTGGTTGTGAGGATAACTCATCTATCAAGTGTGTTCTCTAAGGTCTACTTTCTTGCTATGAATTCCTCGTGAGCCTTCTGTAGAATCTCTGTAAACTTAGGAAACCTGACAAATATGGGTCGGGCTTGTAGTTCTGATACCTATACGATAAGATGAACATTTTGATCGATCAACTGCTCTACCAATTTTTGAACAGTAACGAGATGTTCATCAACATTAGTCATCGTGGGAATGTGAATTTTTGTTACTGCATGGATTTTACACGCTAATCAAGTCTCCCTTTCTCATTCCTATTGTTGCTAAAGCTTATTGCCATCTTTCTTTATTTTATGCAACCTTTTCTTAGAAGCTTTAACAAACTGCTCTAAAATATGAAAAATTTGTTTATTAATAGCAACTCTGATGTCGACATACTTGGTGGTAATGTTGACTTGTTCCTTTTTATCTTTGGTTATTGATGTGCTTATTGTAGCTAGGTTTGTAGTCATAATAGGCTTGACACTTGGTGGATTACTCATAGTTGATGTATTGGTAATTGGAACCTCAGATGTTTCTTCTTATTGATGATTGGCAGACACATCCATTGTCTACTGAGTATAATATTTGATTGTTTCATCTGAATGGGTCTGCTCAGATGAGTTGTATTTCAAATTTCCTTCAAAATTACCTTGGTGATCTCACTAATTTTGTTTCGTATAATTTTCCTTCGACTAATTATGTTCAGAGTGATTCTCCTCTGATTGCTTGTCTTCATGCTTTGACTGGTTCTATTCAGAGTCTTCCTGTTCCAACTAATGATGATTAGACTTCTCCTACTCTAATTAGTCTTTGTCAAACTGGTTTTTCTTCGACTTGATCTTCTCATACTGAATCTAATCTAACTGATTGTTTTGAAACTAATTGTGTGCCATCCGATGATGCTCTTCTATAACATAAGTCATGGAATTGACATGAGTGTCTTCTGTTAGATCAATCAACTGTTTAGTGTCTTTGTCATTAGCCTACTTGTCATAGAGAGAAGCACCATTTTTTTGATGTTGTGTGTTGGAAGATGTTCCATTCTATTGATGATTCTATCTCAATGAAGCCTAAACAATTTAGTCCATTGTTTGCTTAATATTTTCAGCAAATATTCCTTTGGCATTATCAATTGAATTCCATATTTTTCTTGAGTTGATGTTAGATTGGATTTTCTAGTCTTCTTAGCTGTTTTTCTATTTGACTCCAATTTTTTTATGGCTTCATCATTTCTTTTTTGTTTCTTAGGATCATTCAAACGAATTTTCTTGAGAACCTTCTACCACTAGGTCAATTTTTTCTTAGCTGGGGTGACCTTAGGGCTACTAGAGCCTTTGTAGAAAGACTTATTGGAAGATTCAGTTAAAGGAATTGGCATATCAACTTTAGAAGATTGCTAATACATGACCCCTCTTGCCTCTTCTTCTACTTCGGCATCAACAAGGGGGGTAATAATACCATGAGAGGAATCAAATACTTCAGGTGGGATGTTATACTTGGTGTTAGATTATCGATGCTTTTGATTATAACCCCTTAAAAGTTGCACCAAATTCTTGTTAACTTCTTATGTTTAACCATCTAACTATGGATGGAATGTTGTATACCTATTCAAATTTGTGTCCATATTCTTCCACAATATAGTCTAAAATGTACTAATAAATCTCGTGCACTTTTATGAAATGATGCTCCTCGGTATCCCAAAGTGCATCTACACTTGTCCAAAGATCAAGTTCACTACTTCTCTCCCATAGATCATATTTTTACAAGGCATTAGAACACACATATTGTTGAACCTCTCAACTACCATGAATAGGTAGTCATGGCCCTTCCTGGTTGTTGGTAAACCTCCCACAAAGTCCATGGAAAATATTTCCCAAGGATGAGTGGGTACATACAAGGGACGATATAGAACTTGTTCCCCATTACTGGGCTTGCTGATACAACAAAGATGCATCATCTTATGAATCTATCTACTTCTTGCATCATGGGCCAATATATATACCTCTGCAAGTTGTCGATTATCTTCCCCACACCAAAGTTCCCTAAAACATTGGAGGTGTGAGCCTCTCTATTTAGTTTCAATTTCTCACCTTTAGGAACACATAGATTATCTACTCTATAGAGTAACCCATCCTAGAGATGCTAGTCAATTGTAATGTTACCATTATGCACGCCTATGGATCTACAACTGCTAAAACACCTCCTTGAAGTCCTCATACTTTGAATGTGCCTCTCTGCATGCATCATGAGTGAATGGCTCCATGTTCATAAGAGTTCCCAAAGTTATGATCTTTGATGTGGGTGGTCTTAAATGTATGTCGTCTGACTTCTTTATGTTTCCATTCTTATACTTGATTAATAATTGAAACTTTTGTATAAACCCAATCCACTTGTAACGTATATATTGATATAACTTACTCTATGCCTACAAGTACTATAGTAATTGGTGAGCTATGTGGATTGCTATCTCCTTTCCCATAAGATAGTGTTTCCACTTCTTCATGTGTTGTGCTGGGGCATAGATCTCCTTGTCATATGTAAGTCCCCCTGAAATAATTTAGAATGGTAGCATACAAGTCTTCTTTCGTGCATCAATATTGCTCACATAGCGTACCCACTTGCATATATTTCTACTTCAAAGGGTTGTTGCAAGTTTGGTAATGCAAGAACTAGTGCTTGACTAATATTCTTATTTAACTCCTCAAGGGCACTCTTCTAACTCTTTCCTCACTATCAAATTTTTTCCACTCATTGTTATGGTGTGAAGTGGTGCCTCTACTATTGAAAATGAGGCTATGAACTTCTATAGGTACCATGATATCTAATGGAACTCTAAACCTCAAAAACATTAGTAGGAACCAACCACTTCATGATGGTCTTCATCTTTGTGAGATCTATCTTCAGCTCTCCACCACTTATCACATACCCCAGATACACCAAAGAAAATTATACAAACTCACAATTTTGAAGGTTTGCTAGTAGTTAGTGCTTCTTTTATCTCTAGTGACTGCATCAAATGTGAGATATGCTCCTTCCAAGTAGCATTATATAACAATATATCATCCAAATAGAAAATAAATAATGCTACCAACTTAACGAGAACAATAAGTTCAAAATGATAACTTTAGCCAAAAAGCGCTATTTTTGCACAAGAAACACGATAGAACACCCTAAAATCGAAAAGTGATGATGTTGCATCATCATTTTTTAGGTTTAAATTCCAACATTTTTCTGGCATGGTATTAAAAACTAAAATCATGATCATGGAAAACCTTAAAATTTCAACAATTTTCACCCATAACATTAAAGATCAAAAAACATTTCTCTGAAAAGCCTTAAAATTCTAACACTTTTGAATCATGAAATTAAAACTAAATATCATTAGTACAAAAAAATCTTAAAATTTAAAAATTTTTCAACCATGGAATTATAAACCAAACATCATCACTAAAAAGCCATTAAAAATCAACAACTAGATCAACGAGTCAATCTACCAAGAGAAATTTTTGTTAGGGCTAAAACTATAGCTCTTTTGAGATTCTAGCTTAAAATACTTGACCCATTTTCAATGCTGCGCTAAAATTGCAATACTTTTTAACTGTGGATTATAAAACCATCACTCATATACACAAAATCAAGAAAAATTCCCTTAAAAACAAATGATGTAACACACAAAATAAAATAAAATAAAATCTATAATTAAAAACATGAAATTTTTAGTTTTTTCTTTTTTAGAAAACAAATTGAAAAATGTTTTCCCACACCCAAAAAATTAAAAAATCAATAAAAAAATATTCAAACCAAAAATTTAAAATAAAACAAAAACTAGAGAAACAAGCTAAAATGCAATGAATTTTAAAAATATATATTAAAAAAAAAGGCAAAGAAAAAAATGATTAAAAAATCTATATAAAAACTAATAATAAAACCAATAAAGTTTAAAAATATACATACATTAAAAACAATTTCAAAAATGTTAAAAAAATATTTTTTAAAGGGAAAAACAAAATGTATATTGCAAAGCTAAAAAAATTAAAAGGTAAAAATAAATAAAATAATGAAAAAAATTAAAGACGAAAAGAAAAGAATATATATATATATATATATATATATATATATATATATATATATATATATATATATATATATATATATATATAGATATAGATATAGATATAGATATAGATATAGATATAGATATAGATATAGATATAGATATAGGTATCCTTATGATGAAATTGTGAAATGAAATGGATTGGTTGAGAACTGGTACACAAGTTCAGATTTGTGGAGGAGGTTGCTTGGGGAATTGGGAAAATTGTTAATGGAAACTAAGGTCTAGATGGTAAGAGTTTATTGTGACTAATAATTACTTTGAGGAAGAGTATGGGCTTCCTCAATGGAGGAAAATTCATACTCCTCTTCCCTATCTTGTACACTATGTGGGAAAGTCCACAGAGAAAGGAAAAAACAATGATTGAAAAGGGAGGATGAAGAGCACTAATAGGCAGAATGTACTGGAAAGGGAACACATAGGAGAAGTTTGAGAAGGCATAGTAGGGGGAGTGTAGAGCGTAGAAAAAATAGTATTGCATCGCAACAAGGATGGAAGAGGAGAAACCACTACACATAGGCACAACAGTGGAAGTGGGGAAAAATAAAAGTAAAAAGACTTTGAATATTTTGTGGGTGTGCTCAGTGAGCATGTATATTGTTATTCAGGTAAAGGATTAGATCCCTCTGGATTCCTAGTATTTGGTGGATAATCTGAATCCTTTGGATTCCTATGATTTTCCCTCTGTGTTTTACCATTTGACTACAAGTTTGGAGTTGAGAAAGTTTATTCTAGATTCCTAGTTTTGGGTGGAGGCACAGGGGCAATGTTTCCTAGATGAAAGGGTGGAGATGGTATGGTATTTGGATTCCATAAATCATCTATTTGTTTTGGTTCATTTTTACTTGAGCATACCTCCTCAAGCTTTGGAACTGCCTTAGGGGCGACTGTTTGCAAGAAGGCTTGTAGCATGGTCAATATAGGGTTGGGTGGAGAGTCAAAGGCCTAATCTCTATCACCAATCTTTCATTCAGCAAGATAAGTTTCCACTTATTCTATTGTATGTGTGAATAAAATGTGAATGTAATCTAATGATTATTTTTTGTGGATTAAAATGCAAGTATGATTATTAAGAATGTTTATGCATGTATGTGATCAAATGGAGAGTGTTTTGCATGGCTTTGTCCTGCGTATGGAAGGTATTCTTGAATGGATTGCATTCTTGAAAGGTAGTATTCGTTATTAATATTGTTTTGGGAATGGCACTGCAAAATCACTAATTATAACTAAAATCAAGCCCTTAACTAAGGTATAAAAGTATGTGTTTATCTATAAATAAATACATATTTAAGCTTGGAATTACACATGTTGGAAATACTAAGAGGGGGTGAATCAATATTTCACTAAAAAGTAGTTAATTTTTCTTTTACAGAGCATTAATTAACTTCAGCATCATATCAAAACATAAATCAATAGTGCACAATATAAAAAATATAGTAAACACCAGATTTTTTAGGCGGAAAGCCTTTCTCATATTTAAGCTTGGAATTAGACGTGTTGGAAATACTAAGAGGGGGTGAATCAATATTTCACTTAAAAGTAGTTAATTTTTCTTTGACAAAGCATTAATTAACTTCAGCATTGTATCAAAACATAAGTCAATAGTGCACAATATAAAAAAGATAGTAAACACCAAATTTTTTAGGTGGAAAGCATTTCAGGAGAAAAAACACTTAATGCTTCTCTAATAGTTTTACGAATGCAATATATGCTTCATCTCCAACTAAAAAGGGAAGCCCAAATTCCCTAGTACTTTATAAAAGTGTTTAGATTTCCAGCTCCAACTAGAAGGATGCTCCAATGCCTTGGATTTATGAGATGCTACTAATATGATGCTCCAACACCTTGCAAGTTGTAGGAATTTACAGGGTAAGTTCCTCAGACAGAACACCAAAGGACACCCCTCACAAACATATCACATATCAATACACCAGTGTTTTGACGTGGTTAAAACCCTCAAAGAGGGAAACAGTCCACGGCCTGAGCCAACGCGGCCACTTTAGGCAATTTATTAATAAAAGAATGAAAATTTACATATGCTTCTCTCATTGACGGATTACACTACAAATGACCCTCCATGCTCTTTAAATAGAGATCACGGACCAATCGAGTGTTAAGACATGGATCAAGTGTTGGTAATACCGAGGAGAGAATGAACCGTCGGATCACTACATATCGTGACCGTTGGATTGTAAGTTACAAAATGTACATAGTAAAGAAACACACTTTACCTAACTCTATACTAGACCAAGTTGTACTTAACTATTTCCTATGTGTCGGAATATCCTAACATCCCCCCTTAAGAACAACTTGGGATAGGATTGAAGGATATACAAATATGACACAATAGGAGATGGAAGGAGGAACTAGAGCCTATCCCCCCTTAGTGACAAGTTCCTGAACTCCAACCATAAATCGAAGTTTAGTGAACTTCGCCTCTGTGAGAGCCTTTGTAAAGATGTCTGCAACTTGATCATCTGTTGAACAATATTGCACTTCAAGAACATGGTCGTGAATGAGCTTTCTGATAAAGTGCATGTGCATTTCAATGTGTTTGCTGCGCTGATGTTGGATTGGATCTTTGCATAGCTGAATGGCACTTTGATTATCACACCAAAGTGTAGTCGGATGCTGCTGCTGAAAGCCAAACTCTGACAGGATCTGACGAAGCCACAAGGCTTCTTTACTAGCTTCTACGGCACCACGATACTCTACTTCTGCTGAAGAAAAGAAATGGCACCTTGTTTCTTGCAAGCCATGTAATAGGTCCTGAACCAAGAGTGAACACATAACCTGCAATAAACTTCCGATCATTAGGGTCACCATCCCAATCGGAATCAGTGAAACCAACTAATAGAGGAGATGCTTCGGCACTGTAATGAATCCCAAACTGAATTGTATCTCGAACATAACGAAGTATTCTTTTAGATGCTTTCCAATGACTTTCACGTGGGTTTTGCATAAACCGAGCAACAATGCCAACAACAAAGGAAAGGTCAGGACGAGTATGGGTTAGATTCAAAAGTTCCTACAAGTTGACGGTATAGGTAGCATCAACTTCAGGAAAAGTACAAGTGACTGAAAGTTTGACTCCAGACTGAAAGGGAGAAGGGGCTGGCTTATAGTCTTCCATGTGAAAATGGCCTAGAATATCACAGGCATACTTGGATTGGGAAAGGGAAATACCTTCCTTGGTTTGCAAGACTTGAAGACCAAGAAAATAATGTAAGTGTCCTAAGTCTGTCATTTCAAACTTCCTTTTAAGGCTAGACTTCACATGGTTTATAAGGTTGGGATCACTACCAGTCAGGATAAGATCATCAACATAAAGAACAAGAATGATAAGGGACTTGCCCACTTTCTTGGTGTAGATAGTATTGTCAGAATGACACCTAGAGAAGCCATATTCCAAAAGAAAGTTATCCATTTTGGCATACCAAGCTCGAGGAGCTTGCTTGAGACCATAAAGGGATTTCTTAAGCCAACATACAAGGCTGGAGTCTGTTTGTATAAATCCAATAGGTTGTTACATATAGATTTCTTCATGCAAGTCCCCATGCAAGAAGGCAGATTTAACATCCATCTGATGGACTTCCCATTTGAAAGAGGCAGCAAGGGAAAGAACAAGGCGGATAGAGTTCATTTTGGCAACAGGGGAGAAAGTTTTAGTATAGTCAATGCCTTGAACTTGTGAAAAACCCTTAGCAACAAGACGAGCTTTATGTTTATCAACTTTCCCATCTGGTCCATACTTGGTTCTGTAAACCCATTTGCATCTAACAAGTTTTCATCCCTTTGATAGAGGAACAAGATCCCATGTATCATTTGACAATAATGAATGATGTTCTTCATTCATAGCTGCTTCCCAATCTGGATGGCCTGAAGCTTCTGCAAAGGTTTCAGGATCATAATTCACTGAAAATTGAGCCAGTAAAGAAGAGGCTCTCTCGAACTGAGAACGTGTACGTCGCTGATCTGTAGGATCACCGGCAAGATCACCTGTTGCATCCCAAGTAGCACGGACCCATTTTGGAAGCTGAGGAGCTAAAGGAGGATCCTGAGAAGGTGGGGGAGGATTTTCATCCTCACTTTCATCATCTGAAGAAGAAATATTTTCAAAAGTAGAAGGGAGAGGTGGCACATCCGCCGAACTAGGCTCGCAGGCCAATATATTTTCATCAAACTTTACATCTCTTCTAATGATAACATTTTTGGACTTAAGTGGAATAAGTCTATATCCTTTGACATCTTCAGAATATCCAACAAAAATACATTTTTCACTCTTAGGTTCTAAAGCTTTATGTTTCTCATCTGGAATATGGGCCCATGCTTCACTTCCAAAAACACGAAAGTGACTTACATCTAGTTTGATTGAGCTCCATGCTTCTTCTGGAGTGATATTCTTTAAAACCTTAGTAGGAGTGCGATTTATTATGTAATTTGCACAGTTCATTGCTTTCGCCCAATAATTAAGACTAAGTCCTTTAGATTGAAGTATACAATTAGCCATTTCCTTTAAGGTGCGATTCTTCCTTTCAGCTACACCATTTTGTTGTGGAGTATATGGAATAGTATGTTGCATTTGAATTCCATTCTCAGTGAAAAAGTTGATGAATGTGTTTTTAACATATTCTCCGCCATTATCAGATCTTAGCTTAAGAATTTGATGTCCAGATTGTTTTTCAACAAAGGCCTTAAAGGCAAAGAATATGTTAAATACTTCACTCTTGAGTTTTAAAAAGTATACCCAAGTGCGTTTGGAAAAATCATCAATGAAAGTTAAGAAATACTTGTAGCAAGAGAATGAAGCAACTGGAAGTGGACCACATAAATCACTATGCACGAGCTGTAAAGGGGCTGAGGCATGCTAAGAGGCACGTTTTTCAAAACTGTCCCGATGATGTTTTCCGAGTACACATCCAGAACAAACACCATCTCTACAAGATACCATTGGAAGACCTGTCGCCATATTTTCTTTACATAGATTCTGAAGAGAGTGATAGTTTAAGTGACCAAATCGCTCATGCCAAAGTTTGCTCACTTCATCATTATGAGCAACAAATACCGAGGGAAGATTTGAAGACCCAAAGTTGTGAAACTTATACAACCTTGTAGAATCATCAACAATGCCAGTAGCTAAAATTTGTCTAGGATCTCTTAGGTCCTTAATTACAACATCGTGAGGTGAAAATTCAACGATTTTACCTTCACCTGAATGGGTTATCTGATATACAGATAGAAGGTTGCAGGATAAGGTTGGAACACATAATACATCATTAAACTGACCATTTTTAGATGAACAGTTCGAGTCCCTACAACACTAAGAGATCTATCATCACCAACATATATATTTTTGGTGTTACAATCATTTAAAGAAGAAACCATGGCTTTGTTTTTGGCCATGTGATAAGAAGCTCCAGAATCAATGAGCCACTCATGAGAATGAGAAGAAGAAGATACATTTAGTGCATAGCCAGACCGAGATGCTTGACAACCACATGCAAAAAGTGCCATTCCTGAAGATGAAGTTGAAGTTGAGGATTGCTCCAAATGGATGTTATGCTTCTTCATTGCTGCTTCCAAGGCTTCCATCTTCTTAAAGCATTTGGATTCTAAGTGGCCATCTCGATTACAAAAGTTGCAATGTCTATCAGTCTTCTTCCCTTTGTTTTTATTTGTCTTATCATTTTGTTGAAATGATTTTTCATTTTGAGGCTGAAATTGCTTAGGACCCTTGTTTGGTTTTAGACCATTCTTTTTAGGATACAACTTCTTAGGATTCTTTGGATTTGGTTGCTTCTGGGCGGCTAACGCTTTCTTATAAGAGTTTCCAAGATGAAGAAGACCAAGGTGTAAGAGTTTTTCTTGTTCTCTTATTAAAGAATCACAAAAGGAATCAAAGGAAGGGGACTTGTAGGTTTGTCCTTAAGAAATGAAGGCTTCTCTTATAGAATGGAAGGTGGAAACAAACACAGAATAGGCTGGTCCCAACTTAGTAAGAATGGAGTAGATAAGGCTACTATCTTCTTTCTTAACCTTAACACCTTCCAAGAGAAGTCTAAGGGTCTTGCACTTGGACAAAAAATCTTCAATGCAAGAAAAATTATTGGGGTCCAATGTAAGCAATTCATTTTCAAGTTGATGGGCTTTAAGTTCATTTTTAATACCAAATACTTTAGTAATCTGGTTCATTGCTTCATCAGGAGTATCATGTTTTGCAATATGGAATCTAAGAAATGGAGAAATAGACATCCCTATCAACCCACGTGCTTGGTCTTGTATATTTTCCCATTTAGCTGCCTTGTCTTCATCTTTCGGTTTGGTCTCTTGGCCTATGGCTATTCTGTAAAGACCTTTACTTGTAAGTAAATCCACAATGTAGGACCACCATTGGAAGTAGTTGGTGATGTCATGAATAACTTGGCATGGACTTTCCATTTAACAAAAAAAAAAACTGAAGCTATAGGTGCCTAAACCAAGTGTTGCAATGGAAAGATCTCGAAAAACTAGGCTGTTTAAAAAAAAACGGTTCTGAAAACAGCTTCCGGATGAAGAAGTTATGGCTTTTTGAAGAAAATTTGATGAAGTCGCCGACGAAGTGCGGGAATGTTACTATCATAAATTAGCTTTGCACCAAGTGAGCTATACAAAAATTTTGAGAGAGAGAGAGGGGGGGGGGGTTGATGCTTTGGGTTGAGTGCTTACTTTGAGAAAGATCCTTTTCCCTACAAAACAAAAAACACAAAACCCAACACGGACATACAAAAAAAAAACAAACCTTATGGCTCGAAGTTAGCTTTAGCCGGAAACTAAATATTTTCAAAAACGAACCTTGCAGCTCGAAGTTAGCTTTACCCGGAAACTAAATATTTTCCTCAATGTTTCTGATTTTCCGAGATCACACTAAGGCACAGCGGAAAAGAGCATACGCATGAGAAAAATCCTTCCTTTCCATTTCTGATTTGCCCAGATCGCACAAAGTCGTAGGGCAAAGAGCATATGCAGAAATGAAAGGTATAGATCCAGTAATAAAAAAGGCTAAATAAACCAAAAACCGAAATAAAAAGAGAGAAAATAACTGTAAACTGCAAATAAACACTGTATACCTCTAGATCTTAAAAATTACGTAGCTAGGGCTACCGGAAACCTTCTCGCGTGAAAAGAAAGGGGTTCCTCACTGGAACAGATGCTCCCAACACAACAGAGCAGTCCTCTTGGCGCGAATGCAGTCAGAAACAGTAGATCTAGGAAACGGTAGTCGGATGCAGTTCTACCGGCTTCAGATTTGGATCACCAATGGACGCGGCCTTCAAATAGCTCTGATACCATGTAGGAATTTATAGGGTAAGTTCCTCAGATAGAACACCAAAGGACACCACTCAAAAACAGATCACAGATCAATACACCAGTATTTTGATGTGGTTAAAACCCTCAAAGAGGGAAACAGTCCATGGCCTGAGCCAACGTGGCCACTTCAAGAAATTTATTAATAAAAGAATGAAAATTTACATATGATTCTCTCATAGACGGATTACCCTACAAATGACCCTCCATTCTCTTTAAATAGAAATCATGGACCAATCGGGTGTTAAGCCACGGATCAAGTGTCGATAATACCGAGGAGAGAATGAACCGTCAGATCACTACATATCGTGACCGTCGGATTGTAAGTTACAAAATGTACATAGTAAAGAAACACACTTTACCTAACTCTATACGTAACTCTATACTAGACCAAGTTGTACTTAATTATTTCCTATGTGTCGGAATATCCTAACACAAGTTCCAACTTGCCCTAGCACCACCATGCCACCCTGAAGTGTTTTCAGGATACCACTTGAAGGTGACTTCAATCACCTACCCTTTGTTGGGGAAAATTAATTTCTTAATGAAAACAACTAATTAGCTGGACATTAATTATCAAACTGATGAGAGTCTTTTTATTTCAAGGCAATCAGAAAAAATATGCATAACAATACCAATAGCTAACGCTGGTTCTATATGATTGTGTTCTATACTATCAAACTCACTTAACAAGAAATAAATGTAAGACTTGAATAATAAAACTAAAATTAAAAAGAAGAAAGTAAATGATAGGAAAAACAATTATGCTAATCACATAACTTGAATCATTGCTAGATCAAATCACACTTTGTTGAATTGGAAATTTAAGCTATTGCACTCAAATAATTCAAATGTTAATCTAGAGAAACACATCAAATTAAATGTAGAAGTTGCAAGAAATAAAAAATCTGGAAAATGCAGTGACTTAAAAAATTACTTCATTAAAATGGAAATTTACTTTAAAGAACAACGATTGAAATTCAAAGAAACAAGCACACAAATAAAATACTATAGATATTCAAGGCAACACCTCATCCAAGGTAGTGGGCCCAACTGCCCAAGACTTAGTTCCACCTTGATAAATAAATCAAATCAGATTACAAATAATAGATGTAGAACTCAATGGATAACTTACTTTATTAAAATATATGAGAGAAATAATTACAAAATAATGAAGCTCTTAGCTTTTCCTCAAATGCAATAATTGTTCATCTCCCATCTCTCATCTCTTATCTATTCTCCTACAACCTATCTAAGAATTGTCTATCTCCTATCTACTAATTATCCTTATCATCCCCTCATTATCTTCCTTTTCTCTTTGATCCCTGTTTTCATTTAAATACACAGAGAGCAAAGGGAAGTTAAAACAAAGTTGATTACAAACTAATTTCCATTACAAATTTGGATTGTATAAAATAAATTGATCAACAAGATCATATATGAAAGATATTTCCATCAACATTCAACAGGAACAAGTCGAATTTGGTATTACAATTGGAAGAATTTGGAAAATGGTCGCAACAACAAATCTGAGAAAATTATCTTCAAAGAACCTTGTATTTCTCTTAATACAAACTGAATTTTGGAAAACTGCACATTTCAAAACTAATTTGATCCATTTTGGACAAAACCCATGTCCTAAGTTTTCAAGTTCTCCTTAATTTGTCTGAAACGTCCAATGAAAACCTGTCACTTCTTATTCTAGCGAATTTATGAGTTGGAATATTTGATTATGAGCTGGAAATTATATTTGCAATCTAGAAAAGATCTTGGAGGCTAAAATAATGAGTGATGTTACAAAAAATTCATTAGTAAACCATCATTGGTAAAATCATGCATAATAATCATCAATTTATTAAAAGTAAAGGAGAAGAAATTATTTTATCCATGAGAGCATAAATAATTATAAAATGGAATTATATGATAATTTATGATATATAATGTGATAAATAATGGTAGAAATGGATGAAATAGATGTTAAAAAGTGATAATAATAATGAAAAATTAGTGGCCCAACATACCCCCAAATTGAATATGTTGCATGTTCTCATGCAACCCAAAGTCTTTGTATTAACCAAGCTATAATACAAAAACGTTCATCCCAACTCATGAAATTGATGGAACAAATGACTTCTTCCTCAAATAATGAATATTCAATTTTAGCAATGTTGACGAAGGCATAACAATTTTCACATTGACTTTCAGCCATATGTATATGAAGTTGCAGCAAAATATGATATAAGTAACGACAAACTTCATTAACCATTTTCTTAAAAACTACAAACAAGATTTTGCTGAAATTTTGCAAGCAGATTTCTACTATATTAATTCTTCTTTAATCGAAAAATTGGATCATTTTGATGCACAGATCATGAGATATAAGCTAAATGATTGTGGGTAACAATGCATGATTTATGAAATTTTACAAACAACCTTAACTTGAAATTTTCTAGGTTTTTGTATATGATACCTCTTTACTGTCCAAAAATCGCAAGAATTATGTTTATAGTTTTAAAGATATATACAAACCAATTTTTGCACTGTATAAAAATGAAAATGTATGCCTTAAATGAGAAAGAAAGTAGAGAACATCCATCATGTGTAGCGATTCTTCCCCCAAACTGGAGAATTAGCATGCCCTCATGCTATACTAGAAAACAAATTGAGGTGGTTGCTACAATCAGTGTTGAAATCTATGCTTGGTGTAAAACAACATGGAATAAGGGAGGTTTTGAGAATGAATAAGGAGATCGATGGATGATGACATGGTCATAATAAATAAATGAATGAAAGTAACACTCTCCCAAACTGAAAGATTCTATGTCTCTAAAAATGGGGAAGTGGTAAAGATGTGGAATGAATGATGATAAATAATGCTAAATGGACTTTCATGAAATTATCCTAATTTTTTATAAATCAGAAACTTATGCTATTTTATCTCCAAAAAATGTGGAATGACATGTATGGACTGGCATTTGTTGAAGTTGATCTAGGCTGAGTTGATGCTAAAAGTGATGTGAAAGGTGGAAGCCATGCAAGCACACCTTGTCTGAACAATTTTTCATGTTTGTGAGTTACTCGAGCCTCTTCTATTAGTTGCAATAGTGTGGGCTCACTGTGAATAGAGTTGCCCCCCATACTTGGTGTTATCTTGTAAACAATTCACTACTCTGCATGCAATCTTCTTGAATCCATAGTTTTAGTTTTGAAAAGTAACAGATAAGCCGCATGCAAAGATTTCAATTAGAAAAACATTTGTATAAATACAATAATAATGTTTTGTCAAATCAGAAAGTTATGGCAAAGTTCGGTAATTATTACGCATGCTATCCTATAATTCTTATCTTCCCCACTCTAATCAGAAAAAGGCATCCATGACCATAAAGCATAGGAAAAAGGGAAAGGACGTTGAGGATTCATAAATGCAGCCAAACAATCAATCAAAGTGGCGTAAAATACGACAAAAGTAATCAGAGCAGTATAGGTCAAAAGATTTGAAATTCCCATAAAAAGAATAAAACAGAGATTAGATTATTATGTAAACAGATATTTACCTTAAGTGGAAAGGTGACGAATGCATGATCGATGATAAATATTGATGATTGTTTGTATCAAGTAATTGGAAAATAATGATATAATGCATATAAGATATAGTTTACCATGCATGTTGGTTAATTGAATTAGAAATTATGTTCAAATGGTAAATTCTCCTTTAGAAATGAATCCATAGGAGGTAATAGGATAGAGAGTATTTGATAGTGTAACATAGTACTTCAATACACAAGCAGAGCCACTGCTATAAGCATGTGTTAATAACCTTGATATGATTTCTTTTTAACCCAAAAAATGAGCCAGAGTCCTCCTTTTAGTGTTTAGATGATTCTCCTTTTCCTTGCTATAAAGAGAACACTACGCTGGCATGGTAACCAGATAATCATAGTGCCATTCACCAGGATATAACAAAAGTGATCAGGCTGGATGGTGATGAGACCCCTTGTCCTTATGATAATTTTAACAATCAAGAAGGTCATTACCTTGGTGTGGTGGCCATAATGGTATGTCACCTGTTACATCCTTATGATCATGGTAGGTTGGCTCGTACTAAGACCCCCTATCCTCTTTAAGACAATAGTTGTTACATTTTCATATTTTTATATTTTGATGTTTTTTTTTTTATAAAGAGAGGAAGCCTCATTTACTCTTTAAGAGTCAGAGATGGCGTAAGAAGTAAAAAATATGCCAATGAAAGTTATGCTTTTATTGCCATATCATCATATCAAAGGGATTTATCCATTTGAAAGTGTAGTAGATAAACTAGCATGGTATTAGAATAATAACTCATTTTATGATGTGTCCAAAGGGAAGATATACAATCAGTGATTCATTATAGAGGTGCACCATGTCAGCTTCAGAATAAAGATGACCATCAAAAGGTTTTATAAGTCATAATGATATTAATATTATTGTTTTTTTTTATCTTAGGCACCAATCCAACTAGCTGGTTTTTATTCGAACATAAAAGAGAAAGAAAAATGGCAAAAGGAATGACCGACGATGAAACAACAAAGAGAAATCACAGTTATTCATTCTACTAATTTAAACAACAAATACAAAAAAAAACAAAATTGGGGTTCTTCAATTGATTGAACAACAAGCGTTCAATCAATTGAACAACATACACTCAAAAAGTTTTGTTCAATTGATTGAACAACAATCGTTCAATTGATTGAACAGTAACACAAAAATGCAAAAAGTGTTGTTCAATTGATTGAACGATAATTGCTCAATCTATTGAACAACAAAAACATAGAAATGCAAAAGTGTTGTTTAATTGACTGAACAAAAATTGTTCAATCGATTAAACAACAAAAAAAAAACAGAAAGTGTTGTTCAATTGATTGAAAAACAACACAAAAATGAAAAAAGTGTTGTTCAATTGATTGAACAACAATTGTTCAATCAATTGAGCAGCAAAATCATAGAAACACAAAAGTGTTATTCAATTGATTGAACAAAAATCGTTCAATCAATTGAACAACAAAAAAATAGAGAAATGCAGAAAGTGTTGTTGAATTGATTGAACAACAATGGTTCAACTGATTGAACAACAAAATCAAAAAATCGCAAAAAAGTGTTGTTTAATTGATTGAACAACAATCATTCAATCAATTGAATAGCAAAATCACAAAAATCACAAAAAATGTTTTCAATTGATTGAACAAAAATCATTCAATCGATCGAACAGAAAAATCGTAAAAATAGCAAAAAAGTGTTGTTAAATTGATTGAACATCAATTGTTCAATCTATTGAAAAGAAAAATCATAAAAATCTCAAAAAGTGTTGTTCAATTGATTGAACAGCAATTGTTCAATCGATTGAACAACAAAATTGTAAAAATCGCAAAAAATGTTGTTCAATTGATTCAACAACAACCGTTCAATCGATTGAACAACAAAATTGTAAAAACACAAAAAGTGTTGTTCAATTGTTTGGACGGCAATCGTTCAATCGATTAAACAACAAAATCATAAAATTCACAAAAAGTGTTGTTCAAATTATTGAGCAACAATCATTCAATTGATTGAACAACAAAACACAAAAACATAAGAAGTGTTGTTCAATTGATTGAACAACAATCGTTCTATCAATTTGAACAAAAAAACACAAAAACATAAAAAGTGTTGTTCAATTGATTGAATAGCAATCGTTCAATCAATTGAACAACAAAATCATAGGAATGCAAATGTGTTGTTCAATTGATTGATAGTAATCATTCAATCGATTGAACAACAAAATAAAATAAAAAATGCAGAAGTGTTGTTCAATAGATTGAACAACAATCATTTAATCGATTGAACAACAAAATAAAAAACCACAAAAGTGTTGTTCAATTGATTGAATAGCAATCGTTCAATCGATTGAACAACAAAATTAAAAAAAAGAACGTAAAAGTGTTGTTCAATTTATAAAACAATAATCATTTGATTGATTGAACAACAAAATCAGAAAAAAAATGTGAAAGTGTTGTTTGATTGATTGAACAACAAAATTGAAAAAAAACACAAAAGTGTTGTTCAATTGGTTGAACAGCAAAATCGAAAAAAATGAAAAAGCGTTGTTCAATTGATTAAACAACAATCGTTCAATCGATTGAACAACAAAATAAAAAAAACACAAAAGTGTTGTTCAAATGATCGAAAAAAAATCGTTCAATCGATTGAACAACAATCGTTCAATCGACTGACCAGCAAAATCAGAAAAAACACAAAATGTGTTGTTCAATTGATTGAACAACAATCATTCAATCGATTAAACATCAAAATCCGAAAAAATGCAAAAGTGTTGTTCAATTGATTGAACAACAATCATTCAATCGAAAAAAAAAAATGCAAAAAGTGTTGTTCAATTGGTTGAAGAACAATCGTTCAATCGATTGAACAACAAAATGCACAAAGTGATATTCAATTGATTGAACAACTATCGTTCAATCGATTGAACAACAACACACACACAAAAATAAGTGTTGTTCAATTGATTGAATAACAATCGTTCAATTGATTGAACAACAATCGTTCAATTGATTGAACAACAACACACACACAAAAATAAGTGTTGTTTAATTAATCAAACATTAATCGTTCAATCGATTGAATGACACTTACTAAACACACCCAAAGGAAATCAGATTTGTTCGTTCTATCTGACATCAGCTGTTCATTTGCCAATGAAATAGAAACTATAACTTTGAAGGAAGTAACACCTGAAACACAAAAACATAAAAGAAATAAGAAAAGAAACAACACTTTATTTAAAAATAGTAACTAAATAAATAAATTAAGTTACAACAGATATGATGTTGTTTCCTAAGGGAACATCAATCTGTCAATGGAAAAAAAATGATCTCTTGGAAAAATGTTTTGGCAGCTGTAGAGTCCAAATATTGTCTTACATTGACATCCCTTTTCGCCTATATTTCCTCCCTTTTCCTATGCTTACCACCTAAATAATGCCATAGACACAAGGTTTTGTTAAAGGTAATCAATAACATGTCTTCTTCATCATGTTTGACTATAAACCCTATTGTTTTGTTAAAGAATGCATTTGGCTACAGAACTAGTTTGTTTCAGTAGCTAATCTAGATTTTTGCAGTTGCCTCCATTGTCCCCTAATGGATTCCTTCCTATTCCCTTGAACCAGTTCATCAAGATGATCTCTGGATATCACGGTCAAACTCCAAAGTCAATTGCAGGATTGTTTCTGGAACAGAATCCGAGTTTCATCGAAACTTATCGATTTGAATTCGGAATAACAAATCGAAGGTTTAGTGATATAGCTTAATTGAAATAAAGATATTTAGGCTTAAAATGCTCCTGATGTTATGCCAAATACTTATTACAAAAACTATAGCCGCACTATGATTTGGTGCATGCTGGATGATGTAAATTTTGAAATAGTTTGGTAAACTTTGTTATGCAAGTAATAGAATTGGTTTTATGTGTTTATGCACTGTGTTTATTGGAGATTATGGATTGATTCCTGGAGGGCCCCTACGACCAGTAATAGGTCTTTAACCAATTGCAATTGGATTTCTTTCATTCCTTGAATACTTTGTTTTTGTGTGAAGAAATGCAGTAGGATGAATTCGCCAGTGAATCGGTATATGCATGAGCACTTCCCTTTGCTTTATACCTAGTCTAATCTTATATTTGAATTGATTTTTATTTGGTACAATATGATTATTTCATTTGCTTTTTATTTAGTGTAGTCCAACTGTGTTTACTTCAGAGCATAGTTGTTGTTTAGAATATCTTGTTTGAATGAAATTGAATAAGTAAAAGAGTGAGAGTCTTCTCCTTAGCAATTGGATTTAGAAAGTATTCCCTTACAGTTTGATAGAATAGATTTCTCTTGCACTTAGTAAGTTAGAGCTGCAACATAGGAATTCAAGACAAAAATCCAAAATAGTCTAACACAAGTAAGATCTAGAATCACTCTCATATCATCTATAAACTAATTCAATAGAAAATGACTCCTAAGAAATTAGCTGATAACTTTAGGGATTGAGACATTCATATAATTAACGACACTGTCTCCATACTAATCTTATGTTTAGACCCTAACAAGAACATAATGACATAAGAAATAACTTCTAGCACATATAGTGCACCTGTACTTCGTCAGTATACCTACCATAGTTGATAATTTATGATTGATAATTTAAACACATTAAATTGGTTAAACATTTTGGCACCATTGCCAGGGAAATAAAAATAGAAGTTAAAGGAAAAATCCAAAACATGATATGCATAGGGATAGAGACTCTAGAAGTAGATTTGTAGGGCGAGGAAGAAGTTTAATTCCCACAAATCCACTCACTTCACCACGATTTCGAGAATCCACACCACCTACTCAAACCCGAATTCCATTTAAAGTTCAACAAAGGCTTCCTGAAATTTCAGGATCAGAAATCTAATCCAGAACTTCCCCCACTTCCTCTATTAAAGCTTTAATTGAAGAAAATCCTACATCCCCAACTATAGGAGTAATTTTTCTATCCTCCACTGGTGAGAAAACTTTGGGAGAAAAATTAGAAGTTCCTAGTGAAGAAGAGGAACATGAAACTTATTTTGAACAACAATTGATAGAGGAACCAAAGAGATTAGGAGAACACTATATTAGTTCCGAAGAATCTATCATGGCTGAAGAAGGGGAAGGAGAGGTACACAATGTCCATGGAGAGAAAAATAGGATTGGAGGAAGGGGTAGAGGTAGAGGTGGGGATAGGAACAAAGGAGGGGTTAGAGGCAAAGTAAACCAAGATGCTTCTGGATTTTCTATTCTTAATTAAGACACAACCCTCACAATGAAAAATATATCACCCTCAATTATTCCTAGTTTCCACAGAAAAAAAAATGACGACCCAGAGACATTTCTCTTCGAATTTGAAGTATTATGCAGATCATATGACTATATTCATGATGGTCAAAAATTAAAATTGTTCCCTGCTGCATTAAAAGACTCGGCATTAAAATGGTTCACGAGTCTAAGAGTGCATTCTTTAACGACATGAGGACAAATGAAAAAGGCTTTCTTGGGAAAATGTAGAGATTATTGTATGCCTAGTAACCTTAAAGATGAAGTCTTCATAATGACACAAAAAGAAGATGAAAATCTTGAAGATTTAGTGGAAAGGTTTGTTTATGGTGTTAAAAGAGAAAAAATGGATAATTTGGATGAGGAAGCCTTAAAATCCCTCTTACTCAAAGCTATTAAAGATGAGTGGATCGATCTCTTTAACGTAAATGGGAAGGGATATATTTCCCAACTACTATTTGCATATATTTGTGATTTATGTGTACATATCTCAAGGGGTAAAGCACGAGTTGGAAGGAGTCCTAGAGACCCTTTCTTGTCAAGAATTAATAAATCTGCAGCTGGTATAGTTAGCAGAGAAAAATTAGGAAATTTTTTTGATACCTTCAAAACAGATATTTTAGGTAGCCTAAGTGAGTAGATAGACACCCTTAAAATACAAAAAAAAAAAAATTCTAAAAATGCTACATTATCCATCTTCTGTCCTAAATGTTGAAAGAAACATGCTCTAAGAGAGTGTCCCTTAGATTCAAAATCCATAGAAAGTTGTGTCATATGTGCAAATAATCATGATACGAAGGAATGTCCATCCTTACCAAGTCTCAAGGTTGCATTTAATGATGAAGGAATATCAGAACTAGTAGACCGTCTCTACTTTGTAGCCAAAAGACCATGGCAAAATCCCCAACCAAATCAATTACAAGGTTTCAAAACACAACAATTTTCTCAGTCTTCCCAAATAATTGGAATCTAGCTTGGCAGCCTTGGACTCAACCACAGTCACAACCTTGGAATCAAGGATGGAAAAATCCTTATGGAGCCTATGCTCAATATCAACAATACTTGCCATCCTACCTTCCACCACAATTTCTACCACCATCTAATAAAATTCCTCATTCTAACCAATTACTACAAATTATAATTCAAAATCAAAACCCACAGCTCTCCCTAACATTTCCACAATAACCAAATCAACTACCCTCTCGACCACTTTCGAATCCTAATAATAAAATACCACAACAATATGTGTACAACATGGAGGGGCAGAATACTCAAACTTATGTAATAACTGCACTAGACCTAAATAATTTCCAATTAAGGTTTGGAAGAGTGTTACCAAGAAAACCCCCTGTTTTCATTCAAGAAACAAGAACCGATCTTCAAAAACACAAAAAACAATGAGAAGAAGGGGAGACCTCTCCCTATCCGAAGGAGATTAAACAAACATAAAATGTTCCGATAAACACTTCCATCATAAAACCACCCTCAGTATCAATTAGACCACCTTTCCCTGAATGGTTGGAAATTGATGAAGGAGTAGAAAAACAAATTATCATTCCTGATTAAAATATGATGGATGAAAAGAGAAATGTTTGTATTAAGATTCCTTTATTACAATCCATAAAAGAAATACCAATTTTTACAAAAAAAATTAAGGAACTACGTACACAAAGACCAGGGAGAAAAAGAAAAGACATAAAAAGAATTCAGTTAGCTGGAAAATTTGCAGACATTATGATGGGGAAGATGACAATTCAAAAATACTTAGAGTTAGGAAGCCCCATTGTAAAAATTCACATCAATGGAACTGAAATACCAAACACATTGATTGATTTAAGAACATCCATAAACATAATGACTAAATAAGTTATGGACACACTTAGGCTTCCTAACCTTCAATACACACCAACCTTATTGCAATTAGCAGATAGGTCTATGGTTAAACTTGATGGTGTGTTGTAAGATGTTTTTGTATCCTTATATTCTTGAGAATATCCTATTGATTTCATGGTCTTAACACCCAAGAATAATTTAGGAGGACATCCATTAATTCTAGAAAGACCTTGGAGAGCTACAGTTGATTCTTCCATCAAATGTAGATGAGATAACATGTTTATCTCAGATGGAAATTCTACAAAGAAATTTACATTATATCCTCCTGCAAGAACAACAATAGATACAAAAACTGAAGAATGGATAGAGGATGAAGAAGATATATAAACTATTTTTACTACTGAAAAGGTAAGGGAGGAAGACCAAATTCTAAATTTACTAGAATATAATGAATCTTCCTCACATTATGATCGTAGTCACAATGAGTATCTCTCATCTAAACAAGTATCATTTCTCTCCATGGAATTTTTTTTTAATTCCTCGATAGAAATCTTTCCAGAAAAACCTTGAATGTTAATGAAAACCTAGAAGAAGTGCAAAAGAACCAATTGATAAAAATTACACAGAAACATTCTTCTGCGTTTGCATGGGAATACACTAACATGAGAGGGATTGATCCTAAAACTTGCATACACCATATCTACATTGAATATAATGCAAGACCGGTTAGACAGCCTCAATGAAGAATGAACCCAAATTTTAAAGAAATTGTTAAGGAGGAGTTGCAGAAGTTGTTAACTGTAAATTTCATCTATCCAATATCTGATAGTTAGTGGGTTTCACCCCTAGTAATCGTTCCTAAGAAAAACAAAAAATGGAGAGTATGCATCGATTACATGGAACTAAATAAAGCAACATTAAAAGACCACTTTCCACTACATTTTATAGATTAGGTCTTAGACACATTAGCAGGAAAAAAATATTTTTCCTTCTTGGACGGGTTCAATGGATATAACCAGATCCAGGTAGCCCTTGAAGATCAAGATAAAACCACATTCACTTATCCATGGGGAACTTATTCTTATCGAGTACTTCCCTTTGGATTATGCAATGCTCCAGCAACATTCCAAAGAGCAATCCTCGGAATTTTCTATGAACTTATTCATGATTGTGTGGAAGTGTACATGGATGATTTCACAGTTTATGGAGATTCTTTCAATGAAGCACTGGAGAATTTGGAAAAAGTATTAATAATATGTAAATAAACAAATCTCTCATTAAGCCATGAAAAATGTTTCATGATGTTTAACGAAGGAATTTTTTAAGGTCATCATATTTCAGGAGATGGAATCAAGGTAGACTCATCTAAATTTGAAGTCATTTCTAAGTTATCAGTGCCAAGTTGTCAAAAACAGGTTATAAGTTTTCTTGTTTTTACTATATATTATAGAATATTCATAGAAAACTTCACAAAAATTGCATCCCCACTTTTTAAATTGCTCACCAAGGAATATGAATTCAATTGGGATTCTGAATGTCAAGCTACATTTGAAACTTTGAAAAAGAGAATTTCTGAAGCACCCACCTTAAAAGGACCTAACTATAAATTTCATCTCCATATCTCAATGTGTTAGCACCTAAATCTGCCTTAGGCTGAAAGAAGGCAAACATTAGGGTAACCACAAACCACGTTCAGTTTGGTAGCTAGCCCTACCAGAGTAGGAGAGGGCTCTCTCTAAGTCACGCTCAGCGAATGGATATACAAAATGATCTGAGATGACTTACAATGCAATATTTACCTTAGGCTAGTAAGTGAAAAGGGATTTTGGAAAAGATTTTTGAAGTGACCGAGCTTCTGGGATGTATATGGGACTGGCGCTCAGCAAAGAACAAAGAATTGAAAATGAAGGCACAAATTATTCCGTGAGGCAAGGTAGGCGGCGAGCGCAGCAATTTCGGCTTAAGGTAACACAGAATGGAAATATTGTTGAAGAGAGTGAAAAGGTCATGGTTGCATGAATCCTTTTCAACAGAAGAGTAACACTGCACATGAAAGTTTCCCAAAGGCAGAGCAATATAAATTGAATTCTACCTAATCTCACTTAGAAAATTTCACTGAAATGAAGCATGAAATGAAATATGAAACATAACAAGATATATATGGAACATAAGAACACATTTACTACACTCACGACCACAAGAATCTCATGAAGCAGAGCCGCTGCCTTTCATTAACTCTCTGTCAAAAATACACAGTGCAGAAACAGAGTTTCTTTCCCACAGTCTCCCATAGGTTACAAGCCAACAAACGCTTTGAAAATAACTTGCATACAATATATAAAAAGTATAGAGAATATATGGAACGCCCAGGGGTTGGGAAGTTACTCAAATCATTTCGAAAAGGAGATGGAGAGCCGACCATCAGCTATAGGTGCAGCGCTCTCAAGCATGACATTTGGTTATGGTGACCCTTTGCATTCTTTTGCCACTTGGATAGATGCCCATCTGGAGAGAAAACTCTTTAAATTCCACCTTTGGTGCCAAAAAACTGAAGTGTAGATGGCCGAGCTCACTTGGAGAAGTCACGACCCGAAATTTCACGAAACGGGAGCAAATTGGCAGCTTTTCCTCTGTGCGTCGCGCCACTTTGGAGCCTGTTTTGGGGCACTTTCAAGTGTCCAAAATGTGTACAAGTGGGCTTGTTGGAAAGCCTGTACTGTCTACTTCCTATCCCCACTAGAATGTTTGAATTTGGTGCTCATTGTCCCCTCCAAATATTCATTCTCCCAAGACTGCATCCTGTGTGTCAAAAAAGTGGCAGAGAGGCCATTTTTGGGTGTTTTTTGACCTTTAGGAGACTCAGGTCTTGTCAAAATTTCTTGCCCGGACACCAGTAGTCATAATTTTTTATTCTAAATCCAAATATGCAAGTGGTTTCTCCATTGGCGCCCTATAATTTTAGCGTTGCGCCAGTGGCGCGGCGCACAGGGAGAAATTTCCTGTTTTTTGTCCAAAATCAAAATTTGACCAAAACTTCCCCAAATTTGCTAAAATTTGGGCTAGAGGTTCCTTATGGGGTGCCATGCTAAGTCAAGGAAGCCTCAACCAATATTCTAAGCCTATCTTGCTCCTTTGCCCATTTTTCCCTTTTTGATGCCTTAGGTTTGCCTTCAAATTCCTTATTCGTGCCTTGCAAACCTTGTTCCATGCCCAATAGTGGTTTTTCATGTTCCTGAGCATGTCCCTATCCTTGTGTGCTTTCGTCGATAGCTTCTCTAAGTAGGTGTGGATCCTCTCAAGCCAAATCACTCAATCAGCTTCTATCTCCTGCTGAATAGGTGTCTTTCTCATTTAGGCTTCTCTGGGCAGCCTGCTGGTCTTCATGGATGTTTTGCAGCTCCATGATCTCATGCTAGTCCTTAGGATGCTTGTTTCTCAACTCCAAATACTAGATGATCCATTTGGCCCTCTCCACATCTACATCATCATCCTGAATAAGGATGAAATCGGCCTCCTGCTCACCTGATGGCCCCTCATCATGTATAGGTTTCTTGTCCTTATCTTGTATTGGTCTGAGGGGAGCATCAACAAGCAAATCCAATTTAACCTTCTCTTTTTTCCTGATTAGGGATTCCTGGAGTATTTTCTTCAACTCCTTGATTTTGACTTTGGAGACCTGATTCCTTATGTAGAAATGAGTAGCCATGCGTCATTGAAATTTGTTATCCCTTTTGGCCTTCTTAAGGAGATTGTTTAAATGGAAATTTACTTTGTGAAGCCAAAACTCCCTATTTTCATTCATTTCCCTTGTGGGCCTGTTCTCCTGAAGCTGTGTCACTGTGGGTCTCCTCCTCATATTCTAATGAAACCTCGGATACCATGACTGCTGTTTTAAAAGTTGAATATGGGCTGCCCTTTGATTTAAATGAAGCTAGAAGTTGCTTTGACAATATTCCACCAAGGGGACAATTTAATAGGGAGCGTTAGGATGGGTATAATATAATGGGAATAGGGGTTTATAGGAGAATTTTCTTTAGGGATATACAGGGGTTTTTGGGGTATTTTGATAGGGTATGGTTTGGGTTTTTAGCAAGGTAGGGTTTTAGGGTTTGTAAGGTAGGGTTTGTGTTTATTGAGCAATAGGAGGAGGGGAAAGGGAGTATGATCTTGGTAATGTTATGGTAATGATTATGGGGACAATGGCATAGGGGAATAAGGAGCAGAGGTAGGGTAGGAGGAATAACCTTGGCAGCAACAACACTGTAGCAAAAACCCTAGCAGAACAATCTTTCTTTGATGTCTTCTTGTGCTTGCTTTATGAAACTTTTTGCTAAGAAAGATTCTTCGGCGAAAATCACATGGAATATCATTTGTCGACGCGTTTCGAACCAACTAGTGTGGTTCATCGTCAGGACAAGTTGAAGAAACAGATCCAGCTTAGCATGATAAATAGTTTGAGCAGAGACTCCAACGGCTAAATTAACAGCTAATTTTGACCTTAGGACCCAAGTCAAATTCTTATTTACTATTTTAATGATATTATTATAATTATAGTTATTTTTATCTTTCTTAAGGAAATAAGTTGAATTAGGTAAAAAGGTTGGTTATAAAAAGGGAATCTATTT
Organism: Pinus tabuliformis; assembly: GCA_031772625.1. Taxonomy (NCBI): domain Eukaryota; kingdom Viridiplantae; phylum Streptophyta; class Pinopsida; order Pinales; family Pinaceae; genus Pinus; species Pinus tabuliformis. The sequence goes on from CM062819.1 coordinate 1,006,391,911, forward strand.
ATTTAATTTAAATTATATATATATATATATATATATATATATATATATATATATATATATATATATATATATATATATATATATAGGTTATAAAGGTAGGATTAATAATTTTAATGGTTGGTTTGATAATTTATTTTATTATTTATTTTATTCAATTTATTAAATAATTATTATAGGTATTCTACATATATATATTTTGATTAAAATCATAAGATGACTAGTATTTTTATTCAATAATAATTCAATGGTTAGTTTATTTTTATGGAAGTTAGTTAAAATAATTTTAAGGTTAAAGATGTACTTATTTATTTATCTAACTTATTTATTAAAAAATATATAAATATATATATTCTATGATTAAAGTTAAAATATTCGGTTATTAAGGTGAAAGTTAGGGTTAATGGTTATATTAAAAGGATAATTTATTTAAATTATTTAATAATTATTATATATATACATACCTATATATATATAATTAATCATAGGTTGAGAAAGTAATTAAATAATTAGTTTATAATAATATTTAGGACCAATCCCTTAGAATATATATACAAATAATTTTAAGGGGTATTAAGTTCAAAAAATATAATCAAAAATATAATTTAAAAGGAATGTTAGTTAAATAAAGGGCCAAATCATATATGAATAAATCAAAGATTATAAGTTAAATAATAATTAATAGGAAGTTACATAAAGGATAGTAAAGTTAGTTAGAAAATAGCAATAAATAGTAATTTTATTACTATTTTTATATTAATATAATTTAAATAAAATTATTATTTCTATATTTATTTTTAGGTATTCTATTATTAGTCTAATCTTTTTAGGTATTCTATTATTAGTCTAATCTTGTTATAATTTTTAACTATTTCTAACTAACTTTATATATTATAAAATCCTTTATGTAATAATTAATTATTATTTAACTTATAATCTTTGATTTATTATATATGATTTGGCCCTTTCTTTAACGAAAATTCTTTTTAAATTATATTTTTGATAATATTTTTGAACTTAATACCCCTTAAAATTATTTGTATATATATTCTAAGGGATTGGTCCTAAATATTATTATAAACTAATTATTTAATTACTTTCTCAACCTATGATTAATTAATTATATATATATATATATATATATATATATATATATATATATATATAATAATTATTATTAAATAATTTAATTAAATTATCCTTTTAATCTAACCATTAACCCTAACTTTCACCTTAATAACCGAATATTTTAACTTTAATCATAGAATATATATATATATTTATATATTTGTTAATAAATAAGTTAGATAAATAAATAAGTACATCTTTAACCTTAAAATTATTTTAACTAACTTCCATAAAAATAAACTAACCATCGAATTATTATTGAATAAAAATACTAGTCATCTTGTGATTTTAATCAAAATATATATATGTAGAATACCTATAATAATTATTTAATAAATTGAATAAAATAAATAAATAAATAAATTATCAAACTAACCATTAAAATTATTAATCCTACCTTTATAACCTATTATATATATATATATATATATATATATATATATATATATATATATATATATATATATATAAATTTAAATTAAATAAATAGATTCCCTTTTTATAACCAACCTTTTTACCTAATTCAACTTATTTCCTTAAGAAAGATAATAATAATTATAATTATAATAATATCATTAAAATAGTAAATAAGAATTTGACCCAGGTCCTAAGGTCAAAATTAGCCGTTAATTTAGCCGTTGGAGTCTCTGCTCAAACTATTTATCATGCTAAGCTAGATCTGTTTCTTCAACTTGTCCTGACGATGAACCACACTAGTTGGTTCGAAACGCGTCGACAAATGATATTCCATGTGATTTTCACCGAAGAATCTTTCTTAACTTGATATGGATCACAGAAGCCTGAACTCTATTATTGAAACTTTTTGCTTTCAATCACAGGCAATAAACCATCATATCTCTATTAAATTTGATGAACAAGTGAGTTTATGGAGCCTACATTGAAATTTGATGGGCTTCACAAGAAATTCGAGGCAATTTGGCACAATTTCAGGCCCTTTTTCCTTGTGTTCCGTGCTCTCTATGTGCATCGCGCAAGTGTAAATTTTACACTCGAAAATCTCTCCCAGTGCACCGTGCTCCCTCTGTGCGTCGTTCTCCTTTCCAGCTGAATTTTGGAGGCCCTTCCGATGTGAAAATTGGGCGTAAGATAGCTCGTGGGAAAGGTATTTCAGTCTTCTTTCCAACCCAACCAGAATTTTTCAATTTGGAGTTCATTTGCCCTCTCCAAAATCAAATCACCCAAGATTGGTCAAAATGTGCTCAGTGAGGCTGCCTCAAGGCATAGTGCTATTACAGTCAACTATTGAATGCCTTCCTCAACACCAAATTGAGCTCATGATAGCTCATTGGAAATATCCTTGTGTCTAGTTATCAGTTGACTCATCAAAAAAGTCATTTGGCCAACTTAGCTAGGAGAAAAATTGATTTTCCCAAGGTAACTTCAGAGGTGCATCAATTCTCCTAAGGCAATTGTATTTTTGATATTTCTCTAAAACCATGACACCTCTGTAAAACGTGAAGGAATTTTTTCTTCCTTGGACAGTTTTGGACAAAAACCTCTCTTAGTTTTCATAAATTCATCTTTTATTGCTCATAAACATCGTTTGAGTGAAACCTACCTCGATGTGTGGAACAAGGGATTTGTCGAAATGAAGCGAAATGAAGGGGATAGGGAGCTTCTAAATTATTCAGGAAATTTTGGGAAGTAGGGAGGGATGTTAGGAAGTATGGGAAAGTGGAATCTCTGAAATTGAGAGAGGGGAAGGGGTTCAAAAAGGCAAAACACAGGTCCAACCTAGAAAATTGCCACGTTGTAGCAAGAAACTAGGGTTTGTGCGAAAATGAGGAATTTGGGGGATCATAATGATGGGAAGTGTTTTAAAAGGTACTTTAAGGATAGGGGAAGGTGTATGAACATCCAGATACAAGTTTTGCCGATGATTTGGCTGTCCAAGAGAAATCGCCTTCAAAACCCTAGGAGAGGGAAATGACCTTACCTAGGTGCAACTAAAGCATGAACAAGGTGTAAAATGACCCAGTGGGACTTGACCTGATAATGACAACACTCTGAATGATGGTACACTCAGCTGAATTGTGACATGGACCGAAATTTGGACAAATTTGACAAGGGTAAAACCAAACCCTAGACCTAATGCCTAGTGACCAAATTTTGCTTGAAGATTCGCTGAAATGACAAAATTTGACCTTGACACATTAAAATCACTTTTTAGGAGCATGTTTGATCACTGGAGGAAGGCTCTAAATGTAGGAATTTACAGGGTAAGTTCCATAGAAAGAATACCAAAAGGACACCGCTCACAACCAGATCTCAAATCAATACACCAGTATTTTTGACGTGGTTAAAACCCTCAGAGTGCAAGGAGGGAAACAGTCCACGGCCTGTCCCAACGTGGGTACTACAGGCAATTTATTAATCAAAGAATGAAAATATACATAAGCTTCTCTCATGCACGGATTACCCGAACAATGACCCTCCATGTGCTTTAAATAGAACTCATGGACCAATCGGGTGTCAAGCCACGGATCAAGTGTCGGTAATACCGAGGTAAGAGTGAACCGTCGGATCACTACATATCGTGACCGTCAGATTTTAAGTTACAAAATGTACAACGGTAAAGAAACACACTTTACCTAACTCTAACCTAACTCTATACTAGACCAAATTGAACTTAACTATATCCTATGTGTCGGAATATCCTAACATCCCCCCTTAAGAACAACTTGGGATAGGATTGAAGGATTTACAAATATGACACAATAGGAGAAGGAAGGAGGCACTAGAGCCTATCCCCCCTTAGTGACAACTTCCTAAGCTCCAAGCATATATCGAAGTTTAGTGAACTTCGCCTCTGTGAGAGCCTTTGTGAAGATGTCTGCAACCTGATCATCTGTTGGACAATATTGCACTTCAAGAACATGGTCATGAATGAGCTTTCTGATGAAGTGCATGTGTAGTTCAATGTGTTTGCTGCGCTGATGCTGGACTGGATCTTTGCATAGCTGAATGGCACTTTGATTATCACACCAAAGTGTGGTTGAATGCTGCTGCTCAAAGCCAAACTCTGATAGGATCTGACGAAGCCACAAGGCTTCCTTACTAGCTTCCACGGCACCACGATACTCTGCTTCTGCCGACGAAAGAGAAATGGCAGCCTGTTTCTTACAAGCCCATGTAATAGGTCCTGAACCAAGAGTGAAGACATAACCGGCAGTAGACTTCCGATCATCAGGGTCACCAGCCCAATCAGAATCAGTCAAACCAACTAACAGAGGAGCTGCTTTGGCACTGTAATGAATCCCAAACTGTACTGTACCTCGAACATAACGAAGTATTCTTTTAGCTGCTTTCCAATGACTTTCACGGGGGTTTTGCATAAAACAAGCAACAAGGCCAACAGCAAAGGAAAGATCAGGACGAGTATGGGTTAAATACAGGAGTTTTCCGACAAGTTGACGGTATAAGGTAGCATCAACTTCAGGAGAAGTACAAGAGACTGAAAGTTTGACTCCAGACTGAAAGGGAGAAGGGGCTGGCTTACAGTCTTCCATGTGAAAATGATGAAGAATATCACAAGCATACTTGGACTGGGAAAGGAAAATACCCTCTTGGGATTGCAAGACTTGAAGACCGAGAAAATAGTGTAAATGTCCTAAGTCTGTCATTTCAAATTTCTTTTTAAGGCTGGACTTCACATTTTTTATAAGGTTGGGATCACTACCAGTAAGAATAATATCATCAACATAAATAACAAGGATGATAAGAGAGTTGCCCACTTTCTTGGTGTAGACAGTATTGTCAGAATGACACCTAGAAAAGCCAGATTCTAAAAGAAACCTATCCATTTTGGCATACCAAGCCCGAGGAGCTTGCTTGAGGCCATAAAGGGATTTCTTAAGTCGACAAACGAGGCTGGAGTCTGTTTGTATGAAGCCAATGGGTTGTTCCATATAGATTTCTTCCTGCAAGTCCCCATGCAAGAAGGCAGATTTAACATCCATTTGATGGACTTCCCATTTTAAAGAGGCAGCAAGGGAAAGAACAAGGCGGATAGAGTTCATTTTGGCAACTAGAGAGAAGGTTTCAGTGTAGTCAATGCCTTCAACCTGTGAAAAGCCCTTCGCAACTAGACGAGCTTTATGTTTATCAACTTTCCCATCTGGTCCATACTTGGTTCTGTAAACCCATTTGCATCTAACAAGTTTGCGTCCCTTTGGTAGAGGAACAAGATCCCATGTATCATTTGTCATCAATGAATGATATTCTTCATTCATAGCTACTTCCCAATGTGGATGGCCTGAAGCTTCTGCAAAAGTGTCAGGATCATGATTTACTGGAGCTTGAGCCAGTAAAGAAGAGGCTCTTTCAAACTGAGAACGTGTACGTCGCTGATCTGTAGGATCACCGGCAAGATCACCTGCTGCATCCCGAGTAGCACGGACCCATCTTGGAAGTTGAGGATCCTGAGAAGGTGGGGGAGGATTATCATCCTCGCTTTCATCATCAGAAGAAGAAATGTTTTCAAAGATAGAAGAGATAGGAAGAGGTGGCACATCCGCCGGACTAGGCTCGCAGGCCGATTTATTTTCATCAAATTTTACATCTCTTCTAATGATAACATTTTTGGACTTAAATGGAATAAGTCTATAACCTTTTACATCTTCAGAATATCCAACAAAAGTACATTTCTCACTCTTAGGTTCTAAAGCTTTATGCTTTTCATCTGGAATATGGGCCCATGCTTCACTTCCAAACACACGAAAGTGACTTACATCTGGTTTAATGGAACTCCAAGCTTCTTCTGGAGTGATATTCTCTAGAACCTTAGTAGGAGTGCGATTGATTATATAATTTGCACAATTAATTGCTTCGGCCCAAAAACTAAGACTGAGTCCTTTAGATTGCAGCATACAATTAGCCATTTCCTTTAAGGTGCGATTTTTCCTTTCAGCTACACCATTTTGTTGTGGAGTGTATGGAACAGTATGTTGCATTTGAATTCCATTTTCGGTGCAAAAGTTGATGAACGCGTTTTTAACATATTCTCCACCATTATCAGTTCTTAGCTTAAGAATTTGATGTCCAGATTGTTTTTCAACAAATGCTTTGAAGGCCAAAAAAGTGGTAAATACTTCGCTCTTGAGTTTTAAGAAGTATACCCAAGTGCGTCTGGAGAAATCATCAATGAAAGTTAAGAAGTACTTGCAGCCAGAGAATGAAGAAACAAGAAGAGGACCACATAAATCACTGTGCACAAGCTGTAAAGGGGCTGAGGCATGCCAAGAGGCACGTTTGTCAAAACTGTCCCGATGATGTTTTCCGAGTACACATCCAGAACAAACACCATCTTTGCAAGATACCATAGGAAGACCTGGTGTCAGAAGTGGGATTTACAGGGTAAGTTCCATAGAAAGAATACCAAAAGGACACCGCTCACAACCAGATCTCAAATCAATACACCAGTATTTTTGACGTGGTTAAAACCCTCATAGTGCAAGGAGGGAAACAGTCCACGGCCTGTCCCAACGTGGGTACTACAGGCAATTTATTAATCAAAGAATGAAAATTTACATAAGCTTCTCTCATGCACGGATTACCCGAACAATGACCCTCCATGCGCTTTAAATAGAACTCATGGACCAATCGGGTGTCAAGCCACAGATCAAGTGTCGGTAATACCGAGGTGAGAGTGAACCGTCGGATCACTACATATCGTGACCGTCGGATTGTAAGTTACAAAATGTACAACGGTAAAGAAACACACTTTACCTAACTCTAACCTAACTATATACTAGACCAAGTTGAACTTAACTATCTCCTATGTGTCGGAATATCCTAACACTAAAGACTGACAGTAACATTGGCTCCAATAGGGATGGCAGCTCCTTGGAGGTGCTAAGAACTGTAGATCTTTGGGTGAGCAAACAGTGCCTTCATCCATTGGGCTATGGAGTCCATTATTCCGACCAACCAACATGACTCAATTTATTGACTGAAACTTGACTCAAATTGACTCAATGCGAACTAAAATGACTGAAAAACTTGACTCTATGCAAAAGGAAATGACTCATGACTGACTTAACTAAAACAGGTATTTACAAATCTTGTTCAATGGCAGCAGTCCGTCAAGATTCGAGGGTTTCAAATCAAGATGACAGCCACCTACGTAATAATGCAATATGTACAATCATGTGTAATGTGTCTTCCAATGTAACCAATCAAGTAGATACCTCCTTGATTGATTCTCCTGATCAGGTCTTCTGGTCAACAATAGATACTTGTAACTGGGCATCCAAAAAACTAATTGATCCTGATCTCCTTCATCATCGAATACTGCAATAATCACCTTCACAGCTGACTGCAGTAAATCTGCCATTGGATCCTGAAGAACATGAAGATTTTCTTCCTACTGAAGAAACAAGGTGTCCTTTGCTTCAAATTCTGATCTTCTTTCATCATGTGCTTCAGTAAAACTATGCTCTTGGGCTTCAAAAAACTCTGAACAAGTAGATGAGCAAATATCTTATTGGAAAAACATTTCAACACATGAAACCTATGAAGAGGAATATGAATGGAAATCCTGAAGGTTTTGATCTTCTGTGGTGTGAATGTATTGAATGAAGGTTTGATCTTGTCTTTCATACACTGACTGGATTACCTCCTCATGAAGGCTGTATTCTAATGAACTGAGAACATTTGGATCCAAAACTTTGTCTTCTTCATCCTAGATGATTTCAACAGTAGAGTTCTCTTTCATAGGATTCCATACTAGGCATTCTTGGTCATCACGGTCTGAATCTGGAACTGAAATAGCTGTCCTGACATTATCACATTCTGAAATTAGAACTGAACTTACTTGCATGCCGTATTCTTCTATTGACAGATCTGAAATAGGACTTCTTTTTTCATCATTTTCAGTCATATGGACATCTTTAACCTGCTGGTTTTGATCCTGCTGCAAAGTTTCCTCTAAGAGTTTTGTAGACTGCTTAAATGGATTTTCATACAATGCTTCCATGATTTCTTCGTCCATAAAATTATCATCCTCATAGTATTTTTCAAGGCTCTCAATAAAGCCATAAGCATGCTTGCAACAATCCTGAACTAAATTCAAGGATGGATATGATTCTTTGTACTTCTCAAATAATATTGAATGAAAATCCTTTAGACAATAAATGGAAGCAGGTGGCAAGCTTTCATACCAAAATCGGGCTTCATCTTCCAAGGTATCCATAAACATTTTCATCAAACATTATTCAGGAAAATTGGTCTTTAATCTATGCACATGAATACGAAATTTCACTAGATGAAGAGCAGCGTCATTACCTTCCACATTTCTGAACACAGGAAAATTCTTTGACCAATCTACCTTGGGCATTTTATTTGGAAAACCTGGGATGTGATCTCGGCTCATGGGAGCGTGTCTTCTTGCAATCTGATCCATTTTGAAAATCTTACCGCTAGTGATCTCTCTGCAGTGGAGACACCATGAAGCACCAGTTATTGGATTCTTCAGTGAAAGGAGTCGCCAGGTGAATGATGTCAGCCGTCCAGTGTCTGATCATTGTCCACCATTAACAATCAGATCAGAACTTGAGATATGAACTGGGGCAAGAAAATATACAACTAAAATTTCGTCCCCAGTATGGTCGCCACTATGCTAGCACCTAAATCTGCCTTAGGCTGAAAGAAGGCAAAAATTAGGGTAACCACAAACCACGCTCAGTCTGGTAGCTGGCCCTACCAGATCAAGAGAGGGCTCTCTCCGATTCACGCTCAGCGAATGGATATACAAAATTGTCTGAGATGACTTACAATGCAATATTTACCTTAGGCTAGTAAGTTAAAAGGGATTTTGGAAAATATTTTTGAAGTGACCGAGCTTCTGGTATTTATATGGGACTGGCACTCAACAAAGAACATAGAATTGAAAATGAAGGCACATATTATTCCGTGAGGCAAGGTAGGCGGCGAGCACAACAATTTCGGCTAAGATAATGTGGAATGGAAAGATTGTTGAAGCGAGTGAAAAGGGTATGGTCACATGAATCCTTTTCAACATAAGAGTAACACTGCACATGAAATTTTCCCACAGCCAGAGCAATATAAATTTAATTCTACCTAATCTCACTTAGAAAATTTCACTAAAATGAAGCATGAAATGAAATATGAAACATAACAAGATACATATGGAACATAAGAACATATTTAATACACTCACGACCACAAGAATCTCATGAAGCATAGCCACTGCCTTTCATTAACTCTCTGTAAAAAATATGCAATGCAGAAACAGAGTTTCTTTCTCCTAGTCTCCCAGAAGTTACAAGCCAACCAACACTTTGCAAATAACTTGCATAAAATATATAGAAAGTGTAGAGAAGAGATGGAATGCCCAGGGGTTGGGAAGTTTCTCAAATCATTTCGAAAAGGAGATGGAGAGCCAACCATCAACTACAGGTGCAACGCTCTCAAGCATGACATTTGGCTGTGGTGACCCTTTGCATTCTTTTGCCACTTGGATAGAAGCCCATTTGGAGAGAAAACTCTTCAAATGCTGCCTTTGGTGCCAAAAAGCTGAAGTGTAGATGACCGAGCCCACTTAGAGAAGTTGCGACCCGAAATTTTTCGAAACGGGAGCAAATTGGCAGTTTTTTCTCTATGCGCTGTGCCAAATTCTCTGTGCGTCGCGCCAATTTGGAGCCTGTTTTGGGGCACTTGCAAGTGTCCAAAATGTGCCCAAGTGGACGTGTTGGAAATCCTATCCTGTCTACTTTCTAAGCCCACTGGAATTTTTGAATTTGGTGCTCATTTTCCCCTCCAAATCTTCATTCTCCCAAGACTGCTTCCTATGTGTCAAAAAAGTGGTAGAGAGGCCATTTTTGGGTGTTTTTTGACCTTTAGGAGACTTAGGTCTTGTCAAAATTTCTTGCCTAGACACCAGTAGTCATAATGTTTTATGCTAAATCCAAATATTCAAGTGGTTTCTCCACTAGAATTTTAGCGTCGCGCCAGTGGCGCAGCGCATAGGGAGAAATTTCATGTTTTTTGTCCAAAAAATCAAAATTTGACCAAAACTTCCCCAAATTTGTTGAAATTTGGGCTAGAGGTTCCCTATGGGGTGCCATGCTGAGCCAAGGAAGCCTCAGCCAAGATTCTAAGTCTATCTTGCTCCTTTGCCCGTTTTTCCCTTTTTGATGCCTTCCTTAGGTTTGCCTTCAAATTCCTTATTCGTGCCTTGCAAACCTTGTTCCATGCCCAATAGTGGTTTTTCATGTTCCTGAGCATGTCCCTGTCCTTGTGTGCTTTCATCGATAGCTTCTATAAGTGGATGTGGAGCCTCTCAAGCCAAATCACTCAATCAGCCTCTATCTCCTGCTGAATAGGTGTCTTTCTCATTTAGGCTTCTTTGGGCAGCCTGTTGGTCTTCACGGATGTTTTGCAGCTCCATGATCTCATGCTAGTCCTCAGGCTGCTTGTTTCTCTTCTCCAAATACTTGATGATCCCTTTGGCCCTCTCCACATCTGCATCATCATCCTGAATGAGGATGAAATCAGCGTCCTGTTCACCTGATGGCCCCTCATCATGCATAGGTTTCTTGTCCTTGTCTTGTATTGGTCTGAGGGGAGCATCAGCAAGCAAATCCAATTTAACCTTCTCTTTTTTCCTGATTAGGGTTTCCTAGAGTATTTTCTTCAACTCCTTGATTTTGAATTTGGAGACCTGATTCCTTGTGTAGCAATGAGTGGCCAAGCATCTTTGAAATTTGTTATCTCTTTTGGCCTTCTTAAGAAGATTGTTTAAATGGAAATTTACTTTGTGAAGCCAAAACTCCCTATTTTCATTGATTTCTCCTGTGGGCCTGTTCTCCTGAAGCTGTGTCACTGTGGGTCTCCTCCTCATATTCTGATGAAACCTCGGATGCCATGCCTGCTTTTTTAAAAGTTGAATTTGGGCTGCCTTTTGATTTAAATGAAGCTAGAAGTTGCTTTGAGAATCTGCCACCAAGGGGACAATTTAATAGGGAGCATTAGGATGTGGATAATATAATGGGAATAGGGGTTTATAGGAGAATTTTGTTTAGGGATATAAAGGGGTTTTTGGGGTATTTTGATAGGGTCGGGTTTTAGTTTTTAGCTAGGTAGCGTTTTAGGGTTTGTAAGGTAGGGTTTGTGTTTATTGAGAAATAAGAGGAGGGGAAAGGGAGTATGATCTTGGTAATGTTAGGGTAATGATTATGGGGACAATGGCATAAGGGAATAAGGAGTAGGGGTAGGGTAGGAAGAATAACCTTGGCAGCAGCAACACTCTAGCAAAAACCCTAGTAGAACAGTCTTTCTTTGATGTCTTCTTGTGTTTGCTTTATGAAACTTTTTGCTTTCAATCACAGGCAATAAACCATCATATCTCTATCAAATTTTATGCACAAGTGAGTTTATGGAGCCTACCTTGAAATTTGATGGGCTTCACAAGAAATTTGAGGCAATTTCGCACAATTTCAGGCCCTTTTTTCCCTATGCGCCGCTTTCTCTGCGTGCGTCGTGCCAGTGTAAATTTTACACTGGAAAATCTCTCCCAGTGCGCCGCGCTCCCTCCTTGCGTCACGTTGTTTCCCAGGTGACTTTTGGAGGCCTTCCCAGTGTCCAAATTGGGCACATGATAGCTCGTTGGAAATGTACTTGAGTCTTATTTCCAAAACAATCAGAATATTTCAATTTGCAGTTCATTTGCCTTGTCAAAAATCAAATCTCCCAATACTGGTCAAAATGTGCCCAGTGAGGCCGCCTCAAGGCAGAGTGTTCTTACAATCAACTTTTGAATGCATTTCTCAACTCCAAATTGAGCTCATGATAGCTCATTGGAAATCACCTTGTGTCTAGGTATCATCAGACTCATCAAGAAAGTCATTTGGCCAACTTAGGTAGGATAAAATTTGATTTTCCCAATGTCACTGCAGAGGTGCATCAATTCTCCTGAGGCAATTGTATTTTTGACATTTCTCTAAAACCATGACACCTGTGTAAAAAGTGACAGAAATTTTTCTTCCTTGGGCTATTGTGGAAAAAAAACTCTCTCATTTTTCATAAATTCATCTTTTATTTCTCAGAAACATCATTTGAGTGAAACCTACCCCGATGTGTGGAACAAAGGATTTGTCGAAATGAAGCGAAATGAAGGGGATAGGGAGCTTCTAAATTATTCAGGAAATTTTGGGAAGTAGGGAGGGATGTTAGGAAGTATGGGAAAGTGGAATCTCTGAAATTGAGTGAGGGGAAGGGGTTCAAAAAGGCAAAACACAGGTCCAACCTAGAAAATTGCCACGTTGTAGCAAGAAACTAGGGTTTGTGCGAAAATGAGGAATTTGGGGGATCATAGTGATGGGAAGTGTTTTAAAAGGTACTTTAAGGATAGGGGAAGGTGTATGAACATCCAGATACAAGTTTTGCCGATGATTTGGCTGTCCAAGAGAAATCGCCTTCAAAACCCTAGGAGAGGGAAATGACCTTACCTAGGTGCAACTAAAGCATGAACAAGGTGTAAAATGACCCAGTGGGACTTGACCTGATAATGACAACACTCTGAATGATAGTACACTCAGCTGAACTGTGACATGGACCGAAATTTGGACAACTTTGACAAGGGTAAAACCAAACCCTAGACCCAATGCCTAGTGACCAAATTTTGCTTGAAGACTCACTGAAATAACAAAATTTGACCTTGACACACTAAAATCACTTTGTAAGAGCATGTTTGATCACTGGAGGAAGGCTGTAAAGACTGACACTAACATTGGATCCAATAGGGATGGCAACTCCTTGGAGGTGCCAAGAACTGCAGATCTTTGGGTGCGCAGATAGTGCCTTTGTCCATTGGGCTATGGAGTCCATTATTTCAACAAACCAACATGACTCAATTTATTGACTGAAACTGACTCAATGCAAACTGAATTGACTCATGACTGACTTAGCTAAAACAAGTATTTACAAAGCTTGTTCAATAGTAGCAGTCCATCGAGATTCGAGGGTTTCAAATAGAGATGACAACCACCTTCGTACTAATGCAAAATGTAAAATCATGTGTAATGTGTCTTCCAATGTAACCAATCAAGTAGATGCCTCCTTCATTGATTCTCCTGATCAAATCTTCTGGTCAACAATAGATACTTGTAACTGGGCATCCAAAAAACTAATTGACCCTGATCTCCTTCATCACCGAATACTGCAATAATCTCCTTCACGGCTGACTGCAGTAAATCTTCCATTGGATCCTGAAGAACATGAAGATTTTCTTCCTGCTGAGGAAACAAGGTGTCATTTACTTCAAATTCTGATCTTCCTTCATCATGTGCTTCAGTAAAACTATGCTCCCGGGCTTCAAAAAACTCTGAACAGGTAGATGAGCAGATATCTTCTTGGAAAGAAATTTCAACACATGAAACATATGAAGGTGAATCTGAATGGAAATCCTGAATGTTTTGATCTTCTGTGGTGTGAATCTATTGAATGAAGTTCTGATCTTGTTTTTAATACACTGACTGGATTAGCTCCTCATGAAGGTTGTATTCTAATGAACTGAGAACATTTGGATCCAAAACTTTGTCTTCTTCATCCTAGATGATTTCAGCAGTAGAGTTCTCTTTCATAGGATTCCATACTAGGCATTCTTCGTCATCACAGTCTGAATTTGGAATTGAAATAGCTGTCGTGACATTATCACATGCTGAAATTAGAACTGAACTTACTTGCATGTCGTCTTTTTCTATTGACAGATCTGAAATAGGACTTATTTTTTCATCATTTTCAGTCATATGGACATCTTTAACCTGCTGGTTTTGATCCTGCTACAAAGTTTCCTCTAAGAGTTCTGTAGACTGCTTAAATAGATTTTCATACAATGCTTCCATGATTTCTTCATCCATAAAATTATCATCCTCATAGTATTTTTCAAGGCTCTCAATAAAACCATAAGCATGATTGCAACAATCCTGAACTAAATTCAAGGATGGATATGATTCTTTGTACTTCTCAAAGAATATTGAATGAAAATCCTTTACACAATAAATGGAAGCATGTGGCAAGCTTTCATACCAAGATCGGGCTTCATCTTCCAAGGTAGCCATAAACATTTTCATCAAACATTCTTCAGAAAAATTGATCTTTAATCTATTCACATGAATGTGAAATTTCACCAGATGAAGAGTAGCGTCAATACCTTCCACATTTCTAAACACAGGCAAATTCTTTGACCAATCTACCTTGGGCATTTTATTTGGAAAACCTGGGATGTGATCTTGGCTCATGGGAGCGTATCTTCTTGCAATCCGATCCATTTTGAAAATCTTGTCGCTACTGATCTCTCTGTAGTGGAGTCACCATGAAGCACCAGTTGCTGGATTCTTCAGTGAAAGGAGTCGCCAGGTGAATGATTTCAGTTGTCCAGTGTCTGATCGTCGTCCACCATCAACAATCATATCAGAAATTGAGATATGAACTGGGGCAAGACAATCTACAAGTAAACTTCCGTCCCTAGTATCGTCGCCACTATGTTAGCACCTAAATCTTCTTTAGGCTGAAAGAAGGAAAAAATTAGGGTAACCAAAAACCACACTCAGTCTGGTAGCTAAACCTACCAGAGCAGGAGAGGGTTCTCTCCAAGACACGCTTAGCGAATGGATATACAAAATTGTCTGAGATGACTTACAATGAAATATTTACCTTAGGCTAGTAAGTGAAAAGGGATTTTGGAAAAGATTTTTGAAGTGACCGAGCTTCTGGGATGTATATGGGACTGGCGCCCAGTAAAGAACAGAGAATTGAAAATGAAGGCACAAATTATTTCGTGAGGCAAGGTAGGCAGCGAGTGCAAAATTTCGGCTTAAGGTAACGCGGAATGGAAAGATTGTTGAAGAGAGTGAAAAGGGCATGGTTGCATGAATCCTTTTCAACAGAAGAGTAACACTGCACATGAAATTTTCCCACAGGCAGAGCAATATAAATTGAATTCTACTTAACCTCACTTAGAAAATTTCACTGAAATGAAGCATGAAATGAAATATGAAACATAACAAGATACATATGTAACATAAGAACACATTTACGACACTCACAACCACAAGAATCTCATGAAGCAGAGCCGCTGCCTTTCATTAACTCTCTATCAAAAATACACAGTGTAGATACAGAGTTTGTTTCCCACTATCTCCCAGAAGTTACAAGCCAACCAACCCTTTGCAAATAAATTGCATACAATATATAGAAAGTGTAGAGAATAGATGGAACACCCAGGGGATGGGAAGTTACTCAAATCATTTCGAAAAGGAGATGGAGAGCCAACCATCAGCTACAGGTGCAGCGCTCTCAAGCATTACATTTGGATGTGGTGACCCTTTGCATTCTTTTGCCACTTGGATAGATGCCCATCTGGAGAGAAAAATCTTTAAATGCTGCGTTTAGTGCCAAAAAACCGAAGTGTAGATGACCAGGCCCACTTGGAGAAGTCGCGACCCGAAATTTTGCGAAACGGGAGCAAATTGGCCGTTTTTCCTTTGTGCGTCGCGCCAAATTCTCTGTGCATCGCGCCACTTTGGAGCCTGTTTTGGGGCACTTGTAGGTGTCCAAAATGTGCCCAAGTGGGCTTGTTGGAAATCCTGTCCTATCTACTTTCTAAACCCAATAGAATTTTTGAATTTGGTGCTCATTTTCCCTTCCAAATCTTCATTGTCCCAAGACTGCTTCCTATGTGTCAAAAAAGTGGAAGAGAGGCCATTTTTGGGTGTTTTTTGACCTTTATGAGACTCAGGTCTTGTCAAAATTTATTGCCCGGACACCAGTAGTCGTAATTTTTTATGCTAATTCCAAATATGCAAGTGCTTCTCCATTGGAGCCCTATAATTTTAGCGTTGCGCCAGTGGTGCGGCGCACAGGGAGAAATTTCCTGTTTTTTGTCCAAAAAATAAAAATTTGACCAAAACTTCCCCAAATTTGCTGAAATTTGGGCTAGAGGTTCCTTATGGGGTGCCATGATGAGCCAAGGAAGCCTCAGCCAAGATTCTAAGTCTATCTTTCTCCTTTGCTCGTTTTTCCCTTTTTGATGCCTTCCTTAGGTTTGCCTTCAAATTCCTTATTTGTGCCTTGCAAACCTTGTTCCGTGCCCAATAGTGGTTTTTCATGTTCCTCAGCATGTCCTTGTCCTTGTGTGATTTTGTTGACAACTTCTCTAAGTGGATGTGGATCCTCTCGAGCCAAATCACTCAATGAGCCTCTATCTCCTGCTGAATAGGTGTCTTTCTCATTTAGGCTTCTTTGGGCAGCCTGCTGGTCTTCACGGATGTTTTGCAGCTCCATGATCTCATGCTAGTCCTCATGCTGCTTGTTTCCTTGCTCCAAATATTTGATGATCCATTTGGTCCTCTCCACGTCTGCATCATCATCCTGAATGAGGATGAAATCGGCCTCCTGTTCACCTGATGGCCCCTCATCATGTATAGGTTTCTTGTCCTTGTCTTGTATTGGTCTGAGGGGAGCATCAGCAAGCAAATCAAATTTAAACTTCTCTTTTTTCCTCATTAGGGATTCCTGGAGTATTTTCTTCAACTCCTTGATTTTGACTTTGGAGACCTGATTCCTTGTGTAGAAATGAGTAGCCATGCATCTTTGAAATTTGTTATCCCTTTTGGCCTTCTTAAGGAGATTGTTTAAATGAAAATTTACTTTGTCAAGCCAAAACTCCCTATTTTCATTGATTTCTCTTGTGGGCCTGTTCTCCTGAAGCTGTGTCACTGTGGATCTCCTCCTCATATTCTGATGAAACCTCAGATACCATGACTGCTGTTTTAAAAGTTGAATCTGGGCTGCCCTTTGATTTAAATGAAGCTAGAAGTTGCTTTGACAATCTACCACCAAGGGGACAATTTAATAGGGAGCATTAGGATGGGGATAATATAATGGAAATATGGGTTTATAGGAGAATTTTGTTTAGGGATATACAGGGGTTTTTGGGGTATTTTGATAGGGTATGGTTTGGGTTTTTAGCAAGGTAGGGTTTTAGGGTTTGTAAGGTAGGGTTTGTGTTTATTGAGCAATAGGAGGAGGGGAAAGGGAGTATGATCTTGGTAATGTTAGGGTAATGATTATTGGGACAATGGCATAGGGGAATAAGGAGCAGGGGTAGGGTAGGAGGAATAACCTTGACAGCAACAACACTGTAGCAAAAACCCGAGCAGAACAATCTTTCTTTGATGTCTTCTTGTGTTTGCTTTATGAAACTTTTTGCTTTCAATCACAGGCAATAAACCATCATATCTCTATTAAATTTGATGCACAGGTGAGTTTATGGAGCCTACATTGAAATTTGATGGGCTTCACAAGAAATTTGAGGCAATTTGGCACAATTTCAGGCCCTTTTTTCCTTGTGTTTTTCGCTCTCTGTGTGCGTTGCGCAAGTGTAAATTTTACACTGGAAAATCTCTCGCAGTGCACCGCGCTACCTCTATGCATCGGGCTCCTTTCCAGGTGACTTTTGGAGGCCTTTCCCATGTGCAAATTGGGCGTAAGATAGCTCGTGGGAAAGGTATTTGAGTCTTCTTTCCAACCGAACTAGAATTTTTCAATTTGGCGTTCATTTACCCTGTCAAAAATCAAACCACCCAAGATTGGTCAAAATGTGCCCAGTGAGGCTGCCTCAAGGCAGAGTGCTATTACAGTCAACTTTTGAATGCCTTCCTCAACTCCAAATTGAGCTCATGATAGCTCATTGGAAATCTCCTTGTGTCTAGTTATCTGTTGACTCATCAAAAAAGTCATTTGGCCAACTTAGCTAGGAGAAAAATTGATTTTCCCAAGGTAACTTCAGAGGTGCATTGATTCTCCTAAGGCAAATGTATTTTTGATATTTCTCTAAAACCATGACACCTGTGTAAAACGTGAAGGATTTTTTTCTTCCTTGGAAATTTTTGGACAAAAACCTCTCTTAGTTTTCATAAATTCATCTTTTATTGCTCATAAACATCATTTGAGTGAAACCTACCCCGATGTGTGGAACAAGCGATTTGTCGAAATGAAGCGAAATGAAGGGGATAGGGAGCTTCTAAATTCTTTAGGAAATTTTGGGAAGTAGGGAGGCATGTTAGGAAGTAGAGGAAAGTGGAATCTCTGAAGTTGAGTGAGGGGAAGGGGTCCAAAAAGGAAAAACACAGGTCCAACCTAGAAAATTGCCAAGTTGTAGCAAGAAACTAGGGTTTGTACGAAAATGAGGAATTTGGGGGATCTCAGTGATGGGAAGTGTTTGATAAGGTACTTTAAGGATATGGGAAGGCATATGAACATCTGGATACAAGTTTTTCAGATGATTTGGTTGTCCAAGAGAAATTGCCTTCAAAACAGTAGGAGAGGGAAATGACCTTACCTAGGCGTAACTGAAGCATGAACAAGGTGTAAAATGACCCAATGGGACTTGACCTGATAATGAAAACTCTCTGAATGATGGTAAACTCAGCTAAACTATGACATGGACAGACATTTGGACAACTTTGACAAGGGTAAAATCAAACCCTAGACCCAATGCCTAGTGACCAAATTTTGCTTGAAGGCTCGCTGAAATGACAAAATTTGACCTTGACACATTAAAATAACTTTGTAAGAGCATGTTTGATCACTGGAGGAAGGCTCTAAAGACTGACAGTAACATTGGCTCCAATAGGGATGGCAGCTCCTTAGAGGTGCCAAGAACTGCAGATCTTTGGGTGAGCAGACAGTGCCTTCATCCATTGGGCTATGGAGTCCATTATTCCGACAAACCAACATGACTCAATTTATTGACTGAAACTTGACTCAAATTGACTCAATGCGAACTGAAATGACTGAAAAACTTGACTCTATGCAAAATGAAATGACTCATGACTGACTTAACTAAAACAACTATTTACAAATCTTGTTCAATGGCAGCAGTCCATCAAGATTCGAGGGTTTCAAATCAAGATGATAGCCACCTACGTACTAATGCAATATGTACAATCATGTGTAATGTGTCTTCCAATGTAACCAATCAAGTAGATGCCTTCTTGATTGATTCTCCTAATCAGGTCTTCTGGTCAACAATAGATACTTGTAACTGGGCATCCAAAAAACTAATTGATCCTGATCTCCTTCATCACCGAATACTGCAGTAATCACCTTCATGGCTGACTGCAGTAAATCTGCCATTGGATCCTGAAGAACACAAAGATTTTCTTCCTACTGAAGAAACAAGGTGTCCTTTGCTTCAAATTCTGATCTTCCTTCATCATGTGCTTCAGTAAAACTATGCTCCTGGGCTTCAAAAAACTCTAAACAGGTAGATGAGCAGATATCTTCTTGGAAAAGCATTTCAACACATGAAACCTATGAAGAGGAATCTGAATGGAAATCCTGAAGGTTTTGATCTTCTGTTGTGTGAATGTATTGAGTGAAGGTCTGATCTTGTTTTTGATACAATGACTGGATTACCTCCTCATGAAGGCTGTATTCTAATGAACTGAGAACATTTGGATCTAAAACTTTGTCTTCTTCATCCTAGATGATTTCAGCAGTAGTGTTCTCTTTCATAGGATTCCATACTAGGCATCCTTGGTCATCACAGTCTGAATCTGGAACTGAAATAGCTGTCCTGACATTATCACATTCTGAAATTAGAACTGAACTTACTTGCATGCCATCTTCTTCTATTGACAGATCTGAAATAGGACTTCTTTTTTCATCATTTTCAGTCATATGGACTTCTTTAACCTGCTGGTTTTAATCTTGCTGCAAAGTTTCCTCTAAGAGTTCTGTAGACTGCTTAAACGGATTTTCATACAATGCTTCCATGATTTCTTCGTCCATAAAATTATCATCCTCATAGTATTTTTCAAGGCTCTCAATAAAACCATAAGCATGCTTGCAACAACCCTTAACTAAATTCAAGGATGGATATGATTCTTTGTACTTCTCAAATAATATTGAATGAAAATCCTTTACACAATAAATGGAAGCAGGTGGCAAGCTTTCATACCAAGATCGGGCTTCATCTTCCAAGGTAGCCATAAACATTTTCATCAAACAGTATTCAGGAAAATTGATCTTTAATCTATGCACATGAATGCAAAATTTCACCAGATGAAGAGCAACGTCATTACCTTCCACATTTCTGAACACAGGAAAATTCTTTGACCAATCTACCTTGGGGATTTTATTTGGAAAACCTGGGATGTGATCTCGGCTCATGGGAGCGTATCTTCTTGCAATCCGATCCATTTTCAAAATCTTACCGCTAGTGATCTCTCTACAGTGGAGACACCATGAAGCACCAGTTGTTGGACTCTTCAGTGAAAGGAGTTGCCAGGTGAATCATTTCAGTCGTCGAGTGTCTGATCATTGTCCACCATCAACAATCAGATCATAACTTGAGATATGAACTGGGACAAGAAAATCTACAACTAAAATTCCATCCCTAGTATGGTCGCCACTATGCTAGCACCTAAATCTGCCTCAGGCTGAAAGAAGGAAAAAATTAGGGTAACCACACACCACACTCAGTCTGGTAGTTAGCCCTACCATAGTAGGAGAGGGCTCTCTCTGATTCACGCTCAGCGAATGGATATACAAAATGGTCTGAGATGACTTACAATGCAATATTTACCTTAGGCTAGTAAGTGAAAAGGGATTTTGAAAAAGATTTTTGAAGTGACCGAGCTTCTGGTATTTATATGGGACTGGTGCTCAACAAGGAAGAGAGAATTGAAAATGAAGGCACATATTATTCCGTGAGGTAAGGTAGGTAGCGAGCGCAAAAATTTCGGCTTAAGGTAACGTGGAATGGAAATATTGTTGAAGAGAGTGAAAAGGGCATGGTCGCATGAATCCTTTTCAACATAAGAGTAACACAGCACATGAAATTTTCCCACAGGCAGAGCAATATAAATTGAATTCTACCTAATCTCACTTAGAAAATTTCACTGAAATGAAGCATGAAATGAAATATGAAACATAACAAGATACATATGGAACATAAGAACACATTTACTACACTCACGACCACAAGAATCTCATGAAGCATAGCCGCTGCCTTTCATTAACTCTCTGTAAAAGATACGTAGTGCAGAAACAGAGTTTCTTTCCCCTAGTCTCCCAGAAGTTACAAGCCAACCAACCCTTTGAAAATAACTTGCATAAAATATATAGAAAGTGTAGAGAAGAGATGGAATGCCCAGGGGTTGGGAAGTTACTCAAATCATTTTGAAAAGGAGATGGAGAGCCAACCATCAACTACAGGTGCAGCGCTCTCAAGCATGACATTTGGCTGTGGTGACCCTTTGCATTCTTTTGCCACTTGGATAGAAGCCCATCTAGAGAGAAAACTCTTTAAATGCCACCTTTGGTGCCAAAAAGCCGAAGTGTAGATGACCTAGCCCACTTGGAGTAGTTGCAACCCGAAATTTCGCGAAACGGGAGCAAATTGGCAGTTCTTTCTCTGTGCGCCACGCCAAATTCTCTGTGCGTCGCGCCACTTTGGAGCCTGTTTTGGGGCACTTTCAGGTGTCCAAAATGTGCCCAGGTGGACGTGTTGGAAATCCTATCCTGTCTACTTTCTAAGCCCACTGGAATTTTTGAATTTGGTGCTCATTTTCCCCTCCAAATCTTCATTCTCCCAAGACTGCTTCCTATGTGTCAAAAAAGTGGCAGAGAGGCCATTTGTGGGTGTTTTTTGACCTTTAGGAGACTCGGGTCTTGTCAAAATTTCTTGCCCAGACACCAGTAGTCACAATTTTTTATGCTAAATCCAAATATGCAAGCGGTCTCTCCATTGGAGCCCTAAAATTTTAGCGTCGCGCCAGTGGCGCGGTGCATAGGGAGAAATTTCCTGTTTTTTGTCCAAAAAATCAAAATTTGACCAAAACTTCCCCAAATTTGTTGAAATTTGGGCTAGAGGTTCCTTATGGGGTGCCATGCTGAGCCAAGGAAGCCTCAGCCAAGATTCTAAGTCTATCTTTCTCCTTTGCCCGTTTTTCCCTTTTTGATGCCTTCCTTAGGTTTGCCTTCAAATTCCTTATTCGTGCCTTGCAAACCTTGTTCCATGCCCAATAGTGGTTTTTCATGTTCCTGAGCATGTCCATGTCCTTGTGTGCTTTCATCGATAGCTTCTCTAAGTGGATGTGGAGCCTCTCAAGCCAAATCACTCAATCAACCTCTATCTCCTGCTGAATAGGTGTTTTTCTCATTTAGGCTTCTTTGGGAAACCTATTGGTCTTCACGGATGTTTTGCAGCTCCATGATCTCATGCTAGTCCTCAGGCTCCTTGTTTCTCTGCTCCAAATACTTGATGATCCCTTTGGCCCTCTCCACATCTGCATCATCATCCTGAATGAGGATGAAATCGGCGTCCTGTTCACGTGATGGCCCCTCATCATGCATAGGTTTCTTGTCCTTGTCTTGTATTGGTCTGAGGGGAGCATCAGCAAGAAAATCCAATTTAACCTTCTGTTTTTTCCTGATTAGGGTTTCCTAGAGTATTTTCTTCAACTCCTTGATTTTGACTTTGGAGACCTGATTCCTTTTGTAGCAATGAGTGGTCATGCGTCTTTGAAATTTGTTATCTCTTTTGGCATTCTTAAGAAGATTGTTTAAATGGAAATTTACTTTGTGGAGTCAAAACTCCCTATTTTCATTGATTTATCCTGTGGGCCTGTTCTCCTAAAGCTGTGTCACTGTGGGTCTCCTCCTCATATTCTGATGAAATCTCGGATTCCATGCCTGCTGTTTTAAAAGTTGAATTTGGGCTGCCCTTTGATTTAAATGAAGCTAGAAGTTGCTTTGACAATCTGCCACCAAGGGGACAATTTAATAGGGAGCATTAGGATGTGGATAATATAATGGGAATAGGGGTTTATAGGAGAATTTTGTTTAGGGATATAAAGGGGTTTTTGGGGTATTTTGATAGGGTAGGGTTTGAGTTTTTAGCTAGGTATGGTTTTAGGGTTTGTAAGGTAGGGTTTGTGTTTATTGAGAAATAGGAGGAGGGGAAAGGGAGTATGATCTTGGTAATGTCAGGGTAATGATTATGGGGACAATGGCGTAGGGGAATAAGGAGCAGGGGTAGGGTAGGAATAATAACCTTGGTAGCAGCAACACTCTAGCAAAAACCCTAGTAGAACAGTGTTTCTTTGATGTCTTCTTGTGTTTGCTTTATGAAGCTTTTTGCTTTCAATCACAGGCAATAAACCATCATATCTCTATCAAATTTGATGCACAAGTGAGTTTATGGAGCCTACCTTGAAATTTGATGGGCTTCACAAGAAATTTGAAGCAATTTGGCACAATTTCAGGCCCTTTTTTCCCTGTGCGCCGCGCTCTCTTTGTGCGTCGTGCCAGTGTAAATTTTACACTGGAAAATCACTCCCAGTGCGCCGCGCTCCCTCGGTGTGTGGCGCCGTTTTCCAGGTGACTTTTGGAGGCCTTCCTGGCGTCCAAATTGGGCACAAGATAGCTCGTTGGAAATTTAATTGAGTCTTCTTTCCAAACCAATCAGAATATTTCAATTTGGAGTTCATTTGCCTTGTCAAAAATCAAATCTCCCAATACTGGTCAAAATGTGCCCCGTGAGGCTGCCTCAAGGCAGAGTGTTGTTAGAGTCAACTTTTGAATGCCTTTTCAACTCCAAATTGAGCTCATGATAGCTCATTGGAAAGCTCTTTGTGTCTAGGTATCATCAGACTCATCAAGAAAGTCATTTGGCCAACTTAGGTAGGATAAAAATTGATTTTCACAATGTCATTGCAGAGGTGCGTTAATTCTCCTGAGGCAATTGTATTTTTGACATTTCTCTAAAACCATGACACCTGTGTAAAAAGTGACAAGAATTTTTCTTCCTTGGCCTGTTTTGGAAAAAAACCTCTCTCAGTTTTCATAAATTCATATTTTATTTCTCGGAAACATCATTTGAGTGAAACCTACCTCGATGTGTGGAACAAGGGATTTGTCGAAATGAAGAGAAATGAAGGTGATAAGGAGCTTCTAAATTCTTCAGGAAATTTTGGGAAGTAGGGAGGGATGTTAGGAAGTAGGGGAAAGTGGAATCTCTAAAATTGAGTGAGGGGAAGGGGTTCAAAAAGGCAAAACACAGGTCCAACCTAGAAAATTGCCAGGTTGTAGCAAGAAACTAGGGTTTGTGCGAAAATGAGGAATTTGGGGGATCACAGTGATGGGAAGTGTTTGAAAAGGTACTTTAAGGATAGGGGAAGGTGTATGAACATCCAGATACAAGTTTTGCCGATGATTTGGCTGTCCAAGAGAAATTTCCTTCAAAACCCTAGGAGAGGGAAATGACCTTACCTAGGTGAAACTGAAGCATGACAAAGGTGTAAAATGACCCAGTGGGACTTGAACTGATAATGACAACACTCTGAATGATGGTACACTCAGCTGAACTGTGACATGGACTGAAATTTGGACAACTTTGACAAGGGTAAAATCAAACCCTAGACCTAATGCCTAGTGACCAAATGTTGCTTGAAGACTCACTGAAATAACAAAATTTGACCTTGACACATTAAAATCACTTTGTAAGAGCATGTTTGGTCACTGGAGGAAGGTTGTAAAGACTGACACCAACATTGGCTCCAATAGGGATGGCAGCTCCTTGGAGGTGCCAAGAACTGCAGATCTTTGGGTGCGCAAATAGTGCCTTTGTCCATTGGGCTATGGAGTCCATTATTTCGACAAACCAACATGACTCAATTTATTGATTGAAACTTGACTGAAACTGACTCAATGCAAACTGAAATGACTAGAGAACTTGACTCTATGCAAAAGGAAATGACTCATGACTGACTTAACTAAAACAAGTATTTACAAAGCTTGTTCAATAGTAGTAGTCCATCGAGATTCGAGAGTTTCAAATCAAGATGACAACCACCTTCGTACTAATGCAATATGTACAATCATGTGTAATGTGTCTTCCAATGTAACCAATCAAGTAGATGCCTCCTTGATTGATTCTCCTGATCAAATCTTCTGGTCAACAATAGATACTTGTAACTGGGCATCCAAAAAACTAATTGACCCTGATCTCCTTCATCACCGAATACTGCAATAATCACCTTCACGGCTGACTGCAGTAAATATGCCATTGGATCCTGAAGAACATGAAGATTTTCTTCCTGCTGAAGAAACAAGGTGTCATTTGCTTCAAATTCTGATCTTCCTTCATCATGTGCTTCAGTAAAAATATGCTCCTGGGCTTCAAAAAACTTTGAACAGGTAGATGAGTAGATATCTTCTTGGAAAGACATTTCAACACATGAAACATATGAAGATGAATCTGGATGGAAATCCTGAATGTTTTGATCTTCTGTGGTGTGAATCTATTGCATGAAGTTCTGATCTTTTTTTTCATACACTGACTGGATTAGCTCCTCATGAAGGTTGTATTCTAATGAACTAAGAACATTTGGATCCAAAACTTTGTCTTCTTCATCCCAGATGATTTCAGCAGTAGAGTTCTCTTTCATAGGATTCCATACTAGGCATTCTTGGTCATCACAGTCTGAATTTGGAACTGAAATAGCTGTCGTAACATTATCACATTCTGAAATTAGAACTGAACTTACTTGCATGTCGTCTTCTTCTATTGACAGATCTGAAATAGGACTTAGTTTTTCATCATTTTCAGTCATATGGACATCTTTAACCTGCTGGTTTTGATCTTGCTGCAAATTTTCCTCTAAGAGTTCTGTAGACTGTTTAAATAGATTTTCATACAATGCTTCCATGATTTCTTCGTCCATAAAATTATCATCCTCATAGTATTTTTCAAGGCTCTCAATAAAACCATAAGCATGATTGCAACAATCCTGAACTAAATTCAAGGATGGATATGATTCTTTGTACTTCTCAAAGAATATTGAATGAAAATCCTTTACAAAATAAATGGAAGCATGTGGCAAGCTTTCATACCAAGATCGGGCTTCATCTTCCAAGGTAGCCATAAACATTTTCATCAAACAGTCTTCAGGATAATTGATCTTTAATCTATGCACATGAATGTGAAATTTCACCAGATGAAGACTAGCGTCAATACCTTCCACATTTTTGAACACAGGCAAATTCTTTGACCAATCTACCTTGGGCATTTTATTTGGAAAACCTGGGATGTGATCTCGGCTCATGGGAGCGTATCTTCTTGCAATCCGATCCATTTTGAAAATCTTGCCGCTACTGATCTCTCTGCAGTGGAGTCACCATGAAGCACCAGTTGCTGGATTCTTCAGTGAAAGGAGTCGACAAGTGAATGATTTCAGTTGTCGAGTGTCTAATCATTATCCACCATCAAAAATCAGATCATAAATTGAGATATGAACTGGGGCAAGACAATCTACAAGTAAACTTCCATCCCTAGTATGGTCGCCACTATGTTAGCACCTAAATCTTCCTTAGGTTGAAAGAAGGAAAAAATTAGGGTAAGCACAAACCACACTCACTCTGGTAGCTAGACCTACCAGAGCAGGAGAGGGCTCTCTCCAAGACACGCTCAGTGAATGGATATAAAAAATGGTCTGAGATGACTTACAATGCAATATTTACCTTAGGCTAGTAAGTGAAAAGGGATTTTGGAAAATATTTTTGACAGGACCGAGCTTCTGGGATGTATATGGGACTGGCGCTCAGTAAAGAACAGAGAATTGAAAATGAAGGCACAGATTGTTTCGTGAGGCAAGGTAGGCAGCGAGCGCAAAAATCTCGGCTTAAGTTAACGTGGAATGGAAAGATTGTTGAAGAGAGTGAAAAGGGCATGGTTGCATGAATCCTTTTCAACAGAAGAGTAACACTGCACATGAAATTTTCCCACAGGCAGAGCAATATAAATTGAATTCTACTTAACCTCACTTAGAAAATTTCACTGAAATGAAGCATGAAATGAAATATGAAACATAACAAGATACATATGGAACATAAGAACACATTTACGACACTCACGGCCACAAGAATCTCTTGAAGCAAAGCCGCTGCCTTTCATTAACTCTCTGTCAAAAGTACACAGTGTAGAAACAGAGTTTCTCTCCCACAGTCTCCCAGAAGTTACAAGCCAACCAACCCTTTGCAAATAACTTGCATACAATATATAGAAAGTGTAGAGAATAGATGGAACACCCAGGGGTTGGGAAGTTACTCAAATCATTTCTAAAAGGAGATGGAGAGCCAACCATCAGCTACAGGTGCAGCGCTCTCAAGCATGACATTTGGCTGTGGTGACCCTTTGCATTCTTTTGCCACTTGGATAGATGCCAATCTGGAGAGAAAAATATTTAAATGTTGCCTTTGGTGCCAAAAAAACGAAGTGTAGATGACCGGGCCCACTTGGAGAAGTCGCGACCCGAAATTTCGCGAAACGGGAGCAAATTGGCAGTTCTTCCTCTGTGCGCCGCGCCAAATTCTCTGTGCATCGCGCCACTTTGGTGCCTTTTTTGGGGCACTTGTAGGTGTCCAAAATGTGCCCAAGTGGGCTTGTTGGAAAGCCTATCCTCTCTAATTTCTAAACCCACTAAAATTTTTGAGTTTGGTGCTCATTTTCCCTTCCAAATATTCATTCTCCCAAGACTGCTTCCTATGTGTCAAGAAAGTGGCAGAGAGGCCATTTTTGGGTGTTTTGTTACCTTTATGAGACTCAGGTCTTGTCAGAATTTCTTGCCCGGACACCACTAGTCGTAATTTTTGATGCTAAATCCAAATATGCAAGCGGCTTCTCCATTGGAGCCCTAGAATTTTAGCGTCGCAGCAGTGGCGCGACGCACAGGGAGAAATTTCCTGTTTTTTGTCCAAAAAATCAAAATTTGACCAAAACTTCCCAAAATTTGCTGAAATTTGGGCTAGAGGTTCCTTATGGGGTGCCATGATGAGACAAGAAAGCCTCAGCCAAGATTCTAAGTCTATCTTGCTCCTTTGCTTGTTTTTCCCTTTTTGATGCCTTTCTTAGGTTTGCCTTCAAATTCCTTATTTGTGCCTTGCAAACCTTGTTCTGTGCCCAATAGTGGTTTTTCATGTTCTTGAGCATGTCCCTGTCCTTGTGTGCTTTTGTTGACAACTTCTCTAAGTGGATGTGGATCCTCTCGAGCCAAATCACTCAATGAACCTCTATCTCCTGCTGAATAGGTGTCTTTCTCATTTAGGCTTCTTTGGGCAGCCGGCTGGTCTTCACAGATGTTTTGCAGCTCCATGATCTCATGCTAGTCCTCAAGCTTCTTGTTTCTTTCCTCCAAATATTTGATGATCCATTTGGCCCTCTCCACATCTGCATCATCATCCTGAATGAGGATGAAATCGGCCTCCTGTTCACCTGATGGCCCCTCATCATGCATAGGTTTCTTGTCCTTGTCCTGTATTGCTCTGAGGGGAGCATCAACAAGCAAATCCAGTTTAACATTCTCTTTCTTCCTGATTAGGGTTTCCTGGAGTATTTTCTTCAACTGCTTGATTTTGACTTTGGAGACCTGATTCCTTGTGTAGCAATGCGTAGCCATGCATCTTTGAAATTCGTTATCTCTTTTGGCCTTCTTAAGAAGATTGTTTAAATGGAAATTTACTTTGTCAAGACAAAACTCCCTATTTTCATTGATTTCTCTTGTGGGCCTGTTCTCTTGAAGCTGTGTCACTATGGGTCTCCTCCTCATATTCTGATGAAACCTTGGATGCCATGACTGCTGTTTTAAAAGTTGAATTTGGGCTGCCCTTTGATTTAAATGAAGCTAGAAGTTGCTTTGACAATCTGCCACCAAGGGGACAATTTAATAGGGAGCATTAGGATGGGGATAATATAATGGGAATAGGGGTTTATAGGAGAATTTTGTTTAGGGATATACAGGGGTTTTTGGGGTATTTTGATAGGGTAGGGTTTGGGTTTTTAGCAAGGTAGGGTTTTAGGGTTTGTAAGGTAGTGTTTGCGTTTATTGAGCAATAGGAGGGGAAAGGGAGTATGATGTTAGTAACGTTAGGGTAATGATTATGGGGACAATGGCATAGGGGAATAAGGAGCAGGGGTAGGGTAGGAAGAATAACCTTTGCAGCAACAACACTTTAGCAAAAACCCTAGCAGAACAGTCTTTCTTTGATGTCTTTTTGTGTTTGCTTTATGAAACTTTTTGCTTTCAATCACAGGCAATAAACCATCATATCTCTATAAAATTTGATGCACAAGTGAGTTCATGGAGCCTACCTTGAAATTTGATGGGCTTCACAAGAAATTTGAGGCAATTTGGCACAATTTTAGGCCCTTTTTTCCTTGTGCGCCGCAGTCTCTGTGTGCATCGCACCAGTGTAAATTTTGCACTGGAAAATCTCTCCCAGTGCGCTGCGCTCCCTCTGTGCGTTGCGCTCTTTTCCAGGTGACGTTTGGAGGCCTTCCTGGTGTCTAAATTGGGCACAAGATAGCGCGTTGGAAAGGTATTGGAGTCTACTTTCCAATCCAGCTAGAATGTTGCAATTTGGAATTCATTTGCCATGTCAGAAATCAAATCTCCCAAGACTGGTCAAAATGTGCCCAGTGAGGCTACCTCAAGGAAGAGTGTTGTTACAGTCAACGTTTGAATGCCTTCCTCAACTCCAAATTGAGCTCATTATAGCTCGTTGGAAAGAAAGTTGTGTCTACTTATCATTTGATGCATAAAAAAAGTCATTTGGCCAACGTAGATAGGAGAAACATTGATTTTCCCAAGGTCACTTCAGAGGTGCATCAATTCTCCTGAGGAAATTGTATTTTTGACATTTCTCTAAAACCATGACTCCTGTGTAAAACGTGAAGGAGGTTTTTCTTCCTTGGACTAGTGTGGACAAAAAACTCTCTCAATTGTCATAAGTTCATCTTTTATTGCTCAGAAACATCATTTGAGTGAAACCTACCCCGATGTGTGGAACAAGGGATTTGTCGAAATGAAGCGAAATGAAGGGGATAGGGAGCTTCTAAATTCTTTAGGAAATTTTGGGAAGTAGGGAGGGATGTTAGGAAGTAGGGGAAATTAGAATCTTTGAAATTGAGTTAGGGGAAGGGATCCAAAAAGGCAAAACACAGGTCCAACCTAGAAAATTGCCAAGTTGTAGCATGAAACTAGGGTTTGTGCGAAAATGAGGAATTTGGGGATCTCAATGATGGGAAGTGTTTGATAAGGTAATTTAAGGATAGGGGAAGGTGTATGAACATCTGGATACAAGTTTTTCTGATGATTTGGCTGTCAAAGAGAAATTGCCTTCAAAACCCTAGGAGAGGGAAATGACCTTACCTAGGCGCAACTGAAGCATGAACAAGGTGTAAAATGACCCAGTGGGACTTGACCTGATAATGAAAACTCTCTGAATGATGGTACACTCAGCTGAACTGTGACATGGACTGACATTTGGACAACTTTGAAAAGGGTAAAATCAAACCCTAGACCCAATGCCTAGTGACCAAATTTTGCTTGAAGACTCATTGAAATGACAAAATTTGACCTTGACACATTAAAATCACTTTGTAAGAGCATGTTTGATCACTGGAGGAAGGCTGTAAAGATTGACACTAACATAATGGATGCTTTATATTCAACCTTAGGCACTGTGTTGGGACAAAAAGATCTTACTCCTTATGCAATCTATCATACTAGTAAAAATTTAACTCCTACGGAGTTAAATTATACTTTAACTAAAAAGGAGTTTTTAGCTATAGTTCATACCATTAATAAATTCATAAATTACATAATTGGCTATGAAACGTTTGTTCACACAGACCATTTTTCCATTAGATACCTATTGAGAAAACCAGTCACTAATGGAAGAATAACCAGATGGCTCTGACTGTTACAAGAATTCAACATAACCATTCTAGATAGACCAATAAAGCAGAATACAATTGCCGATTTTTTATCTAGAATACAAAATGAAAATAATGATCAACCCGTAGAGGATAAATTTCCTGATGAATATCTTTTTGCAGTATCTACTAAATCACCTTGGTATGTAGATATTGCTAACTATTTAGCTACAGGAAAAATGTCATTTCATTTATCTCCTAGAGAAAATAGAAGAATAGTCCACAATATCACATCTTATTCATGGATAAATGAAGAGTTATACAAGACAGGACCAAATCTCATCATCAGAATATGTGTTTGAGAGGATAAAATACCAGAAATACTTAAAGCTTGCCACGATGAGCCATGTGGGGGACATTTTTCTGACAGAAGGACTACTTACAAAATCTTTCTTTTAGGATATTATTGGCCTTCCATTTTCAGGGACACCAAAGAATATGTTAAAAGATACGACAATTTTCAAAGAATAGGAAAACCCACTCTTTCAAATGAAATGCCACTACAACCACAGGTACTCATCGAACCATTTGAGAAGTGGGAACTAGATTCTGTTGTACCAATCAACCCACCTTCAAAGAAAAAAAAAAGTATATTATGGTATGTACTGATTATGTTACTAAATGGGTAGAAGCTAAAGCACTTCTTTTTTCTACTGAAAATGTTGTAGTTTCATTTCTTTTGAGGATATTTTTACTCCTTTTGGTGTTCCAAGAGAAATTGTAGCAGATCAAGGAACAAAGTTCACATCCAAATTAGTGTAGAAGCTTGTGGATCAATACAAAATGAAACATAGGAAGTCCACTCCATACCATCCACAAGCCAATGGACAAATTGAGTCCACAAATAAGGTTATTGAAGCAATCCATACCAAGACTCTACATCTACATAGAAAGAACATGGCGGAAAAGCGTCCAGAAGCTTTCTGCGCCTACAGAACTACATGGAGGAATACTACAGGACATACTCCCTATGAACTTGTTTATGGGAAGCAAGTCTTACTTCCAATAGAATTCCATATCTAGACCTATAAGGCAACAGCCAAGTTAGATCTTGACTTATCAGAAGCACAAAAGCAAAGGATGAGAAAACTAAATGAACTTGATGAAATCAGACAAGAAGCCCTCTAGAGAACTAGTCTAGTTCAACAACAGAGATCTAGATGGCATGATAAGTATATTAAAGAAATGAAATTTCATCCAGGAGATTGGGCATTACTCTTTGATTCAAAGTTTAAGAATTTTCAAAGGAAGTTCCAAACCCACTGGCTTGGACCTTATGAAGTTGAAAGTGTTTTTGACAATGGTGCAGTTAGAATCAGGACTATTGATGAAGAGAAAATTCCTCCATTAGTAAATGGACATCGACTCAAGTTGTACCAAAAGCCATTAACAAAAGAGGAATTTGTTAAAATTTTCTAAGATAATTTAGAACTAAAAATGATCAAGAATTCTTCTTCTTCTTTTCCACCTTAGAAATTTTTACTCAGTTTACTCTCTAAAAAAAAATTAAAAAAAAAAGTAAATTATATGTATAATAATAATAATAATAATAATAATAATAATAATAATAATAATAATGAAAGGTATAAACATGAAAACCAACATGTTGTTGGCAAGTTTATACAAAAAAATTAGAGTGAAAACCAATTTTTGTTGGCACTTCAAATTTTCCTTTCAAAAAGAAAATAATAAAGTTCCTTTATTAAAAAGTTTTTTTTTTCTAGGCTACAAAATGAGGAACTTTCCACAGCTCGAACAAGTTTCTGTAGCTATGACAAGTTTCTGCAGCCTAATAATTTTTTGAAGCCTACAAGGACACATGGTGATTTGAATTAAAAGACAAATGACAAAGCAAAATACCTACAGGAAATCTCAGAACAACAAACAAGGTTAGAAAAGTGGATCACAGGTATGTGCTACTTTAATTTAGCAATAGGGATTGATATATTGCATATATGACTAAGAAGACATAGTAATACCGAAAATTGAAACAAAATCATTACAATTTAATGGTGATGGTCCTCTAAAAGAACATCATAATCCACCACTTAAAAGTCATGTCGTGTCCTCATTCCAAATCCACCAAAGTAATTATCGAATCATCATTTTAAATGTGCCCAATGGTCTGATTCATTCCTATAACCATTATTATAATCCACCTATTCTTACACTCCTCTGAACATTCATAGCCACTTTGTCCTTCTGCCACTTAGCAAAACCCTACCAACACCTTTCTCTTGTCAAGGTAACCAGTCTTTGAGGCAAAGCATCCTCCATAATGGGGATCATTGTTCGAACCGAGCCAGCAGGGAAGAAAATCTTGGAGGAATACCATCAGACCAAGGAGCTTCTCCAAAAGAAACAATGGTTGTAGTTCATTGAAAAATTCAATGATTTTCACAAGCAAGTGACAAATAAATTTGCACGCTTGTTTGATGGAACTGAAGCTGAAATAGGAGACATTAAGATCACCATAACAGATTCCATGATTGTAGAAGCTATTGAATTACTAAGGAGCAGGGAAAAATGGTTCAAGAAAAGGGGAATTAATGGATAATATTGGAAGGTCTTCCTGAAAAATTCAAATATGCACACCACTATCTTCAAGAAAGGTATTCCCAGCACAACCTGTAAGAGTAAATGGAGAAATTTATTGCTTATGCTTCAAAAACTTGTCACCTGTGAGGGTCGGTTTGGGTATATGTATTTTTACCGTGTTAGGATGATGATTCATTTTCTTGAATATCACCAGATGAATCTTCCTTATTCTCTCTTACATAGTCTCAAGAAAATGCCCACAAAATTTCAAAAGAGAATTTAGCTCATAGAAAATACCATGTATTATCATGGTCTGATAAAGATATTGGTTGAGTTCCAGCTCCAGCGTATAGGGGATAACTGGGAGGGTTTCCTAGTGAGGAACCATTTTGTAGAAATATCCCCAGAACAAGTGAGAAATAGTAGGACCCTCAGAGGAAGGAAGAGAACAATAGAAGTAGTAGAAGAGCAGGAACCCCAAACTCACCCTGAGTTATCAGAAGAAGAGCTGCCCATAGTGGATATATTGTAGATAATGAAAAAAGGAAAACTTAGAAGGAAGAAAGTTAGCAAAAGAGCAAAGGAAATACCAGAAACCAGGACCCTTCCTCGAAAAGAAAAATCAGAGACTAAAAGAAGGAAAGTACAAGGATTACAAAGCTCGAGGCTAAGGAGGAGTGAAAGGTTGAGCACAGTGCAACAGACAATCTTGAAAGCTATAGAATACATTCATCTCAAGGAAAATGAGCCAACTGAGAATGAGCAAACTGAAAAACCTGAAAGTTCTCCAAAAGGGTCACCAAAAACATCACCGAGAGTATCACCACCACCTTGCATCTCAACTCTAAGAAGCCCAGTGCATAGTCTAGATGTTGATCATGTTCAACAGGAGATATATGATTATATAGAGTCATTGGAAAGAAAAGAAACAATAACTAAAGAAACAATTGAAAGTCCTGGAGAAGGGAGTAATTAGTTAAATGAACCATAGGAACACTCAGCCTCAAACATTTTAAAGCAAGATATTTTTGAGTTCGAAACATTAAACAGGTATCTCAAGAATGAGAATCAAGAATTGAAGGCACAAATTGAGATCCAGATTGCGAAAAGTGAAAATCTCATCCTTCATTTGAGTTTTTGGTATAAAAAGAA
Source organism: Pinus tabuliformis (assembly GCA_031772625.1). Taxonomy (NCBI): domain Eukaryota; kingdom Viridiplantae; phylum Streptophyta; class Pinopsida; order Pinales; family Pinaceae; genus Pinus; species Pinus tabuliformis. Next base: position 1,006,426,550 of record CM062819.1, read on the forward strand.
CAAAAAAATGAAGAAGGGAAATAGGACAATGCAAAAAGAGATTATCAGCTTAAAATACAAAATTCTCATGAGAAAACCTAGGATTCCAGTCACTGCCAAAAAGAAGAAAAAAGTGAAACTTGGAGGTGATGAAAAGAAGGCATAAGTGACTGACAATGATGAAGTGTATGAGGACATACAAAACCTCCAGCCTTGGGGAATGTAGAGTCCAATGATTGTCTTAGTTTGACATCCTTTTTTGCCTATATTTCCTCTCTTTTCCTATACTTACACCTAAATAATTCCAATGACACAAGGTTTTTTTAAAGGTAAGAAATAACGTGTCTTCTTCTTCATGTTTTACTATATACCCTATTTTTTTGTTAAAGAATGCAGCTGGCTATAGAATTTGTCTGTTTCCGCAACTAATCCAGATTTCTGAAGCTGCCTCCATTGTTCAAGGTTTAGAAGCTCCAGCTCAACGACGAATGATAAAGATGGATAAGGAATGGTCCCCTAGTCGATTATTTCCTATTCCCTTGAATTAGTTCATTAAGATGATCACAAGATATCACGGTCAAACCCCAAAGTCAACTACAGGGTTGTCGCTGAGACAAAATCCCAGTTTCATCGAAACCTTTTTGATTTTATTTCAGAATAGCAAGTCGAAGGTTTAGCGATATAGTTTAATTGAAATAAAGATATTTAGTATTAAAATGCTCATGCTGTTATCCCAAAGACTTGTTATAAAAACTATGGGTGCACTGTGATTTGGTGCGCGCTGGATGATGTAATTTTTGAAACAGTTTGTTAAAATTCATTTTGCAAGTAATAGAATTGGTTTTATGTGTGTATGCACTACATTGATTGGATATTATGGACTGATTCATGGAGGGCCCCTATGACCAGTAGCAGGTCTTTAACCAATTGCAATTAGACTTCTTTCATTCCTTGAATACTCTGTTTTTGTGTGAAGAAATGCAGTATGATGAGTTTTCCAGTGAATCGTTATATGCATGAACACTTCTCTTTGCTTTATAGCTAGTTTAATATAATTTTTGAATTGCTTTTTATATGGTACAGTATGGTTATTTCATTTGATTTTTATCTAGTGTAGTCCAACTGTGTTTATTTCATAATGTAGTTGTTGTCCAGAATATCTTGTTTGAATGAAATTGAATAAGTAAAAGTGTGAGAGTCTTCTCCTTAGCAATTGAATTCAGATAATATTCCTTTACCATTTAATATAATATATTTCTCTTTCACTTAGTAAGTTAGAGCTGTAGTATAGAAATTCAAGACAAAAATCCAAAACAGTCTAACACAAGTAAGATCTAGAATCACTCTCATATCATCCATAAACTGATTTAATAGAAAATAACTCCTAAGAAATTAGCTGATAACTTTAGAGAGTGAGACATTAATATAATTAATGACACCATCTCCATAATAATTTTAAGTTTAGACCCTACCAAGAACATAACGACATAAGAAATAACTTCTAGCACATATAGTGCACCTGTACTTCGTTAGTATACCTACCCTGGTTGATAATTTATGATTGACAATTTAAAGACATTAAAGTTGCCAAACAAAAGCAATGACTTGAATCTTCAAATGGAAATGAATTCTCCATTTCTTATATTATGAATTTGTTAGGTAATGAATTGGATGAAATTCCCTTGTTTCATTAACATTTCTTTCAAGAATCGCTCGTTCATAAATTGACTTCTTTATCTCCTAGGACCTGCAAAAAAACGAGCGTCTACCTGCAATAAAACATTAAATCATGGAGAAAGAGAGGCGATTGGGCTCCCCTAATCCAGGAAGTACGAAAAAAATAACAAGTAGTTACATTGTAAAACAAATCCATGGAAAAAAATAACAAAGTAAAATTAATTTATTACTTGTAGGAGAGCAAAGGCCAATCATGCTAATTTGCAGTGTTTTAATCACAATTTCTTTGTTTTTAGTATGATTTGAGCGATTCCAAAGCCAAATGAAAGTGAATTCAGAGGGATATATCCAATATTAATAGGTTTTAAAAATTGCATGAGATGATCTATCAAATTTACTTAGGATGACCTGCATAATAGAGTCATTTTCAATTTCCCAACTTAGACCAACAATTGATATTTTAAGCATAACTTTTTCGTTTGATGACAAATTCAAATGATTAAAATTAGAGATTAAATTAGATTCATTTATTTATCTCCAATAGAAACAGGTTTTGTAGACAAGAATAATTGATGCATAAAATACTCTAAAGAGCAGCTGGAAAGACAGATTTTTAAGAGTGTTGATTTACGATAGATAGTCAGTATTTGGGTCATAACTTTCTCATAAGATATCGAAATCGGGTGATTCAAATTGCCTTGTTAATTATATTCATAGAGGAATACCATAGAAAAATTCTTTAAAAATATAGTCATTTAGGCCTCCAAAAACTCATTGTCCCAACTCTGTTCTTGAACTGCCTACTAGACACCCTGTCAATGTTTTCGTTATAACTTCTTCCTTTCAAATCCAAATTGATTAATTCAAATTGGGTTGGAAATTAGAAATCAAGGTCTATTTAGAATAGAAACATGTTTTAAAAATATTCTCTTTTGGTCCCTCAAAACATGACTAACCCGACTTTGTTTTCAGAACTTTCATCAAACCCACAAGCCAAAAAAAAATGATTTTCAAACAATTTTTCCAAATTGGTGATAAAAATGAATATGAGTGTTTGTAGAACTATTATTTTCAATATAATACATATACATACACAAATAAATTAAAACATTTATCTCTGATGTTTGATTTCCTCAGCGTGTTGCAACAAAAACAACTATTTTTACAAAAAAAAATATATTTATTTATGTCCTTATTTATTTTATTTTATTTTATTTTATACACTAACCTACTCTTCTTTGAAAAATGAATATGCTTACATATAAGAGTACTTCCAGTGGAGCCATTTTAAAAATAAGGCCTCAAGTATGTACATACCCAAATCTAAAAAATGCATGTTAATAGATAGTAGGGTATGAGAAGCCAACTTCCCTTGAAAAGATGGTGTCAAAAATTGTTGAAGTATGGAGTGATGCTGCAAACAAATGATTGAGTGAAACCAATCTTCAATATATCCTTTACTTTTTTGATTTCCCATAGTTGTCATATCATGAATTTCTTGAGTTTTTAAAATGGCATGTTGATGCAGACTAGAAGAAACCTCATTTACTTCCATAACTTCTACATTTTTTGGGTTTGAAACATTCTCAATCTCAATATAAGTTTTCTGCAATGGTGCATGTGAGATAGAATGGGTGGGTAGGGTAGGTAAATTTTTCAGTTCAACATTGTAAGCATGTTTTACTAGTTTATTATGGTGAGGGTGTGGATTGAGTTGAGCAGGAAATTGTGCAGGGCATGAAACATTTTTATGACGCAGTTGATTGGGTCGTGTGGATGGTTTTTATAGACAAGCAAAATGAAGTTGAAAAGTTGGAAAAGAATATGGATTATTTATTTTTTCTACAAGATGAGGGAGAGTAGTCATGTAATCATAAGATGATCCATGCCAAGCTTGTGGACCAGATTAGTGAGGGTTAGGTTGGAATGGTTGCCCTAACATAGGTGTATTCCATAATTGATTATGAAAGTAAGAAAATGGAGAGAAAGTGTTTTGAACCATACGTGTAGGCCGTGGTTTCCATAGTTTTGAAATTCTTGTAGCTTCCCCAACTCTTTGATACGCTACTTCCATTCTAGATAAGGAAGAATGACTATCTATGGGATGCTCCTTTTGGAAATGAGGGAAAAAAACTTCTTCAATTTCTTGATTTTTATGAACCTGCAAACAATCCAATTGTGAATTTAGAGAGCTGATAAAATCAATTTTAAAATGTTCAAATAAATCATTGATTTCAACTCTTATGTCTCTTGTTCTTGTAGTAGATTTGGAAAAGAAAGAAGAAACTTCTCTAGAATTCTTACCAGCCTTAGAGATTCCTCTTGAATACCTTATGCATAATTCACAAACATGATCATATGATAACTGAAAAACATCACCTTTTCCTATCACATTTAAGAGTTCTAAAATTTCATCTTTGATTCCTTTAAGAATGAGTGTTGTTAAGATCTCTTCTTCCAAATACTTATGCTTTGATTTTTGAAGGTTGTATTGAAATCGCTCTACATATTCCTCCAAGCTTTCATCTTTCCCTTGTATCATACTGAAAATATCTTCAATGGCCTTGCAATACGCTTAGTACTTCTTCAAGAATACATTCTTCATGTCCTCCCATGTTTGGATGCAATTCCCACCAAGGCTTATGAACCATTGGAGAGCTACTCCTTTTAGAGTAAGAGGAAACATTTTCAACCTTTGATCATTAGTACAATATTCATATCCTCTACAAATTAATTCAAACTCAAATAAGAATGTATCTGGGTCTTCGATTGCCAAACCATGAAAATTTGGTAGAGAAGATGGGAGAATTATGTGCATTTGTGTCACTCCTCCTAGATCTTTGATAGGGAATTCAAAAGTAGCAATGTTAGCCATTTCTTACCATAATAGAAGAGGTCCTTCATGTGTTTCTTTGAGGATCCTCCTTCAAATGTTCCTATCAATTGGTTAGTGAAATGGGTACTGCTTACATCACCACTTGAGTGGAATTATGATATTTTTTTCTTTAAATTCTACCTCTAAAATTCCTACTTCTATCAGTGCATGTTATATGACCTAAGCCTGACTACTGAGGGTAGACCCATCACTGGTTCCCCAGGATGTGTACGTAGGTTCTTAGCTCCCGTCTTCAATATCCAGCTATCGTGAAGTCAGGTATGAATCTACAACCATATATTAGTGTGGTAGTGCTATTTGATTGCCTATCCAGCAAACGACGCCAAAATGTTGGGTAAAATTAATTGCTTAATAAAAACAACTAATTACCTAGACATTAATTATCAGCTTGAGGAACGTCTTTTTATTTCAAGGAAATTGGAAAAATATATGCATAACAATACCAATAGCTAACATTAGTTCTATATGATTGTGTTCTATACTATCAAGCTCATTTAACAAGAAATATAATGTAAGACTTGAATAAAAAAACTAAAATTAAAAAGAAGAAAGTAAATGACAGGAAAAACAATTATTCTAATCACACAACTTGAATCATTGCTAGATTAAATCACACCTTAATGAATTGGAAATTTAAGCTATTTCACTCAACATAATTAAAATTCTAATCTAGAGCAAAAAATCAAATGAAATGTAGAAGTTGCATGAAATAACAAACCTGGAAAATGTAGCGACCAAACAAATTACCTGATTAAAATGGAAATTTACTTTAAAGAACAATGATTGAAATTCAAAGAAACAAGCACAAAACTAAACCACAGTAGATGTTCAAGGCAACACCTCGTCCAAGGTAGTGGTCCCAACTGCCCAAGACTCAGTTCTACCTTAAGAAATACCAGATCATATTACGAATAACAGATGTAGAACTCAATGGATAACTTCCTTTATTAAAATATGTGAGAGAAATAATTATAGCATAATGAAGCTCTTATCTTTTCCTCAAATTCAATAATTGTTCATCTCCCATCTCTCATATCTTATATATTCTCCTACATCCTATCTAAGAATCGTCCATCTCCTATCTACTAACTATCCCCATTATCCACCCATTATCCTCCTTTCCTCTTTGATCTATGTTTTCATTTAAATACACAGAGAGCAAAGCGAAGTTACAACAAAGTTTATTACAAACTGATTTCCATTACAAATTTGGATTGTACAAAAACAATTTACCAGTAAGATCATATCTGAAAGATATTTCCATCAACATTCAGCATGAGCAAGTTGAATTTGGTATTCCAATTGGAAGAATTTGGAAAACGACCGCAACAACAAATCTAAGAAAATTATCTTCGAAGAACCTTCCGTTTTCCTTAATATAGACTGAATTTTGGAAAACTGATCGTCACAAAACTAATTTCGTCCATTCTGGACAAAACCCACGTCCTAAATTTTCAAGATTCTCGTTAATTTGTCTGAAACGTCCAATGCAAAATTGTCACTTCTTATTCCAGCGAATTTCCGTGTTGGAATATTTGATTATGAGCTAGAAATCATATTTGCAACTTGGAAAAGATTTTGGAGACTAAGAGCATGAGTGATGCTACAAAATAATCATTAACAAACCATCATTGGTAAAATCATGCATAATAATCATCAATTTATTAAAAATCAAGGAGAAGAAATAATATTTATCCATGAGAGCATAAATAATTATAAAATGGAATTATATGATAATTTATGATAAATGATGTGATAACGAATGGTAGAAATGGATGAATTAGACGTTAAAAAGTGATAATCATAATGACAAATTAGTGGCCCAACACCTTCCAAACCACCCTAAAAATAAAAATAGACAAAAATTGTAACCACCTCACCCCATGTTTACCCACTTCAACCTGCTCAATATGGTAAAATGAAGATGAGAGTTATTATGTGAGACCTTATTTCCAAGATGCGCTTAAGGAAAATTGGGTCTACCATTGGCTACAACCTCCCAGTTCCACATGATCACACTGTTATCAGCCCATCCCTACCCAATACTATTTCTTCTCATTTTTAGCTCCTTAAATTTAACAAAAATTTCTATTTTTGGCATTTTTTTTGGGTTCTAAACTTCTACGGTCGTTTTGAGGGCCTAAACAATTTTTTTTTAGGGAAAATGGAGATATTTGAAATGAAGCATTATGATATTCAAATGGAGATCATATGCCAAAGTTATGACCCTAGGAAGTTGGAGGTCAAAATTACTCATTTATACAAACAATTTGTGTACGTATTACATGTAGGTTATAAATACATATATGTTCATTAATTCAATAAGCTCACCATAGAATCAACGAGAAGGCCCTATTCCCTCTTCACATTGCTACAACACCACCTATTAGTCCATAAATCCATTAACTAATCAATAGCTAAACAATTCATCACAACATCCATAGAAGGTACACATCATATGAACAACATATAACCAGAAAATAACTAGCATATAAACCCTCGCAACCCAGCCATAATATCACCATCATAATGCCAACAATTATACATGAATCATCATAGAAGAATAACCATTATTAACATATGATAATGAAAACCAAGTCAGGGACTTGCACGTACCACCTAACCATAGATTGGGCTGAACAAAATCTCTCTTTCAAACAATCACCCCCACACCATATTCCAAGCGTGAATGTGGGATCTCATGGAATAAGCCAAACAAAACCAAAACAGGGTTTTCGGAGGCAAAACAACCTCAACCCATAGCCAGTTATTCCACCACATGGTTGTACATCACTAACACCAACCAAATCAGTCTCTACCCAATTTGTCTAGGGCTCCAGGAACTAGTAACTCAACCCACCAAGGCTCTAGATTGTTTTCCCAACTTAAGCTCCAAGAATAGTAACTCAACCCACCAAGGCTCTAGAGTGTTTGTCCCAAATTAAACTCCAGGACTAGTAACTCAATCCAAGCTATTCCAAGGCTTCTAAAGCGTTTGTGCCAACCCACAACCATAAGGACAATCACCCACTTACAAGGATATAGATATAAAAATGAAACCCTTACTCCTTGATTAGACAATGAAACCCATTAATACTTCTACAATTTTCTACAAAATGATGTGACTAATACACTGAATAACGATTATTTTACCTATGTATACTTTAAATTGATATGAAGAAGTATTTGAATACTGAAGATGCTGAAAAGGCAATTCTGGAAAAACTCTTTGTTAAGTATTGTTATCCTTATTAAAAAGAATCCACCTTAAGCATGCCACTGAAACTTCGCCAATACAACCTATTCCATAACTATTGATTTTGATGAAAATATGTCACTGGACACTTTGAAACCTTGAAAGAAGTCACATATTAATTATTGTTGTAGTATCGATTTACCAATCAAGTAATAAAAAAATTGTTACAATAATGATAATAAGCCTTATTCCATTCTTCAAACCCTAGCCAACAGACTTCAGTAAAATAATGCTTACCATATAGGATAAAGGCTATATCAAATCAAATGAATCTCTCAAGTTATTCAACCATTGCTAAAATATTTTAGAATATTGAAATTACTGATGATATATCACAAGGTCCAATTTTGACACATTGATACCTTACCAAGATCTATGCATACAAACAAGAGATGTGTCCTTCAGATTTTCTTGAACTATCCAAAAATACCTTACTGTATTCAAGGCTCAAGTCAACATACTTCTAAAGTGAATATGGAGCACTGAAGTGAAGGGTCGAACATGTGAAGATATAAGATATGTGTAGGACCAAATTATTGCTTCATAACGTGTTCACTATGATGTGTTTAGGTTCAATTTATTCAATAGAAACCAAGGTCGGAGATGATCTAGGAACTCTAGGTAGATATGAACCATAGACTTATAGTAGAAAAGAGTATGATTTGTCCACAAAATTTCTTAAAAGTTTCACCCTAAAGAGGGTCAAGGCTCAAGATAGAGTGTAAACTTTTTTCTTGCAAAAAAAATCCCAACGAATCCCATATAGTAATTTGACAAGGTCATTTTGAATATGGAATAGAAGATAGACCTTAGGTGATCAAGACCATAGAGAACCCTTGATCAATGACTCTATAGTGTAAATATGATTTAGAGCCATTCCAAAATATTTCACTAAGAGAGTTGAAGGTGATCAAACAAAATACTAGGACTAGCGAAAATCAAATTATGCATACAAATCTTCAATCCTTCCTCGTCCTAGTCTTAGCATGCTCCAAAGATAGTCTTATGCCTCAACCATAACCCAAGAACTAATTCAAAACATAACTTTGACCTCCCTTTAATATATTTAGTACTCCACTTAGGTCACATACATATCACATAATTTATTTCATGATATAAGCATCAAACACACTTTCGTTTGAGGGGAGTGAAGGCCTCCTTTTATAGTTTTATAAGAGGGCTAACCAAAGCTTAAAGGGAAGGAAAAATAATTCAAATTTGATTTGAGGTTCACTTGAAATTCGAGGGTTATTTGAATTTTAAAATTCAAACTATTTTGGAGCCAAAAAACCCTTGGTAACCTTAGGTCGATTTTAATATTTATTTCAATGCCCTCAACAATGTATCTTAGCCATAAATATTTATTTTATTTTTAATAATAATACCTCTTTGACTTCAAAATTTTACTATATAATAATATGTTTCCACATAAACCATTTGTTGGGGCTTTTGACCACAAGGTGGAGGCATCAACTTCAAACAATCATATCTCTCAAACCATGAGGATCCTCATGGCGAACCACATGTCATTAGAATCAACATGATGACGAGAATCCAATAAATATGGTCTTGGTTAGAGAAACCATGATTTTCCATGTCATTTTGGTTAACAAAGGTGGGGAATCTTCAGGTGCCACTTTGGTTGACATCAATGACAACCATAATTCAACAATCTCCCCCTTTGTCATTGATGGAAACACATATACTTACCCTATGATCACTTATCTCCTCACTCCATGCCTTTGATCTTCCTAACCTATTTTCTCTCCCCCTTTAGCATCAATGGAAAAGAGTGACTCCTCTTAAAAAACCGCTTGCTTCTCTATTCTTGCAACACACCATTTATCCCCTTCGTTGCTTGGATGAATAAAATGTGTATTAATGCGAGCTTAGTAGAATCCCAAGGTTTTTCCACAGATACTCAAAATTATCATGTGGTAGAGGTTCTATGAAGATGTCAACTATTTGTTCCTTTGTCCCATTGTACTCTAGTTTTATGTTCTTTTTTGCAACTTGTTCTCGAAAAATTTGATACTTGATAGGAAAGTGTTTCATTTTTTAATGCATGATATGATTTTTGGAGACTCTTATGGAACTGGTGTTGTTACAAAACATCGGAATGGGCTCATAGAACTTAACTTGTAAATCCTTCAAAGTTTTTTTCATCCAAAGAACTTGAGTACAACATGTTATTGCGACTATGTATTCTACTTCCACTGTGGGTAAGGAGACTAAAGATTTATTCATGATTAGCCAAGATACAAGACAACCAACTAAGTAGAAGTTGGCTCCATTAGTGGTTTTACGATCATCAACATTTCCTACCCAATCTACATTTGTATAAGTTTTGATGGTTAAGTCATTTCCTTTTAGATATCAGAGGCCAAAATCTGTTGTTCGCTTGAGGTATCAAAAATTCTCTTCACTACAACAACATGGGATTATTTTGGTACTGATTGAAAATATGCTACCTGTCTGACTACCTACATCACATCTGGACTTGAGGTTGTTACATACAATATACTATAAATCATTGATCTATATGTTCTTTGGTTTGCATCCTTGGGTATATCATCCATGCTAAACTTGCAACCAGTCACCATTGGAGTGTTAATCAGTTTGATGTCTTCATCTAAAACCTCTTCAACATTTATTTAACATACTTATTTTAAAAAATCAATATGCCCTTATCTTCTAATATATTTGAAGTCCAAAGAAGAAATTCAACTCACCAATTAGTGACATCTCAAACTCATTCTACATATATGATGCAAACTTCTTGCTTAACTTTTCATCATTACTTTCAAAGATAATATCATCCACATATAGTTCAATGATGGTCAAAATGTCTTGTTCAACCTTCACATAAAGGTTTCTATCATCATTTTCTCTTTTAAACCCTTGTTTTTGTAAGTACCTGTCAAAATAGGCATACCAAGGTCTAGGATCCTATTTGAGACCATATAAAGCCTTCTTTCACTTGCAAACATAATCCTTATTGTTAGTAAGAAAAAATCCACCAGTTTGTTCTTTGTATAATTCTTCTTTGAATTCACCATTGAAGAAAGTTTATTTTGTTATAAATTAATTAACGGAGCAATCAAATACACAAAATGTTGTGGAAACTAAAATATAGAAACACATAAAACAGGAGAGACGCGGTTCTACGTAGTCCACCCAATTTGGGCTATGTCCATAGAGAAACAACTAGTCCTTCCTTTTTTTTGTTCCATAGAAATGAAGAAATAATACCTACAACATATCCACTGGAATTTCCCATTTGCTCTCACACATTATCCTCTCTCTCTCTCTTGCTAAGAATAATAATACACAAACACAATATAATTCCCTTATATAAACCAAGGGTTGCCTTCTAGGAAAAATAACCCTAAATTAACATAACTTCTACTGTCAAATCATCTGCCCAATGAATGACCTAGATTGACTACAAAATTACAATATTCTACAAGGAAAATTTTCATCTATTTTTAGCTTCGGGGGTGCTGCCCCTGAACCCCCTCCATGGGGGCGGGGTCTCATAAAAATAATCGTCGCCCCGCTATGGACCCCCCTGAAGGTGATTAAACAGGCGATGTTTCTGCCTTGTTAGGAACAAGGATCCAATGCAATTGAAACAAAAACCTTTGAACGATCAAGAAGATAACAAGGCTCCACACCCAACATAATTTACATATATTTGATGCACCTTGATCCTTCTCAAACAAGAAAAGGCCAAGAACATCCTGATGGATTCCATCCTGGAAATAGATGCAAATGTCTCCGTTAGACTCCGTCTTCTCAAATCCTCTGTCAGAGTCAAATTCAGACAGGTGGCTGTCAAAGTTTCAATAACACTTGCAGGCCAGAAGGGGGCTTCGATAAGTTTTCATTTCAGGATTGTCATCGTCAAAGTGCTCAAAGGTATTTCTTCTTCAAAACTTGGTTTGAAGAAGAAATTTTCAAATTTGTTTTATGTAAATACGCTGCCATGCTGCCAGTGTACTTCTCAGAGATTGAAAGGTTTACCATGTATCGTGATTAAGATGCCAAAGTTAAAGACTTGTTTTGAAATTCCCTGATTTGGATAAATCAAGTTTATTAGCAGCTGCAGCAAGAACTTTTTCTACGTTTCAAAATATGAACTTTCTCATATTGTTAGAGTAATGGTATGTGGGGAAAACTACCTGATTTGCATAAACTTGAGAGTTTACAAAGACAAGGAAAGATCAGGCAACATAATTAGGTGTTTTGATAGATGGGCTCAAGAATAATGCAAACAAATTTGCAAAATGAACAACACAAATTTTCTAGCAGAATTATAAAGTCGGGTCATGTGTTTTGAATTCACCCTCGTTATCACATCAGCCATGTTAATTTAGTATTCAAAGGATAAAATCCAGCATTTCGATGGCATGTAGCAGTATTTCAGTATTGATGGATGTAGGTGGTAGAACTTACCTTGTTAAAGGGGCATCACAATGGATGGATTGGGTGCAAAGTGCTTCACTACCTATGAAAGCGATGTTCTGTTTGTCTTCGTTTTATGATTGGTTGTGATATTGAATGTGCTGGTCGAATTGCAGGTTAGAAGGCCGAAACTATGATTACATACCCCGTGGACAGCATTGAAGGTGTGCGCTATGCATAGGAAGTGTGCGCTGAGCATTGGGTGGTGCGCTGCGCATTGGGCCTCACTGGCCAGTGTAAAAATACATAGGTGCTACACACACAGGTGCGCGCTACGCGTTGGGTAGGGGCGCTACCCACACAGCGACAGAACCAAGAAAAATTTGTCTTGCACCCAGTTTCATATCAAATGCCTCCAACTGCTTACAGGTTCGATGTTTATGTGGGGTGGGGTACCGCTTTGGAAGTAATAGCATCGCTTTTGTCTCCGGTTTTCTGTTTAGTTATTGCTTTCATGCTTTCACCTCAAGCAGAAAGAGTGTTAGTTTCTATCATGGGCTTCTAAATCTGGTGCAAAGGTCAATGAAGTTTCTAAAACTAAAAACAGATCCACGATTTATGTACTGACAAACCCATTGGCGGAATTTTTATCTTAGTTCCTTCTTCTGTTCATAATATCAAGGGACAAAAATGTTATCCTTGCAGTCGATCGAAGATCTTGAATTCAGACACCAGCATTGAGGCATCAAGGGCAGACATAGTCATTGGTTTCTTCTGTCGACTGGTTCGAAAAAGATACAATTTGTTCTGCCTCTTAGGACCTTGCAGTACGAAATTTGGGATGTTGAAACTGGATTTAAAATTCATTGCAGTGGATTGTGGGAAAGCAATGCATTGTCTGAGTATTATCTCTGCACTAATTGCTGCTTGCCATTTTGGAAACATATAAGTATAAAATGTTGTGTGCGTAGAAATAAGACCGTGTGAATGACATTGAGAATCCATGCTGGGATGCCATGTACTCGCTGGGTATTCAAAGTTTTCCACATCCTAATAAGTTTATATATATTTTATGTTTCCTTTTTCTAACATATGGCTTCTCGCAATAGAAGAAAACCGAAATCTTTGCAAGCAAGGACAGAATCGGGTTCTGGAAACATTCATTACGAACATATGCACTTTATAGGCAATACAGTTGTGAGCATTAAAGAAGTTCCAATGAAAGGGAAAATACCACAGCTGGAGATGACGGAACTTTGTTTCCATTTATTAAAGGGAGAAATTTTGTTCTATAAACCATTTTTATTAAAATTAGTTTTTATTCAAATAGCATTTTGTTAACACGTCAGAAAATAAAGGAAAAACAAGTGGAAGTCAGAGATCGAAATGCTAATTTGAAATGACGATATTAACTACAGCAGAAGAATAGGATTCGATTTCCTATTTATGACTTCAGATGGTCTAAAGCTCCTGATGTTGCCTATTCATCGGTCATCAAGCAGATTCGAGTAGAAAAAGGAGCGCTATTCTATCTTCAAGGAAAGCATTGTTTTGCCTTCAGAACAAATGATTGGCTCTGCAGTTTTGTTTGATTAAATGATAATTAAACCATTCCTGATTGGGGTCGATTTGTTATCCCACCTCTAGGCTTATATATTGTATAAAAAAAAATCACTTGTAGAGGTTGGAGAAAATTCTGAGAGCTAGTGGAGGAGAACAGAGTTTTATTGTACAGTTGAAGGACAGAGAAAAGAATAAAATGGTGCAGCTCTGATTTGTAAGATTCTTGTGGTGTGAAAGTTTAGCAGATGTTTTTCTTCTGTTGCATATGTCTTTGTTATGTTCACAGTCCATTCATAATCGTTCAAGCTGAATGCTTTTGCAGTAAGATAGGCAGAATCCAATTTATTTGCTCTGCCTTGAAGCAGCGTCAGTGTTTGTGTAATTTTCTTCTGTTGGAAAGGACTCATTGTTTAATGCCCTTTTCTGCTTTCTTAAACAGTCTTTACATTGCCATTTAATTTCAATTCAATTGTTAAACTTAATTCCTACCTCGCCTTATGGATTAATTTGTGCCTTTGTTTAACTCTCTGCTCTTGCTGTCTTTGCCCCACACAGCCCATAAAACCCAATTATTTATCAAAAAACCCCTTTCTATCAATTTACTAGCCTAAAATCAGTTCCCTTTTAAAGTCATCTCAGCCCCTTTTAGAAGACTTTTTGCTGAGATAGACTAGAGAGAGTCCTCTCCTGTCCTCGTAGGGCTAGCTATGAGGCTGAGCGTGGTTTGATGTGGCCTCGAGTTTTTCCTTCCTCAGCTTGAGGCAAATTTGAGTGCTAACATAGTGGCGACCATACTGGGGACGATGGTTTGCTATTGATGTGACATTCAACTTGTATATTGTTTTGCCCCAGTACATGAAATCAAGTTGCAGATCTAATGCTGATGGTGGACAACATTCAGACACATATGTAGGCTGAAACATTCACTTGGCGACTCCAACTTGATCCAGACATTCCAGTGCTCGCTGATCCATTTATGCAATGGTAGGGTATTTGGCAAACCCTACACTTTGTGAAGCTGTAAAAGAAGTAAGAAATCAGTTAGCAGATTTTGAAATTAATGAAGATTTTTTTAGTGCCTTGCTTCAATGTTTGAAATCTCCAAAGTTCCCTCTTGAAGCTAAAACTAGTTTCTGCGATTTAATTGTTGAAAAACTTGAGAAGGAGATTCAGTATTTGAATGAGTAGATCCAGTCATATGATTTCCGAGACCCTAAAAATTTCTTGGAAATTCTTCCTCCTTCGAAACAAGAAATAATAGAGTTGCCTACAGATGTTTGCATTGACAATGTGTAGCTAGATGTATGTATTGCAAAGTTGGGGCAGCAAATGGAGTCTGGCTTTCGCGATCCTATTGCGATGTACATGACAATGTTTTCCAGTTTGACTGACAAATCAAACTGTCTTTTACATGATTAGGCTCATTACGTGCATGAAGGGCTGCCAACAATTGCATCTGTGATCTGGTTGAAGCACTCTCAAGCGGCATCATTCTCAAGTTTACTTGAATGGTTGATCTGGCATTTTAGTATTACCTGATCTATTATTTGTACAACAAAGTAGGGTAGATTTTGTAAATAAATAAGCAGCCAAAGGGCAGCATTTCGTTCTGAGTTTCATTACAGTTTTAGTGTGAAGATTGTTGAGCAAGTTTTTCAATCGAGTTTCAGTCCATAAATGAGTTGGAAGTCTCGTGTTTTCTGTTGAAATAATGACTCCATTGCCCAATGGACGGAGGCACTGTCTGCTCTCCCAAAGCTCTGCGGTTCTTGGCACCTCCAAAAAGCGGCAGCTGCCATCCCCATTGGAGCCAATGTTAGACTCTGTCTTCTCAAATCCTCTGTCAGAGTCAAATTCAGACAGGTGGCTGTCAAAGTTTCAATAACACTTGCAGGCCAGAAGGGAGCTTCGATAAGTTTTCATTTTAGGATTGTCATTGTCAAAGTGCTCAAAGGTATTTCTTCTTCAAAACTCGGTTTTGAAGAAGAAATTTTCAAATTTTTTTTCTGTAAATATGCTGCCATGCTACCAGTGTACTTCTCAGAGATCGAAAGGTTTACCATGTATCTTGATTAAGATGCCAAAGTTAAAGACTTGTTTTGAAATGTCGTGATTTGGATAAATCAAGTTTAATAGCACCTGCAGCAAGAACTTTTGCTAATCTTCAAAATATGAACTTTCTCATATTGTTCGAGTAATGATATGTGGGGCAAACTACCTGATTTGCATAAACCTGAGAGTTTACAAAGACAAGGAAAGATCAGGAAACATAATTAGGTGTTTTGATAGATGGGCTCAAGAATAATGAAAACAAATTTGCAAAATGAACAGCACAAATTTTCTAGCAGAATTATAAAGTCGGGTTATGTGTTTTGAATTCACCCTCGTGATCACATCAGCCATGTTAATTTAGTATTCAAAGGATAAAATCCAGCATTTTGATGGCATGTAGCAGTATTTCAGTATTGATGGATGTAGGTGGCAGAACTTACCTTGTTAAAGGGGCATCACAATGGATGGATTGGGCGCAAAGTGCTTCACTACCTATGAAAGCGATGTTCTGTTTGCCTTCGTTTTATGATTGATTGTGATATTGAATGTGCTGGTCGAATTGCAGGTTAGAAGGCCGAAACTGTGATTACATACCCTGTGGACAGCATTGAAGGTGTGCGTTATGCATAGGAAGTGTACGCTGCGCATTGGGACTCACTGGCCAGTGTAAAAGTACATAGGCGCTACGCACACAGGTGCACGCTACGCATTGGGCAGGGGCGCTACCTACACAACGACAGAACCAAGAAAAATTTGTCTTGCACCCAGTTTCGTATCAAATGCCTCCAACTGCTTACAGGTTCGATGTTTATGTGGGTTGGGGTACCGCTTTGGAAGTAATA
Organism: Pinus tabuliformis; assembly: GCA_031772625.1. Taxonomy (NCBI): domain Eukaryota; kingdom Viridiplantae; phylum Streptophyta; class Pinopsida; order Pinales; family Pinaceae; genus Pinus; species Pinus tabuliformis. The sequence continues at coordinate 1,006,443,222 of CM062819.1, forward strand.
GCATCACTTTTGTCTCCTGTTTTCTATTTAGTTATTGCTTTCATGCTTTCACCTCAAGAAAAAAGAGTGTTAGTTTCTATCATGGGCTTCTAAATCTGGTGCAAAGGTAAATGGCGTTTCTAAAACTAAAAACAGATCCATGATTTATGTGCTGAAAAACCCATTGGCGGAATTTTTATCTCAATTCCTTCTTATGTTCATAATATCAAGGGACAAAAATGTTAGCCTTGCAGTCGATCGAAGATCTCGAATTCAGACACCAGCATTGAGGCATCAAGGGTGGACATAGTCATTGGTTTCTTCCGTCGACTGGTTCGAAAAACATACAATTTGTTCTGCCTCTTGGGACCTTTCAGTGCGAAATTTGGGATGTTGAAACTGGCTTTAAAATTCATTGCAGTGGATTGTGGGAAAGCGCTGCATTGTCTGAGTATTAGCTCTGCACTAATTTCCGCTTGCCACTTTGGAAACATATAAGGATAAAATGTTTTGTTCGTAGAAAGAAGACCATGTGAATGACATTGAGAATCCATGCTCGGATGCCATGTACCCACTGGGTAATCAAAGTTTTCCACATCCTAATAAGTTTATATATATTTTATGGTTCCTTTTTCGAACATATGGCTTCTCGCAATAGAAGAAAACCAAAATACTTGCAAGCAAGGATAGAATCGTGTTCTGGAAACATTCATTTTGAACATATGCACTTTATAGGCAATACATGTGTGAGCATTAAAGAAGTTCCAATGAAAGGGAAAATACCACAGCTGGAGATGACAAAACTTTGTTTCCATTTATTAAAGGGTGAAATTTTAGTCTAAAAACCGTTTTTATTAAAATTAGTTTTTATTCAAATAGCATTTTGTTAACAAGTCAGAAAATAAAGGAAAAACAAGTGGCAGTCAGAGATCGAAAGGCTAATTTGAAATGAAGATATTAACTACAGCAGAAGAATAGGATTCGATTTCCTATTTATGACTTCAGATTTCCTAATTCGAATGGTCTAAAGCTCCTGATGTTGCCTATTCATCGGTCATCAAGCAGATTCGAGTAGAAAAAGGAGCGCTATTCTATCTTCAGGGAAGTCGTTGTTCTGCCTTAAGAACAATGATTGGCTCTACAGTTTTGTTTTATTAAATGATAATTAAACCATTCTTGATTGGGGTCAATTTGTTATCCCACCTCTAGGCTTATATATTGTATTAAAAAAAATCACTTGTAGAGGTTGGAGAAAATTCTGAGAGCTGGTGGAGGAGAACAGAGTTTTATTGTACAATTGAAGGACAGAGAAAAGAATAAAGTGGTGCAGCTCTGATTTGTAAGATTCTTGTGGTGTGAAAGTTTAGCAGATGTTTTTCTTCTGTTGCATATGTCTTTGTTATGTTCACAGTCAATTCATAATCGTTCAAGTTGAATGCTTTTGCAGTAAGATAGGCAGAATCCAATTTATTTGCTCTGCCTTGAAGCAATGTCAGTGTTTGTGTAATTTTCTTCTGTTGGAAAGGACTCATTGTTTAATGCCCTTTTCTGCTTTCTTAAACAGTCTTTACATTGCCATTTAATTTCAATTTAATTGTTAAACTTCATTCTTACCTCGCCTTATGTATTAATCTGTGCCTTTGTTAAAAATTTGCATTGACAATGTGCAACTGGATGTATGTATTGCAGAGTTGGGGCAGCAAACGGTGTTTGGCTTTCGCAATCCTATTGCGATGTACATGACAATGTATTTCAGTTTGACTGAAAAATCAAACTGTCTTTTACATGATCAGGCTCATTACGTGCATGAAGGGCTGCCAGCAATTGCATCTGTGATCTAGTTGAAGCACTCTCAAGCGGCATCATTCTCAGGTTTACTTGAATGGTTGATCTGGCATTTCAGTATTACCTGATCTATTGTTTGTACAGCAAAGTAGGGTAGATTTTGTAAATAAATAAGCAGCCAAAGGGTAACATTTCGTTCTGAGTTTCATTACAGTTTTAGTGTGAAGAATGCTGAGCAAGATTTTCAATCAAGTTTCAGTCCATAAATGAGTCGGAAGTCTCGTGTTGTCTGTTAAAATAATGACTCCATTGCCCAATGGACGGAGGCACTATCTGCTCTCCCAAAGCTTTGCAGTTCTTGGCACCTCCAAAAAGCAGCAGCTACCATCCCCATTGGAGCCAATGTTAGACTCTGTCTTCTCAAGTCCTCTGTCAGAGTCAAATTCAGACAGGTGGCTGTCAAAGTTTCAATAACACTTGCAGGCCAGAAGGGAGCTTCGATAAGTTTTCATTTCAGGATTGTCATCGTCAAAGTGCTCAAAGGTATTTCTTCTTCAAAACTCGGTTTTGAAGAAGAAATTTTCAAATTTGTTTTCTGTAAATACGCTGCCATGCTACCAGTGTACTTCTCAGAGATCGAAAGGTTTACCATGTATCGTGATTGAGATGCCAAAGTTAAAGACTTGTTTTGAAATGCCCTGATTTGGATAAATCAAGTTTATTAGCACCTGCAGCAAGAACTTTTGCTAAGTTTCAAAATATGAACTTTCTCATATTGTTCGAGTAATGGTATGTGGGGCAAACTACCTGATTTGCATAAACTTGAGAGTTTACAAAGACAAGGAAAGATCAGGCAACATAATTAGGTGTTTTGATAGATGGGCTCAAGAATAATGCAAACAAATTTGCAAAATGAACAGCACAAATTTTCTGGCAGAATTATAAAGTCGGGTTATGTGTTTTGAATTCACCCTTGTGATCACATCAACCATGTTAATTTAGTATTCAAAGGATAAAATCCAGCATTTCGATGGCATGTAGCAGTATTTCAGTATTGATGGATGTAGGTGGCAGAACTTACCTTGTTAAAGGGGCATCACAATGGATGGATTGGGTGCAAAGTGCTTCACTACCTATGAAAGCGATGTTCTGTTTGCCTTCGTTTTATGATTGATTGCGATATTAAATGTGCTGGTCGATTTGCAAGTTAGAAGGCCGAAACTGTGATTACATACCCCGCGGATAGCATTGAAGTTGTGCGCTACGCATAGGAAGTGTGTGCTATGCATTGGGTGTTGCGCTGCGCATTGGGCCTCACTGGCCAGTGTAAAAATACATAGGATCTACACACATAGGTGCGCGCTACGTGTTGAGCAGGGGCGCTACCCACACAGCGACAGAACCAAGAAAAATTTGTCTTGCGCCCAGTTTCGTATCAAATGCCTCCAACTGCTTACAGGTTCGATGTTTATGTGGGGTGGGGTACCGCTTTGGAAGTAATAGCATCGCTTTTGTCTCTGGTTTTCTGTTTAGTTATTGCTTTCACCTCAAGCAGAAAGAGTGTTAGTTTCTATCATGGGCTTCTAAATCTGGTGCAAAGGTCAATGGCATTTCTAAAACTAAAAAAAGATCCACGATTTATGTACTGACAAACCCATTGGCGGAATTTTTATCTTAGTTCCTTCTTTTGTTCATAATATCAAGGGACAAAAATGTTAGCCTTGCAGTCGATCGAAGATCTCGAATTCAGACACCAGCATTGAGGCATCAAGGGCGGACATAGTCATTGGTTTCTTCCATCGACTGGTTCGACAAAGATACAATTTGTTCTACCTCTTAGGACCTTTCAGTACGAAATTTGGGATGTTGAAACTGGCTTTAAAATTCATTGCAGTGGATTGTGGGAAAGCGTTGCATTATCTGAGTATTAGCTCTGCAATAATTGCCTCTTGCCACTTTGGAAACATATAAGGATAAAATGTTGTGTGCGTAGAAAGAAGACCATGTGAGTAAACGTTTCAATGACATTGAGAATCCATGCTAGGATGCCACGTACCCGCTGGGTATTCAAAGTTTTCCACATCCTACTAAGTTTATATATATTTTATGGTTCCTTTTTCGAACATATGGCTTCTCGCAATAGAAGAAAACCGAAATCTTTGCAAGCAAGGACAGAATCGCGTTCTGGAAACATTCATTTTGAACATATGCACTTTATAGGCAATACAGGTGTGAGCATTAAAGAAGTTCCAATGAAAGGGAAAATACCACAGCTGGAGATGACGGAACTTTGTTTCCATTTATTAAAGGGCGAAATTTTAGTCTATAAACCATTTTTATTCAAATTAGTTTTTATTCAAATAGCATTTTGTTAACAAGTCAGAAAATAAAGGAAAAACAAGTGGCAGTCAGAGATCGAAAGGCTAATTTGAAATGAAGATATTAACTACATTAGAAGAATAGGATTCGATTTCCTATTTATGACTTCAGATGGTCTAAAGCTCCTGATGTTGCCTATTCAGAGGTCATAAATCACATTCGAGTAGAAAAAGGAGCGCTATTCTATCTTCAGGGAAAGCTTTGTTCTGCCTTCAGAACAATGATTGGCTCTGTAGTTTTGTTTGATTAAATGATAATTAAACCATTCCTAATTGGGGTCGATTTGTTATCCCACCTCTAGGCTTATATATTGTATTAAAAAAAAATCACTTGTAGAGGTTGGAGAAAATTTTGAGAGCTGGTGGAGGAGAACAGAGTTTTATTGTACAGTTGAAGGACAGAGAAAAGAATAAAATGGTGCAGCTCTGATTTGTAAGATTCTTGTGGTGTGAAAGTTTAGCAGATGTTTTTCTTCTATTGCATATGTCTTTGTTATGTTCACAGTCCATTCATAATCGTTCAAGCTGAATGCTTTTGCAGTAAGATGGGTAGAATCCAATTTATTTACTCTGCCTTGAAGCAGTGTCAGTGTTTGTGTAATTTTCTTCTGTTGGAAAGGACTCATTGTTTAATGCCCTTTTTTGCTTTCTTAAACAGTCTTTACATTGCATTTAATTTCAATTTAATTGTTAAAATTCATTCCTACCTCGCCTTATGGATTAATCTGTGCCTTTCATTAACTCTCTGCTCTTGCTGTCTTTGCCCCACACAGCCCAGAAAACCCAATTATTTATCAAAAAACCCCTTTCTATCATTTTACTAGCCTAAAATCAGTTCCCTTTTAAAGTCATCTAAGCCCCTTTTAGAAGACTTTTTGCTGAGGTAGACTGGAGAGAGCCCTCTCCTGTCCTCGTAGGGCTAGCTACGAGGCTGAGCGTGGTTTGATGTGGCCTCAAGTTTTGTCTTCCTCAGCCTGAGGCAGATTTGAGTGCTAACCGTCTCTTCAAAGTCCATTCCATCAAGCTACGCATATCCTTTGTAGAGCAATATTGCCTTGGTTATGGTAGTCTTTCCATCTTCATTCATCTGGTTCCTGAAAACCCATTTTGTCATTTGGTCATGGAACCAATCCCATGTGTCATTCTTTTAAATTTGATCCAATTCTTCATTCAGGCTATGATCCAATGTTCATCATGATTGCATTCTTCAAAGTTACTAGGCTCATATGTGGATAAGAGCGCAAGATGTACTTATTCTCACATGTTTATCTATCAATTTATTTTAGTTCATATGCCTCCATTCATGTCCCCAATGATCTGGTTTGACGATGTCTCTTTTGATACCATCTCTTATGAGTCATAGAAGGTGTTTGTTGATCATTTCCTATCTCCTCTCAGTTGGAAGTTGTTTCCTAATTTGATTGTTCTTTTCAGTTCTATTATTTTGTCTTTGGTTTGCTTAAGGATGAGCTCTCTTGTTTGGCCTTTTGTCCGTGAACTTCATCAAATGTTACATTAATGCTTTCAACTATCTAGTTGATTCTCTAATTATATCATTTACTTTACTTTTGAATGAGTAGCCAACAAAAATGGCTTCATCTACCCAAGAGTCGAATTTTCCAATCTTCCGGTCTTCCATTTTAATGTAGCATTTGATTCCAAAGACTCTAAAGTTTTTTATGTTTTCTAGTCTTCCCTTCCATTTTTCGTACATATTCTTATCATAGTTGCTTCTAAAAAATCCTCTGCTCAAAATGTGCATTTTTGTATCTAATGTTTGGATCCAAAATGCATTGTCTAATTTTGAATCATTCAACATCATTCTAGACATATCTTCTACTATTATATGTTTCCTGTTGACGACCCCATTTTGTTGTGGTGTCCTAGCTACTGAAAATTGTCTCTTTATTCCATGTTCCTCATAGTAGTGTTGAAATATTTTGGATGTGAATTCCCCTCCATTATCCAATCGTAAACATTTGATCTTCAAATTAGTTTCATTTTCAACCATTTCATTTTATATTTTGAAACATTCAAAGGCTTCAAAATTCTTCCATCCTAGTATACTCATTGATCATCAACATGAAGTATTGTTCACCATTTAGTTCTTTGGTCTTAATCGATCCACATAGATCAGTGTGTACCAATTCTATTTTTTTGACATGGAGTGTTCCTTAGTATTAAATTCAACTCTTGTCTATTTTTCATTCTTGCAATGCTTACATGAGGTGTTGGTTTGTTTTGAAATATCTGGCATTTCACTCACATATTCCTCTTTACTAATCGTGACAAGGTTATCAAAGTTTGTGTCCCATCCTTCTATGCAAAAGCCAAATTTCATCTTCCTTTCCCAAAAAACAACGTTTGTTTATAAATTCATCCAACATGGATATGTCATTTGGAGTCCTATTAGTAGTTGCCACTAGCTTTCTAGATTTTTCTCTCCTTATTTCACATTTCTTTGAATTAAATAACAATGTGTTTCCATTGTCATACATTTTACTTATGCTCAACAGACTATGATTCATGTTTTATATAAGTAGCACATCTTTTTTTGGTGCATCCTTGCCTCCAAGCTTAACTATGCATGTTTCTATAAGGTTTATAGATCCATCATTCCCAAAATACATTGTTCCATCATTCCCTTCCTTTAGAGATATTAATTTGCTTCTATCTCCGGTCATATGGGTTGAGCATCCAATATCAACATACTATACATTCTTTTTCCTCTGATCTTTTAGAGAATGTATGCAACTTTCCTTTTTCTTCTTCCAGACCTTTGGAGGAGTGTTTAACTTGCAATCGTTACCCAAGTGTCCAAAATTGTTGCATTGATAGAACTCTATCTCATTTCTCTAGTATCCAAACCTCCTATACTTTTTCTTTTAATATTCTTGAGGATTTATAAGATTATCATTTCTAGAGTAATTCCCAATGTTGCTTCTGCTCCTATCATAGGCCTTTCAATTTATAGCCTTATGTCCAAAATTTTTCCATGAATAAAAAACACCAAGAAAGAGAGTTTGGTACCTAAGAGGGAGTGATATTTTTCGTGATATTGTTCTCCAAGGGATTTCTCCTTCATATTTCTTCAATGCAAGCTTTTGATTTTATCTCTCTTGAACCTTTTGTGCTGCTTAGAAGTTGTCTTCCTTCATGATAGATCCCTTAGTAATTTCCGCATAAGTTTTATGTTTGTATCCTTTTTCTTTTGTTGAGGAACTCGAGCCTTTCATAAATGTTTTCCTGTAGCCCAATCCTATCTTGTCACTACACGACCATTAACTATTGGTGAGATCATCTAATGTGAGTTGTTTGCAAAGTTATCCTGAACATAAACTACTTATGCTTACAAATATTCCCTTTACTTGTTGCTTTCTTCTAGTTCTCTTTTGAGTGATTCTTCAATTTTTCTAGATTCTTCCAAATGTACCTTAATATTGATGATGATCTTTTTTTATTATTCAATCTTATTATTGAGTATTGTACATATTTTTTAATTCCTTTAGTTTCACCTCTAATGATTTGGCATTTCCTCATTCAACCTTGAGATCCTTTATTACTATGAAAATATCCTTTTCTAATTTGACCTCATCTACCTCTTCTTCAACATCTTCTTCCTATTCAGGAGCTTCCTTCCTGTTGTCCCTAGCCATGAATAACACTCTTTTTTTATCATTTTCCTCATCACTTTCACTTTGTTCTTTAGACGAGGAACTATCTTCTTTTGAGTAGAAGATTTTCTTCTTGGGAGCTTCTTATTCATCATATAAATTCTTATGAGGAAACATAGCATTAAAGTGACCAATCTCACCACAATTGAAACATATTAAGGGGAGCTTACCGTTGAATTTACATGTTCCTATTTTCAACTTCCTCACAAATTTAACAACTTCATCTGGGATTTTGTAATCATAGAAACTAGAGCTTGGATTTGATTGTTTCTTACTGTTTTGTTCTTCTTGGATGTAGTGAAGGATACTTCTCTATTAAATTTAGTTTCTTGTTTTTGTTCTTCCCACTCGTCCCTGCTAACCTTTTCTAAATCTTATCTTTCTTCAAGCATTGATACTTTAACATCAAATATCATTGTATGTGATATTAGTATCTTTAGAACAATTACTTTGTTCTCCATTGGTTCTCCTAGTGCTTCTATGGAATTGAAAACTTCATATACCTAGAGAAAATAAGCTGGAATATTTTCCTCTTTATTCATTTTCAGCTGCTCGAATTTTCTTCTATAGGTTTGGAGCTTGGCCTCTTTCACCTTCTTGTCGCTTTCACATATACTATGGAGCTTGCCCCCATATTATTTAGCTGATTTGAAATGCATCACTTTAATGTATACTGTTTCTATCAAGCCACTAAAAATAACACTCATATCTTTGACATTACTATCATAGAGATTTTTACTTGCCTCATCTATTGGAGGAGCTAAAGGTTTTGTGTATCCAGTCTTCATAGATTACTGAACATCATATCCTTATTCTTGCACATATGATTTAATCCTTCCCCTCTAAAGAGCATATTTATGTCCATTAAATAATGGAACTCAAATATTTTCCCACTCCATGATCTACCTTCCAGTGGTTAAACTTCTTTTGAAGGAACCTAGCTCTTATTTTGAATGTTGGAAATACTGAGAGGGTGGTGAATCAATATTTCACTTAAAATTACTTAATTTTTATTTTAAAAATCATTAATTAACTTCAAAATCAGATAAATACATAAATCAATAGTACACGATATCAAAAATATAGTAAATTCATATTTCTTAGGTGGAAACTCTTATGGGATAAAAACCACCGAATGCTTCTCTAATAATTTTATGAGTACATTATATTTTTGATCTCCAACTGAAAAGGGAATCCCCAACCCCCTAGTACTCTAGAAAAGTATTCAAATTTTCTAGCTCCAACTAGAAGGGCACTCCAACACTCTTGTTTTATAAGTTTCTACTGATAAGATGCTCCAACACCTTGCACCACCCTAACGCCTTGAAGTGTTTTCACGATACACCCTGAAGGTGACTTCAATCACCTGCCTTGCACCACCCAACCACCCTAAAATATAAATAGACAAGACTATTGTGAGATCTCGTACCATGGACAATGACCCACTTACAAGTATATAGATATAACAATGAAATCCTTACTCCTTGATCATACAATGAAACCCTTATTGTTATCCAAAAAGACTTCTGTAATTTTCTGTAAAATGATGTGGATAATAAACTAAACAAGGATTATTGTACCTTTGTTACCTTTCAATTGATATGAAGAAGTGTTTAAAGATTGAAGATGTTAACAATGCAATTCTGAACAAACTCTTTGTTAGGTATTTTTCTCCTTATTAAACATAATCCACCTTAATTTCGATGAAAATATGTCATAGGGCACTTTGAAACATTGAAATTAGTTAGATATTAATTACTTTAGTATCCATTTACCAGTCAAGTGATAGAAAATTTGTTACAATAGTGATATCGGGAATTATTCCTTTCTTCAAACCCTGGTGAGTAAAATTTCAATAATAGAATGCTTGTCATACATGATCAAGATTATATCGTATCAAATGGACCTCCCAAACTATCCAGCCATTGTTATATCCTCTTCGAAGATTGGAGTTATTGATGATATGTAACAATGTTAAATTTCAACACATTGATACCTTACCAAGATCTGTGCATATAAACAAAAGGCATATCCTTTAGATTTTCTCAAACTATCCATAAATGCCTTACTATCTTCAAGGATCAAGTCAAAAAACTTCTAAAGTGAGGATAAAACACTATGGTGAAGGGCCAAATATGTGAGGATATCAGATAAGTGCAGGATTGAATTATTGCTTCAAAATGTGTGCACTACAATGTATCTAGATGCAATTTCTTCAATAGAACCCAAGGACACATATGTTGTAGGGACTCTAGGTAGATCTAAACCATAGACTTAGACTAGAAAAGGGTCTGATATGTCCACAAAAATGCTCAGAATTTTTTCTCTAAAGAGGTTCAAGACTCAAGATAGAGCATAAAACTTCTGCCTACAAAAAAATCCCAACGAATCCCATACAATGATGTGACAAGGTTTTTTTGAATAGGGCATAGAGGATATACCTTAGGTGATCAAGACCATAGAGAATCCTTAACCAACGAGGATTGTAGTGTAAATATTCTTCAGAATTGTTCCAAAATATGTCATTAGGAGAGCTGAAGGTGATCAAACAAAATTCTAGGACCAGTGAAAGTCAAATTGTTCATATAAATATTCAATCCTTCCTCATCCTAGTATCAACATGCTTCAAATATAGCTGAGTCAATATCTTATGCCTCAACCATAACCCAAAAACTAAGTCAAAATAGAAAGTCGACCTCCCTTTAAGATTTTTAGAATTCGACTTAGGCCATAGACATATCACATAATTTCTTGAAAGAGATAAGCATCAAACACACTTGCATTTGAGGGCAGCAAAGACCTCCTTTTGTAGTTTTCTAGGAGGGATAGTCACAATTGAAAGGGAGGGAAAAAATAATTAAAATTTGATTTGAGGCCTTCTTAAAATTAGAGGGATATTTGAATTTTAAAATTCAAATTCTTTTGGAGCCAGAAACCCTTTATAACCCTAGCTGCATTTTAATATTGGTTTTGTTTCCCTCAATTAGATATCTTAGCCACAAATATTTAATTTATTTTTAATAAGAAGACCTCTTTGACTTCATAATTTTATTAGATAATAATAAGTTAAAACATCAACCATTTGTTGGGGCTTTTGACCACAAGGTGGTGGCATCAACTTCAAACAAGAATATATCTCAAACTGTGAGGATGCTCATGACAAACCACATACCATTGGAATCAGCGTGACAAGGAGAATCCAACAAATATGGTCTCATCTCAAGAAACCACGATTTTCCATGTATTTATGGTTAACAAATGTAGGGAATCTTCTAGTGTTTCTTAGGTTGACATCAATCACAACCACAATTCTACAAGAAGGTTGACGGAGCTTGCAGGAATGAATAGAGATTTTCTTTAGGGAGGACATAGAATTGAGAGCATGAGTGCTTGCGAGAAGGATGAGAGTTTCATTTAAATATGTTAAAGCTTAGGAAGGGTGGCTTATTTTATAGACATATATGCTTATACATATATACATACATGTGTCTATGTATGTATCTCTCTCTCTATATATATATATATATATATATATATATATATATATATATATATATATATGGCACAAGCTCAAGAGGGATCGTTGTTGGGATATATATAGGGGAAAGTCCTTGATCATATACATATATGGGTGAATTTCCCAAATCCTCCCAGAAAATCTCAAGTGTTGGCCACACTATAGAACCAGGAAGTGAAGGTAGGAAAATATGGTAATTAACAAAGGGTGATCCTTATGATGTACCCTAGAAAAGTCTATCACAACTTTGGGCCTACGAGGATATGAATAGACTATGCTCATTAGCTCAATAAGCAAGGAAAGAGATGTCAACATGAAGTTGTCTAAGTTCCTCAATAGCTAGGACCTTAGAGGGAATGTAGTGTGCGGAAAGGAAAAAAATTTTGTGATAGCGGGAGCCAAGACAAAAGTACTTCCCATTCTATAATCGGAAATCAACGCATTGTACAATGAGCCAATACCATTTTGGGACCCAAGTCAGTGGTGATAGTGACTTGGTGACATGGGTTTGAGGTGACATGGAACTAAGAGGGCATGCCACATGTAGGGAAGAAAAGGGCATGTTGGTGGGATGAAGGGAAAAAAATGAGTGACATGTGGTAGTCCTATAGAAGCGCACGTCGATAAGATGACATCAACATAATGTCATCTCTGGACCTCAATGATATTGATAATGTGCAAAACTTAGGGAAGGCAATGAAGACAGAGGATGAGATGGATAATTGGATAAGAAGTTAACTAAAATAAGGTTTTCAATAGATTGTGGGCCTTAGAACCTCGAGAGGATTGGTATTGTGTGTGTCTCAAGGAAAGGTAAGGCAGATGAGGCTAACAGATGGGAGGTCACATCAATAGCTAATGGATTTTTTTTTTATGTCTTGATACCTTTGGGTATCATACCTCAGGGAGGCCATGTCACGTTTAGGTATGTGTCAATGGAGAGGAATTTTGATGGGGCGTTGAGAAGAAATATCATCCGTTAATTGATGAGGATTTAATTATATCTCACCCCCAACCATTTTGTGATGTACACACCGTAGTGAATTGGGAAAGCACATCGAGAGTGAGATTGCATATAGAATAAAAGGGGACATGATTATATAGCAAGGATGGGAGGACATGGCCTGCCATGTGGGGACCTTATTCTGATAGGGTAATCCACATGGACCACATGATGAGCACCATGTGGCAGTGATGATGACGTAGCAAGGTTTAGAAATGGCCAAGTTCAAATGGCCATAACTTTGGATCCGTAGCTCCGATCATGAAAAAAATTATATTGCTAGAAATATCTCGATGAACCATACATATTGGAAGTGTTATTTTATAGTTTCAATGTTCTTGAAATTTGAGGAATTTTTCTAACCCCATTTCCATGACAAGGCTATGGAGGTTAGGTTAATATAAAGCAACACTTTTCAAATCCCAATAAATGTCTAAGTGGGTGGATGGGGGTGTTATAGAATGGTATAAAAGAAAAAGGCTCAAGACTGGACCTCTAGAGATGAGTTAGGGCTCTAGTACAATGGGATAATGTGTTTAGGATCTATTATAGAGAACAATATCCATATGGATTGAAGATAAGTGATGCTTGTAGTTTTTTTAATAAGAATATAGCATGTGTGTACTAATTATGATATGATCATTATTGTTAATAGACATGCTAACTTAACGTGTGAAATTTCAAATAGCCTTGCACCAACAAACTCATAGTAACAAGCCAAGGTGACAATTTATATTATGTGCTATTGTTGTGGTTTTTCTAACAATTTATGTGTGTATATAAAAACACATAAGAGGAAACTAAGGAATAATAAAAGAGAATGGGAATCAACAAAAGGACGATGCAGTATAACATTGACATATCTTAGCATGGGAATGAGGAAGAATGAGTTAATAAGAGAGGAGAGGCAATCTCTCTTGACTAGATGGATAAATTAAGGATTATAATGGTTGAATTGAGGAGTTTCAAGGCTAACAATGAAAGGCTTGTCAGAGCTCAGGAAAAGAAAGCTAAAGTAAATGCATTCATATTGTGAATGTTATCAAATTTGTAGATATAGAAGCAACATGAATTAATAGCTAGTTACAAGTTCAAGAATAGTTCTTCAAAAAAAGGGAGATAAGAATTGAGGAATAATGGCGCAGAAGGCAACAAATCTAGGACGAGGCACAGATGGTCTAGTGAAGATATAGTGAAGGTCAACCATCCAAAGAGTACTCTAGAAAGGAAGATGAACACCCTGTTGAAGAATCTATGGAAGTGAGAATTAATGATATTATTCTTGCATGATAACTATTTGTGAGGTATTCAGCTTTACTTCTTACCACAATCTTCACTTGTTATTAGTATTAGAGTGTGTCTTCTTAGTCCATCAAATAGCTACCAAAAAAAAGAGACAAGAATACACTATGTTGACTTTTTTCCAGGGCCAAAACCTCTCCCTCTTGGAGAGGAAAATCCACACAAAATTATTCTTATAGAGATTCCAATTGAAGAATACCAAGATCATGACCCTTGACCTATTATGCCACTCCAAGACCAAGATCAAGATCATCATCATTGCTGCACCATTGAGGTCATCACTCCATTCCTTCTACACCATGATTTATTGATCATCAAGATCTTCATCATGGATACATCATGACTGTTCCTTCATTGAGATCTTATTGTACCAATGCTTCACCTTCACCAAGAACTTTATCACATCAATGAGATCTCTATTTAGAGGTATATATGTACAACAGTTGTATCGAAGTCTTCATATTCACTAGGATCATGACTGATATCATGATTACATTGATTCCGAGGTCATGCCTGTGTCTATGATATATACTTGACCGTGATCCTTCCTCTAACATGAATGCCGAGACTACTACTGTGATCTTAACCAAAACTGTAACCATGTTTTCATTTCACTCAAATTTGTCAGAACTATGCTGAAACAGTATCACTATGACTCTATAACTAGGCTAAGACTGCAGAGATATATGCGAGGACTTCAATGTAATTATCATCGATAATTTGCCTCACTATACCATCCGAAGTCACAGAGTAATTCAAGATTTTTTCCTTTTTATACCATCCAAACATTACAGAGAGAATCTGAGTTTTTCCTGCACTTTTTCACTAACCCTAACTAGGCATATATAGTCGTTAGTCCTCCAAAATAAGCCGACATGTTAATGAACTGATGTGTCTCATTTTTTAACTGACTTGACATTTATATTCATTTGTAGGCCAACATGACTGTGTTTTACGTTGTTTATCTTGCAGCCTTCTTCAAGAGGATTGTGCTTGTCTTGGAGGGTCGATCTAGACTCTAGGTTGACTCATATACATTACATATATGCTCAAGAAGAGATCATTGGCTCTTTGAATTTCCTATAGAACTTCAACATGTGTTAGACATATGTAATGAGGAAGAAACTCATTTTATAATTTTACAAAAATAATATTTCTTTTCTTTTACAAGTACAAATATCAAAATTACATTTATGAAAACCAAACCTAGTTATACTTTCTTCAACACTACCTTTTAACTAGGGAGGTATTCATAATGGTACTTGGTCATTCTCAATCTAAATACTTCCTCATAAGAAGAATCGCATTGATAATCCCATCTATATAACATCATATCAACCAACATTTTTATAGTGCAAGGCCTTGACTAATCGCTCCATCTCTCCACAAGATCATGAGCTATATTTTCAATGTGATCAATGACTATAGGCACCTTCATCATTGTCTCTCAAGGTACATACCCACTTGGGTGTTCCGTGATTATGAACTTCTAGGACTATTCTTATCTTGGGTTCCCAACCCTCAAATAATATCGGTCCTCTTGCGTACTCTTATCTTGGATGCCCTAAACATCCTCAAAGAGCATCGAATGCCAGATGATTACCCAATCCTCCATTATTTCTTCCCAAGAGAAGAAAAGAATGTCATTTCTATATCTCCCTCTTAATTAGGGATGATACATCCATCATGTTTCTACATTTCTCTTCATGGCCTTCACTAAGACGTACGGTTGTTAGTCTTGGTCTAGTGCATGACACATGAAATAGAAAAACAGAACTGTCAATCCTTTTTAATCAAGGGTGACCCAATCCAAGATCCCTCTTGATCAGGGACCTGTTAGAGCCCCCTCTTAACTAGGGACTCTCTGTTTTCATCAAGAACCTCTTCTTCATGGGTCCTTCAGCTTCTTTATCACTTTCTTTCCTTGATGTCATGAAAATTAGTCGAGTTTCTTCCTTGTAGGGCATAGGAAATCGATCACTTTCTTTCTTGGTATGTCATGTCATTCTTTTCTTCATGGATAGTGGCCTTCTTGGTATATACCTAGAACCCTATTCATATGGATACTTCCTTCTCATCTTGCTTCTTTCAGGAATTTCCACCCACCAAATGAATGCTAGTTGTACTTGCACTTATAATTCTTGTTCTAGTAGCCCTACATGAACTCATATAGATATTATTTAAGAAATCAAAACATATCATTAAATCAAATAGAACCTTTTCATATGGCTCTTCATCAAGACATCTTCGTGTAATTATCATCATCCTTCATACATGTTGACACATCTAGTAAAGATATCCATTGTCAAGCGTCTCCATTCTTTCAAACTTTCATCAAAGTCTTCATAAATTTATGGGATATTTCCTAGTCAAATCTTCTTAGTCTTTTAGATGTCAATTCCCTTCACCACGGTTGCATATCTCATGGTCTCTTCCTTCCTCACACATTCCTTTACCAAGAGTTTTCAATAAGAGTTTCTTAATTGTAGACAACCACCTCATACTTCATATGAGGGAATATTATGTTGATTTCATATAGTGTGACTTATGCCTTCCTGCATCCTTTTAGAGGAGGAGATCATTTTCCCTTGATCATGCTTGTTGAGGTAGAAGTAATGATCCATGTTACCTGCAACCATATGATATGACATTATAATACTAAACAGAAGCATACATACCTCATTTTACCTATAGGTCATCTAGGCTTCTTCCAACAACTTCGCTGATTGAAAAGGTATTCAATCCATTGATCTGCTTCACGTCATTATACCATCATCCCATGAATTCCATAAGTTGGATTTCCTGATGAAACACTTGCTTCCTCTCTAGAATAGTGAACCCTCCGATGAGGATTCCGTTAAAGAATATTGAGGGTCTTGCATATCCTCATCTGGTATATATTTCCTAGTTTTACTTGATGTACGATGAGCCTTGTCCTGGATGACTTCATTCTTTCCCTCATAAGGTTCCCAGGAGCTATATCCTTGATGTTTGACTACCATGGATTTTTTACTTCATGATTACCATAGTGATGTCATGGGCTATTGTTTCTAATTCTTCCGTGATTCCAAGATGCATCTTATTATCATTGTCATATCTTACAATAGAAGCTTATGATAGGACCTTTTTGTGAGGGATACTATATTAATCATAGTAGAGATATGTTACTCCCTCTTTCCTTGGCCCTTTTCTTCAACTTCGTTCATCTATCTGGTGATATGAGCTTCCATAATCTTTCTATAATTTAGCTATACTATCCTTTCTTATTTGAGGACCAAACTTCCCTTTCCTTTATACACATGATTTTGTCCTTTAACCTTCAATACTTTTTCCATCAACTTGTCTTTCTCTATTTAGCATAGAGACCATAAGTTGTCGAATGAGGTAACTTTATGATTCCATGGATATTTGTTACCTTGATTATCTGTTATTTCATTATAGATCAGTGATGGTTATCTCCCTTCCTATATCTGGTAGATGAGACCTGATGAAGATACCTTTACTTTCATGTAGATCATATTTCATGTGACCTTTTGCATTGAACCTTCATAGAATGAGTTTATCATATACATCTCGTTGATGTCTATAATGTTGCTATATGAGGGGATCTTTCTTAAGTATACCTTTCCATAAATTTAGAGGAGACCTTTTGATATCTTCAATGACTTCAGATACTTAGATGACTATGTCTATCCTCCTTCTTCATGAAAGGAATCTTGATGACCCATCCAACCTATAGATGTCATTGCAATGATGAAGTCATTTTACCAAACTTGATTATATAATGAAAAGATACTTACTTGATTATGAAGATGAAATATTCTCCTTGATGGCTTTGATGATGGTTGAGAAGATGTATTAGTACTTCTTCTTGAATGACCTTCTTTTGAGTGAGAGAGACTTTCTTTAATAGAAAAGGTTGCTCCTATTCATGAGGATGCTTTTTTCCTTCCTTGGATGATCTTCTTATAGAGCAAGGAGATGATACTTGCTTGATTTTATAACCTTGGAGATGACAATGCCTTCTTGCCTTCAATATGCTTTGCCTTCTTTTGTAGCATAGATCAAGACTTATTCTAGGATTTCAACATGTTCGAAGATTATGTGATTTTTATTTTGAGGTCCTTTGATTTACCTTGATTTGTATACAACTTGATGAGGGTCTTTGTGGCCTTTTGATGACGACTGTGGAGATAAATGTTCTTGATGTTGTAGACTAATTCTTGATTGTTGTTGTAAACTACTATTGTAGACTAATCCTTCAATCTTGACAAAGCTCTTCAACCTTGCTTTGATGCCCTTCTTGAAGAATGATCCTTGTATGTTTATTTTTGCTGCCCTTCCTTTGAATTCAACACCTTAGCTCTGATACCATGTTGAAGAATCTAGGGCAGATAGAGTTAATGATATTTTTCTTGCATGATAACTATTTGTGAGGTATTAATTTTTACTTCTTGGCACAATATTCACTTGTTATTATTATTAGAGTGTGTCTTCTTAGTCCATCAAATAGCTACCAAAACAAAGAGACAAGAATACACGATGTTGGATTTCTTCCGGGGTCAAAACCTCTCCCTCTTGGAGAGGAAAAAGAACACAAAATTATTCTTATAGAGATTCCAATTGACAAATATCAACACCACGAAACTTGACCTATTATGCCACACTAAGACAAAGACACCAAAATCCTCTTCTTTCTCACTTCTAAGATCATCATCATTGCTACACCATTGAGGCCATCACTACTGAACCACTGAGATATTCATTCCTACTGCACCATGGTTACTCCATCATTGAGATTTTCATCATTGCTGCATCATGACTATTCCTTCATTGAGATCTTGTTGCACCAATGATTCACCTTCACCGAGAACTTTATCACACCAATGAGATCTCCATTTAGAGGTATATATTTATGGTAGTTGTACTAAAGTCTTCATCTTCATTAGGATCATGACTGATATCATGATTACAGTTATGCCAAGGACATGACTATATCTATGACATATGCTTCACCGAGATCCTTCCTCTAACATGAATTCTGAGACTATTACTGTGATATTAACTGAGAACCATGTTTTTCTTGCACTAAGATTTGTCATAACTATGCCAAGACTATATCACTATGACCTTGTAACTATGCTGAGATTGCAAATATACATGTGAGGACTTCATTGCAATTATCAACAAGACTACACCTCACTGTACCATCTGAAGTCACAGAGTATTCCAAGATTCTGTCCTTGTTGTACCATCCAAAAATTACATAGAGAATCTAAGTTTTTCCTGCACTTTTACACTCACCCGAACTAGGTATATATAATGGTTGGTCCTCATAATTAGCTGACATGTCAGTCAACCAATGTGTCTCCTTTTAGCCGACTTGAAATTTATATTCATTTATAGGCCGACAAAACTTTATTTTACATTGTTTAGTTTGTTTCCTTCTTCAAGAGGATTGTTCTTGTCTTCGAGGGATGATCTAGGCTCTAGGTTGACTCATTTACATTACATATATGCTAAAGAAGATCTCTTTGGCTCTTTGACTTTCCTATAGCACTTCAACATGTGCTAGACCTATGTAATGAGAAACTCATTTTATAATTTTACAAAAATAATATTTCTTTTCTTTTACAGGTATAAATATCAAAATTACAATTATGAAGACCGAACCTAGTTACATTTTCTTCAACACTCCCTCTTAACTAGGGAGGTATTCATAATGGTACTTGGTCATTCTCAATCTAAATAATTTCTCATAAGAAGAATCAGATTGATATTCCCATATGTATATCATCATACCAACCAACATTGTCATAGTGCAAGGCCTTTACTAACAACTCCATCTCTCCACAATATCATGAGCTACAATGTTGGCGAGACCAATGACTATAGACACATTCATCATTGTCTATTAAGGTACACACCCACCCAGGTGTTCACAGAGTATGACCTTCTAGGAATATTCTTATCTTGGGTTCCCAACCCTCAAAGAATATCAGTCCTCTTGCCTACTCTTATCTTGAATGCCCTACACATCCTTAAAGAGCATTTGATGCCATATGATTACCCAATTATCCATTCTTTCTTCCCAAGTGAAGAAAAGAATGTTGTGTCTATATCTCCCTCTTAATTAGGGAGGATACATTCATCACGTGTCTACATTTCTCTTCATGGCCTTAACTAAGACTTACGACTTTTAGTCTTGGTCTAGTGTGTGACACATGAAATAGAAAAACACAATTGTCACTCCTTTTTAATCAAGGGTGACCCAATCCAAGCTCCCTCTTTATCAGGGGCCTGTCAAAGCTCCCTGTTAACTAGGGACTTTCATTTTTCATCAAAAACTTCTTCTTCTTGATCACTTTCTTTCATTGATGTCATGAAATTTAGTTGAGCTTCTTCCTTGTAGGGCATAGACCATTGATCACTTTCCTTCTTGGTTCATCATGTCATTGTTTTCTTCATGGGAAGTGGCCTTCTTGGTATATATCTGAAACCTTCTTCATATGGCCTTCTTGGTATATATATGGAACATTCTTCGTATGCACTTACAATTCTTATTCTAGTATCCTTGCATGAACTGATCCAGATATTATTTAAGAAATCAAAACATAACATTAAATCAAATAGTACCTTTCACGATGGATCTTCATCAAGAAATCTTCTTGTAGGTATTATCTTCCTTCATACATGTTGACACATCTCCTAAATATATACATTGTCAAGGGTCTCCATTTTTTCAGACTTCCATCAGAGTCTTCATATCTTTCTGGGAGATTTCCTAGTCAAATATTCTTGGTCCTTTGGATGTTGATCTCCTTCATCATGGTTACATATCTCACGATATCTTCCTTCCTCACATTCCATTCCCAAAAGTTTTCAATCGGAATTTCTTAATTGTAGTCAGCCACCTCATACTTCGTACGAGGGCATACTATGTTTATCTCATCTAGTGTGACTTATACCTTCCTCCATCCTTTCAGAGGAGGAGATCCTTTTCCCTTGATCACGCTTCTCGAGGTAGAAGTAATGATCTATGTTGCCTATAACCACATGAAATGACATTATAATATTGAACAAAATCATACATAGCTCATTTTACCATTAGTTCATATAGGCTTCTTCCAACAACTTCCTTCATTGAAAAGGTCTTCAATCCCTTGATCTGCTTCATGTCATTATACCATCATCTCATGAATTCCATAAGTTGGAGTTCTTGTTGAAACACTTGCTTCCTCTCTAGATTAGTGAACCCTCCAATGAGGATCCCATCGGAGATTCTTGAGGATATTGCATATCCTCATCTGGCAGATGTTTCCCTGTTTGACTTGATGTATGATGAGCCTTGTCCTGGATGACTTCTTTCTTTCGTTCACGAGGTTCCCAAGAGATATATCCTTCATGCTTGACTACCATGGATTTTTTCCTTCATGATTCCCATGGTGATGTCATGAGCTCTTGTTTCTAATGCTTCCATGATGCCAAGATGCATCTTATTATCATTTTCATATCTTATAATAGAAGCTTATGATAAGACCCTTTTGTGAGGGATATTATCTTAGTCATAGTAGATATTTGTTACTCCCTCTTTCCTTGGCCCTTTCCTCCAGCTTCCTTCATCTATACAGTGATATGATCTTCCATAATCTTTCCATAATTTTAGCTATAATATTTTTCTTCTTTGAGTACCAAACTTCCCTTATCTTTCTGCAAATGATTTAGTCCTTTAACCTTTAATAATTTTTCCATCAACTTGTCTTTCTATATTTAGAATAGAGACCATAAGTTGTCTAATGAGGTAACTTTCTTATCCCATGGATATTTTTTACCTTGATTATCTGTTAGCGCATTATAAATAAGTGATGGTTATTTCCCTTCCTAGATCTTATAGATGAGACCTTATGAAGATATCTTTACTTTCATGTAGATTAGATTTCATGTGACCTTCTTCATTGCACTTTCAGAGAATGAGTCTATCATATACAACTCTTTGATGTCTCCAATGTTTCTATATGAGGGGGTATTTTGTAAGCATCCCTTTCCATGAACTCAGAGGAGACATTTTGATATGGTCAATGAATTCAGCTACTTATATTACTCTGTCTATCTACCTTCTTCATGCAAGGAATATTTATGGCCCATCCAACATATAGATGTCATTGAAAACATGAAGTCATTTTACCAAACTTGATTATGGAATGAAAAAATACTTACTTGATTGTGAAGATGAAATGTTGACCTTGATTGCTTTGATGATGGTTTAAGAAGATGTATTAGTACTTCTTCTTGAATGACCTTCTTTTGAATGAGAGAGTCTTTTCTTAATAAAAAAGGTTTCTCCTTTTGATGAGGATGATTTGTTTCTTCCTAAGATGATCTTCTTCCAGGGTAAGGAGATGATCCTTGCTTGATTTAATAACCTTAGAGATGACAGTGCCTTCTTCTCCTCAATACGCTTTGCCTTATTTTATATCGTAGATCGAGTCTGCTTCTAGGATTTCAACCTATTCCAAGATGACGTGATGTTTGTTTTGAGGTACTTTTCTTTACCTTGATTTGTTTACAACTTGATGAGGGACTTGGTGGACTTTTGATTATGACTGTGGAGACAAATGTTCTTATTGTTGTCAACTGATTCTTGATTGCTGTTGTAAACTATTGTTGTAGACTAATCCTTCAATATTGATAAATCTCTTCAACCTTGCTTTGATTCCCTTCTTGAATATTGATCCTTGTATGTCTCTTTTTGTTACCCTTCCTTTGACTTTAGCAACTTAGCTCCAATTCCATGTTGGAGAATCTAGGGAAGTTAGAGTTAATGAGATTCTTCTTGCATGATAACTATTTGTGAGGTATTCAACTTTACTTATTAACACAATATTCAATTGTTATTATTATTATGTTAGCCTCTCTCATAAAACAATATTAAATCCAAAATAAATAAATTAATTAAATATTCCAAGTTAGGAATTTGTGCCTAACTCTTGGGTTGTTCCTCTAAGATAGGAGTTAGTTTAGGTAACTCCTATATTGGTGTGTGTCTGGTGAGAAATTATCTCAACCAAAAGTGTCTAAGATAGCACGCACTATCTTCAGAACACCATCTCTCATCTATTTATTTGTAACACTATATTCAATTATTTTGGGGGTAATGAGAGAGAAGCATGAGGCTTCAACCTTTTTCCGCCAATATTTTGTGTGTAGTTTTTATGTGTGCTTAATCTTTTGTCTGAGTTAATTTATTTTTTCAATATGTGGTATCAGAGCTTTGAGGGAAGGATTCGGCTATGCCAAGGGTATTCCTGTGTTGCGAAATTGTTGGGCAGCCAGATTTGAGCTACCAAGGAGATTGTCCTTGATTTAATTGATGAAGAACACGGTGCCAAGGATTGTCATTTGGAGAGGCTGAAATGATTGCTGTTTAGTGAGTCCGAGTTTGTTTTTGTACCAGAAAGACCAAAATAATTAAGCTTGACATCCAAGTCATCTCTCAGGGCCATGTTGTTATTTTCGTGCAAGATAAAAGGTGTATTTCAGAGGGCCGAGTAAGAGGGTTGAATGCTGTAAGTGAAACGCCCCTATGTTCATTACAAGAGAAATCGACTGTGCATTCAAACAATGTATTCTTTTTACGTAGTTTCTTTGTAGTTTTCTAAGCAAATCATGAAGTTGAATATGGTTTCAGAAGTAAATCTATGTGAGTAGGAATCTGCATCGAAGTGTTGAAGACTCTGCATCGAAGTGAGGAAGGAATGTTGTCGTCGTTTCGATATTTGGCTATTTTCCATTCGCCATTTCCAGATTTGTGTATCAATAGTCTGCTCAATACCAGATGAGACCCTATTGTTTTATGCATGCTAGCGTTTCTTCTGCACAAAATTTCTCTTTGGAAGATTCTGAGACACAGAATAACAAGCCCACATCGGCTTTCTTTGAAACTTCCATGGGAATTGCAGATGCGAGACAATGTCGGGCCTATGTCCATCCTCTATTTCTATGGTTTCGATAGAGCTTGATAAAGATCATCCTCTGTAGTCTTATGTGATAAGCCTTTAACAACTAGTGTGGCTGATGGTGCCACTGGTGTGCGCTCCTGGTGATGTTTCTCATCATGGTCCCTGCATTTTTAGTTTTAGTTTCATGACGTGTATCCTCTTGGTTTTCTGTCTTGTTTGCGGTGCACCTATACCTCCAGTTGGCTTGCTACTGTATTCAAAGAAAAGGTGCCGTCCATCAACAACCAAGCCATCATCTCCAATACCATCCAACTTGTTACGTGCAGCCTCAATAGAGGGGAAATCAATAAAGGCAAATCCCTGTGATATGCCAGAGTTCCTCTCCTTAATGACCCGGACATGGCGTAGAGGACCCCACTATACGAGAGCCTTCTTCTGTATAACAACTCGATAACTGTCTCCAGATTGAGTCTCAAACCGAGGATCAACCTTCCATTGTGTCTGACTTCCAAGACTTTTCTCTGCAGGCTCCAAGTCTAATAGACTGTCTGCAGCAGACGATGATCCATAAAGAATACGCCTTTCTGTTGCTCTATCTCTATAAACTAATTGGGGAGTTTCAGAAAACCTACATTTTGTTCCAGCCATTAACGATCCAGATAGTGCAGCTCCAGTAGATCCTAAAAAGTTCACATCTGTTCTCACCACTCCTCTTGTTGATTCTCTAATCACACCCCTTATTGTACCACCAGCACTATTACTAACAGGCACATGATTTGGCTTTACTGCACTATCAGATGGATTATAATTACCACCAAATGGATTTCCTGCTCCACGTCCAAGAAATTATTGGAGTGATAAGGTGTGTTTTTATTTTGAGTGATAGGTGAGTGGATATATTTTTTCAATGAGTGATTTTCTCGAGAGATAAGGAGTGGATAAAATCATTTATTTGTAAGGGAGAAATAAGGTGTATATTTTATAATTTTGGAGTTATAAGTATTTTTTATTTGGAGAGATAAGTGAATATTTTTATTTTTAGAAGGTTGAGTCAGTTTTTGAAAGCATTTGCTTCCAAAATTTGCGAGTGTCAGATTCACATTGTTTGAGAAAGCTTCAATTGCAATGTTGTGAAGCTAAGCAATTATGTACTCCAAAGTTTAATAAAGACATAAGTTTTTGTGGTGATTGTGTCCTAGATCCGTCCGAAACTTAATAAGGGGATCTTAGGTACACGAAGAGTGTGTTGATAATTGTGCATGCTTCATGTTGTTGCTTTTTTATTTGTGTCTAGTTTTTGACATATAAATGACCTCATTTAACACACATAAAGTTCAATGCAAGCAAGCACAAAATTTGTAACAAAATAGCATCAAGGAAGGATAATTAAGCTCAAAACATGCATTTGCATCACTACAACAAATAATCAAAGTTTTCAACATCGGCATTCTACCTCAACAAACAAATTCACTCAATACAATTAAGTTCATGAATCTGCAGACTCCAGCATTTCAAAGCAAAGTATACATCACTACAATCAAGTTAATGAATCTGTAAACTTCAATGTTTCAGAGCACAATCTACATCAACATTATTGAACTTGTAATCAAACTCAAATTACATTGAATTGTAAGGGTGCATTCTCGGTTGAAACCGACACCCAAGCCTTGAATTGAGTCAAATTGAATTCATTGTAGTGAGTCATTGAAATCATTTTAAGATTTTTTGGGTGCATTTTTGACAATGTTCGACACCCTTCCTTTAAAGCACAATCAAGTGAGTCCATGAGTTTTAACTCTAAAGCAAACAAGCAACAAGTTCACATCTCCTGCAAGCGAGCGTGAGTATTCATTCAAGAAATTTGCGTCAAAATAGTACAAAGTTCAAACCTTAAAGCGAGCCAGAGTGAAGTTCATTACAGCAACGATCAAATCAACCAAGCAAGTTCCACTCTAACACCAATCAAGCAAGTTGAGATCGACATCAAGCGAGCGTAGCTATTCCTTCAAGTGAGTGTGAAGTCATAAAGTAAGGCAAGTGAGCATTCACACAAACACAATCGTCATCAAGCAAGCGTGAATTCCAGAGTTTAAGCAAGAAAGTTCTACAACTCTAGCAAGTGTTCTCAGCAAGTGCAATAAGCAACAAATCAAGTGAGCATACCATTCAAGTTCCATAGCATGCAAGCCTGTCATGCAAGTCACAAAATCAAGTGAAACGACATCTACAAGTAAGCAAGTTCAGATGGCGCAACATATTCAGTTGTTACACATTCTTCACAGTTTGATCATATCCAATGATGAAGACATGGTGCACATCAACAAAGAAACTCTTACTGATCTTTCACGGCATCTACAACAAACACATGAAACCATTGAGTTTGTTCAACTAGAGTCACAACTACAAAGAGATGAGCTGCAACAAAAGAGTTCTTCTTCCAAGTCATTTAACCAAATTGATGAAGATAAAGATGTTGATTCCAAATCACTCATCCAAACAACTTCAAGTGTCGAAGTTGTTCATGAACAAATTCAAATTTCTTCGAAACCCATCACCAAGCCCTGGGAAGAAATTCAAAATAACAAGAATCGATGAGGCTTAGGATATGTCACTGATGACACCAACTTACATATCCCAGATTATTCCAAGCCAATTAAGTTTGTGAGTGCAGGATTTCTTGAACAACACACCTCAGTAGGTTCTGAGAAAGTTGCAGACAAACAAAATTTTACGCAACCTGAAGTCGAAGTCCAACCGAAATGCTCTCATTGTCAAAGAGCCGGTCATATGGAAGATCAATGTTTTGATCTCCATCCGTGTTGCCATTGTGGCAAGCCCAATCATTCCTCAGAAAAATGTCGCAACAAACAAAAATCAGCCAGATTGAAGATACATTATGAATGGATTGATCCTTGGGAATGGTCATCCACAGTCAAAAGATTGTCTCAATTCTACAACCGACTACAATCACACATATTACAGCCAGCAGTGAACCGATGATGGTACTCTCATGCAATTGAATGAGGGAGTACAACAGTGAAACTCTCCTACACCTGAAGGGGGGGAGTTTAGATATATTTTGGAGAAGATTGTCTCTCCTTTCAGCTAACAAAGGGGGGAAAATGTCAATGAAATTGACAAGTGGTTGTCAGACTGAAAGTCTCGACAACATCAGCGAAGCAGCCAGTGGGCATCTTGATCAGCTAGTGGGCATTTGTCATCAGCAGTGAGCATCAGCAAATTCGCCAGTGGGCGATCGACAGCCAAAGCAGCAGTGAGAAGATTTCATCATAGCAAAAGCAACATTGAGTTGTTTTTCGACATCTTCAGCCAGTGGGAAATAATCATCAGCAAACACGCCAGTTGGGCGTTCATCAAATTGTGTCAGTGGACACCGGATGCTGTTTTCAAACAAATGACAGTTGGATCCTTTTGCGGCTTGTCACGTGATGGAGTTGTCAAGCAACATTCAGAGATGAATCAGGCATGTAGCTGATTCACGTTCTCTTCAGATTTGAGTTTTTTCCAGCATCCAGTTTTGGCGGTTTTTTCAGGCAATGTTTTTGAGGATCAACATGAGAACTTGGAAGATGGTTCCTCGTTCTTATTTTGGATTTATCATTTAAGGGGGGAATGTTAGCCTCTCTCATAAAACAATAATA
Source organism: Pinus tabuliformis (assembly GCA_031772625.1). Lineage (NCBI taxonomy): Eukaryota > Viridiplantae > Streptophyta > Pinopsida > Pinales > Pinaceae > Pinus > Pinus tabuliformis. The sequence continues at coordinate 1,006,470,481 of CM062819.1, forward strand.
AATCCAAAATAAATAAATTAATTAAATATTCCAAGTTAGGAATTTGTGCCTAACTCTTGGGTTGTTCCTCTAAGATAGGAGTTAGTTTAGGTAACTCCTATATTGGTGTGTGTCTGGTGAGAAATTATCTCAACCAAAGGAGAAATTATCTCAACCAAAAGTGTCTAAGATAGCATGCACTATCTTCAGAACACTATCTCTCATCTATTTATTTGTAACACTATATTCAATTATTTTGGGGGTAATGAGAGAGAAGCATGAGGCTTCGGCCTTTTTCCGCCAATATTTTGTGTGTAGTTTTTATGTGTGCTTAATCTTTTGTCTAGGTTAATTTATTTTTTCAATATATTAGATTGTTTCTTCCTACTTCATCAAATAACTACTAAAACAAAGAGACAAGAATAAACGATGTTGGATTTCTACCATGGCCAAAAACTCTCCCTCTTGGAGAGGAAAACCCGCACGAAATTATTCTTCTAGAGATTCCAATTGACAAAACCAAGACCACAACCCTTGACCTATTATGCCACTCCAAGACCAATACACCAATCCTCTTCTTTGTCAATGTTGAGATCATCATAATTGCTACATAATTGAGGCCATCACTACTGCAGCACTGAGATATTCATTCCTACTGCACCATGATTGCTCCATCACCAGGATCTTCATCACTGCTACATCATGTTTGTTCCTTCATTGAAATCTTGTTGCACCAATGCTTCACCTTCACCAAGAACTTTATCCCGCCAATGAGCTCTCCATTTAGAGGTATATATGTATGAAAGTTGTACTGAAGTCTTCATCTTCATTAGGATCATGACTGATATCATGATTATAGTGATGCCGAGAACATGATTGTGTCTATGGTATATGGTTTACCGAGATGCTTCCTCTAACATGAATTCCAAGACTATTACTATGATCTTATTCGAGACTCTAACCATGTTTTCCTTGCACTGAGATTTATCATAACTATACCGAGACTATGTCACTATGACCTTGTAACTAGGCCAAGACTGTAGAGATATATGTGAGGACTTCACTGTAATTACCATCGAGACTACACCTCACTATACCACTGAAATCATAGAGTAATCCGTGATTTTATCCTTGCTGTACCATCCGAGAATTACAGATGGAATCCAAGTTTTTCGTGCACTTTTGTGTTGACTCTAATTAGGTATATATAGTGGTTAGTCCTCCATAATTAGCTTACGTGTCAATGAATAGATGTGTCTTCTTTTTTAGTTGAATTGACAATTATATTCATTTGCATGCCGAGATGACTACATTTTACATCGTTTAGTTTGTTTCCTTCTTCAAGAGGATTGTGCTTGTCTTGGAGGGTTGATATAGACTCTAGGTAGACTCATATACATTACATATATGCTCAAGAAGATACATTTCACTCTTTTACATTCCTATAGCACTTCAACATGTTCTGTGCCTATGTAATGAGTAAGAAACTCATTTTATAATTTTACAAAAATAATATTTCTTTTCTCTTACAAGTACAACTATCAAAATTACATTTATGAAGACCAGATCTAGTTACACTTTATTCAACACACCCATGGGAAACAATCTGGTGTTACTACTAGAAGCCACCATCACAAGAGAAGGAGAGAAAAGAACTACATGCCTGAAGAAATTAATAAGGCCAAGCCTCCTACATTTGGTGGTGAAGTGAAAAAGTCAAACAATTTTGAGGTATGGCTGCTTGAGACAAAGAAATTTTTCATATTTCATTGTTACTCTGAAAATATGAAAGAAAGGGTGACCATATTAAAGTTGAGGGGCAAGGCTGAAATTTGCTAGGAATATTTAAAGAATTTTGATGGCATCAGGGAAGAAGAATTGTCTTGGGTGGAATTTCAAATGTATTTTAGAATAAAGTACCTATCAAAGAGGTACTATGAAAATAAGGCCAAGGAGTTCTATGAACTTAAGCTAGGATAGATGTCAGACAAATAATACACCATGAAAATTTTGGAATTATTGAGGTATGTTTGCTACCTCTAGGATGGAAAGGAAAAAATTTAGAGATATATCAGTAGGCTGCCACAAACATTCAAGGACTAAATTGAGTTTTATGAACCTCAAACTCTTGATGATGAAATCAAGAGGCTAAAATATTGTTATGAATAGTGTTATGAATAGTCTAAGCACAGGACAGAGTATAGAGCCAAGTGGAAGTCAAATAGAACCCTCAAATTTAAAGGAAAATGACCCAAGAATTTTAAATAGCAATGTATGGGAATAGGAAAATGCACGACCATGGTTAATTGAAAGGGACCCCAACAAAGTTTGTATGCTACAGATAAGGGCCAGTTTACCCAGGATGGGGGAGAAGAAAATATAGGATATGGCGAGGGGAGGGGACTTTACAATGTTGGATTTGTGGGGAAAATCATTGGAGAAGTGGATATACCATAGTGAAATTAGGATGGGCCAAGAGTGTATAATTCCCAAAAAGCAAAAAATGTTTGATACATAGCTTAGAACATGCGAAAAATTTATGCGGTCATGGACAATAGGCAAGATGACCACCAGGAATCTATCATTGAGATGGAAGGTATGATTTTCCATCAAAACATTTCTATTTTAATTGATCCAGGGTAAAATTTTAGTTATATCATCCCAACAACTATTGAAAAATGTTCTTTGACAAAGGAAGCACACTAGGGATCATGATTAGTAAGTTAGCCACAAAGAGAAAAAGGAAAGTTGAGTATATATATAGTTAAGAAATGCCCCTTTATGTTGAGTAACATTCCAATGATGACCAATTTTAATATATTTCCATTGGGAACCTATGATGCCCTTATTGGAATGGATTGGTTGGCCCTTCATAAGACAAAGGTTGTCTATTTTGAAAAATCCATTGAATGCCACGACGAGGGTGGTGAAAAAATTGTGCTATGGGAAAAGAAAAAGACCACATCAGTATGAATAGTTACATTGTTACAAGCCAAGTGATGCAACTGGAGGGGATGTCATTTATTTGTTGTATAGATAACTAGAAATTTAGAGAGAAAGAGTGGAAATAGCTAGTTGGAACACCTAGTCCTGAAGTCATTTGAGGATGTTTTTCTTGATGAACTCTTAAGATTGCCCTACATATGAAAGTGAAATTTTTAATTGAATTGATGCCTAGGACAACACTAGCATCCAAATACCCCTATCAAATGAGCACTCAAAAATTAATATACCTAAATCTTAGCTCAAGGAAATGATTGAAAAAAGATACATTAGGCCAAGTGTGTTACCTTAAGGAGCACTAACCTTATTTGTGATGAAAAGGATGGAATGCTTAGGTTGTGCATAGACTATAGAGAGCTTAATAAAGACACCATAAACAATTGATATCCCTTTCTGTGTATTAATGATTTGTTCAATCAATTTCACAGAGAAACAACCTTTTTAAATATTGATTTGAGGTATGGGTATCACCAGGCATGCATTAAGGAAGAGGATATTTATAAAACCACTTTTAAGACTAAGAATGGTCATTATGAATTTTTGGTTGTGTCTTTGGGCTTACTAATTCACTAGCAACATTAAAGTGTTTCATGAATAATGTGATTAGCTCGTATTTGGAAAAATTCATGTTGGTTTTTGTTGATTGTTTTATTCAAAAACCAAAGAGGAGCACGAAGAGTATGTAGCTGTAGTGCTACAACTCTTAGGGGAGCACAAACTTTATGTAAAACTCATCAAATGTGAGTTCTTTAAGCCTCATATCCATTACTTGGGACATAGTCTCAAAGGATGGTGTAGCATTTGACCTGGAGAAGGTCAAAGTGATTATGGAATAGCCAATAATAAAAAATGTGGCTGAAGTTAGATCATTTATGCGATTGGTAGGTTACTACAAAATATTCATTAAAATTTTCTTCAATATTGGTTACCCAATCACAGTATTGCAAAGGAAAGGGCACAAATTTGAGTGGACAGTGGAATGTGTTGCAATATTTGAGAATTTGAAGTATCTACTAACCTATACATCAATACTAAGAATATAAAACCCAAACAAATACTTCACGGTATGCACAAATTCCTACAAGAAAGGAGTTGGTGGATTCTTGATGCAAGAATACCAAGTCGCATGTTATGAATCTCAAAAGTTGAATGAGCATAATAAAAATTATATGACTCATGACTTGGAATTTGAAACAATTATTCATGCATTGAATATCTCAAGGCACTATCTCCTTAGCCGAAAATTCAACTTGATAACATAGCATGGAGGGATGAAGTATTTGTTTGATTAGCACAAATTAAATTCCAAGAGGGCTAGATGGATGGCCATAATTAGTGAATTTTATTTTGAGATTAAATATATCAATGGAAAATAAAATAAATTTGTTGATGCAATTAGAAGAAGGATGCAATTGTCTCATATAACAAAGATAAGCTCCTATGAGACTGATCTTAAAGAAAAAATTAAAGTGGATGGGAAATATACAATAGGTATAAACAATTAAAAGAAAAAAACATCAAGAACCGAAAGGAGCGAGGAAGAAATATTTCACCTTCTCCAAGGATACGTTGATAAATTTTAGTAGGGTGTACGTGCCTAGTGAGCATGACTTGAAGAAAATCGTATTAAATGAGTTTCACAAAAAACCATTTTTAGTCACCTGGTATATCAAAATATGTTAATAGGAAAGAAGAGGTCATATTATTGGCCCGGAATGAAAAAAGAGGTGGTTGATTACATTTATAAATGCATAGAATTTTAGAAATTCAAGCTTGAATGCAAGTGTCCAGTGAGATTTCTATGACCAATCCTTATACCAGAATGGAAGTGGGAAGTAATTTCCATGGATTTTATCACAAGAATTCCAAGGACAACTAAACAATGCTATCATGGTTGTGGTTGACAAATTGAGCAAGGTAGGTCACTTTGTGGTTGTAAAATCCACTTACACAGTTAGTGATGTTGCTCAAGTCTTCATAAGAGAAATCTTGAGGTTGGATGGGGTACCCATGAAAATTATCTCTAATGAAGATGTGAAATTTACTTCAAAATTTTGGAAGGAAATATTTGCTATCCTAGAGACAGAATTGGCATTTAGCACAACATACCATGAACAAAAAAATGGATAGATAAAGAGGATAAATAGAATCAATGTAAACTTTGAAACAGGAACTGATACTGTTACTCGTTTCTTAGAGATATCAAAAAAGTGACCTGATTTTGAAAAGGGGTGATGCAAAACACACATGTTTTTTTTAGAGCATAGTTTTTGGCACTATAATTTTTTTATGTACATTACGTTTTAGAATGGCAGTGATTTTTACGTTGATTTGAAAAAGTGGGTATTCTACATCAGGCCCTTTTTTTAAAAGACCTGTTTTTTGGCTTTAAATTTTCTAATGTATAAAATGTAAATAATTATTTTGTAAATTTGATAATTTTTGAAGTGGTCGTTTTCTTCATATTTTCTTGTTTTTTTATTTTAATTTTAATTTTTTTGTAATGAGGTTTTTATTGTTTTGCATTTTTAAATTAGAAGGTTGATATTTTGAATTTTCGATATTCTACATATTTATACATCCTTAATTAATTTTTCAATCCACTGAAATAATTGTTTCTAAAAAACAATATTTTTTAACAATGGACATAAAAATAACCATTTTTAACATAAATATAACTAAAAAGCTACACATTTTGATATTTTTTTGCTAGAATTGGCATGTCAAAATCACAATTTTTATACGAAAATTTTAACTAAAAATGGTTAAATAATAGCTTTTTTATGAATTTCATGTCAAAATAATAATAATAATCACCTCTTTCTTTTTCAAAAAATAATGATTAACTTAAAAATCAATGCGAAAATCACATATTACAAATATTGAATGCATAACAACCCTAATTGAGTGTTTATTCTTCTCATAAAATGTCAAAGTCAAAACATTGCAAAGCTTGATTTCCAAGCATAACTTAAATTTAATCAACAATGTCACGTAATCCAAACTCTTCATCCTGTAGAGTTTCATCATTGTCTTCTTCCACAATATTTTCTGCTTCCTTTTGCTCATTTTCCTCTTCTAATGGATCTTTGATGTCTGTGAATCTCCCAATGTATGTCTTTCCAAACATTCCATGTAATGGTGGTTGGGGTTCCTTTGCCTTTTTTGCCACATGTGATTCACTAAAGTCCCATTTCTTCAACCCAATTTCTTGCATTGCATCTAGAAGAAATTGAAGAGCATTAATTCTTTGCTGAATGAAATTGCACTATACTAGGTCTTTTTCAATTGCAATGCAATTTCTTCCTTTTTGAAGGCAACATTCTCATGTTGTACCTAATTATCAAGAACAAAAGAAATAATGAACTAAATTAGTACAATGACATATTAATTAAAAAATAACATATTGAAATTCAATTCCATATAATAAAACTTACCTGGGCCAGAAAATAAATCCAGAATCAAATCTCCTTCATTTGAACATATGTCTATAAGATAGTTAATAAATAATTGTGGTTTTTGATAAATGTTAACTATCTCTCCTTTTGCTTCTTTGTTTTCATATGTTAGTTTCTCACAACAACATCATAAGTTAGTATTTGGCTATGACTCTTTCTGTTTACCCAATTAAAAATCATAGACATATGGCTATCATCGTTTCCCCAACTATCAATATGAATGAACTCACAATCATTTATAAATTGTTGATCTTCATTGTTAAGAAGATTTGACTTTTTCCTGTAACATGAAATAGTAAAATTTCAATTAACTTATACATAAATAAATTTTTCAACATTAATCAAATATACATTTTAAACGTCTTACCACGTAAGCTGTATCCTTGAATTTGTTTTCCCCTTGAAGTTTGACAATATCATTGCCAATTGTGTGTCTGAATGAAATGTCACAAATCTCCATAATGGTGATGACGTGACTTCTACAAATCCCGAAACCACTTTACTAAGAGTTTGATAAGTATAAGGGTCACTATCATAGTCAATGTTTGGAATATTGAAACCATGGGGAATATCTGCAATGACTGGGGCATAATTCCTTTTAGGTATGAGTTTAACAATGTCTTCATAGTGGCCTTCTATTACTTGATATTGAATAGTGTCTATCCCATTCGAAATGAACTGATTAAGAGTTGGATCAAGTTGAACATTCTTAATACGTTGCTTCCTTAGTCTTTTGATCTTTATTTTTTCAATAAAGGTTTTGAAACTATTTAGCGCTCAATTATCATCCTTCCTCATCTTTTATAAAATAAACAAATATATGTGTAAGTTATAAATTAAAAATAGTACACAGGTGAATAAAAATGAATGTATAAATCAAGATACCTTTATTTTTTTCTCGGTAACAAAGCTAATCTATTAAATATTTACAGAGTACAAAATTACAACAGGTAAGACCCATATGCTCTTGCCCAGGCATAGAAAAAACTAAGACAAAACTAAGACTGTCCATAGACGGAAGCCCGCGTAGGGATCTTAGACAAAAAGGACTGTTCAAGTCGTCCCGCGCAGGGGAAACAGAAAGAACTATCACCATTGACACAAAAAACCATCAGCTTTGACATTCTGAAAAAAACATAGATTGAAACAACAACAAACCAGGAGACGGCAGCGTGATTGCGCCCAGGTGGAGCAGGGGCGCCAGCGTGATTATTCACTCGGCTCATCCGGTTGCTCCTCCACAATTGGGTACCAGCCGTAGTAATCCGGCTCAGCATGAGTAGGCGAGGTCGCTTCCGCCTCCCCAGTAGTGGCTTTTGGAGCATTCTGGGATTGCTTGGATGTATCCTCGACGTTGGCCCGGCTCTTGTTTTCCTGCTCCATCTCAGCTGTCGGAGCTTGCTCTGCATCCCCCTGGTGGTCCTGCATCCCATGCTCCCGAGCTTCCATGGGGTCATCCACCTCAGGAGGGTTCTCGATGAACAGAATGGAGACATGAGCACTAATTCTCGGATTTGCCGTGGAGCTGGTGAAGTTGAAAATAGTGGAGCCGAAGGCTGGCAAGGAGGCCGAGCTGGATGCCTCTGCATCCATATGTTGGCCAGAGAGCAGGGGAATGGCTCCAATGGAGCTGGCCAGATTACAGTGGCAGCAGTGCCTCGTTTCATCTCTGACAGGTCTGCTCAAGCCCCCGCCTCTGGAGGAACCACGACGGCTCAGCAACCTTTTTCTGGGTCTCACCATAATGGTATGAGCCTCCCTGCAAACTGCCAGGTGAACCAGACTGTCGCAAACCAGAACCAGCTCCGTAGAAGACTCCACTGCCTGAGAGGGGGCCGCTTCAACGTCAGAGAGGCTAGCCAAATGCAGGACAACCAGAATTCCTTGCTCCCAACCAGATATAAGCTTGCCATCGTCACCTACCCGCCTCGAATTCCCATCCGCCATAACTGCATCAATGCTCTGGGAATTCACTGCTGCCGTCCCCCGTCCCTTCGAGTTAAACTAGGAATGAGCACGTCATCCTCTCGCATGGAATGCCACGTGATGCCCATGGAGCGGCATGTCACTTGCTTCCATCTCCTGTCCCATCGCGTTAAACACCCGCATCCGGGGAATCAAGATACCTTTTTAAATGCAAGATAAAAAGCTTTTAATGTTGATGTAAAACTTGAATATGGATAGTTGCATACAACATCATCCCAACTATATTCATTCAACAATCTAACCATTTATTCTTGAATTTTCATGTAAATTTTGTGACTGCATAGATAAAGTAACAAAAAATTAATATAATGATATGTATAACAAATACTACCAATAACAACATGTTTTATTTAAATATAATTATAATCTAGAAATAAATAAAAATAATTCAACAAACTTATTTTTAAAATTCTTCAGACATTTCCTCCAACGATAATTCCCCTGACCTCACATGAGATAATATTGTTTTGACAATTTTTTCATCTTTCGCTCCTTGCATCGCCCTCCAAGGTGTGATAGTCATATCGTTTGGAAGTTGCTTCATTTCAGGAGTTGATTTACTGTTGCTACATATCAATGGCTTAGACCTTTTGACCCTCTGGGTTTTAATGGCAATGTCTTCCCACATGCTAAAAATCTCATCAATCAACTTCCAAACATCTCCAGTTCTAAATGCCAATTGGAAAATGTTATCAACACCTCTGAATAAATCACTATTTTTGTTGCCTTTTCCACCTTTTGAATTGGTTTTCTCTTCAATTTGATAGCCTATTTCCAAACAACATTCCTTTTGGAAATCTGCCGTAACATTTATCCTATCCCCACCACATTTTTTTTCAAATTCACTATGAATAAATCTAACCCTTTGGATGAAATTCATAGACATCCTATATTCATTATCTAAATTATGATCGCATGCCACTAGCTTTGCTTCTGTATCTAATAAACCAACATAAATGGTACATTTCATTGTTTCAAAATGTGGGTTATTAGGATATTCCTCCATCAATTATCTTTGAGCTTCTTTGGAATGGTTCCCCCCAAGCACATAATAATTGTATTCAAAACATTTTGATTTATCAAATGCTTCTTTGTTGGGAACTTGAAGTGGATCAAAAAGAAGCACATAACTAACTACATGAGCATATGGATTGTACCTCATCAATGTCTTCAAGTTGTGAACATGCAGATGATGTGGCTTTCTAACTTGATATTGAAATTGTCCTTTCTCTTTCCTTATAGGTTTGCCTGACATTATGCTGAAATGTACGACCACCATCAATTAAGTTTCTCTTTGTCAAATTCTGTCGAATGGCATTTTGTTTTGTTCTGATAATGCCATCCTCTAAATCAGCTCCTGGTGTAATGATTTCTCTGCTTTCTTTGGAAGTTTCACTAGGTTCTTGATTGCTGGTAATGACTACTTCAAAATCTTCAGCTTTACTTTTCTTTGTCATAACATTACCAATAGATTTATTCATGGACATTGTTACTTTTGATCTTTTACGACTCTTCTCAGTTCCAATGTCATCTTTAGTAATGGCAACATATGCTTCACTGTCAGTTTCAACTTCATCGTCCTCAAAAGTAACTTGTTTACCCTTGCTAGATTTATCCACCAGAGGCCTTTTTTTTTTTTTTCAGGTTCTTTAGATGTAGTTTTGTAGCATCATTAATTACTACATTTTGCTTGCTTTCCATATCTTCTTTTGACACTGAGTAAAAACTATTGACAACTTTCATGATATCATGATCTATGAAATGAATGCCTCCCAACCTAATTGAAGAACTTTTAACAAAATTCTACCAAAGAAAATATCATATGTCAATAAAAAACAAAGTTAAAACAATATAGCGAGACACTTTCAAGAATGCAAAATACAAACATAAATAACAATACTTACGATGTTTTGTGTCATCTCATTTATGATTAGTTTACAAAACTTTGTAGATACCTCTCTCGTGTCATACAATGAATATGATAGTCGGTATTTAATCCTTTCATGTGACTTGGGAGCTTTTGTAAGTATGCAAACAACTTTAGTGTCTGGTATCGAACACATATCTATGACTCTTCCCATCACCTCAAAAATTCCATTATCATTCGGTATATCAATATATAGATATATATTGACATTTGTGCTTTCTTTTTCTTTCACATACTAGATTCCTGATGGAAATTTCATCTCTTTTGAATTCTTCTAGTCTAAAATCATCCTCTTATCACTTGAGGCACTTGAAATATTTGTAGCCATGAGATCAGGTGGAGTTTGTTCACCAATGTTTCTTGAAGATGCACCTTTACGAGTCTTTGGTCCAAAAAGATTCACAGAAATCTTCTTTGATGCCATTTTCCTGAAAAATAGAAACACATAAATCAGTAAATAAAAAAAACATATTAACTTAAATTAACAACTAAAATATATCATAAATTTTTTATTTGTGGGCGGGCAAGCATGTGTGGGCGCAGGCAGGCAGGCGGGCGAGGGCAGGTGGGTGGGTGGGGGGGGCAGGCCGAGTAGGTGGGCGGGCGAGGATAGGTAAGTGGGCCACCACTTGCTACCCCTGCCCCCTCACACGCACCCTCCCCAATCCCCACACCCACACTCGCCACCCCCAACCCCCTCTCACACCCTACGCCCACTCTCCCAACCCCCCCTTCCCAACCTCCACCCCCTCCACACCCTTGCCCCCTCACATGAACCCTCACCCTCACACCCACACCCACCGTCACACCCTACCCCTCCACCCCCAACCCCCCCTCACACCCTACCCCTCCACCCCCAACCCCCCCACACACCCTACGACCCGCCCCCAACCTCCACCTCCCCACACACCCACCCCATCCCCCCACACACCCAACACCCCTACCGTCCTTGACCCCTATCGCCCCTACCCAACCCCACCCAACACCCCTACTGCCCCTGCCCAACCCCACCCAACACCCCTTCCCTAACCTCATTCGACCCCCCTCACACCCTAGCCCCCCTCCCCAACCCCTGTGCTCTCCCTACACCTGCCCCTCACATGCACTCTACCCACCCCCTCACACACCCTTCGCACCCGCCCGCCCCCTCAAACACCCTCCCCACCCATCCAACCCCCCTCACACCCCGCCCACCCTTTCACCCGCCCTCCCACATGCTCCCCCTCACCCACCATCCCTGCCACGACTGCCCCCTCACCCGCACCCTCCCTCACCCCACCCGCTCACCTGGCCCCTCACCCACCCTCGCCCACACCCACACATACCTCACCCCCTCACCCTCCCCCTCACCTACCCTTGCCCAAGCCCATGCTCACCCCACCCCCTCGCCCTCCCCCTCACCTACCCTCGCCCATGCCCACACTCGCCCCACCCCCTCATCTGCCCTCCCTAGCCATGCCCATGCCTTGTCGTGCCACCTCGACAGCTTGCCTGCCTGCCCGACTGGTGGCTGGGCGATTCTAGGAATTTCCCAGCCACCAGCCAGATAGGCAAGCGAGCTGTCGGGCTAGTGCGGCCGGGCAAGGGCGTGGGCATGGGTGAGGGCAGGTGAGGGGGTGGGTGAGGGGGTAGGGCGGGCATGTGAGGGCGTTGGTGGGATGAGCGCGAGGGCGTGGGTGTGGGCGAGGGTAGGTGAGGGAGCGGGTGAGGGGTTAGGGTGGGCGTGGGCAAGGGCGGGTGAGGGGGCAGGTGAGGGCATGGGCATGGTGTGGGTTTGGCAGGTGAGGGGCCAAGCGAGGGGGAGACTGTGGGCAGGGAGGGGTAGCGTGAGGGTGAGCGGAGTGTGAGGGGGTGGGGGTAGCGTGAGGGTGGGCGGGGTGTGAGGGGGTGGGGTGAGGTGGTGTGAGGGTGGGTGGGGTGTGAGGGGTGGGGGTAGGGTGAGCACGGGTGTGTGAGGGGGTGGACAGGGGGGTTGAGTGTGTGAGGGGGCATTGGTAGGGAGCGAGTGGGTGAGGGGAGCTAAGGGGGTGGTGAGGGGGGGTTGAGTGTGTGAGGGGGTAGGGGTAGGGACAAGGTGGGGGTAGCGTCAGGGTGGGCGGGGTGTGAGGGAGTGGGGTGAGAGGGGGGCGCAGGTGTGTGAGGGGGTGAGGGTGTGGAGAGGGGGGGTAAGGGGGTGGTGGGGGGGGGGTTGTGTGTGTGAGGGGGTGGGGGTAGGGAGGGCACGGGGGTTAAGGGTGTGAGGGGGAGGGGGTGAGGAGGGTGTGAGGGGGAGAGGGTGGAGAGGGTTAGGGGGCGGGGGTAGGGTGTGAGGGGGGTTGGGGGGGTGGTTGAGTGTGTGAGGGGTCGGGGTAGGGAGCGGGTGGGTGAGGGGGTCGCAAGGGGGGGTTGAGTGTGTGAGGGGGCGGGGGTAAGGAGGAGGCTGGGGTTGAGGGTGTGAGGGGGAGTGGGTGAAGAGGGTGTGAGGGGGAGAGGGTGAGGAGGGTGAGGGAGTGGGGGTAGGGTGTGAGGGGGGTTGTGGGGGTGGTTGTGGAGGGTGCGTGTGAGGGGGCAGTGGGGGTTAGGTGTGGGTGGAGGGGGTGAGGGTGTAGGGGGTGGTGTTGTAGCAGGTGTGGGGATGGTTGGGGTTGTGATGCCCACCCTAGAGGCCCACTCGCCTGCCACGGGGGTTGAGCAATTCTCAGAATCACCAAACCCCCGTGACGAGAAAACGAGCCGCTAGGGTGGGCGTCGCAGCCCGACTTGCCCTCACACCCACTATTGCCCCACCCGCGCCCTCACACGCCGCCCACCCGTCGGCCATCCCTACCTACACCGTGACACCACGGTGGCCCACCCATGGCTATTAGGCGATTGAGTTTGGTCGGGCCCACCATGCTTGCAATGGACTTAATTGTTATTTTTCCTTACAAAAATTATTAATTAAAAAAAAAAATCTTCTTCACTAAACTAATTTAATATTAAAATTTTCAAGGAAAAAAAATTAACTTACTTTTCAATTGCGAGAATTCTTCGTTAAATATGTTGTTGATAGCAATGCAACTGCTCCACAAATTCACAAGTCTTGCAACAAACTTCAGAAAACCTGGATGTGATGTGAGTAATAGTGATAATGAAATTTATTATATAAGTGAAATTACGAAGATGTTTTACTGTACGGTTAATGTGGGATAATTTGTTTTAAAATATTATAAAGCGAATATTGTAGACTTGTTTTACAATGGGTTGAATGTGGGATTAATTTGTTTTAGAATATATTATAAAAATTGAAAAAAAATTCAATTGTTTAGTAAATATTATATACTTTAACTATTAAAATAATTAATGTAGAATTTGTAGTTTATAATTTTAATTTTAATGATTTATTTCATAAAAAAAATTAGTTTACATTTTTCAATAAATTGTAAAATAAAATAATGAAGGTAAATAAATATAACATTCCTTTTACCCAGATGCGGGTGACCCCAAAGGATTTCAATGATCAAATACGCCAAATGGACATCTGGCCTGACGGATGGCAGGCGGAAGGGAAGCAGCGTACGCGTTGCAAGTTGGCATACCAAGTTCAAAGAAAGGGTCTTAAATTTGGAACAGTCTCGAATTTGGTTCATCATAAATGCAAGCATGGCGGCACTGTACACAATTCGGCTCACAGGTATGGATTCGCACAATGTTCCTGACGTAGTTAATGACTTGGTTCAATATGTATCAAAGCCGTTTCAGATCTCGTGTCTGGTCTATCGGGTTGGGATGTTTGCTTGGTTTTGGGATCGCCCTGATTCATTCAGCGTTCTATCCATTTCTGGTCTGCTCCGTTTGAATCATCCTCCCAGTTCTTTTGCCTCTGTATTCATGCCTCGTAGCCGAGGTATCCCGCGTCGTGGAAGTCATTCAGGGAACCGAGGTCGCCCTTCTCGACCTGCTCCTCAGAATGTTTCTCCCATTGCCTTAGCTCCTCCTTCGTCTCCGCCTCTGGATCATGATAGTTTTATCCCGAATAATTCATACCAGACCTCCAGGTTTACATTCCAAAGTCGACTCAACAGGCCTGTGGTGACAGTAAATTTTACTATATTTGTCACAGAGGAGGACAACAGCCAGCTCAGTTCGACTCCTTCTGTCTCCTCTCATTCTTAGGATGATAGTGTTCTGCTAGGGGACATGACAGGGATAGTGTTTCATGCGGACCACATGCAAGAGGATGCCCCTGTTTCGGAAGCACCTCAGCAGCCTGATCAAACTCAGAACGATGTTTTAGACTGCGGGGCATCTCAAAGAGTTGTTAGCATTTTGAATTTGGTTACTAATCCTGATGGAGATGCGCCGGTATTGGACTAAGATGGTCTCGTGACCTGGGTAGCTTCTACTAGTCAGGTCAAAGAGGACACGCCAGCTTTACCAGGTCATGAAGATTAATTAGAGCTTCCTTCTGCCGGGTAGCCTTTTAGCTGATATGCTTTGTAATTTTGGTCTTATGTCTTTAATTCTGCAGTTAGTTGTCAATGTCGGGTCCATTTTCATGTTTCAGGTAGTCGTAATAGCCAACACAGGCTTTATTTTTTGTCTTAAAAATGGCTATGACAATTGCTACTCCATTTTTGTGGTCAATGAAGGTTATGATGTTAGGAGTCCTGGTAAATTTTGTCAAATGTAAAGGACCAAAGTCAAGGTTTGGACGTATGTATTGTAAATCTGGCTGAAGGCCTAAACTGTTATGTCTCAGAATTTTTGGTGGAGGATTGGCCTCGGCCACCTCTGAGGGCTTGACCTAAATGTATATATTTTTACATATTTTTTAATAGAATTAGTATTTACGGAGAAAAAAAAATATAACAAACCTTTTGGAGGGAAATATTTTCGCAAAAATTTTTGGAGGGAAATATTTTCGTCGAAATTTTTGGAGAGAAAATTTCATTCTCTAAGCTATATAATATGTTTAGGAGACTCTCTATTTGTATCATTCAACATATTCTATTTGAAAGGGATGGATTGTTCTGATATTGAAGTTTCAATTTATACACCATCAACATCTTCATCGCATAACAACTCTATTCATATTCATGAATATAGCGGGAATTCTTCCACTATGAATAGAAAGTCAATTCTTCCACGTAGTCCTGATTCTAAAGACTATGAGAGCAGCACTAATGAAAGAAGGGATGGATAATTTCAAATAAATAGAGAGTCACAGATTCCACTTAGTCCTAATTCTAAGGACTATGAAAGAAGAAGTGATGAAGAGATGATGGTGAAGTTCAAAAGAATGGAGTGTCACGATGTCCACTTAGTCCTAATTCTGAGGACTATGAGAGCAATAGTTTTGAAGAGCATGATGGTGAAGTTCAAAACAATGGAGTGTCACGATGTCCACTTAGTCCTAATCCTAAGGACTATGAGATCAACAGTTTTGAAGAGCATGATGGCGAATTTCAAAAGAATGGAGTGTCACGGTGTCCACTTAGTCCTAATTCTAAGGACTATGAGAGTAGTGGTGATGAAGAGCGTGATAACGATTTTCAAAAGAATGGAGTGTCAAAGTGTCCACTTGGTCATAATTCTAAGGACTATGAGAGCAGTAGTGATGAAGAGCATGATGATGAATTTCAAAAGTATGGAGTGTCACGGTGTTCAGTTAGTCCTAATTCTGAGGACTATGAGAGCAACAGTGATGAAGAGCGGGATGATGGATTCCAAAAGATTGGAGTGTCACGGTGTCCACTTAGTCCTAATTCTAAGGACTATGTTAGAAATAGTTATGAAGAGCGTGATGATGAATTTCAAAAGAATGGAGTGTCACAGTGTCCTCTTAGTCCTAATTCTAAGGACTATGAGAGCAGCAGTGATGAAGGACAGGATGGTGCACTTAGTCCTAATGCCAATGAGTATAAAGGTAGCAGTGACAAAGGACAGGATGTAGCATCATCAATAAGTAAACACTCACATTTTCGACGTAGTCCTAATTCTATGGACTATGAGAGTAGCACTAACAATGCACATGAGGAAGAATATCCATTAAACATCGAGTCAGATTTTCCATTCAGTCTGAATTCTAAGGACTATGACAGTAGCACTGAAGAAGGGAAAGATGAAGAATATCCTCCAAGTCAATATTTGAAAAGCAGAGCTGATCATAGTGTGGATAACGTTCCCCTTAATGATGATGGAAATCTTTATACAAATGATGATCCAATGATGGAGATGTTGCCAAGAAATATTGTATTGAGGAGTAGGACCAGACCTTTTCGTACCAATGCAAGTTGTTCTAGTTATACAAGGAGTAGAGTAGAATATCTGACGAGAAGAAGTTCTATCAACGCTCTCATTTCAAGTGAATGTTGCCAAAAAGATTGCTTTAAACATATGGATTTCAAATTTTGCATTAGAAAGCAAGAAGGGATATTTGTCAATGAATAAAAGCATGTAAAATTCATATTTAGTTGGGTGCATGCAATCTACATTGCTAGGTTATGATTATCATATTGGGACTTTATTTATCTATAGAAAAGCTTTCAAAATGTTTCATTTGATTGGTAATTTTCGTCTCTCGAGAATTCAAGAAAATTTGGAAAAGGATCCCACATTTTATTCAGAAGTACGTCATAAAAGATAGTTTGGGCCATTATCAGATTGAGCAATGTCATGGATGAAAGATTTCTTTTCAAAGCATGGAGAGTGTATGCCAAACAGAGAGACAATACATATTCCAGATAATTTTTCAAGACGAGAAATCTACAACTTATACCAAGAATATGCAGAAGGTGCTGAGGGACATGGCTGGTTTATTACATATCAATATTTTGTGAAAGTATGGAAGAAAGAATTCAACAATGTCTGTATTCCTAAGAAGATAAGGATGGAGATTTGTAGTACATGTGCTTCTCTTAAAAAAAGGGACAAATGTGAAGGGTCAGAAAGAGATAAGCATTCATAACTTTAAATTTTAAAATTGTATAGTCATCAACTATGAAAGCATATTTCTTAATGAATTTCTTTTATGTTGTGTAGATTTAATTGTCAAAGAACTTCAGGAGCATCGCGAACAATAAAAAAATGAAAGGAAGAAGTTGTACAAGCATTGAAATAAGTGTTATGATAATCCAAATAAATAATTGGGTTTGATAATTGATGGTATGGACCATAAGAAAACACTTTTACCACATTTTGTTCGAACACCCAAAAATTTACAGGAGGAAAATTTTATTCAGTTTCACTTGGTTGGTTATATGGTCTTCAATGGAAAAATGTTGCCAACAGTGTATTTCATAGCTCCAAATATTCATAATGATGCAAATCTGACCATAACCATAATTCATGATGTGATTTCTCATTGGTCTGGTAATCTTCATGAAGTTTTTTATCTACAATTGGACAACACTTGTCGTGAAAACAAAAATCAGGTTGTTTTTGGATATCTAAACATGCTTGTTGAATTGAGAATTTTTCAAAAGGTAAAGGTTGGTTTCCTTCTTGTTGGGCACACTCATGACTATATTGATCAGATGTTCAGTCGTTTTTCAGTCATATTGAGGAGGAAGCAAGTTGGGAGCTTGCCATTACTAATTGAATGTCTTAAGAAATCATACATGCCGGAGCCTACTTTTGATGTGTTGGAAGAAACTATTGACATGCGAAGGTTTATTCTGGGATCATATGGTGAGGGGAAATGCATTGAACAACTTAATGAAATTAGCTTCCAACATCAATTTCGTATCAAAAAAATTGATTGGAAAACACTAATATGGGGCAAGAAGTATTCAACTACTGCAGAATGGGCACCATCATCAGGTTTGCAATTTTTGAAGTTCATTCCAAATCATCCAATATTTGCATCAAAAATATCGTTATTACAATCAGTCGGTGAAGTTCAGAATGCACGCAGACAAAATAGAGATATAAATTATTCTGATTTCCTGGAAGAAATTAAAAAATGTATTAGATATACATATGAGTACTTTGACATTGCTGATTCAGTTTGGTGGGGGTCATTTTTCAATAATCAAAGTGATATCATTTCAATAACAACAAATGAAGATATGCCTTTGAAAAGTCCATTTATTTGGCCACAAAATGTGTCGAATGAACATGAGGAAATAAACATTGTTGAATAGCAACAAACTCAAGGTATTATTAATTCTTCACAGGAAGAGGAAAGAGAGATGTATATTGGTTCCAGAAGATCTTGTGCACAACGTGAAGCCATGGAAGACCTTTACAGGGGTTTAGTACAAGATATTAAGGAGTGTTGCATGATTGCAGTGCTAGCAGATGGATATCCCAATGGCTATCCATTCTAGGTTGCTAAAGTTATAATGGTCTTTATAGAAAATGAGGATGTTACAAGTGTTGAAGTACATTGGTATGCCACAAATACACACCCATTCAATGGTATGTATAAGCCAGAGATGGTAGTTGACAAAAAAAATGGCGGAAAGAGAAAAAGAAAGGGTAAAAATATAAATCGTCGCCACAAAGACATATTAAAATTGGAGGATGTCGACATACTTATTTATGACTTCAATTTAACAAAGAGAGGAACTCTTCGCTTCAAGACGATAGAGATTCTGAAAAGGTTGTTACCAGAAGGAACAATGTTGAGATGGGTGTCTGCTGAAACCAGTCGTAGATCTAGAAGAATTTTGAAACTTGAAGTGTTGGGCATGCATGTGGAGTCAGATGGGGCACTAGTTGATGAAAGAGAAGAATATGGAACATCTTCGTCAGCATCTAATCATTCATCTGAAGATGTGAATTTTGATGGTGTGCAAGAAAATATGAGTGATTTTGAATAATTGTTTAAGACATTTTATATAACTCATGTATGCATCGTATCTTGAAATAAAATTAATGATTTCCATATGGTGTTAAATTAGAAGTTATGAGGCATTTTTATGTTGTTGGATTATATGTCTTAATTATGATAATTTTTATTGTTTAAACTATCTACAATGCAATATTAAATTAGAGATATAATGCATGTTTTATTCAATATACAAATAATGACTTTCGAATTCATTTAGTGATGTAATTCCTTCATAATGTCATGGTTTTTTAATTTTATAGTTGAAAAAAATTCAATTTCTTTTGTATCTAACATGTTATGGTTGAAAACATGTTGAATTTATACTTAGGAAAGAAAAATGATATTCTACCAAAACCATTAATGTGTTTTTTTCCTCATAAACAACTTTGTTTGGCACATGAAAATTTGGTTTTACTAGCATTTTTTAAAAGTTTGAAAATTGACCCTAAAAATAAAACGTTGTTCCAGTATCATCACTTTCGTTTTGAAGCTATATTTTGCACGAAAATTTCGTAGTAAATTTTGTAGTCACTGCCATTTTTAAAACATGTTCAAAATTGACCCCTAAAAAATAAAATCATCATTCCATTATACAAACTTTTCATTTTTAGCACTGTTTCTGATGTTTTGTCAGGGTTTTTTGGCCAGAGTTCCCATTTTGAGTTTATATTTCCTATTTCAAATTTTACATTGTTAGAGGAGAAACTCACCCAATTCTACTTCCCATATACACAATTTTCATAGAAATCAAAATCCAGAGAGCTATTACTCATACCTTCTACCATAACTTTACCATGAAGTATTCGAAGGCCCTTCTCTCCAATATGTCCAAGCCTTTGATGCCACAACATGGTCTTCTCTCCAGAGACCACTAGATTTTCTGCTCAACTTTCATGAACCACAGAGTTGTTGCACCCATAAAAAATAGTGCTACCTTGTAGCTTATACAGAGTTCCAATCCAAACTCCCTGCATCAATACCAGTGCTCCTCAAACCATCTCCCAGGTATCCTTCTCGAACACTATTTTTGCACCTGCATCATCCAGCTTGCTTACAGAAATCAGATTTCTGGCCAATGCATGAATATGACGAACACTTGGAAGTGTTCTAACCCTTCCACCTTGCAACTTCCACTTTACTTTTCCGCAACCAATGATTCTAGACTTCCTATCATCCCCTAAGAAGACACCACCACCACCATATTTCTCATACTCGCAAAACCACTCTCTATGCGGAGTGAAGTGAAAGAATGCATCCGAGTCAATCAACCATGCCTCATGATCTACATGTGTACTTGAAGAAGCCAGGTACACATCCCCACATTCATTTGAGGTGGCTTTCACCTCTGCAGAAGGAGCATCATCAGATCCCTTTCCTTTATCAGGAGATTTAGATTTATAATCCCTTTTGTAGTTCACTTCTTTTCCACATTTCCAGCACACCACCTTTACAGGTTTTCCTGGAGATTTAGATATCCCTCTAGATTTAGATCTCCCACTTGATGACTTATTTTTGTTTCTATTCTAGGACCGTCCTCATACAGACAAGGCATCACCATTATGGCTCTCCATATTTTTTCGTCTCATCTCCTCTGTCAGCAAGGATGAGACTATTTCATCAAACTGCAAGGCAATTGTATTGCTACCTATTGCAATAACTAGACTATCCCATCAATCTGGTAGAGAACACAACAAACTGATGCACTTATCTTCATCTAAGATTTTAATATCAACAGATAATAATTGACTTACCACAGTGTTAAATGCATTCAGATGCTTTGTCACCGAGTCTCCGTTTTTCATCCTTAAGTTATACAACTTTTTCCATAGGAATAGTTTATCACCAGAGACTTAGATTGGTACAAAGTCCCTAACTTGTCCCACAAAGCATTCGTCATAGCTTCCGCTAATACATTCAGCAATACTGAATCTGAGACACACAATCGTATTGTGCTCTTTACCTTCTGTTCCAACTTCTTCCATTCTTCATCAGACACTCCCATTGGATTAGTACCTGCATCTACCACAATCCACTGACCTTTATCCACCAACAGATCCTCCATCTTGAGTTTCCAAAACTCAAAACTAGGACCATTAAATTTCTCAATCTCTATCTTTCCACTACTCACCATCTACTTTCACCAACATAATCGATCTCGCAGATCTCCCACTGAACAGGGTCTACCACAGGCCCGAGCGAAACCCCTCAACAACAACGGAATCCCCTTGAATCCAAAACAACTCTAATACCAATTGTAGATTTTAACCCTTTATAGAAATTACCTGCATACAAATTCTAAAACACAGAAAGCAAACAATGCGAAGGCATAACACATAAAACACATATACACAGAGATTTTCTCCTGGATCCAAAAATTGGGACTACCAGCTTGATTTTTCATTATGTTCCTTTCAATGGTACAATACATATTTATAATGCTGAAGCATCCAATACCATGGACTGAAAACCATCGCGTTTAAAACCATGTGCAAAAATCATGCACAAAACCATAGGTATGTCCGCCCAACCTAATATAGGGTCCAAAAAACAAAATTTTTTGGGGCGCTGCCCCAGACCCCATAGAGGGGGGTTACCTAAACCCATCTAACCCCCTATGACCCCCCTACTACACAATTGGCGCAACGAAGTGGGGGCTTTGTCGCCCCTCTAACCCCCCGATTAACTACATGGACTAGTTGTGGAAAGAATATAACACAACACAACAATCGATATTATTTGAGGACTGGGAGTCCAAGATAAGAATAGTCATGGTGGAACATACTCTAAGAGAACCTAGTTGGGTTATGTTCCGAGAGAGACAATGATGAGGGTGTCTATACATCATTGGTCTCACCAGCATTGAGCTCTGATCTTGTGGAGAGATTGAGCAGTTTGTCAAGGCCTTGCTATGTGACAATGTTGGATGATATGATTCTATACATATGGGTTACCAATCCAGCTTTTCTTATGAGAAATTATTGAGAATGTCCAAGTACCTTGTATGTATTATGAATACCTCCCTAGTTAAGAGGAAGCGTTGTAAAGTGTAACTAGGTTCGGTCTTGAAAAATGACATATGTAATTATGATTTTATGTAATTGATGTAAAGAAGAAAAGAAAATTATTTTTAATGCTTGACTCATCGGTTTCATGATCAAGAAATTTTTGTTTTAGTTAAGGCTCCCATTGTGAACCTTTAGGGTTGGTCATCAAGACATAAAAGCTAAGGAGTCATTGTCATGTATTAAATGTTGGATGTGGAGCCTGATTATCTTCTATAGTACCGGCATTTTGGACCCCAGTTCAAAATGCCCCCGAAGCTAAAAACAACTGTAAAATTGCCTTGTAAAAGTATAGTAATTTCTAGTCAATCTGGGCTGTTCATTAGGCGGATGATCTGACGGTAGAACTTATGTTTAGTTTAGGGTTTTTTGCCCTAGAAGGCAACCCCTCTCTTTATATGAGGGCATTGTATTTGAGGCTGATATAGAGGTGTATTTGGTGAGAGAGAAACATATAGGTGAGACTGTGAGAGAAAACAAAGGATATTACAACGGTTTTGTTGTAGGTTGTATCTCTTCATTTTGCTGGATAACAGAAAGGAAGGACTGGCTGTTCGGGGTGGACGTAGCCCAAACTGGGTGAACCACGTATATCTGTGTCTCTCTTGTTTTGTGCATTTTCTGTGTTTATATTTCTGCAATATTTTATGTGTTCCATTGCTCCGTAATATATAATTTTCTAACAACTGGTATCAGAGCCGAAGGTCTATTTGGCTGATAAACTCGCAGGAAAGAAGGGTTCCTGGTTCGAGTGGGAGCAATGGCGGAAGATGGTAAGTTTAGGGTCGAGAAATTTAACGGCCAAAACTTCTCGCTGTGGAAGATGCAGATGGAAGATTATCTGTATTAGAAAGATCTATACCTACCATTGGGCGAAAAAACAAAGATGTCGACGGGTATGAAAGACGAAGAATGGAACCTTCTCGATAGAAAGGCACTCGGAACAATACGGTTGTGTCTTGCTGCGTCAGTCGCCTTCAACATTTCGAAGGAAACCACGACAGAGGGTTTGATGCAGACGTTGTCGAAACTATATGAAAAACCCTCGACCTCAAACAAGGTATTTCTTATGAAACGGTTATTTAATATGAATATGTCGGAAGGTGGATCTGTTGCAAACCATTTAAATGATTTTAATACAGTTACAGGCCAGTTAAGTTCTGTAGGGGTAAACTTTGATGATGAAGTTAGAGCTCTGTTATTCTTGTGCTCATTACCAGAAAGTTGGAATGGTTTGGTAATGGCCATTAGTAACTCTGTTTCTGGATCTAGTACTTTAAAGTTTGATGATGTTGTCGGTGCTATCCTTAGCGAGGAAATGCAACGGAAAAGTTCCGGTGAGACATCGGGAAATGCTTTGAGTGCAGAGTCTAGAGGAAGAAAAATGGAAAGAGGAAAGAGCTTAGGATATCGCAGTAAATCAAGGAAAGGCAGATCCAAGTCCAGATCGGGGATAGTGTGCTGGAAATGTGGAAAGAAAGGACACCTAAAGAAAGACTGTAGATCTCGGAAGGGAAAAGAAGGAGATGCACAGCAAGAAAACAATCATGAAGCAAATGTGACAGGTGAGCTGTTACAAGATGCTTTGATTCTTTCTTTCGAAAATATTACTGATTCCTGGGTGGTAGATTCAGGGGCCTCATTCCATGCCACACATGAAAAGAAATACTTTTATGACTATGTTCAAGGAGATTTTGGACAAGTTCATCTGGGTGATGACAAACCCTGTAAAATTGTTGGAATGGGTAAGGTTCTTGTAAAACAGCAGAATGGAAACCAATGGCTACCAAAAGGAGGTAAGGCATGTTCCAGATCTAAAGAAAAATCTGATTTCAACAGGGCAGTTAGGCAGTGAAGGTTGTGTGACAACTTTCACAGATAAAGCTTGGAAGGTCACAAAAGGAGCCCTGGTAATAGCAAAAGGTGAAAAGGTTGGTACATTGTATTTATGCAATGGTATTTCTAACTCTGTTAATGCTTTGACTTCCAAAGGAGCAGATGCAGCATTATGGCATCATAGGCTCGGACACATGAGTGAAAAAGGGATGAAGATTCTTCACTCAAGGAATTTGTTGCCAGGTTTGAATAATGTTGATTTGGACTTCTGTGAGAACTGCATTTATGGAAAACAGAAGAGAGTCAGATTTCTCAGAGTTGGGAAAGAAAAGAAGAACAAAAAATTAGAGCTTGTGCATACAGACGTATGGGGACCTGCTCAGGTATCATCTCTTGGTGGCTCTCATTATTATGTTACTTTTATTGATGATGCAACTAGAAAAACTTGGATTTATTGTATTAAGAATAAATATGATGTATTTGATACTTTCAAGAAATGGAAAGATTTGGTTGAGATTGAGACAGGAAAGAAATTGAAGTGTCTTAGATCAGACAATGGAGGTGAATATTGCAGCAAAGAGTTTGATAGGTACTGTTCAGAGCATGGAATTTGCAGAGAGAAGACAGTTCCAAGAACACCACAAGAAAATGGTGTGTCAGAAAGGATGAACAGAACAATCATGGAGCGTGCAAGGTGCATGAGATTGCATGCAGGATTGCCTTTACAGTTTTGGGCAGATGCTGTAGATACTGTTGTTTATCTAATAAACAGAGGGCCTTCAAGTTCCTTGGATGGTGGTGTTCCAGAGGAAGCATGGACAGGTAAAAAGGTAAACTACTCTATTTTAAAGCCTTTTGGTTGTGAGGTCTTTGTCCATATTGATAAAGAAAATAGAACAAAGCTTGAGGCAAAGTCAAAGAAATGTACCTTTATTGGATATGGTGTTAATGATTTTGGTTATCGCTTATATGATTACGAAAATCACAAAATCATTAGGAGCAGAGATGTAATATTCAATGAAAAGGTCTTGTATAAGAATCAGTTGCAGGAAAAGAAACAGGAAAAGGAAAACAAGGAATACGCAGTCCTTGATGAAATCACTGAAAAAGTAAAGGTGCCTGAAAATAATAATAATCAACAACCACAACAACAACAACCACCACAACAGCAACAGGCACCCCAAACACCTGAAAGTGGTGTTAGAAGATCTACCAGGATAGGTAGACCTCCTGAACGATACTCTCCTTCATTATATTATTTATTGTTGACTGATTCCGGTGAACCTGAATGTTATGAAGAAGCAATGCAGGTTGAAAACAAGAAGAAGTGGGAGGTAGCCATGGAAGAAGAGATGGACTCCTTAATGCATAACCAGACTTGGGATTTAGTCAGGTTGCCTGCAGGAAAAACTACATTGAAGAATAAATGGGTTTACAGGCTGAAGGAAGAAGATGGAGGAAAGCAAAGGTACAAAGCTAGACTTGTGGTGAAGGGGTTTTCACAGAAGAAAGGTATTGATTTTGATGAAATATTTTCTCCTGTTGTTAAAATGACTTCAATCAGAACTATTTTAAGTCTTGTAGCAGCTGAAGATTTGCATCTTGAGCAGTTAGATGTAAAGACAGCCTTTCTCCATGGGGATTTGGAGGAAGAGATATATATGCAGCAGCCACAAGGATATGAGGTGAAAGGGAAGGAGAAACTTGTGTGCAGGTTGAAGAAGAGCTTGTATGGTTTAAAACAGGCTCCAAGGCAGTGGTATCTAAAATTTGACAAGTTTATGTTTGAACAAGGTTATACTAGATGTCACTCTGATCATTGGGTTTATCTGAAAAAGCAAAATGATGGCAACTATATTATATTGTTATTGTATGTAGATGACATGCTTGTTGCAGGATCTAACATGCAGGAAATAAATGTGCTCAAAAGAAAATTGGAAAATTCATTTGCAATGAAGGATTTGGGTGCTGCAAAACAAATCCTTGGTATGAGAATAACTAGAGACAGGAAAAATAGAAAATTAACATTGTCTCAGAATGAGTACATACAAAAGGTGTTGAAAAGATTTAACATGCAAAATGCAAAACCAGTTAGTACACCTTTTGCTAGCCATTTCAAACTTAGCAAAGAAATGTGCCCAAAGACCCAGGAAGACATGGATTATATGTCTAAAGTTCCATATGCATCAGCAGTTGGAAGTTTAATGTATGCAATGGTCTGCACAAGGCCTGATATTGCACATGCAGTGGGAGTTGTAAGCAGGTACATGAACAATCCAGGAAAGGAACATTGGATGGCAGTGAAATGGATTCTCAGATATTTGAGAGGTACCACAAATCAGGCATTATGCTTTGGTGGTTCAAACATATCCCTACAAGGATATGTTGATGCAGATATGGCAGGTGACAGAGATAATAGGAGGAGCACTACAGGATATGTATTTACTATCGGAGGAACAACTGTCAGTTGGGTTTCAAAAATCCAAAGTGTTGTTGCACTCTCAACAACAGAAGCAGAGTATGTTGCTGCTACAGAGGCTAGTAAAGAAATGATTTGGTTACAAAGGTTTATGGGTGAATTGGGTAAGGAGCACGATATGGGCACGTTATACAGTGATAGTCAAAGTGCCATTCATCTTGCAAAGAACTCAGCATTTCATTCCAGGACAAAACACATACAGCTCAAGTACCATTTCATACGATCAGTGTTGGAAGATGGAGAGTTGAAGCTGGAAAAGATACACACTAGCCAGAACCCTGCAGATATGCTAACAAAAGTTGTAACCAGGGAGAAACTGAGAATATGCTCAGTTTCAGTTGGTCTTCAAGGATGACGATGAAGATGAGAAATAACCAGGTCCAAAGAGGAGTCATTGTCCAACAAATGGAGCAGCGGTGGAGTTGCTACAATCAGTCTCCAAGTGGGAGATTGTTGGGTGTGGAGCCTGATTATCTTCTATAGTACCGGCATTTTGGAGTAAAATGATCGCTGTCGTGGGGGGTCCAGGGTAGAACTTATGTTTAGTTTAGTCAATCTGGGCCGTTCATTAGGCGGATGATCTGACGGTAGAACTTATGTTTAGTTTAGGGTTTTTTGCCCTAGAAGGCAACCCCTCTCTTTATATGAGGGCATTGTATTTGAGACTGATATAGAGGTGTATTTGGTGAGCGAGAAACATATAGGTGAGACTGTGAGAGAAAACAGAGGATATTACAGCGGTTTTGCTGTAGGTTGTATCTCTTCATTTTGCTGGATAACAGAAAGGAAGGACTGGCTGTTCGGGGTGGACGTAGCCCAAACTGGGTGAACCACGTATATCTGTGTCTCTCTTGTTTTGTGCATTTTCTGTGTTTATATTTCTGCAATATTTTATGTGTTCCATTGCTCCGTAATATATAATTTTCTAACATTAAAGACATGTTACACATTGTAAAAGGTTAATTTGATTACCCTCTAATACATTGTCACAAGTTCTTCTTCACATCGACCTAAGGATGCTTCCAGAATGTCATGTTGTCTTACCTGTATCACAATTTGGATTATTTTGATGGACAAAACACTATAAATAGGGAAAATTGACCTCCATTTGTGGACAAGTAATTAGTTCAAGTAAGTCTGCAATAAGAAGTGTGAAGATCACTAATAAAGGAGCCTCATAACCAGTGAAGAGAAGGAAAGAGAGAGTGAGGATTTTGTTGTTGTTTATGGGTTTGTTTTAGGGCTAATACCTCCACACATGCGAAGGAAGGAATAAATGTTTACTACAGAAATGGTCGAAGGTTTTTCAATTGGCCAAGTAGTCGAATCAAGAAAGAAGATAAGTCAAGAAAGCAAGTCAAATTAATGTATAAGAAGTCTCCATCCTAAGAAAAGGGATCAAGGGTACAAAGTTGATAGAAATACTTTCCACGTACTATAATTAGGGTTTCTGAGGAGACCGACAATTGTAGGTTTGAAACAAGAGGCTAAAAATATGAAGTATAGTTGAGTTCTAAAGGAAATCTTGTAGTTTGACTAGTGTTGACTTGGTCAAGAAGAAGAAGTTGGAAGTAAGGGTTTGTGACTTGGCCTTGGAAAGGGTGTATCAAGGGTCTTGGTCTTGGTCTTGGTATTCGTCAATTGAAGTCTATATAAGAATAATAATTTGTTTGGGTTTCCTTTCAAGTTGGAGAGGTTTTGGCCTTGGCTAATCACCTATATTTTGTGTCTCTTGTCTCTTTTTGTTTATGCATGGTAGTTGTTTGATGAAGAACGCTATAATAATCTAAGTAAAGATAAGATCCTAATGTAAAGAAGTAAAAAAAATCATTCACAAACAATTATCATTTGAAGAGAAATCACCTAATTGTTATGCCCTAGATTTCTCAACATGATTATGGTGTACATAATGGAGAAAAGGTTCGAGATAACAACAACCGAGACATAAGATCTTCAAGTCCTATAATGGAAAATTTCCACATTATATAGTGATTTAAGACCATGGCATGACCCAGGTCGAGGGTGACGATGGTGTTATGGCCTAAATCTACCTTAGGCTGAGAAAGGCACGTCTAGGGTAACATCAAACCACGCTTAACTTGGTAGCTAGCCCTACTAGGTCGGGAGAGGGCTCTCTCCCTGTCAATGTTAGGAAAATATGGTCAATAAAGGTTGAGATGACTGAAATAAAAACTGAATTTAGGCTAGGTATATGCTCAGAGGAGTTTTATTGAATTTTACGATGGTTTTCTAGATTAGATGTGAAAGGCAGTTTTGGGTCCAAGGAATGAGCTTAGTTTTACAGAGGTTTCTGTGGGGCGAGGTAGGCAAGTGCATTAGTACTTTGAATTAAGTGAAATGGAGAGTCTTAATACTGGTGAGGAGTTCAAGATGGCATGGAAGTGTCATGATTCCTCTTCAAATAGTAGGAAACATGTAAAGCTAAACAAACCCAAAGGTAGAGCACTACAAATCAATGATTTCCACCTTTATACTTGATTCATTTAGTTAAGCTGAAAAAGAGAGAGATAATGGCACACATAAACACATGATAACTTGAATTACAGAAGGGGAAACAATACAAAGTCACCCTACCACAAGAATCCCACAAAATGCTGCAAACCCTGGTCTATTTCCTTGCCAAACTGCAGAGATGATGTACAATAGTGCTCAAAGCATTCAAAAGAGTCCAACTTTAACAAATGACTGAAAAAACACATGATATAGACCTCGAAACCACCTGTGCTATCCATCAGGGGTCAAATCCATGAGAGTAGGGGTGGTTTCAACCATATATAAACTAGGAACACAAAAATAGGTAGTGGAACAACTTGCCTCTAAAACCTAGGAAACTTATTCATTCAACTCTAAACCAACTACAACTGATGTATCTACCTTATCAAGTTAACTTTTATCATTTTTACATCATAGTACATCAATTTACATCATGTCAACTCATGAATTTGACCATAAGAGAGAAAAACTCAAACTAGGGGAAAAACAGTGTTTTTTTAGCAAAATTGACACTTTTTCATCCTGTGTGTAGCGCCACTTTTTCTGTGCGTAGCGGTTTTTCCCAGCTGAATTTGGAGGCCTTCCTCTTCACCAAATTTTCTCCAAGTTGGCTTGTTGTAAAGGTATGCCTGTCTACTTTATAGAAAAAGTATAATTTTTAAATTTGGTGCCCATTTTCCCCTCCAAAAATCATTTCTCCAAACACTGCTTCCTGTGTGGCCAAAAAGTGGCAGAGAGGGCATTTTTGAGGTGTTTTTGACCCTTTTGGAGGCCCAAAACTTATCAAAATTTCCAATTAGTTTCTATGCATGCACAATTTTTCACAAGGAATCCAAAAATTTTAATTTTTCTTCAAAATGAGGTCCCTATCAAAAGCGAGCGCTAGGTTGCACTACGCACCTGTTGGAAAAGCATGTGTTAAAAATTTCTATGTGTAGCGCCACTGATTCTGTGCATAGAGCCATTCTTAGATGAAGTTTTGGAGGCCTTATTGGTGTCCAAATTGGGTGAAAAATAGTGTTTTGGAAATACTATTGAGTCTACTTTTCAAAACAACTTGAATGTTTCAGTTTGGAGTTCATTTTCCTTGCTAAAAGTCAAATATCCCAAGACTGGTCAAAATGTGCAAAATGAGGCTGCCTAAAGGCAGAGAGCTGTTGCAGTCAACTTTGTAAGGTCTTCCTCAAATCCAAATTGAGTTCATGATAGCTCATTGGAAATATCCTTGTGTTTAGTTAACATTTGAATCATCAAGCAAGTCATTTGGCCAAGCAAGCTAGGAGAAATCTTGATTTTCCCAAGGTCACTTCAGAGGTGCATCAATTCTCCTGAGGAAACTGTATTTTTGACATTTCTCTAAAATAGTGACACCTATGAAAAAATTGAAGGAGGTCTTTCTTTCTTTACCTATTATGGACAAAAACCTCTCTCACGTTTTCCAAATTCATTTTTTCTTGCTTAGAAACATCATTTGAGTAAAACCTATCTCGATGTGTGGAACAGGGGATTTGTCGAAATGAAGTGAAATGAAAGGGATAACAGGCTTATAAATTCTTGAGAAAATTTTGGGAAGTAGGAGGGATGTTAGGAAGCATGGGAAAGTGGAATTTCAAAGACTGAGTGGGGGGAAGGGGTCCAAAAGGGCAAAACACTGGCCTAGCCTAGAAAATTGCCAAATTGTAGCAAGAAACTAGGGTTTGTGCGAAAATGAGGAATTTGAGGGATATCAGTGATGGGAAGTGTTTAATAAGGTAAATTAAGGATAGGGGAAGGTGTATGAATATCAGGATACAATTTTTGTTGATGATTTGACCATCCAAGTTAAATTACTTTCAAAACCCTAAGAGAGGGAAATGAACCTTACCTAGGCACAACTAAAGCATGAACAAGGTGTAAAATGACCCATTGGAACCTAACATGATGATGAAAACCCTCTGAATGATGTTACACTCATATGAATCTTGAAATTAACCTCTTGGGAAGAATCACTAACAATTTCATCATCCCTCTCATATGCTGAATTTGTTTCCATGCTTACAAATGTGGAGTGTAGAATGATGAGTATGAAGAGATTTTTTTCAAGTACAGGGTGACTGTTGATTAATTTTTGGGATTTGAGAGGTTGAATGATAGTATAAATGTAAATGAGGGTTTTAATGATGGAAGTAGCATTTTTGGGAATGTATAGGTTTTAGGAAATGAGAATTAGGGTTTGGGGAATGGATAGGGTTAATGCTTAGGAATTATGTATAGGGTTTAGGGTTTGGTGGTCATAGAGAGTAAGGTGAGTGTCAATGGGAGAGGGAAAGAGGAAGGAATTTAGGGAAACTTAGTGCAGGGGGATGGGATATAGGAAAATAATCACAAGGGAGTGAAAATCGCAAGAACAACAAAAACTGCAAAACCATAGACAATTTTGCAATACAACTATGAAGCAATTTAGGGTTTGATTTTTTACCATGCAAAACAACATCAAGGATGAAAAAATATCTTCTTATGGCAAATGGGAGGGTTTGCTTACTTGAAGGGATGGTATTTGTAAATTTTGAAGCCTTAGAGAATCGATGGGATGATTTTTTGGCTTGGCAGACTGGTGCGTAGCGCTTGGCAGGTGCACTGCGCCCATTGAAAACTCTATGTAAATCCTACACCTGGTGCATAGCACCTGGCAAGTGCACCGCGCTAGTGCCCAGGTGTGCCATACCAAGAAAAAACCTGAACTTTGCTGCAATTTTGTCTTTTCTCTCCTCAAATGCATTTTTTTTATTGTTCTCTTTCACCTTACCACAAATGAAATCTTCTAACACAAATGATCCCTTTATATACAATTGAATTTAATTTTTCTATTAGAAAACCCACTTTCTAAAGTTTCCTTTTCACTTTGCTTTAAAAAAAAAAAAATATGTTTTGAAGTTTGGCTCTCTTTTTGTCATTTGATGGACTCATGCTTGGATTTTCTTGTCTCCTTTGCAGTTGCTGGAGTGTTGGAGTTTGGCAAGGTGACCCAGGGCTGAATATGGTGCTTTATTACATATGAAAACAATAAAATTACATAAAATTTGTACATGAAATGGGAAAACCCCATTTTCACCTCAAAACAGAGTTTTGAGGTAAAAACCATTTATAGAGCGAATCATCAGTAGAATTTGTGATTTTATGAATTTATTAAACATCCTCATGTGCCTACTGACCTTTTATTGAGCTTTTGAAGAACATGGTGGCAAACCATAGACCTAATGAGACCTGAAAACCCTAAAATGACTTTTGTAAGTGTAATGAAAGAAAAATGATAGCAGATGACCTGAATTTGTGAAAATAGGCCAGAAGGTAAAACTCATGAGGGAAATTTGATAGTGAACCACTACCATCAAATGATCCATGACCTAATGGAATGCAGCTGATCAGATGGGACACCTAAAATGCATGCAAAAATAGAAATTTGATCACTGATGGAGAAATGAAGATACCGACACTAACAGGTGGCATAGTGATGTGGGTTCAGAATGATGTGGTGCTCGGAGGAAATGCCATGTAGAGGGAAGAAAAGGGAATTACGGTTGGCTAAAGGGAAAAAATGAGTGACATATGGCAGTCACAGAGAACGACACATAGACAAGATGAAATCAACATGACATCATCTCCTGTTGATGTAATCCCGAGACTTTCATGGGATTTGTCATATGCACAACTCAGGGAAGTCAGTGTTAATGGAGGTCAAGAAAAATAATTGAACTAGAACTTTATGGAAATGAGGTTGCCAATGGATTGTGGGCCTCAAGACCTTAGGAGGATTCGTAGTATGTGCATTTTGTGGAAGGGTGAGGTAGAAGAGGATGAAAGATGAGAGGTCACATCAATAATTGACATAATTTGTTTTATGGTCTGAGACCTTAAGTTCTTAGACCTCGAGAAATTCATGTCACGACTGGTATGTGTCAAAGGAGAGTGAGGTTAATGGGGGACTAAGACAAAATTTCCTTCCGTTAATTGATGAGGAGTTAAGTCTACCTCACCCTGGGCCCTTTTGTGATGTGCACAGTGTGGTGAACTGGGAAAACATAGTGAGACTGAGATAACATATAACATAAAAGCATTTGTGATTATGTGGCAAGGATGAGAGGACATGGTCTACCACATGGGGACCCTATGTTGAAAGGGTAAGCCACATGGGCCACGTGGTGAGCGTCATGTTGTACTCATGATTACATGGCAAGGTTTAAATAGGCCCAAGTTCAAATTGCCATAACTTTTGATATGTAGCTCAGATCGAGAAAAAAATTATATTACTAGAAATCTCTTCACGAGCTAGATGTGATGACAGTGTTAGTTTGTATTTTTGGGGTATTTTAAATTTGAGGAATTTTTGTGACCCCATTTCCATGACAGGACTATGGAGGTTGGGTTAAAATAAAGTAACACCTTCCAGTTCCCAAAAAAGGTCTAAGGGGGTGGATGGTGGTATTACATAGTGTGGTGAAGGTTGAGGACCAGATGAATGAATTTATCTTTAATTTTAGAATCTAAATAATCCTAACAGTTGGTAGCGGTCAAGACTTCCAATTATTGAATTTCTTCTTCAATTTTGGAAGAAATGTCAAAGAGAAATATTTCAACAATGGACTGGGATTCAAATTGGGATTTGTATTTTCCCGAGAAGCCATGACCCCAAAACTCATGCTGTGAGCACATCCTCTTCCTTGGCATGTTTCCCAAACGAGGAAAAAACCTAATGCTAATAAAATCTAGAAAGTGGTGAGAGTGAATGAGCCAGTAAGAGGTTAACTAGAATAGGACTAAGTGTAGGGTGGAGAGTAAATTCCAAACTAAGTAGGGGAATTTAAAATGAAATAGTTGTATAGAGGAATACATTGGGAGAGAGCTCAAAGTTTTGGCGATATATTTTATCTAAGAATTGTACTTTAGTAGTTGTTTCTCTCCACACAACTCTCCTTCCCAGTACTCTCTCCCTTAATACCACACTAAAGCTACATTTTCTCATGCTAACAATAAAATGAGGATTGTGGGGGGCCATGGATGGAGGGCTTGGGCCTTTCATCAAAAAATTGTTGAAAGAAAAGGATCTACAACAGAAAATTCCCACTTGCAGCTTAGAGTAGACATGGATATGGCATAAATGGGTGGTAGACAATGAGTTGGGTAGGAAAACACTGAGGGTGAGTAGGTTGCGATATTAATTTTCTTGGAGATTAAGACTTGTAACATGTGTGATTTCATGGGGGGAATGCCCACTACATCCCCCTCTTTAATGTCATGAGAAATGATGTGTTCTTGGACCTTACCCCCATCACTTCACTGGCTCATTTTCACATACCCCCATTGAGGTATAATTCCTTAAATTTTAAATTTTATTTTTTATTTTATAATGTTTTATTTAAAATTTTATTTTATAATTTTTTAAATATATATTAATAATTATTTTATTATTTTAAAGGCTTTATTAGTTTCCTTTTTGTATTATTGTTTTTAGTTTTGAATGATTTTTTTGGGTGTTTCTTTAATTAAAAAAAGAAAATTTTATTTGAATCTCTCTCTCTCCTTCTCTATTGAATTGTTTTTACCATTAATTTAAAATAAAATAGCATTTTTCAATATCTTTTAGAATATAAAGGTGAATTTTTATTTTTATTGTTTTTAAATTGTTTTTTCATTCTTAAAATATGTATATATACTTTTTCTCAAAAATTTAATGTAATTTATTAAAAAAATAAAATTTATAATTAATTTTTTTTTATATATTGCCACTTTTAAATTAGGAGTTGACTTCATGTTTTGTTATTATTACTATTATTATGGTACCAATGGTCAATACCATAATGCCAATTAATTGGTAATTTCATCCCCAAAAGAAAAATAAAATAAAATAAAAGCTAGACAGATTTGAAAAACACTTAAAATAGAAGCATTTAAAAAAATAATAAAAATGTAGACGAAGTTTAAGTGTTGATTCTTGTTCTTTTTTGTGGTCATGATATTTGGTGTTTAATGTCATGGTTGAAAAATGTTTGAATTTTATCCCTAAAAGAAGGGGTGATGTTGCATCACCACTTTTGCATTTCAACATGTTTTTTCAAGTCTTTCGTAGTTATGTTATTTAGTTTTTATTGTCATAATTGAATTATTTTTATTAATTTAAACCCTTAAAAAAAGAGATCATGTTGTATCACCATTTTCAAAATCAACATGAAAATAATGATTTGATGTGACCTCCAAAAAATGAGAACTTGATAAATTTCTATTTAAGTTAGTAACATTGTTAATAACAAATGAATTTATAAAAGAGTGTAGTATATCATTCATTAACCTCATAAATATAGCTAGTGCATTACGTAGGCCAAATAACAAGACTAATCACTCATACAAACCTTTATTACTTTCGAATGCGGTCTTATAGGTATCTTCTTCCCTGACCTAAACGTAGTGATATCTTGATTTTAAGTCTAGCTTGGTGGAATATTTGTCTTCCTACAACTGATCCAACAAATCGTATCTTGGGTAAGTGGGTACCTATTCTTGAGGATAATTTTGTTTAATGCCTTTTAATCGATATGCATCTTCCAAGTCCCATCCCCCCTAGGCACAATGATGATGGAAAACCCACATGGTGAGGTACTTGGTTGAATGAAACCATGTTCTAGAAGTTGTTATTGTAGAAATTAGGTTGTAGATTTGCAACTGCTTGTGAAGTTTTAATCAAAATCAAAAGACACAAACCTACACCACTGCTCTGTGGACATTAATTCACAATATAGAACAAAAATCTCATACATGCAAGAAGAGATAACACACATGCAACAATTATTTTTATCTAGGGAAAGCAATCTGCTAAAATCCCTAATGCTTGGTTGCATTAATCAAATGAATAGAGAAGTAGTACAATTTCTTTGCTCAACTGAGCTCACCCTCCAAGTGGAAAACATATCTCTCCGCTCATCGAAGGCCTCTGACCCAAACTTAGTCAATTTTTTCCTCAGCTTGAACTCTTATTTCCTCGCATTGCACCCTAAGGAATTATCCGCTATTAAATTGCAAAGTTACTTAGGTTGATCATCTGACTACATACAACACTTGTACACTTAAGGCTAGTCTACAATTGATGTTACATTGCCTTGGAATCTCCACCTCAATTGGGTAACTCAAATTCTCTTCATGCACTAGCTATTTTGGGTTGATTGATCAGTTCGTTGGATGATCACTAAGTTTGACTGAAGTCCCACTGCTTAACTGACCTTCCACTAGTTCCTCTAACATTTGGAACTAGTTTAACTAAAAACAACCTAAGCTAATTGATCTTGATTGCAACAAATTAACAATCACTCATGTAGAACTGAACTCTAACTCCTCCAACTTGAATTTATAAGTAAATTGGGTGACACAAGCCATGTCACACATGTTAACATCATCCAAGTTATTTGTTGATGTGGAAATTCAAATTTTCTCAATTTAATAAAGGAAATATCAAAATTGAGAATTTCTTGTTGCATTCTTCAAAACTCCTTCGCAAAAAGAAATCGATTATCAACCACCCCTATCCTTCACCTAAGGAACTCAAACTTCCCTCTCGACAAGGCCTTTTTCAAAATATCAACATCTTGTTCCTCTGTCAGAATGCACTACAACAACATTATCTACCTCTACACACAACACCATAAATTGTGACATCGCATATCTACATGCTTGGATCAACCGTGAAAAGCAAGATTTTTAGAGAGCTTGATGCAACTCTAATTATCACAGTAGATCGCAGTCAGATCCATCATTTGACCAAGAAATGAAAAAAAATTCATTCTCATCCATATCGCATCACATGTTGCTTGACTGCCAGCCATGTATTCTACTTCTACTGACTTGAGTGCCACAAATCATTTCTTCTTGTTGTACTAAGAAACCATTGTGGACCCAACACTAGAAATTACACATGATGTACACTTTTGGTCTGATGAACTCTCTACCCAATCTACATCTGTGAATCCACACAACTTCACTCCCTCTATCTATTATTACCATAGTCCAAACTAGGTAGTTCCTCTAAGGTACGATAGAACATGCTTAACTACCCTCCAAAATAATTGGTTGGCCTAACCATAACTTGCCTCAATTAGTTGACTACATAGCACATATCTAGTAGTTCTCTCAAGATACATTAGTGATCCGCCCAACTACCGGTAAACAGTAGCATCCACTTCCTCACCTAAAGTGGCATCCTCTTTCCTCTAGTTTGTTTCTAGAGGTGTCTCCATGGGTTTGCAACTGTCCATGCGGAACCTCTGAAGTATCTTGTTGGCATACTTTCCGTGAGACACAAATAGTTTCCCATCACCTTTCCATACTTCCAATCCAAGGAAGTAGTGCATGAGACCCTTGTCCTTCACTTCTTGTGAAGTCCAAACCATTGATCCTAGTGTACCAAGAATGTGGTGCTTTCTTGAGACCGTACAATGCTCACTTGAGTCTGCACACTTGAGACTCCCAATCAAAAGTCTTGAAGCCTTTCTGTTGCTCGACGTAGACCTCCTCCTTAATAAATCCATTGAGGAATGTTATTTTTACATCCATATGGTGGATCTTCCACCCCATCTGCACAACCAGAGCAAGAATTGAGCTAATGGATGAGTACCTTGCTACAGGAGACAAGGTCTCCTCATAGTCAATCCATCAACTTGAGATTACCCCTTGGTCACAAGTATGGCCTTTTATTTTTCTATTCTTTTGTCTCTTGCATGCTTTACCTTGAAGACCCATTTCGAACCCACAACTAATTTATCTGTTGGTCTTGGGGCCACTTCCCAAACACTTTTCTTTACAATGGATTCATATTCCTCCACCATGGCATCAACCCTTATAGGTTTCTTTATTTCTTCCTCGAAAGAGGATAGATTAGTCTTTATAAGCTCAGTTAATAGAGCCATGTATCTAGTGTACCAATCTAGTGACCATCTATTCTTTCACTGAGTCTCTTAGCTTCCCTGATAATTTTCCTACCTTCTTTGGATGGCTTTGCTTAAATGGTTGTCTCCACTCTCTTCTCCTCAACTTATGTCTGCTCCAAAACTTCTTAAGATTCCTCCTTTGGAGATAAAAGCTCCTCTTCAAGTGGGATATGAATCTCCCTCTCAAGAGAGCATCACATGGATTTATCTTCATCAAATTTTACATCCCTTCACACAATTTTCATTATGAGGGATGGCATGTACACATGGTAGTTGTGGGGAGTTTCTGTGTAACCCATAAATACCCCCAATTCTATTGTTGGCTCTAGGTTCATCCTTGATTCTTTGGATACATCGCAGTGAACAAAGGCTCCAAAAATTCTGAAGTGTTACACAT
Source organism: Pinus tabuliformis (assembly GCA_031772625.1). Taxonomy (NCBI): domain Eukaryota; kingdom Viridiplantae; phylum Streptophyta; class Pinopsida; order Pinales; family Pinaceae; genus Pinus; species Pinus tabuliformis. The sequence goes on from CM062819.1 coordinate 1,006,508,867, forward strand.
TGGACTTTCTCCTCGACAAAGACTCCTCTGATGAAATCATGCCCATAATCTAATGAGGACTCTGGTTATGCAAGTATACTATTGTGTTGCATGCCTCAACCCAAAAATGCATAGGTAGGCCTTGATCATGCAACATCGCCCTCGCTGCTCCCACAATGCTACGATTATTTTCTTAGCCACCCCATTCTATTGTGGGTTGTGGTATGTTGTCAACTCTTGTAGAATTCCTTATTTTTCACATAAATTTTTAAATTCATTCGACACGTACTCACCTTCATTATCATTCCTCAGATCCTTCACCTTATTGCCTATTTTTCTCAACTAGTGCCTTGAATTCTACAAACTTGGAGAATTTCTCATTCTTCTTCTGCATGAAGAACATCCAACACATCCATGAGAAGTCGTCAATAAAAATGAAAAAATATTTATTCCTGGCAATGTAGGACGTCGAGAAAGGTCCACAAACATCAGAGTGGATCCTTTCCAGGACTACATGTGCTTTGTTATCTCGATCATGGAATGTGGATTTTGTGTACTTCCCCAAAGTACATCCTTTGCACACATCCTGCAACTCAAGTGATCCTTTAGGGAGGCATGTGGTTATTTGTTGCATGATCTTCAAAGAGCCATGATGCAAATGGCCAAGTCTTCTCTACCAAAGTTCACTGACATTGTGGATCTACACCTTCTCTACCTTTGTGCTCAATGGAGCACAATCATCCACATATAGCTTGTACAGTTTCTTCACATAAACCTCGATTTTCTTTGCATGTCTCGTCGCTATGTGTCTTAGGAATGAATTTCCTTCTCTGAAGATCACATCATAACCACAGTCTTCCAAAACTACAACAAAGACAATATTTTTCTTTAGGTCCAGAATGCACATGACATCCTTGATCCTGAGGGGGGATCCCAATTCCCTCTTAAAGGTGACTGTACCAATCATGGTTGCATTATACCTTTCATCATCGCCCATCACGATGTGCATCTGTAAATATTTCTCCTCCAAGTCGCTGAAAAAATATTTATTTCCTGTCATGTTGAATGATGCACCTGAGTATAAGTACCACATGCTCCCCATCATTGTGTTTCCCATGCATACAATGAGGATAAGTTCAAGATCAAACTATGAAGCCAAAGATTCACCTGTTTCTCCTCCTAAGGTATTCTTTCTTACCTTATTGTATGGACACTTCATGGCATAGTGCCCGAATTCATGAAAATGGAAGCATTTAATTTTTGACAAATATTTCTTATTTCCCCCTTGACTAGATTTTGATTTGGATTGGGATTTATTCCCTTTTCCCTTCTTTTTCTTTCCAGCCAATGCAAATTTTTATTCATCCTCTCCCTTGGATGAAGTCCGATCTCTGTTATTCTGCCTTATTTCCTCCTATACCAAACCAGACCATAAGCACTCCTAACTCAGTAGTTTCTCCCTCCCATTCACGAAACTTGATAGCTATGCCAGCTCTTGGGAAGGCCCATAAAGGCTAAGTTTACCAAGTCTTCCTTAGTGACATTAACACTGAGCCTACCAAGTTCATCACGACATTGTGTAAAATTACTCATATACTGTGGAATTGTGTAATTATTCTGCATCTTGATACTTCAAAGTTTATCCTTGAGAACCAACTTGGTGTGGTCACTATTATTCTCAAACAATTGTGTCAGTTCTTTCCACATTGTGAAAAAAGTTTCTTTTCCATGGATATTTGATACAATATGATCCCGTACTCCCTCCAAGATTATTCTCCTCGTCTTGGATACATATTTCTTCCATTGAGCAAGGTTTTGGGCATCGAATTCTTGTTGTTTTTCAACATCTGTCATGATGTATTCTAGTAATCCATTTTCATCCAATACTTCCTCCATGCGATCTATTGACATTGCTAGAAATTCGTCAACCAAGGGGATCTCTCCTATATGAAGTCTCAATTAGACCTCACACCATTTGGTGTGGGAGTCCAATCTGGTATAAAGTCTCGGTTTCCAAATCCTTAAAGATTTTCCTTGGCTCTAGATATCAACACCTGAGAGTGTTGCAATGGTGTCTTCGAAAAACAAGGTAGGTGTTCCTGGTGAGTGTGTAATTGCAAATTTTTCAAGGTTATTCTACTACAAAGGGGGGAGAAAAATGAGCCTCTATGTGAGAGGTAATAGTACCACTGAGGAAGAGACACACAAGAACTACAAGGCTTCATCTAACATCTAGCAGAATAGTCCAGAACGGATGTGATGGTCATTACAACTAACAAATAAGGAAATATTTGTTTATTATCCTGCAGAATAGTCCACAAGGATGGGACAACATTAAAAACCATTACAACACATTCTCAATAAGATAAGCACTAAAATAACTGAAATAGTTCAACTATCTTAGTACATGTGAAAGAAAACGTGAAATACAAATGTCCATAGAATAGCATTACAAACATTCATAGTTCATGCTTGAAGAACGTGATGGCCTTAAAAGGGTTCTTTTATTAAGAAAAAGTTCCCAGAAACATGTTTACAATGTACATCACTAGCCCCAATAGTGGGACATTGGAGCGACTCCTTGCTCCTCAAAGAACTAGTTGAGCTCTCTAATGCCTTGCAGGAGGAGCTAAGGTGAAACGTCCTTTTCTCATACAATGAGGAGGCATATATATAACCAAGGGGTGATGCTTTCCATTTGTGGCTCTTTGACTACCCTCATGAATTTTCAACTTCCTATGACTTTTCAACTTACATGACTCTCCATATTCATGTGTGTCCTTTGGACTTCCACTTTACAATACATTTGAATATAATGTACATGGTCCACAACAGTGATGTGGCATATGACCACTCATGACGTGACATGACATGAGACTACTGACATGGACTGCTTGGTCATATGCTAATTCAAGCCAATGTTGCTGCTGTGAATGATGTTTTCTTGAAAATACTCTTCTCTTCCACCTCCTCATGGTTTGGTGACATGAATCTTCAATGATCTCAAGTCTTGGGTTGGGGTGATGAGTTGGTGTCCCTTTTCATTGCCTTGATAGATCAACTTACATTCTAAGCTACAAGAATCTCCTTTGCATGTATTCCTCCTTCATATCCTTATTCATCATCCCGCTAGGTTCCTATACCTACAATTCACTCATGACGAGATTACATCAGCCCAAAAACTGCCTAGCCTAAGATGGTGTGTTCTGGTCCGAGTACTGAGCCGAAACTGAGTTAAATTTTGGGAAGGGAGTCTCAATTACTACACATTGTGCAGTTCCAAAAGTTAGGGTTGATGCTTGAGGCCTAGAACTAAACAATGTGCAATTCAGGCTGGGATGAGGGATAGTCTCTACATAGTTTTGAGAGATAGTGAGTCTGGATGGAGGGACCATTGTGGAAGATTTTAGGGAAATTCTGGAGAGGAAGGTTGACTGAATTCTACATAGTTCTGAGAGAGAGTGGGTCAAGATGAGGGGAGGACCACTGAAGGAAACTTCTGCGTAGTTTTGGAAGGTAAGGCTGACTAAAAAGATTGCACAGTTTGGGAAGAGAGGGTTGGACTTGGGCTCAAGAATTGCACGTTACAACAGTTCTAGGGAAATGAGCTCCACATTACGTAGATACAAGGGTCAAGGTCATAACTTGCTAACTAGAAATATGCAATGCATAGTCCAGGTAGGCTAGGTGAAGCCAAGTTGAAGGGTCAGGGAGCTTCTTCTGAAAAGGCTAATTGCTGGACTAGTAAGCCTGAAAGGTGAAGTGATGAAGCTTCAACTATGTCCTAACACTTAAAATACTTGATGATTCAACAACATTGATCACCCATGAAACATGAAAAACGCTTCCTCTTGTGTGTGACCGCTTTATGACCGGCTATGACAAGTGCGGCACCTAAGCAGACTTTATGATGAATGTGATGATACTTGTGCAACAACGCTCAAAACTTTGTGAATGAGTGTGAAAAGTGTTTATATGGTTAGGAAAACTCATAAACACAAAGATGAGCCCTTGGAACCACCATAATGAGCTTATGCATAAAGTGTGGCAATCAACATCCAAAAGACGACATCTTTCTTATCTTGTGAAAGTGATCGAACACTTAGTGAAAACACATGGAATGACTTTCAGTGTTGTGACCATATATGTCATTGAAGACATAATGATCTGAAAATGGTAAGATGTCCATACTACACTAAGAGGTGCATTTCAACTTCATGAAAGATGTGCTTTGTTTTTCATAACTACCCTCCAAATGGTTGTGAATTAGATGGATTCTTCATGCGGACTTGATCTTTGATCTTCTATCATACCCCAAGGTTCCTTGGTATTCTTATTTGATGATTATATTTTCTCCTCATCCCCTTAAGTGTCATCTAGCATGTCCTCCTTCTTCATCATCTTTCCATAGTGTAAGAGAGTACCTACATCTGCAACTCACTCATGACAATACGACATCAGTATGAAAACCCCTAGCCTGAGATAGAGCACTTGGATTCATGAACTAGGCTGGGACAAAGTGATAGGTTAGGGGAGAAGGCCGAGTGACTATGAAATTGCATAGTTCAAGCAACCAAGGGTCAAGCTTGATCACTGAGACTGCATAGTGTGCAGCTTAGGCCAGATTGAGGGAAATTTCTGCACAGTTTCCACTGAGGGAATAAAAATTGCAGTTCAAGCATACAGTGTCTATTGCGGGATGGGGCCCTGGAAGGAAAAACTGCACAGTTTCAAGAGGCAAGGGGGACTGGGTAGTTGAGAGCCTTGAGGGACAAAACTGTGTGGTTTTGGGAGGTAGTGAGCTCTGGTTGAGGGAAGGACACTGGAGGAAGCATCTGCACAGTTTTGGAGGTTAAGGGAGGTTGGGATTTCTATGCATTAAATAGTTCCACTTGACAAGGGAAAGTTTTTAAGGTTGAAGATGCGAAGTGCACATTTTAGGAAGGTTGGGTGAGGCTAGGTTGTTAAGAATCCTACGGAATTTGGATAATTGTGGGATCAATGGAACCAAAGTAGCAATGGCAGAAATTAACTATGACCACACACTTGGACACTTGTCAACACAACATATATCATCCAGAACATATGAAAACATACTTCCCTTAATGCAACAACCTTCGTGACAACTTACGACAAGTGCGACTTTGACAATAGACCTTGTGAGGATAATAGTGTGTGAAAATTTGGAAATGAGTGCAAAATATATATATATATATATATATATATATATATATATATATAGATATATATAGATATATATATGAATATGATGAGAAAAACACATTTTCACAAATATTTCCCCTTGAAGAAAACCAAAACTCCCCTTTGAATGACAAGCGATAATTCCCAAGCCTGAAGATGACACCCGCTATATAAGATAAAAGTGTGAACGACTCTTGATATCCAAGAAGGGAGCTTGAAATCATCTGTTGACCAATAAGTGACTAAGGAATTACCGATCATAGGATCCATGGTAGGATCCAAAATTTGGGTGTAGGTTAAAATTTTGGAGGGTGTTGCAGTCGCAACATCACTTGGCGACACAGTTATAAAACCAGCTCACAAAGAGATAGAAAAGATAGATAAATGCCTTCAAAATAAGCCTCTTCGAGGGGGAAACCTCCTTTACATTACAAAAATGAAAAATGATTGGATGATACAAATGACAAGAGCTTCTTTCTATATATAGGAGTCTAAGGGGTCATAATATAATCAAAGCCGACAAAACAATAATAATGTAAGGGCACAATAATAACAATAGTGGGCTTCTATGGGGCACAATAATAACAATATGGGGACTACATGGGAACAACAATATAATAAGGGGGTTGTACTAATAACAATAAGGGGTTACACTAGTAGAATAGGGACCTAACATGCCCTCTTCCTTAAAAAAGAGTTGTCCTGAACACTTGAGTAGTTCTTTATGCTTTTGTATAAAATTCTTGTCCTCCCATGTGGAATCTTCAGGGCGTAAGTTCTTCCACTTTATGAGATACTCTGAAATTGATTGATTTCGTAGCTATTGGGATCTTGTTTCTGCGAGTGCTCTAGGTTCCAATATGATTTTTCCTTCCTTGTCAAGTTCTGGCAATATTGTTTGAACTAGGATCTTCTGCAAATTTTGAATGAGAGGCCACACTTCTTCATCCTTCATCCATTTGTCCCTTACTTCGTTTATCTAATCTGGTTGGATAATAGAAATAACACAAAACATTGCTTCCACATCCTGATCCTTTCTTGAGAGTGCATATGCAACAACATTTTTCTTCCCTTTTCTGTAGATGATTTCAAAGTCAGGACCCAACATATTTTTGAACCATTTTTTCTATTCTTCTGAAGATAATCTTTATTCTAAAATGTATTTAAGTCTATCATGATCTATTTTACCTTGAAGTGTCTTTGCATTAGGTAAGGTCGCCATTTCTTAAGTGCATGTAGTATTGCCAACATTTCCTTCTCATAAATAGCTTGCCTGAGGGACATTTTCTTGTACGGATGCAGTCGTAAAAGTAACCAATCTCCTGCATCAAAACTTCTTTCACTATGATGTTGATCTGCATGTTGTTTCATTCGATTCTGCACCAAAGTGGCGTTATCCTTTAGAAGTTGGAGAACTTGTTGTTGATGCTCGATGTGATCTTTCACTGCTTGAACCTTTTTCTTCTTGATATATCCTTCTATCTTGAGAGTTTGAGGAATGATAATTTCTTCCAGTGCATTACAAGATATGGTCAGATTCATTTCTTGATGCTCGATGTGATCTTTCACTTCTTGAACATTTTTCTTCTTGATATGTCCTTCTATCTTGAGAATTTGAGGAGTGGCAATTCTTAAGAATGCTTTACAAGATATGGTGAGATTCATTTCTTCTTTCTCTGGGGTTGGTTCCTGGTGTATATCCTTTTCTTTTAACATTTCTTGATATTTTTCTTCCTCCTCTTCACAATCAATGTAAAATAATTTCTTCTTAGCACACTTATGACCTTTAATGTATTTGTTATCACAATTGTAACAAAACCCTTTTTCTCTTTTTTGTTCCAATTATTGTGGTGTCAACCTTGTAGGTTGTGGAAGGATAGGAGAAGCAACACATCCATCTTTATAGTTGTGATGGGTAGATTTCCTTGTTGCCATAATTTGCCTTTCCACTTTTTTTGCCAACCTGAATGCCCTCTCCAATGAATTAGGTTCCCAAAGATGAACCTCATGTTGCATGTTATCCTTTAAAGTCCCTATGGAGACATCAATCCTTTGCTTCTATGGAATATCATTTTCCCTTAATTCATTTTTTGAAAGTACTCAATGTGCTCTGCCATTGAACACTTTTTCTTGAGATTTATCAATTGGCTAAAAAAGGTGTTGCTCTTTGTATCCTCATAATGTGCTATCATTTCCTCTGTGAAAATTGACCACGTAACAAGTGGTTTACGAGAACAAAGACATTTATACCATAAAAATTGATTTGGCTCTAAATATGAATATGCAATATGTACCTTTCGTAACAGTTTCACCTCATGCAGATCAAAATATTTCTCTATCTGTAGTATCCGATTTAATGGATCCTTGCCATCAAACTTCCTCATATCACCTTTTCTTGATTTTAGGAGCTCGATCTTGAAACGACTGTAACTCTATAATTTCAAATCTCCAAATTTAGAAATTTTTCCTCTTGGTATCCCTCTAAGTCCTGTTTCTAACCCCAAAAGTCGAATCATGATTGGATTCTGCAAGGAAGAGTTATGTCAAATATCCCACAATGACCTGATTATAGACTAGTTCAGTAGAGAGAACTTGTACGAATTTTCACGGGTCACTATTTGAACCTTAGGTTCTAAACCTTTTCCCCAACAAACTAAAGTCCATTTTGTTTCTGTCACCTTTTACGAAATTCGAATCAGATGCTCCGAGAGAGAGTTATGACGATTTTCCCAAGGTCGCCTGTTTGGGATGTAATTCGGGGGCCTGTAGAAACCCTTAATGTCTTGGAATGTAGCTCCGAAAATATAGAAAAGTAAGATCAGAAATTTGGGCCTAAGCTTCACCCAGTTTTTAGCTAAAATGGGTTTTAATTTTAGAGTTTAAAACTTTGTAGAAAAACAATTATAGTGAAAATGCCATGATGACCTGTTTGAGATGGAATTATGGAGCTTACAAAAACCATAACCTCCTCAGATCATATCTCCAAAAATATAGCGAGACAAGCTTTCAAATTTGGACCCAAGGTTTAGATTTATTTTGGCTCAAATGGATTTTTCTCTTAGCTCTTGAAATATCTTAGAGAAAAATTTATAATGAAATTTCCATGATGGCCTATTTGGACCATCGAAACCCTATAATCCAAAGCTCTGATACCAAATGTTATGAAACCAATTCACAAAGAGATAGAAAAGATAGATAAACACCTTCAAAATAAGTCTCTTCGATGGGGCAACCATTTTTACATTACACAAATGAACAATTGTTGGATGATACAAATGACAAGACCTCCTTTCTATATATAGGAGTCTAAGGGGTCATAATATAATCAGAGGCGACATAACGGTAATATTGTAAGGGAACAATAATAACAATAGTGGGCTTCTATCGGGCATAATAATAACACTATGGGGACTACATGGGAACAACAATATAATAAGGGGGTTGTACTAATAACAATAAGGGGTTACACTAGTAGTATAGGGACCTAACAGACACACTGGTAGAATCAAGCTTCTCTGTTTTGGTTAACTCCTTCCGTGCAGGGCCATGGTCCTTAAGGGTGTATTGATTCATCGTTCAGATTACTTTGGCCTTCCTACCTACCCCATGAACATACGTGCTCCCCTCTATACCTTCTCCATTGAAAAACACATAAGATTTAGCATAATCACAATGTTTCAAGTTTCGAAGGGTAGTGTAGCTCGCAAGCATAAGATTTTTAGAGTATAATTTTTCTTCTCTTATGTTTCTCTGCTTCCAGTAGGCCTAGATAGTACCTCAGCTAAGTCACGTAGGAACACAAACATTTATCTGATACCATTGAGCCTGGAAAGTACCTTGACGGAGTTGCTTGATTCACCTCACTGTGCAGGAAGCTTTTCTCTCCTTTCGCCTTTATTTATTTATTTAAAGTAAATTGTGGATTGTCACTTATTTATTTTGGCGCAGTAGAGGGATCCTGACTTATTGAGAGCAGAAGAGGTTGTTCCTTCAGAAAATCATATAGAGACCTCTTATTTAGGTTTTCTCATTTATATTTCTCCCCTTCTCCATTTCTACTAGTTGGATAAGCCTGATAATACCAAAGCATAAAAATTGAGTATAGGTATGAGGTTTCCAAGCTAGACATGGGTTCATGGTTGGACCAAAACTCTCCTTACGGATAGATCGTATTTTTCGTCGGAACTTCATTGGCCAAAATATGTAACTAGCATAAGGAAAACAAACAGATGGCTAGCAAAATGTTGAAGTGTCACAAGACTCTTTATAGTTTAGCCACACACATACTAAGAAACCAAAAGAAGTCTAGGTAGAACACATATTCGTATCATGAAAACAAAAGGAGAAACTCAACAAGAAAGAAAATAAGATGAAAATAAATAAAGCACACAATAAGGAAACATAACTAGAAGACAAGAAAAAAAAATGGCTAAAGAAAACATGATGTAGAATGAGATTAAGAAAACAGGGACAGACTATAGGGAACGACTGCATAATGGGTTCAAGTGATGGAAAATTGGAATGCAGCTAATCCTACTCCTAACATAATAGTTGATAGGTTAGGTCACGTGTAATGAAATTTCCAGTGAAGTCACTATAATCATTCCTGAATTACATCCACAAAGATATGAACATTTAAAATAGATATAATGTAATGTGCAAGAGAAGATACAACAACTTGAAAATTTTTATCAAGAAGAGGAATGTCTTTCCTGTGGGAAGAAAGGTGTGTCACAACCACTACTTTCATCCAATCCACATGCTTACCTTTTCAATGTATACCATTTTTCGACAAACCTCGAAATATTCTTGGGAGTGTGTCTTCATCTACATCGAGCCCCTTAGAAAGCGCGAGGAAAGATCAAAACTTGTTGTTAGCTAGAGAACTTTCCATGTAAGATTGTTCCATCCATTAAATGATTGGATCGTAAAATTCATAATGGCCCTCTTCAAAACCCCGAAATCTTGGAAGAGGTAAATTTTCAATTAGAGGAGTGCAATCATGATGGGAATCTTGTAAGGAAAATTAGATCTGATCATACTTAGCAATCATGCGAGGACAGTGAGGACCTGTCATAACCATCAACGAAGGCTGAAGTGCCTCACATGCTTGACAAAAATATGAATAGAGAGATGTTGAACAATGAAGATTGAGGGGTTTGAAATAGCTGTCATTGGATGTGCTGATGGGAAAATGATAAGTTGAATGGCAGTCACCAAAGACAGAATAATGATCAGATGAGCTGATTAAAGCATGATATTACCAATTTGCGATAAACGAAGAAAAACAAATTTGAACAATGTTGCGAATGCTCTAAACAATCAAACCAAGTTCCTTGCGAGCCAAATATGACAAACCATTTTCTTGCAACTGGTGAAAATTTTTATGAGCATCGTAGTCATCAGAAGAGTTAAAAAGGATGCCAACAGCATAAATACATGAGGCCAGTTGGGACATGGTGAATCGAGAAGGACTTGATTCATGAGAAAACTTGTGCATTCATTATCACATAAGAGGATTTCTGGTGCAATGAGAAGAAATATTTGCAACATCAAATTCGCAAGAAGACCCAAGAGCTAACCATGAAGGGATAAATTCGATACGTATGATTCCTTCAAGAAAAGGCAGTCCTTGGAATGATCAACTTCAAAATTCCATGACTCTATGAGAGATGCACATTCCCAAACCAAGTTTGATGCAAGATATTCACATGAAGATGAATGAACTGTAACAGATTCTTGAATTTGGTCAAAAGTAAAATATTCGAAATTTGAAAGGTCACAGCCCAAATACCAAACATTTTTCACAAGGAAATTCACATCAAGTGAAAACATGCAAAGAGATGGATTTTGTGAGAGAAAATAGATCTGACTGAGTTCGGGGAGCTTACAAAAGTCGTTAGATCTTGACATAACCATCAATGGAAGTTGAAGTTCAACAACTCCCTGGTAGGTCCCAAAACTTCCCAAGATTGTAGAATTATATTTTGAAGCTTGGACCAGATCATGCATGGTTTGAGGATAAATACTATTGTTGATTTTAGTAATACCACTGCTCATCAGATAACAACCATCCCTGTCACAGATTTTACCATATTTTTCAACTTCAACAACCAAATTTATCAAGTTAGAAGACTCTTTTTATCACAAATTCAAAGATAAATGAATCAACGATATCTCATGAGCGAGCTCATTTGAAGAGTTGTCCTCATTTTAGAGAAGAGATGATGAGGGGTGGGAAGGTTTCTCTATGATTTGACTATTTTCTATCTCATCATGGACAACCTCACTTCCTTGTGATAAATCATTGGATGAAGAAACTAAAAAGCATGGAGTATCTCCATTGCAGGTAGATGCATTGCAAATGGCAGGACATAATGGATAGCGAGGTGAAGAGTAAATTTCGATATGAACATCTTCTTTGACCGAAGAAGATTCTAGATCTAAATTAAAATCTTCACGAGAAACTGAAAGATCATATGATGTGCTTTCGTATTCGTAACATCATATGGAAATAGAGTTATCATCATTAGAATGATCAATGCCTAGGTTAGGGGTTGATTGAAAGAATTGATTGTATTGGATTCTCTACCAAGATTAGAAGATTGAGAACCATTCAATAATGGAAATGCAATATCTTGACATGAAACATTCTGAAAAAGAGAGGGCAGATTGAAAGTGTCTTCACCTTTCTTCTCCTCTACCTACGTAACGTGACTTATTTTTACCTGATCACAATTTGAGCTAGCAGCTTGAGAATCAAGAAAATGTGAAGAACCAACTGGTGGAGTAGATCAATCAAGAAGGTCATGGTACAAAGAGTCAAAATGTGTAGATGGTAGAGGATAATGGAAATTTGGATTAGCTTTGAGACTAGAGTTGTGAATGGTGACATCATCTTGCGAGATAGAGGAGTGAGTCTTCACCATAGGCTTCATGAGCCATTTTATAATCTCCTCCATTGAAGTTGAATCATGAAAAGAGGAATAAGAATGAGAAGATGGATTGGATATTTGATTTTCATATTTCCCAATTTTACAACCACCGCAAGGAGGCACCCGCATCGGGACTTGAAAGGGAGGAGGAAAAAGAAAAAAAGGGGTAGTAAGCTCCTCCTCCGAAATTTGAGGTGCCTCATGATTCAGAAGAGTTGGGAAGAAGAAAAATCAGGAGGTTCTGGTTCACCGAATGAAGAGATAAGAACTAAGTGCTCAAACTCTTGCTTCAAGAAATCTGAGTTCAAATGTTTTTTAGGAATTTCATAACAAAGGTGTAGGAATTGATCAGAAAAATCTTGAATATATTCATCAGGATTCATTCTTAAAATATCGATTCTTCCACAAACATCTCAGTTGTTATACTTATCGAAGGCTTTATGAATCTTCTTGGCAAGTTGGTTGAATGAATGGATAGAATCAATGGGTAATGTATGACGCCATCGATTAGCACGATCTTTAAATGTGAGGGTGGGTAATCTAGCCATGGAATATTTGGAATGTATTCTATTAGAAATAAAAAGAAGAAGAACTTGAAATAGATGTTCATGAAAATTTGATTCACCCTCACCATCAAACTTAAATTCAGACAGGTTATGAATAAATTCTGTAGGTATGGTACAATTAAGCTCTTTAGAAAAACATCTCGAGATGGACACAAGCAGGTGAGGCATACTCAAATTTACCCCCTTCTACACTATGTAAAAATATATTCTCATCCATATCCAAGCTACTTTCCACCTAGTTGCTCGAATCAGTGGCCATGAAATTTTCTTCTTCTTAATATATTTCTTTTTTCCTTTTGGTTAGGCTCTAGATGCAACTCCCAACACTTCTCATATGTATGAACATCAATTTTACAATGGTTACAATAGATTCTAGGATATTTCCATTGGTGTATTCTGGTTTTTGTATTTTTTTCTTTCCCCCTTTCCACTTCTTCTTTCCTTCCCTAGAAGCATCCTCGTGGTCCTTCTACTTTTCCCCACTTGATGGTCCTTTCTTTTGGCCTATGTTCTCCATGTACTATGCAAATACACAGACCTCATCCACTAATGTGGGTTTGAAAGACATCACCTGATTTTTTAGATGGTTGTGTAGAACACCGAGATACTTGAGTATGTCTCAGTTCTTTGGGGTGATACCTAGGATTATGGCCCATTTTCTAAATTTTGTGGTGTACTCTTGTACACTCTACCCTTGCCTTTTCATGAAGTAATACCACTAGATCCACTGTTTCTCTACATACCCAATAGGGTAAGACTATGACTTTATGATATTATTGAAATCCTCCCATAGAGGATCTCCCTCCAGCCTCAAGGTCTGAATGTAGCTTTCTCACTAGGTCAAGGCACGACCCTCTAATTTTAGTTTAGAAAACAAAAAATTCTATTTTTCCTCTATATGATGAGCACTAAAATAAAACGATAACTACTAGAACCATCGATATAAATTAGAATGTCAACCTCACCTTGATATGGATTCATGTTTACTTTCAATTCCATTTTGAACAGGGACTGTGAATGGTTCATAATAATCAAATTGGTTGATCCTTTTAGATTTCTTTCTTAAATTCCCTCTTTGGTTCCTCCAAATCTACAAATTTCACCTCTGATTTGACCTCCCATTTATAACCTCCATATTATTTGAATATCCCGAGCTTATTGGTCAAGGTTTCTATGAGGAGGATAACAATGAGGTTTATACGTTTCCAAACCTCTCCTCTACAAGATCTTGAGGGTCATTGACATATTCGCTAGCCATAGTTGGGATTTTATGAATTTTAACGTAGCCGATATGGATCCCCTACAAATCCACACAATATACCCAAAAATACTTTCTTTGAAACCAATATTATCTATAAATATCCATGGATATTCCACTAAAGAGTTCATGACATAAAATATGTTAAATTTATACTGAAAATATGAAATATATATTATGATGAGTATTTTCCTTAAAATTTTGGATTTATTAAATTATTGTTTTAAGGCATGTAATATAAAATGTATAAAATGGAGAATAGATTAGAATATAATCACTTATAACCATAATAACACAAGATATGACCTCGGAAACCCTTTTGGGAGAAAACCTAGCTAGAAGGTAAGGTTGCATTGGTCTCTCTTTCTCTAAATGGAAATGGATGGAAGTACAAAGAAGTGATACATATGGCCCATGGGATGATATAGTTCACCAACCCTCTTTTTTTACTCTCTCCCTTTCCACTCTCAACTATTCTTGTTATCTATAGAACAAAATTCACTCAAATATAATGGAACTCATTTTCCTCCTAGTAGCCCAATTATAACACAACTCAATACCCTACTAATGGTTAGGTTTGACTCCTTAAAAACTTAATTAGAGTTACAAAATGGACTATTTTAGAGTATTATTCATCATGATCACATGGCTAGCCCATTTTCTACGGATAATGGGGGCTGACATGACATACTCTCAAATTATGGTGGTCAAAACAGGAAGGTCAGCTTTTGTGTGGCATAACGTTTCCATAAGGACTTTGACTAAGGTGGTTCTTATGTTGTTAGAAAGGTGTATCTGTGTAGAATAGTTCTGGTACATGTGATACATAAGAATACAAGTTTTACGTACAAAAAATTCCATTTCATGCCTCAAACTACTTATGATGGTTTTATATCTCAATTTGCCAAAATAAGAGTCGCTGGTAAAAATGGTATTGTGAGTTGATTCCTCCACTTTTTCCACTTTGAAAGCATCAAGATGGATTAAATATAATATAATGATCCAATACATATCATAAAGGTTCCAAGGTAAGTAACTCATTTCAGAGAGATGCACAGAACTCTATCCAAAATCCATCCCAAGTCACTTGTTGGAGATGTAAGGGACCTCATTACTAGTGTGATTGCCCTTAGTCACAGCCTAATACAACTTGTAGAGAAGGAAATGTTCCAATGGGAAGAGTAGGTAACCACCATAAGATTTATGTGTTGATTGATAACCGCCAATATAAACACTAATTCACTATGGTGGAAACCTCAAGTACGATAAATGATGTAATTATTTCATTTCACCTTTTGCATTAGAAAAAAGTGGGTTGGTAGCCTATGATCATGTTGACTTTAAATAAGTTGAGATGGATATCAAATAGAAAAAGTAGTAGGACCTAGTGTTAAATGGTGTTTCATGAATGTTGAGTTTTATCAAACCAAGTTCAAGGGATATGTCACTTCCGAGGAAACATGTGATATAATCATCAAAATGGATTGGCTAGAATCTCATCAAACTTTGGTAGACTATTTCAAAAAGAAAGGGATATGTTTAGATCATGAAGGTAATCAATTGAGATATATGGTGTAAAGAGGGAAGTGTTCCTATAATTCATGTCAATGATTAAGGTAAAACATTAGGCTTAGGCAGGGTTGTAAATTGTATTGATCAAGAACATAAATGACAGAAATGGACCCTCCCTATATCAACACCAATTTTTGTTAGAATTTGGGGATGTTTTCCCGAAGTAGTTGTCTGGGTTACCTCTTGAGAAATATATTGATTTCATAATTGAATTATAACTTGGTTCAAAACTAATACCTATGAAACCATATAGGATTACAATCCCATAACTTTGTGAGTTGCAGATTCAATTAAAGGAGCAGTTAGATTTGGGACTTATTATACTTAGTATTTCAGCTTAGTGTGCACTAGTGATTTTTTAAAGAATAAAGATGGTTCCTTATGAATTTGCATACATTACAGGGACTTGAATCAATTTGTGGTAAATAATAAGTACCCAATACCCAAAATCAATGATCTATTTGATCAAATCAAGGGATCAATGACTTCCTCAAAAATTAATCTGCAATAAGGATATCACCAGTTAAGGATTAAGGAAGGTGGCATCCTAAATATAAACTTTTAGAATTGATTTGGACACTATGATTTCATAGTAGTGCTATTTGGATTTACTAATGCATTGCTAGTATTCATGAGCCTCATGAATGGCGTGTTATGAAAGTATTTGGACCATTTCATATAAGCCTTTATGGATAATATTCTCATGTATGTTAAGAATGAAAAGGAGGATGAAGAGTAGTTAAGGATTGTGTTGACTTAATTAAGGGAGAATACATTGTATGGAAATTTTTTGAAATAGTATATATTTCATAAGGTGATTCATTATCTCAACCATATCATTTCATGGAAGGGATTTTGGCGGACTTAGAAATGGTGAAGGCTGAAATGGATTGGCTAGTGCAAAAAATTTCTCATGAGGTGCATATCTTCATGCGGTTAGCAAGTTATTATAATAAATTTGTGGGAGTATTTTCAAATATTTGGATAACCATCACCAAATTACATCACAAAGGAGTTAGGTATGGAAGGAAATATTAATGCAACATTATATTCATTGACTTTAAGAGATTACTTAGAAATGATCTGATCCTTCGAATGCTGGACATGGAGAAGGACTTCATAGCTTTCCTGGATTCTTCAAAGCAAGGGTTAGATGTTGTATGCAAAACGGGGATGTAATAGCTTATGTATGTAGGATGTTGAAGAAACATGAAGAGTTTTATTCTACCTACGAATTAGAATTAGTAGCTGTTATGCTAGCATTGAAGCTTTGGAGGATTTACCTCCTTCGTAGAAGTTTTGAGCTAAACAATAATCATGAGAGCTTAAAGAATCTCTTTAGTCAAAGGGATTTTAACAATAGATGGAGTTGATGGAGTGAATTCAAGAGTGAGTACAATTTTTGGATTTCATACATAAAGGGGAAATATAATGTAGTGGTTGAGGTATTGAGTAGAAAGATGATGGATCTTCTCCCTGCTACCCTTGAGAGTCAATTTGAGAGAGTGTGTAGTAGAAAAACTCTTTAGAGATAGTTAGTATCTAAAGGTTACATCAACAGTCCAATGTAGGAAGAATATAAAACCAAATTTCAAGGAATATACCTTAGAGGTAGATGGGATATTGATATTTTAAGGAAGAACCATCCTCGAGTAGTCACATATGACACTTTACTATGCACAACCTAGCATGAATAATATGTATGTTGACATGAGGAAGCTTTTATTTTGGGCAGACATGAAGCATGGAATAATTTAGTTTTTTGTTAGGTGTCTTGAATGTTAGCAAGTAAAGGTTAATCCTCACCACCCAACAAAACTCCTACAACCACATGACATCCCAATGTCTAAATGGGAGGTCATATCTATATATTTTGTTGTTTTCTTTTCACTCGCATTACAAAGGAACAATTCCATCTTGGTTGTAGTTGATAGTTTGACCAAAAATGGAAATTTCATTGAGAATCTTATGATTGAATAGTATAGAACTATATATTTTTCTTTTGCATATTTTAAAAAATGTGCAGTTAAATTTTCTTTTAGAAAAGGATAATTTTGGATAGCTCAAATTTGTATAGCTGCTCTTGCATATTACGATGCTTGTGAATTTTATGAGAATGGTGGATGGTTGTGTCTGTTGGATAATTCTCTCGATGCTTGTGAATTTTATGACAATGGTGGATGGTTGTGTCTGCTGGATAATGCTCTAGGGACATTTATTTGTTTGGACACGTTAGGGTTTAAGACTGATATTTTCGATCAAGTTTTTCCTTTTTACCAAATTTATCTCCTACTAATAAACCCTAATTCTACCTCTGTTCTTTCCTTTCAAACGGGATACGTAACACATGGGCCTATCTATTTCCTTTCAACTAGAATATGTATTGCAGATTAGAGAGAAGTGTGGAGAAGATAAGCTGAGATGGATATGTATTTTTGTTCTCCTTTTCTCAAACATTTTCCCCTTTTTATCGCTTATAAAGAAAATGCATCAAGCAGTGGCTTCAAAAAAATTCTTGGAACCTAACACAACCTTCCAAAATATTTAAAAAGGAAAATATCAGGAAACCATTATCATTTGAAACCTCACCCTTAACTCTTCAACTGTGTAGCGAATAAAACTTCAAATGTAACACTGAGGCTTTCATGGTTCACCATATTTTAAGAAACATATGATATAGTAAAGGGATGAAGACCACAAGTAGTTCAAAATTGCTTTAATTGAATAGATTTTCCATTTTTAATAATATATTAAATGTGTAAGTTTTTTGTATGGTTCATTTCTCTGTAGTTGGTGTTTTGTCCATCTTCCAATAGTTGTTGAAATAATACTGAGAGGGGGACGTGAATTAGTATTATCAAATCAATAACTTTTTCATTTCATAATCAGATTTATATACGCTACTTCAGTCAAGGGAACTCGCGTGTGTACACAACTGTTATTAAGGCAACCAACATATATCCAATGAACTTATGATTTAGTTAATTAATCATATGGTGATCATTAATCAATGCATCAGTACTTTATTAACCAATTGAATAGTAAGCATGTGCAGTAATAACAGAATCAACCATCACACATAAGAAACACAAATGAACACCAATATTTAAGGTGGAAACCCAATGCGGGCGAAAACCCACCTGCTGCTATCGTCTCTGTCTTCTTTTAATATAATAAAAACCAGTTTTGAATCTTGTACTGGCACAGACTCATACCAGTACCTAGGCACTAACCTGTAGAAGGCTACAACCTTCTCTCATTCTCCAGCTTCTACTAGAAGGGAGCTACAACCACCTAACTCTTGTACTAGCTGATATGCTTGCTAGTACATAGGTGCAGGCCTACAGAGGGCTCCAACCTTCACTTGTTCTCCAGCTACTACTGGAAGGGAGCTCTAACCCCCTGGCTCTTGTACTAGCTGATATGTTTACCAGTATGTAGGCACTGGCCTACAAAAGGCTACGAAATTCTCTCTTCTTCCAGGGACCACATTTCACAAATTTTTAGACTAGATACTCTTGGTACATAACAACACAATATGAGGCCACGTTTCATCCAATTTTCATACTAGACCCATTAGCAACATTGAAGCTCAAAATCAATCACCATTGCAATATATCCAATCACTGAAAACCCATCAACACTGAAGCAAATCACAATCAATCAATCTGAACAATCAGATCCTTGTCACCAGAGCACAGAGAGGAACCCATAACTGTGCATCATCAACCAGAACCAACTACAACTTCGAACATCATATTTCATAATGTATACGCTACTTCTAAGTGTCGAACCAACATATACATCTTCAAATACTAACTTAAAACTTCACATCTATCCGAGACTTTAGTCATACTTAGATCGTAACATTTACAAAATAAGACATGTGTTAGCATTCAGATCTAGCCCATCAAATATCATATCATACACTGATAAGTCATTTTAGGTTTCTTGATCCTGATCCAACATTGTATCCAAAGGTTCACGTGATATTTCAGATCTTACCATTACCATAGACCTTACAACATAAAATATACTTCAGATAGAAGTATTCATGAAAAAACCATTCACTTGCACACCTCGTCCTTTGATCTTCTCCTCCTTTTATAGTTTTCGCCTTTCTCAATACCTTAGACAAAAGCAACACTTAGAAACTATGGTAGTCTTGGATGGGATCAAATAGTTGTTACTCCATTCAATACTATGGGATAATAACATGGTATTTACCCTTGGTATTCTTTAATCTTGTATTTCCTTGATTTTCCAACCCATATGCGCTTTTCCTTCTGTGAAAGTGCGTGCATACATATATGCTCCTTTTGTTTTTTTAACCTGCATGTATATGCTTCTTGGACAAGGCTAAGCAGCGTATACTTCTTAATACATTCTCTTTCTTTAATATCTAGAGTTTGATCTGTAATCCTTTGGTGTTACCTCTGAATTGACCTGTTGCACTATGAATTTCCATCATACATCACTGATTCATTTCTGGGTATCATATATGTGATTTTCCATCAAGGACAACATTTGTACCATAATGCCAACAATCTCCCCCTTTGGACTTGATGGAAACCATATTGGTGTTTATTATGACAAGCTGTAGAACATGTTAGATATAACACCAAGATACTCTCCCCCTTTGACATCAAGGGAAAAAGGTAGACCAAAATGAAGACTTATATATCTGAGTAGATGAATATGAACATTGATCACGCTCCCCCTAGGTACATGTTGAATTCTCTGATTAAACTCCCCCATTGTACATGCTGAGATGCACTAAACCGTCCATGCTCCCCCTGAGCACATGTAGAGTCTAAAAAAATATTTTACAAAAGAATAACATGACGCTATAGCTCAACTATGTGAGTATGACCTTCCTATCACCAAGGACACATACATCAATCTCCCAACCAAGTGGGGATATACCAAATTTGACTCATTTACCCAACCAAGTGTGGATATACCAATTGATTATACATGACTAAAAATTTGCAATTATTACATCATCCTTCCCATGCATAGTGGGGTTACAAATTATATAGTAGGTCCTTACACGAACTTTACATAAAATGATATACATGACATTTATAACACGAAACAACGATTTAAACAAGACCATGATAGTCATCAACAACTATCATACACTATATATGATCTGCACCATAAGCATCTGTCAGCAGCATTAAGATCAACAACTTTTATATGTCCATTATCAAAAAGAAACTATTTGAATCAAGCAGTATAAGTATCATCATGTACCAAGGTCTTCTTTATAATGCCAAAAATGCATTATTAGAAGCATATGCTCCCCCTGAACTTGTGCCAACTGTTCATTGTCAGATCCGATCATTGCATTTGTCAGTAACAATCATCAAGGAATCATCATCAACCAGTTATTCATCAAGTTATTAACAAATTATGAGGGCCAAAAGAACTTCTACATATCATTAGCAGACTGTAATCATCATCATCTAGAACAGAAAATATAATTGAGAATTGACTAAACCATTTCAGACCTCTTTTCCTGAGTCTGTCCCACTACTTTTTCAACAAAAAAACATATACGTGACTGTGAAACTTCTAACTCATGTATACACGTGACTTGTCTTCATAATAACTACGTATGAGAATTGGAATAATAAATTTTCACACTTTCATATCCCCCTAGGTTTGTTATGTCTATATACTGAGCTATGCCACATTTTCTGACAATAGTTCCTTCTTCTTCAATACCTTGGATTGTGATGATGTTTTCTCCTTTTGGTATGGTGGCTGAAATTTGTTCCTGCATTCTTTTGCTATATGCCAAAAATTGTTACAAGCATAACATCTTATATGTTTCAGATTCCTTCTACCGCAATCAATAGCTTTGTGATCATACATATTGCAAGAAAAACAATATCCCTTAAAGTACCTGGAAACTAATGATCTTTCTGTATGATGGTTATTAGCTTGAACCATTCTACTTCTGCATCTAGCTGCAACATGTCCAAAATTATGACATATAAAACATTCAACATTATTCATGAGAGGAAAGAATCGATTATCACTTTCATAGTTGGGAGTAAATGATTTTCTTTGAAATTTTTCTTTCCTTGGTTGTTGATGGGGTTGACCTCTTATCTCCTTGTTGAGAATTTTAGATTTTGCATTAGAGTTCCTTGCCTAATTTTGTAAGCTAGATTCACCGTCAATAGTTTTATGAAAACCAAGAACAATCTTTATAAGAGGAGAACGCTGAACTTTGATGATTTCATCTAACTTTTCCGATCCTTTAGAAAATCTAAGATTCATAGTTTTTATCTTCCAATATACTAAGTTATCTCCATTGAATATTGGTGGTCTGATAGATCCCATTCCTTTGTGATTACTCATCTTGAGAGATCTTGCTTCAAGCGATCAATCTTATTTTGAAGAACGCGCTCTAATACCAATTGTTGGAAATAATACTGAAAGGGGAGGGTGAATCAGTATTATCAAATCAATAACTTTTTCATTTCATAATCAGATTTATATATGATACTTCACTGAAGGGAACTTGTGTGTGTATGCAACTGTTCTTAAGGAAACCAGTGTATATCTAGTGAACTTATGATTTAATTAATTCATCATATGTTGATATTTAATCAGTGCATCTATACTTTACTAACCAATTGAATAGTAAGCATGTGCAGTGATAACAAAATAAACTGTCCTGCATAAGCAACACACATGAACACCAAGATTTAAGGTGGAAACCCAATGTGGGAGAAAATCCACCTCCTTTTATCATCTATGTCTTCTTTTAATATAAGAAAAACCTATTTACAATATTGTACTGGCGCAGACTCATACCAGTACGCTGGTACCCACCTGCAGAAGGCTTCAACCTTCTCTTGTTCTCCATATTCTACTAGAAGGGAGCTAGAACCCCCCAGCTCTTGTACTAGCTAATATGTTTACTAGTACATAGGAACTAGCCTACAAAAGGCTCCGACCTTCACTCATTCTCCAGCTACTACTGGAAGAGAGATCCAACCGTGTTGCTCTTGTAATGTCCGATATGTTTACCAGTACTTAGGCACTGACCTAGAGAAGGCTAGGACCTTCTCTCTTCTTCCAGGGACCACGTTTCATAAATTTTCATATTGGATACTCATGGTAGATAACAACACAATATGAAGGCCATGTTTCATCCAATTTTCATACTGGACCCATTACGAACATTTCAGCTCAAATCAATCACCACTACAATACAACCAATCACTGAAAACCCATCAACACTGAAGCAAAACACAATCAATCAATCTGAACAATCAAATCATTGTCACCAGAGCACAGAGAAAAACCCAAAACTCTATATCAATAACAAGAACCAACTGCAACTTCAAACATCATATTTCATAATGTATACGCTACTTCTAAGTGCTGAACCAATGTGTATATGCACCTTCACCAAGGTGAACCAAGGTATAGATCAAAAAATACTAACTTAAGACTTCATAGCTATTCCAGACTTCAGTCATACCCAGATCATAACATTTACATAATAAAACATTCATTAGCATTCATATCTAGCCCATCCAATATCAGGCCATACAATGATAAGTCATTTCAGGTTTCTTAATCCTGATTCAACATTGTATCCAAAGTTTCATATTCAGATCATATCATTACCATAGCCCTTACAACATAAAATATACTTCAGATAGAAGTGTTCATCAAAAACCCATTCACTTGCACACCTTGTCCTTTGATCTTCTCCTCCTTATATAGTTTTGGCCTTTCTCAATACCTTCGAACAAAACAACACTTAGAACCTATGGTATTCTTGGACTAGATCAAATAGTTGTTACTCTGCTCAATATTGTGGGTTAATACCATGGTATTGACTATTGGTATTATTTAATCTTGTATTTCCTTGATTTTCCAACCCATACACGCTTTTCCTTCTGTGAAAGTGCATGCATAAGTATATGCTCCTTTTCTTTTGTTAACCCGCGTGTATATGCCTCTTCGACAAGGCTAACTAGTGTATACTTCTTAAGACATTCTATTTCTTCAATCTTTGGAGTCTGATCTATAATCGTTTTTTGTTACCTCTGAATTGACCTGTTGCACTATGAACTGCCATCATACATCACTTATTCATTTTTGTGTATCATATATGTGAATTGCCATCAAGGACAACATCTGTACCATAATACCAACAATAGTGTTTGTCGATTATCCATTATCGACTAATGACTTGAAATTCAATTACATTTGTAGGTCTAGATAGATTTTATTTTTCACATTAAGGGGAAGAGGTTGTTTTGATTGTATTTTTATAGGATTTTGTGGGGAGATAAATTGACTACAAGATTTACTACAGGGTATACGATTGAATTCTTTAGATATCCCTAATAGAATTTAGAATTTGTTTGTTTATTTTAGTCTCAACTAAGAGGTAGAGACATATTTTGAAGTTTGGTAGGATTAAATGGCTTCCATAGCGCAAGAATTTGTTGAAATTTTACATTTTCAAACATGCTTAGGACAATGTAACTTAATGTCGAAATTCATCAATCTGTTATAAAAATTCTTCTACTAACGATTTTTGTTTTTATTTTCTTCTCCATATATGTTTTATTCATGGTATGAAATAACTATGTATAGTATTTCAAGAAGCATTGACCTAATAATCAATTAAAATCTTGTACAATATGTACATCTTGCCCATAAATTGTATCTAGAAAATTTTGGACTCGCAGTAAGATAAAATTGTCTATTGTTAGGAATATCACTAGTTTTAGTTGGGCCTATGTGAGTTATTCAAAAGATGAAAGTTGGAAAAGAATATGACTTGAAGGAAAAACCATAAATATAAATTACCATTTTCATTAAAAAAAAAAATTAAAATGATTTGTTTTTTATGTAAATGACAATTAAAGTAAAGAATTGGGATTGGTAATTATTTAAGACTTTTTCAATGGAAAGTTGAGAAACATTTTATAACAACTATTTTTTTAAATGTTATTATTTTTATAGAATTAATCTAGATTTATAATGATGCATTTATAGTTTATAAATAAATATTATATTGAATCTAGATAAGAAAATGCGAAAGGAATCCTATTTTTTTTTACCTTTTATCTTTTATGATGAAGTGAAACATATTTTTTTTTTAAATGAATGATTTACTTTTCCTATTCATATGCTCGATCAATAAGATGGGAATACTTAAATCCTTAGAAGCATTTTTGCAAGGAAGAAAGTGGCTCATTGATGTAGATAAGGAGACAAACTTGGGTAAGATCTTCTCAATATTGTCTTTAATTTTTTACCAGAGTCCTTTTTCCAGTGGTTCAAGCAAGATCTTTCTCCTTTTCACATAAGTTTACCCGAAACCAACTGGTTCCATGGCTGACTCCTTTTTCCAGTGGTTCAAGCAATATCTTTCTCCTTTTCATATAAGTTTACCTAAAACCAACATGTTCCATGTCAGCATGACCAAATACTGACTCCTTTTTCTAGTGGTTCAGGAAAGCTCTTTCTCCTTTTCACATAAGCTTACCCGAAACCAACATGTTTTAGAATCAAGCTCACTTGTACTATCAAACAAATATTCATCCTCGAAAAGCCCATCATTAGGTCCTATTGATGTTCACCTGTATACAGAGTTAGAGCTTCGTAAGGAATCTAACAAAAAATGCTTTATGTCAAAAAAGGTTGTATCATCATCTTCATCAATTTCTACCTGTCCACCATCTTGTCTGTCATTGTCTTCCTCACATTCCGCTGCACTACCTTGCAGAGAAATGGTTTTGTAAAAAATAAAAGCGAAACCAACTAATATACAAATCACATATCATATAAAAACCACATATTTATAACTCTCGATTTCTTTTCATTTTAGAGTCCCTTATACAAATTATCCATGAATGAACATGTGTTAAATGAATTTCCATTTGAATAATGACTATATCATAAGAATAAAAAGGTGAATGATGATAAAGTCTTTCCCTATCGAGTACAAATTTAGTTGGAACAAAAATGTGAGAAATGATAAAGTCTTTCCCTATCAGGTACAAATTTAGTTAGTAACTATTGTCAAGGAAATCAAAACATCATTTGAACCGGAACATTGTATATGAAGAAACAAAATACATTGCCTTCATGCATTTACTATAGAAATGGTTTTGAGAAGAATTAGAAAATCAAGAATAATAAAGACATCATGTACAATGATGTATTACAACTAATAGCCCACTAGTATCTTTTATCATCAATATTTTGAGAAAAATAGAAATGAATTACAAGATATTACGTGAAATCATCCCATGTAAATTATGTCTAGGTATAAAAGGATTGTCTTACACAACAATATTTCTTCTCTGGTGAGATTCACAAGAAATATTGTAGTTCACTTTTATGTACTTAATTCTTACCTTTACTTTAATGGAGTTATCATACATATGGAAGTTATACATATATTGCACCAAATCGAAACATTTTATTATACCACTTTCAAACAACATAACTTTACCACTATTATTTAAAATTAAATGTATATTCCATATGCCATGATTCTCCTTGTATATGTTGGTTTTTTTCTTATATTTATGTCTTACAATGTTTCCTTTGCAACATCTGGTGCAATTTCTAGCTTATACAATTAAAAAAAACACAGTATATAATATATTGAGAAGTATAACCACCTCTTCTAGAATCAGTATTTAAACTCTAGTTGGACGTAGCACTTTAGTTTATATCATATATTGGGAAGTATAACCTTCTCTTTCCCAATAGGTATTCAAAATATAGTTGGACATAGTAGTTTAGTTTACATAAGGGATTTCTACATTAACATTTGAACTTTTTCTTGACCAATAATTTAAACAAACTTAATCCAAGTGTACTCAATTTTAACTTAGTAAAGATATATTTCACATTCTTTACTTTAGCTATTTTTCCATTATCTAAATCACATTATGATTGATTGTAATTCTTACATATGGTATATAACTATATTTCCAATTACATATATACTTATATATTTTTAAAGGTTAGGCATTTTGTACTAATTTTCAGAAAAATAGACACATAGTTGATGTGCATAAGTTATTGGTTTGACACATGAGAAATCAGATATGAAGTAGAGTCTCAAAATTATTACATATTGCAAAATCTACAAGCCTATTTCTTAAACTAAAAAGATAGTTAACAAAATAGGTTTCTAGATATTGACAATCAACATTAAACTAAGTAACTATAGAAAACTACAACAAAAAATTAAGGTCACCTAATCATGTCATGTTGAAGGATATTCCTCCTAGATTGGTGGTTGTGAGTTATCTTCTTCATCAGATGGGGTAAAGGTGATGCCTACCATTTTCTTAGCCAAAACAAATATTTTGTTATCTAACTTCCCAGTGTCTCTTGTATATCTACAATTCATACTAGTGTCTCTTGCTAAATATCAAACCTCTCAGTGAGAACGCTTCCTATAAGAATTTTTATATTCCAATAGAGATTGACTACTTGTATGTAGGAGGTCCATCAAGATCAAGTAGAAGTGAAAATATTAGGGATCCAACTCCTAGTTTCCCTATCAACCTCATGATCAAGAATGAAACTAGATTCATATAGATGGTTCTTCGAACCTTCTTAGGAATAACATCTATAAAATAATCCATAGAGCGATGAGAAGAAGTTTGCATGGGTGGTTGAGAGAAATATGGATGATGAGCATTCGTATTTGCATAGGGACTAGATCTTCCCCCTCTCCTTTTTTTTCCTCTGAAGGGGAATCTTCATCATGGCATAGAAGGTGGAAAACAAAAATAAGATGGACCATAATCAAGAGGAGCTAAGTAAATACCAGGGAAAGGGTAAAGAAAATAAAGCTATAAGAGAAAAAATTAGCATATGGAATTAAGATCTGGAACAATAAAGTGGAGTGATACATGATTCCACAACCACAAATGACTTAGAGTAGCAAGCAAAACCAACAGAAGCACAAGGAGTATGAGAATTATAGGAAAAACACCCCTAAAATTAGAAAATGACCATAGAACTAACAATGAACCAACCAATAAAGAAACACTGAATAAAAAATGCAAAAGTAAAAAACTATAGAAGAATGAACCAAAAGACATGGATATTTATTTCAAATCCAAAGTGCAAGGTCGCTCGAAGCTCAAGCCTAGAGCCAAAAAACTCACATCACAAAACTCCACCTTCAAACCGAAATCTAGAAAGAAGCTAGAGAATAGGGGCATGTCTTTCTGTCAAAAAGCATTAAGTTGGTCATGGGGAATCTAGGCCCACCCCAAGAGCTTAAAACAAAAAAAAAAAATGAAGAAAATATCCCTAAAACTAGAAAAGGATGTGCCTTAAGAAGACGAAAATGATTAATAAAATCACATATGACCTTCCATATCACTACCCCAACTAGAAATTTAACCAATTTAGGCATGCATTCCAAGACCTTGAATTCCCCTTCCATTTCAGGTAATGATCCCTAATCTTATCCATCAATCATCCATAATTAATCGAGAAATTGAGTTTCATATGGCTAGTGGCTAGGTTTTCCTCCCAAGGACTCCTATACACTAATCTCCATGATGAGCTATAACTCCCACTCATTCACCTCATACCTCACCATCCAAATTCACCCCGCTTTGCATGAAAGTGACTAGTTGGGGGGGAATACAATAAGTTGCATTAAGATTTTACATATTCATATCAACATGGGGGTATAGATGGTAACACCCTCGTCCCACACTTAACCAAGGTCATCAGTCCATTGGGGTAAATATGTGATGAAGAGTTACTATGATATGAATTAACCTCCTAAGTACAATTAAGGAAGTGGAATCGACATATTGAAACTTTACTAACCTTCCTCAGGAGTTGCAAGACTCCCAAGAGCTAAACAACCACTCCAAGTGCCTAGAGCCCGAGCTAGACTACTTTTTCACTAACTTGAAATCCCAATCGCTTGCTTAACAAAGCTAAGCCAATGAAAATAATTCTTTAGTCAAATGGATAATGCTACCTCCCAATGATTGCATTCTAAATTACCCAATTCTGTGCATGCAAACTTGAGATATAAGGTAGCTTTTCAGTGATACGATCCATACCTCTACCTAGAACTTGATACAACTTTCAAGAATGATGAATGACATAAGGAAAAATCCATTATTGGAAAATTTAAGCAAGAACTTGATCTAACAAGGCCTAACCATGATAGTCATTTCTTCAAACACATAGTCAACATGTAGTCTACAAGTCATAATTACATATCTGAACATAGGTGTCCGATATTTATCTAAAAAAACATCAAGAAGGTCTGATGCCCTCTCACAATAGTTTTAAGAACATCTATTAGGTCATGCATTCATTAACCATTCATTTACCAATCAAAACATGATGAAATCCATAACTAAAGTCTATCTTAAAACCATGTTTATAACTAGCATATAACCAAAATAATAACAATGAAAAAAAATCCTTAAAGACACATCATAACAAGTACATTTACTCGTAAAATACAAAAGGAAAAGAGCTCTTATTAACTTATGTAAAAGCCAACCAAGTCAGGGACTTCCATGTACCACTTGACCATAGATTGGGCTGAACCAAATATTTGTTTCAGCCAATCACCCCCATGCCATATTCCAAGCATGAATGTGGGACTCACAACAAAAAATAATAGGGCTTCCTCAAGCTTTACCACAGTCCTGCCAAAACTAGTCAAGCAACTCATAGGCCTAAAACCCTCACCAATAAAACCAAGCTTTACCACAATCCAACTGTTACTGGTCAAGGGATTCCTAGGCCCAAACAAAAACATACATTACCAAGCTTCCCACCAAAATGGGTTAAGGGATCACTAGGCCCTAAACAAGCTTGGATGCCTTCGGATTTCTTCACCAATACCTTGTGGAAATTTCCCATCTCCACCCTCAAGAATTACCTCAATCCCTCCATTACCTATCAAGGAATTCCTAGGCCCTTCGGAATTTTCCTGAGACCACCTCACCTAGTTCCAAAACCTTCTAGTAATGCAAATCTCAACCAAATGAAAGAACCCTATCACACCATCGCTATACAAAAATGGAAAGGAAAATATGAAAACATTGTCACAACTAGTGAAACCCGTGCTAATGACAACAAGAGAACAAAATACACACATGCATGTACCATCCATGTCCAAACTATCAAGGAAATCATACACGCAACTCAATACATGCAAGTAATCTTGTTGTAGCCACTTGATCCAACTCTTCCTTACTTGATCTTTTCTTTCCTTTTCCTTCGTGTCCCTCCTTTTCCTTCATTTATCCTGTTAGTTTCAGTCTTTCCAGCCTCCCTCCAATGATCAAATATGCTCTTACAAAGTGGTCTCAGAGTGTCAAGGTCAAATTTTGTCATTTCAAAGAGTCTTCAAGAAAAATTTGGTCACTAGGCATTAGGTCTAGGGTTTGCTTTCACTCCTTCTAAAGTTTTCCAAATGTTGGTCCATGTCATCATTCAACTGAGTCTATCATCATTCATAGGGTTGTCCTCATCATGTCAAGTTCCATTGGGTCATTTTACACCTTGTTCATGCTTCAGTTGCGCCTAGGCAAGGTTCATTTCCCTCTCCTAGGGTTTTGAAGGAAATTTCTCTTGGATGGTCAAATCATTAGAAAAACTTATATCCTGATGTTCATACACCTTCCCCTATCCTTAAAGTACCTTATCAAACACTTTCCATCACTGAGATTCCCCAAATTCCTCATTTTTCACAAACCCTAGTTTCTTGCCACAACTTGGCAATTTTCTAGGCCAGGCCTGTGTTTTTCCTGTTTGGACCCCTTCCCCTCACTCAATCTCTGAGATTCCACTTTTCTCTGCTTCCTAACATCCCTTCCTACTCCCCAAAATTTCCTCAAGAATTTAGAAGCCCCCTATCCCCTTCATTTCGCTTCATTTCGACAAATCCCTTGTTCCACACATCGGGATAGGTTTCACTCAAATGATGTTTCTGAGCAAGGAAAGATGAATTTGGAAAAACTGAGAGATGTTTTTGTCCAAAACATGCCAAATAAGAAAAACCTCCTTCACTTTTTACACAGGTGTCATGGTTTTAGGGAAATGTCAAAAGTATCGTTGCCTCAGGAGAATCGAATGCACCTCTGCAGTGACCTTGGGAAACTCCGGTTTTCTCCTAGACCGGTTGGCCAAATAACTTTCTTGATGCATCAAAGGATAACTAGACAAAAATATATTTCTAATGAGCTATCATGAGCTCAATTTGGAGTTGAGTAAGGCATTCAAAAGTTGACTGCAACAGCACTCTTCCTTGAGGCAGCCTCATTTGGCACATTTTGACCAGTCTTGGGAGATTTGATTTTTGACAGGGCAAATTAACTCCAAATTGAAAAATTCCAGTTGTGTTGGAAAGTAGACTCAAAGAAATTTCCAACGAGCTATCGTGCGCCCAACGTCAACACCGGGAAGGCCTCCAAAAGTCTCCTGTAAAAAGGTGCTACGCACAGGGCTATATTTGCCGCGCCTTCCTGATGCGCCGCGCCAGTGAATTTTTGCACTGTGTTTTGCTGTCTGATGCGTCGCGTGCCCCTGATGCGCCGCACACCTAGTTCAATGTGCCGAACCATCAACAACTTCACAAACTTTCTCCAAATTTTGCGAAAACTGTGGATCATCATTTGGTCAAGTAGGTTAACCCTCTGATTATTGCTTTTCATTCAAATTTGATGGTGGTTTGATGGTGTCTGTGTATGGTGAGTGTTCAAACGAAATAAAACCCTACCTTTGAAATTTCTCAAAGCAAATTGCTGCCTAGGGTTTCAAACTGTTGTTTTTTTAACAAGTCCATCCTTTATTCCCTCACCACTCCCTTATTCCATTTTTCTCTTGAATTCCCAAACCCTAGCTACACATTCCTAGATCCTAATCATTATCCCAAAATATAAATTCTATTCTTTAAACCCTTTATTCCCCATATCCAAAATGACATCAAGGTTACCTTTGCCAATGAAGCAAGGAAATCAATTTTAATCAAACACCATCCTCTGTTCTTGAAAGCAATGATCCATTGTTGACAATGGCACCTTTAGCTACGAATCGGTTGCATGTACAACTAAGAAATTAGTTTGAGGCACAAAATCAAAACTTGATGCAAACACAATCAGGCAATCAAATGCAATCTCCATCTGGTTCACATGTAGAGTTAGCTAGTCAGGGGCAGTCACAAAGTAATAACCAATTTCTTACTCAATTCACACAACATGCACACTCATCTTTCAAGGACAACCTTTAGGCCAGGTATTCCAAAACAGATTAATTATCAGCCTTCAAATCAAAGTGATATCTCAGTCAAGCTCCTTGAATTGAAGGGGGCAGAAAATTTTGCTAGGCACTCTACAAAGTGAGATGAGTAATATGAGGTCAAAGAGACTACTAAACATGGCCGATAGGGACAAAGCATTGCTGAGACACATGGCTTTCCACTACATGGCGCGGAACAAGGTCTGTGAGGCACGGATAAGGAATCTAAAGGCAAAATTGGAGAAGGCAATCAAAAATCAAAAAGGGAAAAAAGTGCACGATCGACTCCAAATCTTGGCCGAAGCCTCTTTAGCTGAGCATGGTACTTGATTGGGGACTCCTAGCCCAAATTTCAAGAAATTTGGAGAAACTTTTGTCAATTTTGAAATTTTTGGTTAAAAAACATGTTTTTGGGCTCAACGCGTAGCGCGCCGTGCGCTACCCATAAGATTGGGAGGTCCAAATCATGAGATTTTTTCATTTTTGGATTTTTCATGATGAAATACACCTGCTCAGCTACTAACAAGGCATTTCATCAAGGTTTGGGTCCCCAAAAGGTCAAAAAACATGCAAAAAATGACCTCACTGCCCCTTTTTGGACACACAGGAAGTAGCCTTGGGAAAATGCACTTTTGGAGGGGCAAATTGACATCAAATTGGAAAATTCCACTTGGGTTGGAAAGTAGACGTCTAGGGATTTCCAACAAGCCAACCTGAGATCAATTTGGATGCCAGGAAGTGCCCCAAAAGCAGGTGGAAAGGCGCACTACTCATAGGGCTCAGGCGCGCTACGCATCAGGATTTTTTGCAAAGTTTTCATCTTCAACTCAGGAAACAAAGCCAATTTGACCAGTTTTGACTTGTGATGGGATTTTTCACCCTCCTTGATGTAATAAATGGAACTTTATGTTGAATTGACATTTAATTACTTATTCTAGATGATTCATTCATAAAATAGCAAAAATTTAATGAATGAATTGGTTTCATAGCTTATAGAGGCAAGTTGTTTTGACTGCCTAGATTGTAGTGCTTTGTTTAGAATTGGTTGAAACAACTCCTAGGATGATGAGCTCGACCCCTAGAGGCAAGGGAATGTGTTAGCTTTCCTATATTATGTATTTTCTTAGTCATTTTCAGGGTTGGACTCTTGGGAATAGCTTGATACACTATTATACATATTTTATCTGCAATTTTGGCAAAGGATAGACCAGGGTTTTGTAGCACTATTTGGGATTCATGTGACCTTATGTGTTGATGGTGTGTTTCTCTCAGTACTTTTAAGTTGTATATGTGTATCATTTTCCTTATTTAATCTTCTGCAATTAAACAAATGAAGTGTTAAGGTAGAATCCATAAATTTGCTATGCTCTACCTTTAATTTTGTTTAATTTTCCATATTTTCTTCAGTTTAAGGAGAATCCTTAAGACTTCCTTGCTCTACTTAGCTCCTCACCTGTCAGGTCTATTCATTCAATCACTTTAAAGGCATCAAAACAATCGCCTATCTTTCCCCAAGTAAACCTCTGCAAAAGCTGTGCCTCATCCCCGCACCCAAAATTGCCTTTCCCTTGAATTCAACAAAACTTCAAAAAAATAAGTTCCATAGTCCTTGTACTTCATACCTAGCCTAAAATTACTCATCAATTCAGTCATCTCGAGCCTCTCTGATTACCTTTTGCCGAGATTGACCAGAGAGAGCCCCCTCCTTTCCTCGTAGGGCTAGCTACGAGGCTGAGCTTGGTTTGATGTTGCCTCGAGTTTTTCCTTCCTCAGCCTGAGGCAAATTCAAAGGCTAACATCTCCAATGCTAGAGTGCTCCAGGAATTCTCTAAGTGTACAAGAGTATGAGAGAGAGAGAGAGTAGAGAGGGAGCTCTAAGTTAAAACTGACAAAAGTTTGTGAATTAATCCTTAAAATACCTTTTATCTTTGAGGCCTCTATTTTCTTTAATTTCCTTCAATTTCCTCCTCACATGCAACCTATGACATTTCACCGTCCTTTTCTCCTATTTCCTTTATTTTCATAATTAAAATGCCAATTAATGCCTCTTTGCATTTTCAATGACCTTGTCATTACCTTTTCCAATTTCCTTAACCATAATAAACCATATGAACACCCACTAGGATGTTTTTCCCAACATTTGTGTTGGAATACATGTCCCATGACCTTGGTCTTATTTTGTCTTTATTAACTTTATTACAAGAAATTTTAACTCGGAATTGTTACAGACCCCTCTCCCTTAGGGGAACACCGTACTCGATGTTCTATGACACCTACAACCAACAAGACTGCTGAAAACCAAAACATACTACCCATGGAGCTTTATAAATTATCTTGATGTGATATTTACAATGAACAACCCACTAAAAAGAAAACCAACATGATAAACATGACAACATGACAACCATACTTCTTCTTGGAGCTTTATAACACAACTCATTGTGGTAT
The DNA here is from genome assembly GCA_031772625.1 of Pinus tabuliformis. NCBI lineage: Eukaryota > Viridiplantae > Streptophyta > Pinopsida > Pinales > Pinaceae > Pinus > Pinus tabuliformis. The sequence continues at coordinate 1,006,543,129 of CM062819.1, forward strand.
TTACAATAACCACCATACATAAATATATACATATACCAAAACTCCTTTGCGTTAACCAACAAATAATGAAGGATACATACCCAACATATGATCAACCATCTCCCATTTAGCTTCATTGAGCCTAACGTGCTTCCACTACACCTTAACTTGCTTGATTTCTCAGTTCCAGAGCATGATTTGTTTCTGTTGCAAAATGCAGTGAGGTTCGAGATGGAATTCTCGTTCTCACTCCACCTTCAATACAAACCAATCAATCACATGATCAATACTTTTCACATATATTTTAAGCAATGAAACATGGAAAACATCATGGAATTTCACTATCGGAGGCAGTGCAATTTTGTAAGCCATTGGTTCAATCCTCCCAAGGATCTTGAAAGGCTGTCAATACCAAGGTGCCAACTTCGCACATGACCCAATCCTCAAGGAGCTCTCTTGGGCTTGATGCGCAAGTACACATATTCCCCAACCTGAAAATCCTTAAACACCTTGTGTTGGTCTGCATAACTATTTTTCCTGTCCTATGTTTCCTTTAGATTTGTCCTGATAACCTTCATTTCTTATTCCATCTCTACCAACATGTATGGTCCTATAACTACCACGTTCACTATATCACTCCAGCTGATGGGAGTATTACAACTCCACTGATAAAGTGCCTCAAATAGACTCATCCCAAGTGAATCTTAATACCCATTTTTGTAATCAAACTTTAATAATGGAAGATACTCCTCCCACCTCCTCTATTGGTGCATAACATACATTCTCAACATGTCCTCCAAAATCCTATTGACCCTCTCTATTTTTCCATCTATCTTGGATGATAAGTTGTATTAAAGGCCAAGCATGTCCTAAAACCTACAAATAACTCCTTCCAAAACCTATAAGTGAACTTAGAATCTCTATCTAACACAATATTCTTAGGAATACCATGCAATCTCACTATCTCCCTAATAAAGACCTATGCTACCTCACTAGATGAATAAGTAGATTTTATTGGAATGAAGTGTGCTACCTTTGTCAACTTGGTAACCACAACCATGATGGAATCATGCTATTTAGATTTCCTCGACAAACCTATAATGAAATCTATGGAAATGACCTCCCATTTGCACTATGGAATCACAATCGACTACAATAGACCACCTAGATACTTGCACTTTGCTTTTACTTGTTGAAAATCCAAATATCTAGCCACGAACTCAACTACCTGTTCCTTCATATTCAGACACTGGTAGAACTTCTTCACCACTATCAATGTCTTCTGACATCTCGGATGACCTAAATAAAAATTAACGTGAAATTCCATCAAGATAAGCTTCTTGAGCTTGCTATTGTCTGACACATAGATCCTGTCCCTAAATCTGACCAAACCATGTTCCATGAGATGATACTCCACATCCTATTCACATGTACCTTGTTGTTGTAACAAGTGCCTAAGCTTCCTATACTTGCCATCCCGTTTTCTTGCTTGTAAAATCTGATCATGTAAATTTGTCCCATCTGAATTATAGATGCTATGTGACTTACCTATACTTTTCTGCTAATAGCTTCTACAACCTTATTCTCTTTTCCCTTAATGTACCTGATATTGAAGTCAAAATTGCTAATCATGGCCAACCATCTAGCTTTCCTGACATTCAGATTTGGTTGGTCAAGAAAGTACCTTAGCCCACTTTGATCACTCATTCAAATAAATTTCTTGCCTAGAAGATAGTCCCTCCACATATTTAATGCACAAATGATCGTTTCCATCTCAAGATCATTTGTCACATAGTTTTTCTCACGCTCATTCAGTTTCATTGAATCGTAGCATACCACTTGTCCCTCCTGCACCAGGACATCGCCAAGTCGTCTCTTGCAAGCATCTGTATACACCATAAACTCTTTGTCTGGATCGACAATCTTGAGAACTAGAGCATTTGTCAAAAACTGCTTCAATTGCTCAAAACTTGTTGCACATTCCTCTGTCCATTCAGTTTTTTTTCCTTTCCTCTGCAGTGATGTAATAAGATAGGAAATCTGTGAAAAATTCCTAATGAACCTCCTATAGCAACTTGCTAATCCCATGAATGATATAAACTCATCCATATTTCTAGGAGTTTCCCATTCCATGATAGCTCTTATCTTTTTCGGATCCACTACTATGACTTCCTTGGAAACAACATGTCCCAAGTAATGCACCTCTATTTGAAAGAAACTACACTTACTAAGCCTGGCATACAAATGATGCTCTCTTAACAATCTCAATACTACTATTATGTGTTAGGCATTCTCTTCCTCATTCTTAGAATATATGAATATATCATCAATGAATACAATAACAAACTTATTCGTATAAGGACGCAACACAATTTTCATCAAACACATGAGAGTAGTTGGAGCATTAGTCAAACTGAAAGGAACTACAACAAATTCATAATTCCCATACCTGGTCCAAAAATAAGTCCTGTAAATTTCCTCTTCTTTTATGCATACTTGATGATATCCAAATCTCAAATAGATCTTCAAGAACACTATTTCTCCCTTCAACTAGTCAAACAAGTAATCGATCCTCGGAAACAAATGCCTTTTCTTATTTGTCACATTGTTCAGCTGCCTGTAATCAACACAAAAAAAATACCAGTGCACCCCAAAGCGACACACTTGGCCTCATGTATCCCTTCTCAAGCATTTACTTCAACTCCAAATTCAATTCCACTAACTCTGGAGTGCTCATCGTATATGGTGCCTTTGATGCTAGTGCTACCCTTCATACCAACTCAATAGAAAATTTCACTTCCCTGTGAGGCGAAAAATTTGAAATCTTTGTTCGAAACACGTATTGAAACTGTGCAAGACCGGGTACTATTTAATAATTCTACATCCTAAACTTTATCACTAGATATATGAACTACAAATAAAAAATATCATTTCCTTTTACTACATATCACTTGCATAGCTGTAATCATTATGACTGATGTTGTTGTCTTCTTACCCTGCAAAATTCTTTGTTCTCCATTGTCGTCCAAGCACTCAATGGCCTTTTCATAAAAACCCACCTTATTCCTATGAATATACAACTAATCCATACCTAGAATCATACTGTATGATCCCAATGGAAGTGCATTGAGATACACTGATGTAGGCATACCATTCAACTCAATTGCACAAGTTCTTACCTAATGATGAACTCTCTTCTTAGTACCTATAGCCAACTGCACTAACCAAGACTTTGCATGCACTTATTTTCTAAAACCACACTTATCCACCAGGTGAGGGTTAACATTGTTGGAAACCTTTGAGCACTACTGAGACAGGGGTGGGTAGTGAATTGGTAGTGTGTCTTATTACCAATTATAATATTTATTTTGACCGAATCACAACTTGTTAACAAATTTACATTGATTATATAAGTAAATCATAAACATATAGGTAACATGAAATAAAAGAAAACCATTAAAGAACAACTATAAAAATCATCATCACACATGAGACACAAGATTTCTGGTGGAAGCCCTTCTGGGAGAAAAAAAACACCCTTGTTATTGTTGCTCTTGTTTGAATATCTATTATGTCAAGAAATTTGTCTTTTACATAGTTAGCTTACATCGATCGGGTTGGATACTTGACCTCATATACAATAGGCCAACACCAATAAGTGTGGAGACTCGATTCTACTGATAAAATTGGAAGAATTTATTCTCTCATGGATCTGTGGACTACCATCCGTTGAATTCCACCACGATAAATGATCCTCACCCAACTATGATTGGATTATCCAACTCTGATTGGAGGAAGAAATGGTTACTTTTGCTGAAGCTTTGATATCACTACTCCACTCTCATGAAGTCACTACTCTTCTACACTATGCCAATCTCATTTCATCTATTTTCAAACTAAATGCAAGATTATTTTATGAACAAGAATTCAACTCTACAATCCAAGTCTCAACAACAAAACACCATCAATAAAGCAAACAAACATACCACCACAAACATTACCTCAACACAAGCAAAGTAGTGGCTCAAATGCAACCATCCCATAATAAAATCAACTAGTAGCATAAAATCTAATCCATATCCTCCAAAAAAATACTTTTCTACAACAAAATCAAAAGTTATCTGAATACCTATGCACTACTTCAACAATCTTCTCCATTCACTGCCATTTTCACTCACGCACTGCAACATCTAAGATCCCATTCAAATCTGAAGCATTCGTCCACTATGTAACCTTCTCTAACTCACTCTCATACTCAACCAACCAATACTCAGCTCCAAAATGATGTAGATATAATATGAAGGGTGAAATTCATCATGGGCATGGGATCAAGAGTGCACAAATTTGACAAAATCAACCCTCAACCATCACTACTTTTTCATTAAATGCATTCACACCCTTTAGAGGATGTAATCAAACATTTTCTACCTTTACCAATTTATCTAGAAGCCTATAGGAACTTCCATGTTTAATTTCATCCAATTTACAGGAGGAGTGCAGAGAAATTGTCATGAAAATGCCTTAGTCATAAGAACAACACTAGCTGATTTCGACTAGATACCTTTAGTTGCATGCACAAGCTTGTCAAATTTTGACTAAAGCCTCTCAGTCGCATGGAAAGCATGCATGGGAGCGAGTGGGGTAGAGCTTAAGAAAAAGCAACAAAACCTTAGCTCAAAACCTCTACCACTTGCTAGATCCTCTTCTTCAACATTTGAACTCACCTCCAAACCTACTACAAGTCCTTTGACACCTCTACAAATGGATCAAACTTGTCTCCTCACTACCACTACCAAATTGACCGAATGGTCTAATAAACAAGGTTGCCAAGAGTGCCAACAATTCCTCCACTCTCCTTGTCACCTACATAAGTTGCACCACATCTGAACACACTTTGTAGCACTTTTGCAACATCACCATTAGATCATCGCACTACTGCAAAAGTTCATAAGCATCCTACCAAGTTCATTAATGTGAATCACATCTCCATCACATAGCAACATCTCCAATGCCTCCAACTATTATAGAAGCATCTCCAATACCTTGTTGGCATTATGATTCAGGTGTTGTCCTTGATAGCAACCCATTCAGGTGGTAGATCACTATTCTTGATGATCAGCTCTGTATTTTTAAGAAGGACGCAGGCAATCTGTTCAGAAAGTGCGTCCCCGCAGGTATACCATGCAGAACACGCGTCCAGGGACGCAGGCCAGCCGATTAGGGGGTGCGTCCACCCAGTGCACACATTTCAAGACAGAGAAAAGCACGTGGGGGTTTCTTGTGTGGTATCTAGCCGACGGTTTTGTGTTTCTATGGTGTCGGCTCGTGGTATTGTTCCATGTTTTGGGGAGAAGCTTGCCTATATAAAGCAAAGGAGTTCATTTGGATTGGAATCATCTTTGGTTGAATATCTTTTGGTGAGATCTAGTCCAGATCTATGAGGGCGAATCTTCTAATGGACTGTGATCTCTATGGCGCATGATCAGATCTGCAGATCTGACTGTTTGGGCTAGTTCTGAAGTCTTCATATCTTTTATATCTGAAGGGACGCAGGTTCAGTGAAGGGCAAGTGCACCGAGACGCAGTACAGTAAGGGCTCAGGTGCGACTCTGAAGCAAAAGACGCGGCGCGATAGTATTATTGGGTGCGTCTCTGAAGCAAAAGACACGGCGCGATAGTATTGTTGGGTGCGCCGATACGCAGAGAAGTTTAAAGGAACAGTGCGTCAGCACGCAGAGCAGCAGAAGGTAAACTGCGTCCAGTCGCAGGCCACAGAAAGAAAAATTGCGTCCCTGTCTTAAGATGATCTGTTGACTGTATTTTTCTGTTCATAAGGTGTTCTGGGTTAGTTCTGTGATTATTGATCTGATAACTGTAGTGGACTGTAACTGTTGTATACTTGTTGATCATTTGATTCTTCATGAAAAGAAGTTGGGGGTTGTAGCTCCCTTCCAGGAGAGACTGGAAAACGAGAGAGAGTTGTAGCTCTCTGCAGGTTGCAGCCTGCGTACTGGTAAAGGACTGCACCAGTACAAAATCATTGTAAAAGAATTTCTAAATTGAAAGAAGATAGAGACATATTGCAGCAGGTGGTTTTCTCCCACATTGGGTTTCCACCTTACATCTTGTGTTCTTTGGTGTGACTGTCTATTTTCTTTGTTCATGCTCATTATTTTATGGTACTGATATGCAAGAATAATTCAAAAGATCAAATAAGGAAGATTTGTTAAATTGCTAGATAATACTGATTCACCCCCCCTCTCAGTATTATTTCCAACAATTGGTATCGGAGCAGGTCCTTCAGAAAAGCTTGATCGCTTGAAGGTAGATCGTTCATCATGAGCAACTACGAGAGAGAAGCATCAATCAGGCCACCGGTTTTTGATGGGACAAACTTCAATTATTGGAAGGTAAGAGTTACTACATATCTTCAATCTCTTGGTACAGAAGTTTGGGACATTGTAGAAACAGGCTATGCTTTTCCTTCAGCTACTCCTACAGATCCAGCTGAGAAAAAGAAGTATGAAACAAATGCAAAAGCAGTCAGTACTCTATTAGGAAGTATATCCCAAACAGAATTCATGAAGGTAATGCACTTCAAATCAGCAAAAGAAATATGGGACAAAATGATCACGAGCTATGAAGGAGATGAACAGGTAAAACAAGCTAAACTTCAAACTCTCAGGATTCAATATGAGACTCTCAAGATGTATAATGATGAAAGTGTGGCTAATTATTTTCTTCGGGTAGATGAGATTGTTAATTGTATGAAAAATTTGGGTGAAGAAATAAAAGAGCCTATAGTAGTTCAAAAGATTCTAAGATCATTATCCCCCAAGTTTGAATCTAAAGTATCTGCAATAGAAGAAAAAGAAAATCTCCGTGTTCTCACTATGTCTCAGCTACATGGAATTCTAACTGCTTATGAAATGAGAAAGGGAGGTCCATCAGACAGAAGGGAGGCTGCTTTTAAGACATCAGGCAAAGAAGATCACTATGAAGCAAGCCATGTTCCAGAAGAAGAGGAAGAAGAATCAAATTTTGTCAGAAATCTTCAAAGGGGTTCTGGAAGGTTCAGAGGTAAGCTACCTTTCAAATGCTTTGCTTGTGGAAGAGTAGGTCATTATGCTGCGAAATGTCCTTATAAGGATAAAGGAAAGGAACCAGCTAGATGGAACAAGAAACAAAGTGCAAATAAGAAAAGCTACTACACCCATGAAGATAGTGATGGCTTATCAAACAGTGATGAAGATGAACAAGGTAATAAATATAGGTTGTTAATGGCATTTGAAGATGATGATTATGAGGATGCTGTAGATGTGGATAACCTTTATGATGAAATTACTAGACTCAAGAGATGTATAGAAGAAAAGAACATGATCATTGATACTCTACAATTTCAAATTGATGAAAAGGAAAAACATCTTGAAAAATTAGAAGGTGAAATTGTTGGTCTTAGAAAAGAAATTGAGAAAACAAAAGCTATTAATCTCAAGTTTGTCAAAGGATCTGAAACTTTGGATGAGATCATCAGTGTGCAGCGGTCTCCACTAAATAAGACAGGTCTGAGCTATAATGGAGAAACTTCTCAAGCATCCACTTCAAAAAGTTATCTTGATGCAGCAAGAAGAAATGAGCAAAAGCACAATGAAGATCATCAGGTAAAACAGGGACAAACTTCAAACAGAAACTATCAGGGGCAATCCAGCTTAAGGGTAAACAAAAGCCACAACCAGCCACAGGTAAAATCTTCCCAGTTTGGTTCAAGAATAGATGAAAATAGAAATTACAATCAGTTGGCTGGTAGATTCAATAACCGCAGAAGCTTCTTCAATGGACAATGCTTTTCTTGCCATAACTTTGGTCACAAAGCAGCTCAATGTGTTGCGTATAAAACAATCATGACTAGGGAAGCTCAAAAACAAAGAAGTATGACAGGGATTACAAAAAGGACCTATAACAACTTTTCGGCTCTTGAAAATGAAGTTGAATGTTCTATTTGCAATAATTTTGGTCATGAAGACTTAGAATGCAGAAGCAGGTTTCAGGAAAGAAAGGAACAAGAGCGGAAAAAGGAACAAGCCTCAGGCACCAAAACATGGAGAATAAAGGAACCTCAAACAGAAAGATGTGGGATAGCATTTTATGCAGAAGGACAGGAAAATCTATGGTACATTGACAGTGGATGTTCGAAGCATATGACAGGTGATAAAGAAAAACTTGAGTCTTATTCTATTTTAGAAAAGGGAAAGAAAGTCTCTTTCGGAAATGATACTCCTGCAACTATAAAAGGAAAAGGTATTGCTCCTTTAAAAGAAGATGTTAAGGCTGGAAATGTTTTGTATGTTGATGGATTGAAGCATAATCTACTAAGTGTCAGCCAGATGTGTGATCAAAGAACCGAGGTTATATTCAGATCAAATGGATGTCTTGTTCGTGATCTTGATACAGGTAAAACAGTTCTCAAAGGGAAAAGAACTCCAAATAATCTATACATATTTGAAGAAGGACAACAACAATGCCTTCTAAGCAAGGATGAAGAGCACTGGTTATGGCATCGAAGGTTGGGACATCTAAGCTTCTCAAAAATAAGGAAAGCATGCAAATATCAGGCAGTTCACGATCTTCCAGATATCAAAATTCCTGACAGCACCATATGCAGATCATGTCGGTTTGGAAAACAAACCAGGACTAACTTTCCAGAGAAAGAAGGATCAGCTAGCATGCCTCTTGAGCTAGTACATACAGATGTATGTGGACCATTCAGGAAAAGAACACCTAGAGGAGAGGAATACTTGATATTATTTATTGACGATTTCTCCAGGTTTGTTTGGTTAGGACTTATGAAGCACAAAGATGAAGCATTCGAAAAATTCAAATCCTTCAAAGCCTTGGTTGAAAATGAATCAGGTCACAAAATTAAGTGCCTCAGATCCGACAGAGGTGGGGAATTTACTTCAAATGAATTTTTCGATTTCTGTGATGAACATGGGATAAGGAGAGAATTCTCTACAGCTAGAACTCCTCAGCAAAATGGAGTTGTTGAAAGAATGAACAGAACAATCCAACAAATGGCTCGTGCTATGCTTGATGAATCAGGAACTCCCGCAACTTTCTGGGGTGAGGCTGCACATGCTGCGGTTATTATTCTCAACAAGACAAATGTCCGGGTGAACAGCACTCAAACTCCTCATGAGCTCTGGAGTGGTAAAACTCCTTCGGTAAAGCACTTCAAAATCTTTGGGAGCAAATGCTATATCAAGAATACTGAGGAGCAGCTTGGGAAACTTGATCCTAGAGTAGATGAAGGCATTCTTCTTGGCTATTCTCCACATAGCAAAGCATACAAATGCTACAATAAAAGACTTGGCAGAATTGTTGACAGCATTGATGTAGTGGTTGATGAGAAGGGATACATTCCTAGGCAAATACATCGTGTAGACATCGAAGAAGATGAAAGCTACCCTCAAAGACAGAATGATGAAGAAGAAGAACCTCAAGAAGAATCTCAAGAAGAACCTCACGAAGACACAGAAGAACGAACAAGAATAGAAGAAAAGACTCCATCCAGATATGTTCAGAAGAACCATCCAGAATCTCAGATCATGGGACAGAAAGACGCAGGTATACAAACTAGAAGAACAGTTGCAGAAGCTTCAAGCTATTTGGCGTTACTCTCTTCTACTGAACCACAAAATGTGAAAGAGGCATGCAAAGATGAATGTTGGGTAAAAGCAATGGATGAAGAACTTGAGCAAATCGAAAAGAACAACACTTGGGAGCTGGTTCCTAGACCAAAGGATAAGAATGTTATTGGAACAAAATGGGTCTTCAAAAATAAATTGAATGAAAATGGAGAAGTAATTAGAAACAAAGCCAGACTTGTTTGTAAAGGGTATGCGCAGCAAGAAGGAATAGACTTTGAAGAAACCTTTGCTCCTGTTGCAAGACTTGAGGCCATCCGAATGTTCCTTGCTCTCTCAAGTTTTCAGAACTTCAAAGTATTTCAAATGGATGTGAAATCAGCCTTTCTGAATGGAGACTTGGATGAAGAAGTATACATTGAACAGCCAGATGGGTTCATTCTTGGAAATAATCCAAATCTTGTATGCCGATTAAAAAAGGCTCTCTATGGTCTCAAACAAGCTCCAAGGGCTTGGTACTACCGGTTGGACAAATATCTTCATCAACAAGGTTTTTCAAAAGGTTCAGCAGATAGCAATCTGTATATAAAAGTTGAAAATGACAAATTGCTAATACTTGTTGTGTATGTAGATGACATTATTTTTGGCAGCAATGAAGAAGCTATGAGTCAAAGCTTTGCCTCGGTCATGCAGAAAGAATTTGAAATGTCCTTACTAGGAGAACTGACATACTTCCTTGGTTTGCAAATCCAACAAAAGGAAGGAGGAATCCTTTTATCTCAAACCAAGTATCTCAAGCAGATTTTGAAGAAATATGGCATGGAAGATGCAAAACCAGTATGTAAACCCATGGTCACAGGATGTAGTCTCAGTGCAAATGATGAATCTACAGCAGTACATCAACCAACCTACAGATCTATGATTGGAAGTTTACTATATTTGACAGGTACCCGACCAGACATCATGCATGCAGTTGGAATAGTTGGAAGATTTCAGGCAAATCCGAAGGAGACTCATCTTCAGGCAGTGAAGAGAATTTTCAAATATCTTCAAGGGACTCAAAATTATGGCTTATGGTATCCTAGAGATACAGATCTCACTCTTCATGCTTATACAGATGCAGATTGGGCCGGAAGCGTGGATGACAGGAAAAGCACAAGTGGTGGTGCATTCTTTATGGGTTCCAGACTGGTATCTTGGTTCAGCAAGAAACAGAGTTCAATTGCCTTGTCTACAGCTGAAGCAGAATATGTTGCTGCTGCATCTTGTTGCACCCAACTCCTTTGGATGATGCAGACTTTGCAGGATTATCAAATCACTTGTACACCTCCAATCCCTATCTTATGTGACAACACAAGTGCAATCAGCATCTCAAAGAATCTGGTTATGCATTCAAAAACCAAGCACATACCAATCAAGTACCATTTTCTCCGGGAACAAGTACTTGAACAGAAGGTCAAGTTGGAGTATGTTCCTTCTAAGGAACAAGTTGCTGATATTTTCACCAAACCGTTGCCCAGGGACACTTTTGAATACCTCAGGCAGAAGCTGGGGGTTGTTGATGCATCATCTTATTGTTGAACCTCTTCTTATCGGTGATATAGGCTCAGGGGGAGCACATAATGCATTGTTGGCATTATGAAGAAGGAGATCTTGGAAATAGCTGCAATATGTCTCTATCTCTTTCATGGTGGATTTCTGGTTATTTGCAGATCTGGAGGAGCATGAGCGTAGGGGGAGCATACCCTTTGCCCTTGATGTCAAAGGGGGAGAATGAAGCTGAAGATCATGAGGTTGCCATCAAGTCCAAAGGGGGAGATTGTTGGCATTATGATTCAGGTGTTGTCCTTGATAGCAACCCATTCAGGTGGTAGATCACTATTCTTGATGATCAGCTCTCTATTTTTAAGAAGGACGCAGGCAATCTGTTCATAAAGTGCATCCCCGTAGGTATACCATGCAGAACCCGCGTCCAGGGATGCAGGCCAGCCGATCAGGGGGTGCGTCCACCCAGTGCACACATTTCAAGACAGAGAAAAGCACGTGGGGGTTTCTTGTGTGGTATCTAGCCGACGGTTTTGTGTTTCTATGGTGTCGGCTCATGGTATTGTTCCATCTTTTGGGGAGAAGCTTGCCTATATAAAGCAAAGGAGTTCATTTGGATTGGAATCATCTTTGGTTGAATATCTTTTGGTGAGATCTAGTCCAGATCTATGAGGGCGAATCTTCTAATGGACTGTGATCTCTATGGCGCATGATCAGATCTGCCAATCTGACTGTTTGGGCTAGTTCTGAAGTCTTCATATCTTTTATATCTGAAGGGACGCAGGTTCAGTGAAGGGCAAGTGCGCCGAGACGCAGTACAGTAAGGGCTCAGGTGCGACTCTGAAGCAAAAGACGCGGCGCGATAGTATTATTGGGTGCGTCTCTGAAGCAAAAGACGCGGCGCGATAGTATTGTTGGGTGCGCCGATACGCAGAGAAGTTTAAAGGAACAGTGCGTCAGCACGCAGAGCAGCAGAAGGTAAACTGCGTCCAGTCGCAAGCCACAGAAAGAAAAATTGCGTCCCTGTCTTAAGATGATCTGTTGACTGTATTTTTCTGTTCATAAGGTGTTCTGGGTTAGTTCTGTGATTACTGATTTGATAACTATAGTGGACTGTAACTGTTGTATACTTGTTGATCATTTGATTCTTCATGAAAAGAAGTTGGGGGTTGTAGCTCCCTTCCAGGAGAGACTGGAAAACGAGAGAGAGTTGTAGCTCTCTGCAGGTTGCAGCCTGCGTACTGGTAAAGGACTGCACCAGTACAAAATCATTGTAAAAGAATTTCTAAATTGAAAGAAGATAGAGACATATTGCAGCAGGTGGTTTTCTCCCACATTGGGTTTCCACCTTACATCTTGTGTTCTTTGGTGTGATTGTCTATTTTCTTTGTTCATGCTCATTATTTTATGGTACTGATATGCAAGAATAATTCAAAAGATCAAATAAGGAAGATTTGTTAAATTGCTAGATAATACTGATTCACCCCCCCTCTCAGTATTATTTCCAACATACCTGTAGCAAAAAATTCATCTATAGTAGCAGTAACAATGCCCCTAATCATGTAAACACAATCAAAAACTCATTAAAGGTTGACATCAATGCCAATATATCCAACTCAACTATCTTCAATCGATCAAACATATGCATGACAAAACACCTACAAGACATGCTACAAGGTTGAAATCCATGCCAACACAAACAATATGCAACTACACAAGTCATAATACCAATGATATCCCCCTTTGGCATTAATGGAAATGTCACACAACCTCCAAATCAAACTCCTCTTCTATCACCCCCCCTTTGACATCCATGGAAAAGGGTCAATGTGATATTATGAGGAAACAAGAAAACAAGTACAATTGCTGAAGCACATGACCTCCTCATGGCTGAAAAACAATTTATATGAACAATCATCCATGCCTCCATATCCGTAGAAAGAAACATATGAACCAAGCAACATGTCCCCAAACATCCATGCTTTGACATAAGTAGAAACAAACAATACACAATCCAATCAACTTCTAGCAGTAGCTGTAATATGCCAACATGAGGCAAGCATCATATGAAACATCATACAACAACATGCATATAATGTTCACATCAAGGCATCAACCAACATCTCCATAGAAACCACATAGCAACAACATTAGTGGTCATCATCAACCTCTCTACTCACAACATAAGGTCAAGAACCAGAACTTCCATAGCAGACTATGAGGCACACCATGAACACCTCCAAGTATACCATAATGCTAACAACGTATGGATAAAGTAAACCAGATCAAATGATTATCCCCCTAAACATGTGCCATCTCTAATATCGTCTCAAGGTTGTAGTAAATTTCTTTCGCTACAAATAATGCTTCCTTCCAAAAACTAGAAGCACCATATCGACCATAGAATCTGTTAGTGCTTCTCAGTAATGTCAATCAATGGTGATCAAATGTGCTCTTACAAAGTTTTTTGTTAGGGTTTTAGGTCAAATTTTATAGTTTCAAAGAGATTTTCAATAAAAAAATTTGTCACCGGTTAGGAAGGTCAGTCTCTCCTATTGCTTTCAGTTCTATGGTCAAAGAACACCATCTTGGTCAAGTGAAATCATTGTTAGAAGAGTCCCATAGTCGTTATGGTCATAATTCACCTAATAAGCCCATGCTAGGTCACCTCTAGGTCAATAGGTTAATTTCTGAAAATTGGTCATTTCACCATTAAAACCCATTTTATAAAGGAATAGTAGAGGTTAAGTTGGCAGTCAAGGTTATAAATGATTCTTTTATTTCAGTTTCTTAAGTGAAATACTTTAATAAAGGTCATGAAGCTACAAAGTGTCGAAATCAAGTTACAAATGTTATGGTGGGTCCACTACCACTTCTAAAAAAAATCATTTTCCTCAAGTTATAAAATACTTTCACTCACTCTCTATTTTCTAATTCCATTTTACAACACTCCACCCAATCCAATGAGGTGGAAATTTCCAGGCAAGGATAGGTTTCTGCATGCCAAAGTCGAGTTCCTCTTTTTTGTTGCATAAATAACTCTGTTGCGCTACACAAATGCCTAACAGCTGCTCCATTTTCATTCCAAGCTTGTAATATTCTTGCAGTGATTTCTTCCACCATTTTCAGAGTGTGTTGCAGCAAATACGGGTTGGTGATCTCTCATAAATCTAAATAATCTCTTAGTTCTATTAATTGTGATTGCTAGGCTTCATTTCCCTCTCCTGGGGTTTTGAAAACAATCTTCAAATATTTCATGATTTCCATGTTGAATTGTTGTTAAAACTTGTATCCTACTATTCATACACCTTCATTTATCCTAATCATACCTTCCTAAACACCCTCCATCAAACCCATCCTCAAATTCCATCATTTTCACCCAAACCCTAGACAAATCACACTTTCTAAGCCATTAGACTGTGTTTCTCTTGCTTGAAACTTTTCCATTCACCCAAATTCTAGATTTCCACTTTCCTTAGCTCCCTAACCTCTCTCACTATTCCCCCAAAATTTCATAGAATTTTTCCATTTCCCTGTCCCTTTCATTTCCCTTAATTTCCTCACAGCTATAAAAAAATCGCCTATTTTTCTTACAAGCAAAACCCTAGCTTCTATCCTTAGAGCTAGGTGTTGTCATGGAATCTGAAACCTCTGAATAAAAGAGGCATATAGGAGGAAAAATCATCAGATATGAACCCACCTCAACTCATGAGATCTTGTCATCTCCCTTCATCAGAAAATCATTTGAAGATGCAAGCTATCTTACCTTTTGCCAAAAAATTGAGCAAGTGAAGTTTCATGATCAACTGACCAATGATTTTTCCACCAAACTAAGAAGGGATAAAGTGACTATAGTAGGAGTTGAATTCAATATTTCAAGGAAAATTATCTCCACAGCCACAGGGATTCCAAACACTAGAGGAATTTGGGTCAAGAAAGAAGACATTGACATTCAAAATTACAAGATGTACTGAAAAGCACCATATAAGATAGCTCCAAAACATGTTTTTCCATTCAGACATTTGCTGGAAAAATATTCCCCTCTCATGAAATTGATCATGAAGAAATTTACATATGACGATAGGTATTCAAGGCTGTATAAGCAACAAATGAGGATTTTGATGCATTTCATTGGTGTTTAGTAGCTCAATTTGTCTCACTATCTATACAAAAGTCTAATAAAAATGACAGAAAAGGTACAAAGGCTAGGATAAAATCACCATAATAGTTTATTTCATCATGGCTTGGTGAAAGAGCTAGTTTGTCATCAATTAGCATAGGTAAATTTGTCTTGGGATGACTTTTCAAATTCAGCTTTTCCTCCATCTTCTCCAACTATGCCTAGAAATGAATCAACACCTCCAAACTCACCAGTGTAGTAAGAGGTTGCTTCTTCAAGTAGACCTACTACGGGGAATTACACGGATGTGAATAAGACATACTTCATAGGTGAAAGGCTTGTGTTTGCTCAAAATATTGTTGAAAGGGCCAAGCCTACAATAAGTGAATAGAAAGCACCCTCGCAAAATGTTGAATTCACTCATCCAGGGACTAATGTGTCAGATGTGGAGAAAGGCTATGAGGAAAGAGTTGCAAATCAAATCATAAGGAATAAGGAGGCTGAGATCAAAATGTTAGAAGACAAGTTGACAGAAGAAAATGCTTTAATAGCATGTTTCAAACAAGAAAACATGCAATTGAAAGTAAACCAAATGATCCAAGACCAACAAGCAGCCTATTCAAAGAAAGAGGAAGTAAAGGGAAAATCAGTGGCTCAGTTGAAAGTTTCAAAAGGCAAAGGAAATAAAAGCACATCAGGGAGACCAAGAACAAGAGTGTCCAGGAGAGCCCTTGAGCTAGAAAAATAAGTTTCTCCACCAAGAGGACAAATCATTTTAGATGACCTAATCACTAGAGAGATCAATGTAGACATAGTATTTTGGCTTGATAAGGTCAATGGCCTCCTAGAAAAGCTCCTCAAGAAGTCAAGTAGGGAAATTAACTTCCAAATGCATATGGCTATGCATTACCACAGAAGAAATAAGGTATCCCAAGTCAGAATCAAACATTTGAAGAAGAAGCTCAAGGAAACCCTAACAAGCCAAAAGGACAAAGAAAATCTTGATCTACTTGCCGAGGCCTCTCCCATGGCATGAAATATCATATGATGGCTTCACTTGGAAATTTTGAGAAGATTTTGATAAAAAAAATTCATTTTGAAAATTTTGATGTTTTTTGGCATGTTTTAGAACACAGTGGCAGCTATTTGCATAGCGCCTTATCCACAACCATCCAAATGCCAAAATAAGTATATTCCTAGATAGGTAATCATCCCTACATGTCAGCTATCTAATTTTTCAAGTTTGTCAATGGATAGATTGGGAGAAAAAGCTCAAAAATAGGTCAAAAAATCACTTTCTACAACTATTTTGAAGCAGGTGTTGCGCAAAGAGAAGTAGTCTTGGGAAAAATAGTTTTTCTCCTAGATGGAGTGTCCAAAACACTTTTTTGAGTACTCAAATGACAACTAGACACTCACAAATT
The DNA here is from genome assembly GCA_031772625.1 of Pinus tabuliformis. Taxonomy (NCBI): domain Eukaryota; kingdom Viridiplantae; phylum Streptophyta; class Pinopsida; order Pinales; family Pinaceae; genus Pinus; species Pinus tabuliformis. Next base: position 1,006,559,841 of record CM062819.1, read on the forward strand.
TCTAATGCATTATCAAGTTCTTAATTTGGAGCACGAGAAGTCCTCCAAAATCCTCTTGCAATATGGCGTTGCAAAAATGCCTGAGTGCGCTGCGTAAATGCCTCAATGCGCTACGCAAGTGTCTGTAACAGTCTTTCTCAGCATGTCTTCATGAGATCTTTGTTTGATGATGTAGTTTCAGTAGTTTGAAATCTAGATGATGTAGTCATGACTAAACTAGCATGATAGGTTGTTTTTATGTTTAATTAGGCCTCATAAATGAAGAAAAACTCAAATCAAAGTCTAAGAGAAGAGTTTGTTTTTTACCTTCTCACTCTCACTTGTTGCTTGAGATATTCTTGGAAATTGTTCCACCACTTATGGATTCGACCCCTGAAGGTGGGGAAACTTTTTATTGTAGTATATAAGTATCATTTCTCATTTAGAGAGAAGTGTTTGACTTCAGAGGAGAGAATTTGTACCTAATGTTTTCACTCAGCTAATGAAAGCAGCAGTTGCAACTATTTTTCAGGAATTCATGTGCAATGAGTTTGTGATGTTGTTTTATTTCTATGACAATTTCTTATGAATAAATCCATGTTTCTTAACATGTTTTTCTTTTCTCAGTGGTTTTCCTTACAGTTATGTAGGAAAAATTATTTATATTTAAAGCTCTATTTATGTGGAAAATAATTTCTATGTATTCCTTCTTCTAGATTAATGAATTCATGGCACTCATGCTCGTTATGACCTTATAAGCTTATCATACCCTAAACTAAATTGACCAAGCTCTCAGATCCATCACAACACATTACTATATTTCTCCTCCTTATGCCTAACACTACAACCCTTTGAGGCCCTGATCTAGCTGCTTTTTCTCATCCCTGATCCAACAATCCAAAAACCCTCAATTTCCAAAAAATCATCTGAAACTATTATATCTAGCCTAAGATCCATATTTCTTCCAGTCATTGAGCATGAAATCCTTAGAGAGATCCCTCTCTGGTTTAGAAGGGCTAGCTATTAAACTGCAAGAGGTTTGAAGTTATCTCTTTCAATCTCCTCCTCATCTTGAGACAATATCGAGGATAACATTTTGGCATCGTTTCCAGGGAAATGATCTATATATTATTCCTCGGATTCGTTCTAGTAGGGAATTCAAGACTGGTTTTGTAGGTGACATCTTCAAGTATCTAAAGAAAGGTTGATTTAAGAAATTATATCAAGTTTAAGGTGTAAAAATTATGGATCCTAAAAGAAATACAAGGTAGAATCCTGACCCAAATCCACCTTCTGTCATAGATGACCCAAAAAAGCTAATTAGGAAACTCAAGTCACTTATTCCTGAAAGTACAACTCGAAAATTAGAAAGGACTACTTCTTTGCCTGAAATATTATTCACTGTTGAGCATTTTTCTTTTGATATTCACTTAAATCTGAGTCTTGCCTTTCTGAAGTAGTACTTGATCCTATTCAATTTGATTCTCACCTCCTTTCTTCTAAATCCCTCTTTTCTAATGTTGATCATGAGACGTGGTTAAAATTTGATAAACTCTACAGTCTAGCTGACCAACTTCAAATCACCACTAAAAAATATTACATCCAATATCAGCTTGAAAACCTAGTTTCTACTCCATCCTCTACTACACCTTCGAATACATTAGCTACTTCAGCTCTTTTTACACCACCTTCATTAGTGTCACCATCTTTATTTGCACAGCCCATTGTAGTACCTCTACTACATCTTCCAGCAGTCATGGCATGATCTCCCCCTTTAATATTACCTGCTCAACTTATTGCTCTACCTCAAAACTATGGCCAAAGACTCCCTTTGTTTGATGGAAGTTTAGAAATCACAGCCCAACAACATGTTGATAAATTGGTAGATTTTATTGATCTTGAAGAGATTGATGAAAAAGATGCTAAGATGAGAATCATTGCTCAGATTTTTTCTGGAGATTTCAAGAAATGGTTTCACAGTTTGGCTACTAATTCTATTAATAGCTCTCAGCGGTTGATAGACTTGTTCTTAGCACGATGGAAAGAAAAGAAAAATCCACTGTAGATTTTGGCTGAGTACAATTCCCTGGAAAGAAACCCAAATGAGATAGTGCAGGAATTCATAATAAGTTTCAATATGGTGTATAATTTCATTCCTGATGATATGAAACCTTCTCTTGGTTTATAACTTCTCCAATATCCCAATGCCTTATACCCAAACATGGAATATCAGCTTAGGGAGAGAGATCCTGCAACTCTAGAAGAAATGCAGTGAAATTCAGTAAGTGTGGAAGCTAATACGCTCATCAAGAAATCTAAAACAAAACCTAAAAACCTAAGAAGAAAGTTTCCTTTAAAGAAGATTCCTCTTCATCTTCAGATGTAAAACTTGACACACTGATAAAAACTATGGAAATAATGATGGACATAATTTCTATAGCAGATCAACAAGCGGAGCCTTTAGTAAGGAATCCAAATTATCAAGGACAACAACAACAGTAGTTTAGAAATAAGTAGAAAGAACATCGAAATCATGATCCTCAGGGATAATTAAGAACTCCATTTTAGCAAAATTACATTGAAGGGTAGGAAGAAGATGAAGAAGAAATTGTTGAAAAAAATCATTTCTTTGCGGAAGATGAACCACCTACATTTCTAATTGAGGAAGATCAGTTTTCTCAGGAATCTCTTATACCAAGTGATCAACAACTTGTACTTGCAAGTGACTATCTATGGGTAGTACAAACTAAAGAATACCAAAGAGGATATCACAATGCTCTCAGCCATTTAAAAAAACAATACAATTTAAGAAACGCAAATGTACCTATCACATTGAATTTGAAAAGGAAAAATGCATAGAAACATACACAAGGCAAATATATAGCCTTTGCAGATCAAAATAAAGAGAAGGAGATTGTCATATTGAGTTTGGATAAAACCAATGAAACCTCTACCAGCAATGTGAGGAAGGATCTAGCTATTTTTTCTCATCCTTGATCCAAAAACCCTACATTTCCAAAATCTCATCTAAAACTATTATATCTAGCCTAAATCCATCTTTCTTCCAGTCATTGAATATGAAATCCTTAGAGAGATCCTTCTCTAGTTTAGAAGGGCTAGTTGTTGAACTACGAGTGGTTTGAAGTTATCTCTTTCGATCTGCTCCTCATCCTGAGACATTATGGAGGATAACATTTTGGCGTCATTTCCAGGGAAATGATTGATATGTTATTCCTCGGATTCATTCTATTAGGGAATTCAAGACTGGTTCTATAGGTGACAACTTCCAGTATCTAAAGAAAGGATGATTTAAGAAATTATATCAAGTTTAAGGTGCAAAGCTTATGGATCCTAAAAGAAATACAAGGTCGAATCTTGACCCAAATCCACCTTCTATCATTGATGACCCAAGAAAGCTACTTAGGAAACTCAAGTCACTTATTCCTGAAAGTACAACTCAAAAATTAGAAAGGACTACTTCTTTGCCTAAAAAATTATTCACTGTTGAGCATTTTTCTTTTGATATTCAGTTAAATTTGAGTCTTCCCTTTCTGAAGTGGCACTTGATCCTATTCAATTTGATTCTCACCTCCTTTCTTCTAAATCCCTCTTTTCTAAAGTTGATCATGAGATGTGGTTAAAATTTGATAAACTCCAGAGTCTAGCTGACCAACTTCAAATAACCACTAAAAAATATTACATCCAATATCAGCTTGAAAACCTAGTTGCTACTTCATCCTCTGCTACACATTCGAATACATTAGCTACTTCATCTCTTTTTGCACCACCTTCATTAGTGTCATCATCTTTATCTACACAGCCCATTGTAGTACCTCTACTACACCTTCCAGTAGTCATGGCATGATCTTCCCCTCTAATATTACCTGCTCAACTTGTTGCTCTACCTCAAAACTATGGCCAAAGGCTCCTTCTATTTAATGGATTTTCAGAAATCACAGGCCAACAACATGTTGATACATTGGTAGATTTTATTCATCTTGAAGAGATTGATGAGGAAGATGCTAAGATGAGAATCATTGCGCAGATTTTTGCTAGAGATGTCAAGAAATGGTTTCACAGTTTGGCTACTAATTCTATCTATAGCTCTCAGTGGTTGATAGACTTTTTCTTAGCATGATGGCAAGAAAAGAAAACTACACTGTAGATTTTGGTTGAGTACAATTCCCTGGAAAGAAACCCAAATGAGACAATGAAAGAATTCACAACAAGGTTCAATATGGTGTATAATTCCATTCCCGACGATATGAAACCTCCTCCTGGTTTAGCACTTCTCCACTATCCCGATGCCTTATACCCAAACATGGAATATCATCTTAGGGAGAGAGATCCTACAAATCTAGAAGAAATGTAGCAAAATGCAGTAAGTGTGGAAGCTAATATGCTCATCTAGAAATCTAAAACAAAACCTAAAAACTTGAGAAGAAAGTTGCTTTTAAAGAAGAGTCCTCTTAATCTTCAGATGTAAACCTTTACACTCTGATAAAAACTATGGAAAGAATGATGGAAATAATTTTGATAGAAGATCGACAAGCGAAGCCTTCAATAAGGAATCCAAATTATCAAGGACAACAACAACAGTTCAAAAATAAGCAGAAAGAGCAGCGAAATCAGGATTCTCGGGGACAAATAAGAACTCAATTTCAGCAAACTTACACTGAAGGGTAGGAAGAAGATGAGGAAGAAATTGTTGAAAAAAATCATTTCTTTGAGGAAGATGAACTACCTACATTTCTAATTGAGGAAGAATAGTTTTCTCAAGAATCTCTTATACCAAGTGATCAACAACTTTTACTTGCAAGTGATTATCTATGGGTAGTGAAAACTAAAGAATACCAAAGAGGATATCAGAGTGCTCTCATCCATTTACAGAAACAATGCAATTTAAGAAACATAAATGTACCTGTCACATTGAATATGAAAAGGCAGAATGCACGGAAAGATACACAAGGCAAATAGATAGCCTTTGCAGATCAAAATAAAGAGAAGGAGATTGTCATATTGAGTTTGGATAAAACAAATGAAGCCTCTACCGGTAATGTGAGGAAGGATAAGGAGGTTCAAAGTGAAAGTCATAAGGAGTATCAAGCTAAAGGGAACATTGAAAAGAAGGACATCACTACAAAAGAGGTAGATAAGCAGTCTAATTAGAGAATGAAATTTCCATATTGAAAGTTTCAATTCCTCTAACTAAATTAATAGAGAATGATCAGTACAAGTTTCAGATTGCTAAAATGGTTAAGGTAGACCAGATGTCAGACACAGTTAATGTTGTCGATGATGAGACTGCAATTCTGTTTGGTCCAACCTTAGAGGGAAGCCCTAAATATAGTGAAATCCCACATTTCTATCTTAGTCTGAAACATCATGATTTCATCCTTCATAATTCCATGCTAGATTTCAGTGACTCGCATAACCTTATGCCAAAATTTATTATGGACAAGCTAGGATTGAGTATCACCCAACCTTATCATGACATCTACTCATTTTATTCGGGAAGAGTGAAATGTATTGGCCTTATCAAAGACTTAGTAGTGTCCCTAGATCAAATTCCAGCAAGAATATGTTGATGGACGTATTGGTCGCTGATATTCCTCCTTGGTTTGGTATGTTTCTCTCACAGCCTTGGGGGGAAAGATGAAAGGAACCTTGCAACTTGATTTTTCATATGCTACTATACCAGTATTTGGGTAGCCTAGAAAACTCTACTGAGAGAAGAAGATGAAACTCATGATTAGTAGCAAAGAAAAGCCAAACATTCACCCCATCCATGATGTACATACTGATCTAGATTATTTCATTTTTTATAGTGATATGAATCCAGTAGATGATGATAGTTAGCATGTAGAATTTCATAAGTTTCAGATGTTATAAGTAGTGTAAAGGAAGTTGTGATTACTAAAGAAAAGAAAAATAATGAAGAGTGTTTGCAACCAAAATATTCTCTTAATAAAAAGATTGTTGAGTCAATGCAGAAAATAGATATTATTGATACAATGAGTCATCCTCCAAAAAATCATATAGTTCAACCTTCTGAAGTTCTGTTTCTGGATAAAGAAGATGGTCTTTGGACCATGGAGTTTGATGGTGCGTTAGGGAAAGAAAGAGTTGTGATTGGCATGTGGATTCATAGTCCATTACATCATTCATGTAAAATTCCACGCAATGTAAGAATGAGTTTCTATAAGTTGGCCTTTGATTTTTCAAATAACGAGGCAGAGTATGAAGCACTAATTGTTGGCCTTGAAATCGTGAAAAAGTTGGGAGCAAAGAAAATTTCAGCTTATGGAGACTCCGAGTTGGTAATTAAGCAAGTGAAAGGGGAATACCAAGCCAAGCATCCAAGAATGAGAGCTTATTACAATGTTGTCCTTGACGTTCTTAAAACTTTTTCAGAATATACTCTGTCTTTGATCCCTAGAACTCAGAATATTATAATGGCTTCCAATGAGAACTATTCAATTCATGTTAAAGACATGCCCAGTTGTCCCTGATAATATGAGATATTCGCAAGTGTTTTGGGATGACAATCAGATCAATAATTTTCTGTAGATGGAAGATGAATTCCTAAATTCCCATATTGATGATGGATATGATGAGAACAATCCAAAAATTGAACCAACATAGGTTGAAATCGTAGAAAATTTTAGGGGCTAATATTCGTAGGTGCACTAATTTTCCATGATTTTCCAGAAAAAAAATTCGCCAAATTCCACTTTATCTAAAAATGGTTAGCGCAAATTTTACAATATAAAATTATTTTACCTTAAAAATTGCCAACATTATATAGATATTATATAGAAAGTCATTATAAATTTGAACAATTTTACAAATATATCAACAAAATTTTTATAGTTTGCATGTTAGGGACTAGTGAGATTTTCCAATATTTTAAACTTCAAGATAATTTTCCATCCTTAAAATTTTCCCTGATTGAAATATTGCAGTTGAAAGACAATAACATTCCACGAGGTCTCGTACCTTTGGAAAAGTTATTTGATCGTGATGATGTTGCTAAAAAGCCTACTATGGTTCCCATAGAGAGAGGTGTTGAAGATGTGAACATTGGTACAACAAACAAGCCTAAGATGGTTAAATTGTCAAATTCTCTATCTCCTGAGATGAAAAGTAAGTACATTGCTTTGATGGAAGAATTTTCTGATGTATTTTCTTGGGACTATTCATATTTAGAGGTGTATGATAAGAACATCATTCAACACACTGTACCGGATAAGCATGATCAAAAGCCATTTCACCAGACGTTGAGGAGGATTAATCCTAAGTTGCTACCATCCATTGAAAAAGAGGTAAAATGGCTTTATAAATATGGTATTATAGTTCCTATTTGATTTTATGAATAGATGTCCAATCTTGTGCCGATAAGAAAGAAGACCGGGGAGATTAATCTTTGTATTTATTTCAGAAAATTAAACAAAGTATCCTTGAAGGACAATTATCCCCTTCCAAAGATGGATCATATCCTTCAGAGGGCAGTTGGGTATTCCAGGATGTCACTTCTTGATGGATATTCCAAGTATAATCAAATTCTAGTACATAAGGATGATCAACTGAAAACAATTTTCACAACACCATGGGGTACATTCATGTACACCAAGATGCCATTTGGATTAAAGAATACATGAGTGAATTTTTAGCGGGCTATGGATATTAACATTCGCCAATGAAAAGGATGTATTTTTGGTTATTTATTTAGATGATCTCACCATTTTTTCTAAATCTGATCAAGACCATTTACATCATCTAAGAATTGTCTTTCAGAAATGTAGAAAATTTGGTATATCACTTAATCCAAAAAAGAGTTTATTTTCCATCGAAGAAGGTAAGATGTTGTGGCATATTATCTCCAAGGATGGCATTCACATTGAACCTACAAGAGTTGAATCCATTTAGCAATTATATTTCCGAAGGAACAAAAAAGAAATTCAGACATTTAATGGGAAAATCAATTTTTTCAGGAGATTCATCCCCAACCTCGTTGAACATTTGAGAGAAATGACAAACGTTTTGAGAAAGGAAGGTGAGGTAAGATGGTTTATAGATGCCAAGAAGTCTTTCAATGCAATAAAATTTGCATTATCTACTACTCCTACTTTAATCAGTCTTGATTATACTTCAGATTTCATAATATTTGTGTTTGCCTCTGAACATACCTTAGCAGCTGTCCTAATGCAAAAGAAAGATCAGAAAAATGAACAACCTATAGCATTTTTTAGTCAAACAATAAGGGATGCAATGCTGAAATACAATATAATTGAGAAGTAGGCTTTGGCTTTGGTGAAAGCACTCAAAGATTTCTAAGTATACATTTTTCATTCTCACACCATTGCTTATGTTCTGACAACGACAGTAAAAGAAGTTCTTATGTAGATAGATCCGGAAGGCAGGTGGGGAAGATGGACCACAACCATGTTAGAATATGATTTGGAGATAAAGACAACAAAGCTCATCAAGAACAAGGTTTGGCCAAGCTCATGGTTGAATCTAATTTGCATGCATTAGATATCAATATGATTACTTCTCTTTCTGAAGAAGAAGTAGAAGATTCATAGTTACAGATTTCCAACATGTTCACTTCATCTCCATGGTACTCTGACATAGTTGATCTATTGCAACATTTAAATCCTCCATCGGAAGTACCCAAAGGTAAAAGTAGATCCTTAAAGGTGAAAGCTTCAAAATATTGTATTCATGAAGGTGTTTTGTTTTGGAAGGATCGAGGTGGTATATTGTTGAACTGTCTAGTTGAAAATGAAGCAAAGGGTGTAATGAGAGATTTCCACAAAGGAGAATGCGGTGGCCACCTTTTCTGGAAAACCACAACAAACAAAATTTTAAGAGATGGTTTTTATTGGCCTACTCTTTTTTCTTATGTATATAAAATAACAATGAGCTGTCATGAATGTGTGATTTTTTAGGGAAGAATAAAACTCTTATCATTATCATTACAACTCGTTTCAATCACAGCTCCTTTCTAGCAATGGGGTATTTATTTTATTGGGGAAATTCGTCCTTCATCGTCTGCACAACACAAATGGATCCTAACAACCACTGATTACTTTACAAAATGGATTGAAGCAATCCCAGCCAGGCAAGCTACTGATTCAACCATCATTTAGTTTATTGAATCTAATATCTTGTCTAGATTTGGCTGCCCGCAGAAGATAATCACCGATAAGGTTGTTGCTTTCAAGTACAAGAAGATGGTGGAATTTTGTGCAAAGTATCATATTGTATTGGGGCATTCTAATGCTTATCACCCAGAAGGGAATGGTCTGGATGAATCTTCCAACAAATCTCTGATCAAAATCATGAAGAAAATTTTAAAGTCAATAAGAAAAACTAGCATAAAAATATCATTAATGATTTATGGGCAGACATAGTTAGTACTAAAAAATCCATTGGTATGTCTCCTTTTCAGTTGGTGTACGGGGTTGATACTGTTTTTCCTTCATCCCTTGTCCTGATCATGAAAATTCTACAAGAATTGGAAAATGAAATAAATGAAATGCAGTGAAGAATAAATTAGATGATCCATTTGTAGCAAACTAGAGAAGAATTTTTCCAAAATACTTCTAAACTTCAGGAAAGAATAAAAAATATTTATGATCACAAGACAAAATAAGACAATTTAAACCTAGGAGATGTGGTTCTTTGTTGGGATGCAAGAAATGAAGAAAAGGGAAAACATGACAAGTTTGAAAATTTATGGAAAGGACTGTAGAATATCTTAGCTTTAAGAGGAAATAATGCTTATCTGTTAGTGGAAATGAATGGGGAGGATTATTCAGGAGGAGTGATCAATGGTAGGCTTCTCAAGCACTACTATACCTGAATAAATTTCCGCAAATTTTCATTACCACTGTATATACCACTTTACTTTTCATGTGCAAGTGTGAAGTGGCTATCATAGGATTTTGAAGCCTGAGGAGAAGGCCATAAGGCTTCTTTGATTAGCTATTGGTTTTATTTTTCTTTTAGGTTCATGTCATATCAGATAGTCAGTCAGTTTTAGTTTGAGTCTAGTCTTTTGCACTTTGACTCCATTTCCCAATGAATAAGGCTACCTGGTCTACATGTTCTTGACACCTCCAAGGTATTGCCATCCCCAGCTAGAGCCAATGTTAGTTTCATGTCAGTCATGTCAGTCACCGGTGATCAAATGTTCTCTTACAAAGTTTTTTGTTAGGGTTTTAGGTCAAATTTGTATAGTTTCAAAGAGATTATCAATAAAAATTTGGTCACTAGCTAGAAAGGTCAGTCTCTACTATTCCTTTCAATTCCATGGTCAAAGAACACCATCTTGTTCAAGCCAAATAATTGTTAGAAGAGTCCCATAGTCATTATGGTCATAATTCACCTAATAAACCCATGTTAGGTCACCACTAGGTCAATAGGTTAATTTCTGAAAACTGGTCATGTCACCATTAAAATTCATTTTATAAAGTAATAGTAGAGGTTAATTTGGCAATCAAGGTTTTAAATCATGCTTTTATTTCATTTCCTTAAATGAAATAATTTCATTAATGCAATGAAACTACAAAGCGTCAAAATCAAGTTACAAATGTTATACTCGGTCCACTACCACATGTAAAGAAAAATTGATTCTCAAAGTTATAAAAGACTTTCGCTCACTCTCTATTTACTCATTCCATTTTCCAACACTCCACTCTATCCAATCAAGTCAAAATTTCCAGGCAAGGATAGGTTTCTGCATGCCAAAGTCGAGTTCCTCTTTTGTGCTGCACAAATAGCTCTACTATGCTACACAAATGCCTGGTAGCTGCTCCATTTTCATTCCAAGGATGTAATCTTCTTGTAGTGATTTCTTCCACCATTTTTAGAGTGTTGTAGCAAATATAGGTTGGTAATCTCTCATAAAGCTCAATAATCTATTAGTTCTGTTAATCGTGATTGCTAGACTTCATTTCCCTCTCCTAGGGTTTCAAAAACAATCTTCAAAGATTTCATGATTTCCATTTTGATTTGTTGTTAAAACTTGTATCCTACTATTCATACACCTTCATCTATCCTAATCATACCTTCCTAAAAACCCTCCATCAAACCCATCCTCAAATTCCATCATTTTCACCCAAACCCTAGACAAATCACACTTTCTAGGCCATTGGATTGTGTTTCTCTTGTTTGAAACCCTTCCACTCACCCAAATTATAAATTTCCACTTTCCTTAGCTCCCTAACATCCCTCACTATTCCCCCAAATTTTCCTAGAAATTTTCCATTTCCTTATCACTTTCATTTCCCTAAATTTCCTCACAGCTATAAAAAATCCCTTGTTTTTCCTACACGTAAAACCCTAGTTTCTATCCTAAGAGCTAGGTGTTGTCATGGAATCTACAACCTCTGAACAAAAGAGGCATAGAGGAGGAAATATCATCAGATATGAACCGACCTCAGCTCATGAGATCTTGTCATATCACTTCATCAAAAAACCATTTGAAGATGCAGGTTGTCTTACCTTTTGCCAGAAAATTGAGCAACTGAAGTTTCATGATCAACTGACCAGTGTTTTTGCCACCAAACTAAGAAAGGATAAAGTGACTATAGCAAGAGTTGAATTCATTGTTTCAAGGAAAATTATCTCCATAGCCACAGGGATTCCAAACACTGGAGAAATTTGGTTCAAGAAAGAATACATTGACATTCAAAATTACAAGATGTACCTAAAAGCACCATATAAGGCAACTCCAAAACATGTTTTTCCATTCAGACATTTGCTGGAAAAATATGCCCCTCTCATGAAATTGATCATGAAGTACTTTACATGTGAGGGCAGGTATTCAAGGTTGTATAAGTACCACATGAGGATTTTGATGCATTTCATCGGTGTTCAACAACTCAATTTGTCTCACTATCTATACAAAAGTCTAATAAAAATGACATAAAAAGGTTCAAAGGTTGGGATAAAATCACCATAATAATATATTTCATCATGGCTTGGTGAAAGTGCTAGTTTTTCATCAATTAGCACTTCCCCCCATCTTCTCCAGCTATGTCTAGTAATGAATCAACACCTCTAAACTCACTAGTGTGGCAAGAGGTTTCTTTTTCAAGCAGACCTACCAAGAGGAATTACCGGGAAGAAGTGATTAATACATACTCCAGAGGTGAAATGCTTGTGTTTGCTCCAAATATTTTTGAAAGGGCCAAGCCTACAGTAGGTGAATGGAGAGCATCGTCACAGCATGAGGAATTCACTCATCCAGGTACCAATGTGTCAGATGTGGAGAAATGTTATGAGGAAAGAGTTTCAAATCAAATAATAAGGGAGAAGGAGGTTGAGATAAAAAGGTTGGAAGACACGTTGAAAGAGGAAAATGCTTTAATAACATTCTTGCAACAAGAAAAAATGCAATTGAAAGTAAACCAAATGATCCAATACCAACAAGAAACCTATTCAAAAAAGGAGGATGTAAAGGGAAGATCAGTGGCTCAGTTGAAAGTTCCAAAAGGAAAAGGAAAAAAAATCACTTCAGGGAGACCAAGAACAAGAGCCTCCAAGAGAGCCCTTGAGCTATAAAAAGAAGTTTCTCCGCCAAGATGACAAATCATTGTAGATGACCTAATCACTAGAGAGATCAATGTAGACAAAGCATTTTTGCTTGATAAAGTCAATGGCCACCTGGAGAAGCTCCTCAAGAAGGAAAGTAGGGAAAATAAATTGTAAAGGCATATGGCTATGCATTAAACAAGGTATCCCAAGTCGGAATCAAACATTTGAAGAAGAAGCTCAAGGAAACCCTAACAAGCCAAAAGGACAAAGAAAAGCTGGATATACCTGATGACGCCTCTCTCATGGCATGAAATATCATATGATGGCTTCACTTGGCAATTTATAGAAGATTTTGAGAAATTTTTGTCATTTTGAAATTTTTGATGTTTTTCTACCTATTTTAAAACACAATGGCAACTATTTGCGCAATTCCTTGGTGCTTCTCTTTCTCCACACCCATACAAATGCCAAAAAATTTATATGCTTGGATAGATAATCATCCCTACATGTCAACTATCTAATTTTGCAAGTTTTTCAGTGGACAGATTGGGAGAAAATGCTCAAAACCAGGTCAAAAAATCACTTTCTACCACTATTTTCAAGCAGGAACTATGCAAATAGGAGTAGTCATGTGAAAAATAGTTTTTTCTCCTAACTGGAGTATCCGCACCACTTTCATGAGTAGTCAAATGACAACTACACACTCACAACTTTCCAATGAGCTATCAAGTTCTCAATTTGTAGCACGGGAAGGCCTCCAAAATCGTCCTACAAGATGGCGCTACGCAAATGCCTGAGTGCACTACACAAATGCCTGAGTGCACTACACAAATGCCTGAATGCACTATGAAATGCCTATAGCAATATTTCTCAGCATGTCTTCACCAGATCTTTGTTTGATGATGTAATTTCAGTAGTTTTAAATCTATATGATGTAATCATGAATAAATTAACATGATAGGTTGTTTTTATGTTTAATTAGGCCTCATAAATGAAGAAAAAATCAAATCAAAGTCTAAGAGGAGAGTTTGTTTTAACCTTCTCACTCTCACTTGTTGGTTGATATATTCTTGGAAAGTGTTCCACCACTTAGGGATTCAACCCCTAAAGGTGGGGAAACTATTTATCTTAGTCTATATGTATCATTTCTCATTCAAAGAGAAGGGTTGGAATTCAGAGGAGAGAATTTGTATCTAATGTTTTCCCTTAGCTAACCAAAGGAGGAGTTACAACTATTTTTCTAGAATTCATGTGCTGTGAGTTTGTGATGTTGTTTTCTTTCTATGTTAGTTTCTTATGAATTAATCCATCTTCCTTAACATGTTTTTCTTTCCTCAATGATTTTCATTACAGTTATGTAGGCACAATTCTTTATATTTAAAGCTCTTTTTATGTGGAAAATCATTTCTATGTATTCCTTCTTCTACATTAATGAATTCATGGTGCTCATGCTCATTATTACCTTGTAAGATTATCAGACCCTACACTACATTGACCAAACTCTCAAATCCATCATAAGACATTGCTATCTTGCTCCTCCTTATGGCTGCCACTGTAACCCTTTGAGGCCTTGATCTAGATGCTTTTTCTCATCCCTGATCTGGCAATCCAAAACCCCTAAATTTCCAAAAACTCAACTGAAACTATTATATCTAGCCTAAAATATATCTTTCTTCTAGTCAACTAACCAATACTCAGCTCCAAAAACGATGTACATAAATATGAAGGGAAAAATTCATCTTGGGCATGGGATCGAGAGTGCACACATTTGAAAAAAAAGGAATCCTCAACCATCACTACCTGTGCACTAAATGAATTCACACCCTTTGGAGGAATTAATCAAACATTTTGTACCTTTACCAATTCATCTAGAAGCCTCTAGGAGTTTCTATGTCAAATTTCATCCAATTTGCACGAGGAATGCAGATAAATTTTCATGAAAAAGCCTCAGTCGCAGGAAAAACACTAGCTGACTTCGACCGGATCCCTTTAGTCACATGCACAAGCTATTCAAATTTCGATTAGATCCTCTTAGTTGCATGCATAATCCTACATGGGAGTGACTGGAGAAGCTCTTAAGGAGAAGAAAGAAATCCTCAACTCATAACCTCTACCACCTACTGTTGGCATTGCGGCACTGATTTAGAGCTATGGCACAGGTGTTGTCCTTGATGGCAACTCACTTTGGTGATAGATCTCAGTACAGGCTCTCAGAATGAAAGAAAAAGATATATACACAGGTTCACCTAGATGAAGGCACATATACACGCGGTTTATACGTTACAAAGACGCGTATGCATATACACGCACTTTCACGCAAGGAAAAGCGCGTATATGTTGGAGAACTTACTTTTGGTCCATGGTAGTTAGTCCTTGGTATTTGAACCTATGGTTTTTGACCATGGTATCTCATCAAAAGTGTTGATCCCAAGTATTGGGCCCATGGTATTATTCTATTATGGTTTTGGACCGTGGTATTGTGAAAGGCCTAAGACTATAAAAGAGGAAGGAGATCATTTGGCAAAGGATTATCTGAATTAATTGAATATCTAATAAGTGCTAGATCTGAAATATTGGTGATTGGGGTTATGGTGCAGATCTGGATCTTAATGAAGGAGGAACCTTAGCACAAAGAGAAGGATAAGTTCTATTGATGGGTCATAATCTTTAGGCTTGAATGATAGTATCTTTGTATGATTTTGATCTATTATATGTGGCGCATGCTTGATCTATAAATCTAATAATCTGGGTCAATTAGTGTCTGAATATTTGAAAGAGTGAATTATCCTTTATAGATCTATATGCAGGTTCAGTGAAGCGAAGACGCGTATACACACCGGTTCATTGAATAAAAACAACGTATATGCAGGTTGATTCAGACACAGAAGCGTATGCACGCAGGTTTCAGGTTATTGAAGTGGCGTATATCTTTGAGTTGTGATCTAGCTGCTTTTGTTTATTGCTGCAGTGGTCTGGGTTCAGAATTTGGTGTGTGGTTACTGTTACTGTGTTTTGGGTACAGTTGTCAGAGAAGTATCTACTTGATTCAGTTCTAATTGGTGAAAAGGAGATTGTTTGATGCAGAAATTCTTGATGATTGATTGATGTTCATGGATTCAGTCTGAAAATTTATGAAACGTGGTCCCTAGAAGAAAGAGATGGTTGTAGCCTTCTATAGGCTAGCACCTACGTACTAGTATCTTGGCTAGTGCAAGAGCTAAGGGGGTTTTATCTCCCTTCCAGGAGAAGCTGGAGAACGAGAGAGGGTTGTAGCTCTCTGCAGGTTGCAGCCTGCGTAATGGTAAAGGACTGCACCAATACATTGTAAAAAGAAGTTTCTAATTGAAAGAAGATAGAGATGAATTGCAGCAGGGGGTTTTCTCCCACATTGGGTTTCCACCTTATATCTTGTGTTCTTATGTGTGTGATTGTCTTCAGATCTATTTTACTGTTTCTGGTTACTGTTTATTTGATCCTAATACACAGATTAATGATCAAAATCAGTAAGATAAATTAAATTATAAGTCTGCATTGCATACACGGGTTTCCTTCTTTGCAGTTGCGTATATACGTGGTTTTATCTAACTGAAGTAGCATATATGACCTGGGTTTGAAAAAGAAAATAAGTGACTTGATAATACTAATTCAGCCCCCCTCTCAGTATTATTTCCAATAATTGGTATCAGAGCCAGGTTCTTCTGAAGAAGCTTGATCGCTTGAAGGAAGATCCATCATCATGAGCAACTATGAGAGAGAAGCATCAATCAGGCCACCAATTTTTGATGGGACCAACTTCATCTATTGGAAGGTAAGAGTTACAACCTATCTTCAATCTCTTGGTATTGAAGTCTGGGGTATCATAGATACAGGGTACACTTTTCCTTCAGCAACTCCTACAGATCCGGCCAGTAAGAAGCAATATGAAACAAATGCAAAGGCTGCCAATACTCTATTAGGATGTCTATCTAAATCAGAATTCATCAAGGTTATGCAGTATAAATCCACAAAAGAAATATGGGACAAGATTGTTCTGAGTTATGAAGGAGATGAACAGGTAAAATGAGCAAAACTTCAAACCCTCAAAATTCAGTATGAAAATATCAGAATGCACAATGATGAAAGTGTTGCTAACTATTTCCTTCGTGTAGATGAGATTGTTAATTGTATGAAAAATTTGGGTGAAGAAATAAAAGAGGCTGTTGTGGTTGAAAAGTTTCTAAGATCTTTGTCCCCTAGGTTTGAATCTAAAGTTTCTGCAATAGAAGAAAAAGAGAATCTACAAAACCTTACCATGTCACAACTGCACAGAATCCTGACTGCTTATGAAATGAGGAAAGGAGGACCATCATACAAGAGAGAAGTTGCCTTCAAGGCTTCAGGCAAAGGAGATTACTATGAGTTAGGACATGTTCAGAAGAAGAAGAAGAATCAAACTTTGTTAAGAACCTTCAACGAGGTGCTGGAAGATTCCGAGGTAAGTTACCTTTCAAATGCTTTTCCTGTGGAAGAGTCGGTCACTCTGCTGCCAAATGTCCTCATAAGGATAAGATTGACAAGGGGAAGGAACCTGTTAGATGGAACAAGAAACAGAATGTAAATAAGAAAAGCTATTACACTCATGAAGATAGTGATGGACTTTCAAATAGTGATGAAGATGAACAAGGTAACAAATATAAAATTTTAATGGCTTTTGAAGATGATGATTTTGTGGATGCTATAAATGAAGAAAGTCTTTATGAAGAGATTTATAGACTCAAAATTTGTATAGAAGAGAAGAATGTGATCATAGATACTCTACAACTCCAACTTGTTGAAAAGGAAAAACATCATGAAAAGTTAGAATGTGAAATTGTGGGACTAAGAAAAGAGATTGAGAAAACAAAAGCTCTTGATCTTAGATTTGTTAAAGGATCTGACACATTAGATGATATTATCAAAGTGCAACGCTCTCCACAAATCAAGACAGGTCTGGGATACAATGAAGAAACAACTCAAGTGCAGAAACCATCTACCTCCAAGAGTTATCTTGATGCTGCAAGGAGAAGTGAACAAAGACCCAATGGAAATCACAAGGTAAATCAGGGACAATTTTCCTCAAGAATGAACAAAGACTACCAGGTAAATCGAGGGCAATCTACTTTAAGGACAAACATAAGCTACAACCAGCCACAGGTAAAACCTTGTCAATTTTCCTCAAGAATGGATGTCAATAGGAACTACAATCATTTGGCTGGTAGATTTGATAATCACAGGAGTTTCTTCAATGGCCAATGTTTTTCATGTCATAAATTTGGTCACAAAGTAGCTCAATGTGTTGCCTATAAGACAATCATGACTAGAGAAGCTCATAAATAGAGGAGTATGACTGGGATCATGAAAAGGACCTACAACAACTTCTCTTCTCTTGAAAATGAAATAGAATGTTCTATTTGTAACAATTTCGGTCATGAAGATTCTGAATGCAGGAGAAGGTTTTGGCAAACAACTCAGAAGGAACAAGCCTCAAGTGCCAAATCATTGAGAATCAAAGAACCCCAACCAGAAAGATGTGGTATAGCCTTATATGCGGAAGGGCAAGAAAATCAATGGTACATCGACAATGGATGCTCGAAACATATGACAGGTGATAAAGAAAAACTTCAGTCATATAGTGCCTTACAGAAGGAGAAGAGGGTTTCTTTTGGAAATGACACCCCTGCTCTCATAAAAGGTAAAGGTCCTGTTCAGTTGAAAGAAAGGATCAAAGCTGGAAATGTCATGTATGTTGTTGGCTTAAAGCATAATCTATTAAGTGTCAACCAGATGTGTGATCAAGGAACTGAGGTAATATTTCGATCAAATGGATGTAGTGTTCGTGACCTTGATACAGGAAAAATAGTGATCAAAGGCTTAAGGACTCCAAATAATTTATATATATTCAAAGGAGGACAACATCAATGCTATTTGAGAAAGAATGATGAACACTGGCTATGGCACAGAAGATTGGGGAATCTTAGTTTCTCACAGATAAGGAAAGCATGAAAATACCAAGCAGTTCGTGGTCTTCCAGACATCAGAATCCCAGACAATACAATATGAAAATAATGTCAGTTTGGTAAGCAAACCAGAACTAACTTCCTTGAGAAGGAAGGATCAGCCAGCAGGCTGCTTGAACTTGTCCATACTGATGTATGTGGTCCAACTAGGAAAAGGTCACCTCGAGGAGAAGAATACTTTATATTATTCATTGATGACTATTCCAGGATGTGTTGGATAAGACTTATGAAGCACAAAGACGAAGCCTTTGAAATGCTCAAATCATTCAAAGCCTTGGTGGAGAACGAATCTGATCTCGGAATCAAATGCCTCAGGTGTGATCAAGGAGGATAATTTACCTCGAATGAATTTTTCAATTTTTGTGAAGAACATGGAATAAGAAGGGAATTCTCTATATCCAAGACTCCTCAGCAAAATGGAGTAGTGGAAAGGGTGAACAAAATGGTTCAACAAATGGCTCATGCAATGCTTGATGAATCTGGAACTCCTGCAACTTTCTGGGGTGAAGCCGCATTTGCTGCAGTTTCTATGATCAACAAGACAAATGTCTGGGTGAATAGCACTCAAACTCCTCATGAGCTCTGGTATGGTGAGACTCCTTCGGTAAAATATTTCAAAATTTTTGGAAGCAAATGCTATATTAAAAATAATGATGAAAATCTTGGCAAGTTTGAACCTAGAGCAAATGAAGGCATTCTCCTTGGTTATTCTCCTCACAGCAAAGCATATAAGTGTTACAACAAAAGACTTGGAAAAATTGTTGAGAGCATTGATGTAGTGGTTGATGAAAAAGGAAACATTCCTAGGCAAGTGAATTCTGAAGATTTCGAAGATGATGAGGACTATCCTTCAACATCAAATCAGAACTGTGATGAAGAAGAAGCTCAAGAGGCACCAGAAGAACAGATAAGAATAGAAGAGAAGACTCCATCCAAGTACGTTTAGAAGAATCATCCAGAATCTCAAATTTTGGGGCAGAAAGAGGCAAGTATACAAAAAAGAAGAACAATTGCAGAAGCCTCAAGCTATTTGGCCTTGCTCTCCTCCACTGAACCACAAAATGTAAAAGAGGCATGCAAGGATGAATGCTGGGTCAAGGCAATGGATGAAGAACTTGAGCAGATATAAAATAATAACACTTGGGAGTTGGTTCCTAGATGAACAGATAAGAATGTCATAGGGACAAAATGGATCTTCAAAAACAAGTTGAATGAAAATGGGGAAGTGATTAGAAACAAGGCTAGACTTGTCTGTAAAGGGTATGCTCAACAAGAAGGAATAGACTTTGAAGAAACTTTTGCTCTAGTTGCTAGACTTGAGGCCATCAGAATGTTCCTTGCTCTCTCTAGCTTTCATAAGTTCAAGGTATTTCAAATGGACGTGAAATCAACCTTTCTGAATGGAGACTTAGAAGAAGAAGTGTACATTGAGCAACCAGATAGTTTCATTATTTGCAATGATCCAAATCTTGTATGTAGACTAAAAAAGGCTCTCTATGGTCTTAAACAGGCTCCAAGGGCTTGGTACTACCATTTGGACAAATATCTTCATCAACAAGGTTTTTCAAAAGGATTAGCAGATAGCAATCTTTATATAAAAGTTGAAAATAACAAATTGCTAATACTTGTTGTGTATGTAGATGATATTATCTTTGGCAGCAATGAAGAAGCTATGAGTCAAAGCTTTGCCTTGGTGATGCAAAAAGAATTCGAAATGTCTTGCTTGGAGAACTGACATATTTTCTTGGATAGCAAATCCAACAAAATGAAGGCGGTATCTTTTTGTCTCAAACCAAGTATCTGAATCAGATCTTGAAGATGAAAAACCTGTATGTACCCCTATGGTTACAGGATGCATCCTCAGTGCAAATGATGAATCAGCAGCAGTGCATCAACCAACCTATAGATCTATGATTGGAAGTCTACTTTATTTGACAGGTACCTGACCAGAAATCATGCATGCAGTGGGAATAGTTGGAATATTTCAGGCAAATCCAAAGGAAACTCATCTTCAGGCAGTGAAGAGAATTTTCAAGTATCTTCAAGGAACTCAAAGCTATGGCTTATGGTATCCTAGAGATACAAATCTCACTCTTCATGCTTATACAGATGTAGATTGGGCTGGAAGCGTGGATGACAAAAAAACCACAAGTGGTGGTGCATTCTTTATGGGTTCCAGATTAGTATCTTGGTTCAGCAAGAAACGGAGTTCGATTGCTCTATCTACAGCTGAAGCAGAATATGTGGCTGCCACATCTTGTTGCACACAACTCCTTTGGATGATTCAAACTTTGCAGGATTTTCAAATCACTTGTACTCCACCTATCTCCATCTTATGTGATAATACAAGTGCTATCAGTATCTCAAAGAATCATGTCATGCATTCAAAGACTAAGCACATACCGATCAAGTATCATTTTCTCCGGGAACAAGTGTTGGAACAAAAGGTCAAATTGGAGTATGTTCCCTCTAAGGAACAAGTTGTTGATATTCTCACCAAGCCACTACCCAGGGAAACTTTTGAATACCTCAGACAGAAGCTGGGAGTAGTTGATGCATCATTTTGCTGTTAAAACTTGTCTTTTTTAGAGAAAAATGGGTGTACACGAGTTGCCTGAGGAGGATTCGCATACATATGCCAGTTTATGCAGAGACAGTCGCGTATATGAAGGCTTGATGGATATTAGTAGGGACAGGCTCTGGATGAAGATAGTCTGATATGGGTCTGACAGAAACCATCTGGCACAAGTTTAGGGGGAGCAGATCAATTTCTAATGATGCATTGTTGGCATTATCTTAGAAGCTTTTGGTTCAAGTTCACAACTGTTGTTGGTTTCAGGTGGAACAAATGCAGAAGGAAAACAAAAGGAAAACATGGTTTTTGATCTGAATGGTGATTGATAGATGCTGCTATCATTTATTGGTGAATTTCATAAGTCTTGCTCTAGATATTTCGTCTCTATGTCATGTATCTCTTTTATGGTATCAAGGTCATGTAACGGCCTATTTTGGTTTCCCCACTATGCCTGGGATGAATATGTAATGTACTTGGTTGACATATGTAAATGTCTAATGTATCCCTACTTGGTTGGGTGGATGATCCCCACTTGGTTGGGTGATGGATGTATGTATTGAGTCTTTTGGTGATAGGAAGGTCTTTTATGATGTATTAGTCATGGCTTTTCTTGAAGAACATCTTTTTGCAGATCTTGCCTACAGTCAGGGGGAGCATGGTCAGCAGAGCAGGGCAGAGATTTCAGCATGTACTCAGGGGGAGCACAACCCTTTTCCCTTGATGACAAAGGGGGAGAATGACTTTGAGGATCTTGGGGTTGCCATCATGTTCAAAGGGGGAGATTGTTGGCATTGTGGCACTGATTTAGAGCTATGGCATAGGTGTTGTCCTTGATGGCAACTCACTTTGGTGACAGATCTCAGTATAGGCTCTCAGAATGAAAGAAAAAGATATATACGCAGGTTCACCTAGACGAAGGCGCGTATACACGTGGTTTATACGTTACAAAGACGCGTATGCGTATACATGCACTTTCACATAAGGAAAAGCACGTATATGTTGGAGAACTTACTTTTGGTCCATGGTAGTTAGTCCTTGGTATTTGAACCTATCGTTTTGGACCATGGTATCTCGTCAGAAGTGTTGATCCCAAGTATTGGGCCCATGGTATTGTTCTATTATGGTTTTGGACCATGGTATTGTGAAAGGCCTAAGACTATAAAAGAGGAAGGAGATCATTTGGAAAAGGATTATCTGAATTAATTGAATATCTAATAAGTGCTAGATCTGAAATATTGGTGATTGGGTTATGGTGCAGATCTGGATCTGAATGAAGGAGGAACCTTAGCGCAAAGAGAAGGATAAGTTCTATTGATGGGTCATAATATTTAGGCTTGAATGATAGTATCTTTGTATGATTTTGATCTGTTATATGTGGCACATGCTTGATCTATAAATCTGATAATCTAGGTTAATTAGTGTCTGAATATTTGAAAGAGTGAATTATCCTTTATAGATCTGTACGCAGGTTCAGTGAAGCGAAGACGCATATACACGCCGGTTCATTGAATAAAAATAGTGTATACGTAGGTTGATCCAGACACAGAAGTGTATGCACACAGGTTTTAGGTTATTGAAGTGGCATATATCTTTTGAGTTGTGATCTAGTTGCTTCTGTTTATTGTTGTAGTGGTCTGGGTTCAAAATTTGGTGTGTGGTTACTGTTACTATGTTTTGGGTACAACTGTCAGAGAAGTATCTACTTGATTCAGTTCTAATTGGTGAAAAGGAGATTGTTTGATGCATAAATTCTTGATGATTGATTGATGTTCATGGATCCAGTCTGAAAATTTATGAAACGTGGTCCCTGGAAGAAAGAGAAGTTTGTAGCCTTCTGTAGGCCAGCACCTACGTACTAGTATCTTGGCTAGTGCAAGAGGTAAGGGGGTTGTAGCTTCCTTCCAGGAGAAGCTGGAGAATGAGAGAGGGTTGTATCTCTTTGCAGGTTGCAGCCTGTGTATTGGTAAAGGACTACACCAGTACATTGAAAAAAGAAGTTTCTAATTGAAAGAAGATAGAGACGAATTGCAGTAGGTGGTTTTCACCCACATTGGGTTTCCACCTTATATATTGTGTTCTTGTGTGTGTGATTGTCTTCAGATCTGTTTTACTGTTTCTGGTTACTGTTTATTTGATCCTAATACACAGATTAATGATCAACATCAGTAAGATAAATTAAATTATAAGTTTGCATTCCATACACGGGTTTCCTTCTCTGCAGTTGCGTATATACACGGTTTTATCTAACTGAAGTAGCGTATATGATCTGGGTTTGAAAAAGAAAATAAGTGACTTGATAATACTGATTCACCCCGACTCTCAGTATTATTTACAACACCTACTAGATCATCTTCTTCAATATATGAACTCACCTCCATACATCTTTCAAGTCATTTAATACCTTTGAAAAAGGATCAAACTTGTCTCCTAATTTTGACTACCAAATTGACCTAAAGGGTCAATAAACAAGGTTGGAAACAGTGCCAACAAGTCCTCCACTCTCCTTGTCACCTACACAAGCTGAAACACATTTGAACACACTCTATAGCACCTATGCAACATCGCCATCAGATCATCACACTAATGAAACAAGTCATAATAATCCTACCAATATCATCATCATGAAGCACATCTCCAATGCCTTCGACTATTGTATAAGCATCTCCAATACCTGTAGTAGCAACTCCTATAGCACTAGTAATAATGCCTCTAATCATGTCAACACAAGACAACACTCATCAAATGCTAACATCAAGGATTGACATAAATGCCAACATATCCAACTCAACTAGCTACAATTGATCAAACATATGCATGACAGAGCACCTGTAAGCCATGATACAAGGTTGGCATCAATGTCAACACACACAAGATGCTACTACACAAGCCATGATTCCAACAAACATAAATATAAGTAGATCTAGGTTAAATCAAAATAGAAACAACTTGATCACAAAGCTTACTGTCCATCTTTATAATAGATGTTTGGTGATTTACCTGCATGTTATCTAATGCAACATAGATATGAATAATGACCTGCCCAACATCCCCAACTATCTACCTCCTGTGCACTGTAGATATGAGGCCTACCACCCTGATACGATAGATAATCCTTCTTGAGATTCTCCTTGCCATATATCCAAAACTGCAAATGTACCATACCACTGCCTCTATTTTGTTACTTTCTAAGTTGCAACCCATGTCCCTTCTTAATTGCATTAAACTTCTTGTAAGAAACAACATTCATTTTCTCACCTACATCTTGAGGTCTTGTTCGCTTTGGTGGCCATTTACCTTTCGTATTGTCTTTCCCTTTCTAACCCTATTGAGACATTTTCTTACGCTTCGATTTCTCATAACAGTGATTCAACTTCCCAATGACTTCTTCCAACAATCAAGGCTTATCATACTGAATCTGATCCTTCAATGCTAATGGAAATACGCTAGAAAACCTCTAAACTTTCGATTTCTGATCATTAACATATGGTGCATACCTCAACAACTTCAGGAACTTAGTCATGTATTCCTCATCTATCATCGATACCATCTTCAACTCATATAAGTCCTTGGCCTTACTATGATAGTACCATTCTGACAAGTACTTCTTCCTAAAAAGTCTCTTGAATTCATGCCAACTTAAATCCTTTGTCATGATGTATCTAACATGCTTCGCATCTTTCCACCAAACATCTTCTTTCCATTTGAGGACAAAAATAACTCTCTTGACCTTCATGTTCTCAGTGTAATCATTCAATTCAAAGAATTAACTCATCCCAAGAAATCGTGCCTCTGCTCTTCTAGTTCCTTCAATTCTCTATCAAATGTAGGTGGCTTGGATTTCATGAACTCATCCAGAAAACATCCCCTGTCACTCCTCCTATAAGGATGATAGTGATGATGACCATGATACTTATCTGAACCAGAAGTAGAGTAGAACCAATGTCCATTGCCTCTCTTATTAGGTGTATCCAATAATCTTCCATCCCTAATCATGTCATCTCTATCTAACCTGTGCCCACCAAAAGATCTACTACCATATGCTCTATTAGTCATGTCCTTTTGTCCATGACTGATCCTAAGCAGTCCCTATCTCTGCAAGTCTGACAAACTCTGAAGCATAACTATATTGACCTCTTCTTATTTCTCCTATTCCTTGTCAAGTCTCTCTTGTGACTGAATGATTCTGTCATTATCTACTTTACAACTTCTTATCTCTTCCTTCAAACTTCTCAAAGTGTCTTCTGTGTCAGGAGAGTACCCATCATCATGTTGCTCATCTAATCCGTAGGGAGAGTCTCATGAACTATAATCCACCATTTTACTAGTCATTTTGATCTTCTTCTCCTACAAGTATATCATGTCCAATAAACCAAACATAATCATAACCAACATACCTCAGTATAGTTTAGGGGAGGATATCTTGTCTACAAAATCAACCAGATTAGCACAATACATGTATAATGATAACAATATATCGACCTCATGAATGACAATACCAACTGCATACCATGACCTCATGCACGAAAACCATGACCATCAAATTTCATGAATAACAAACATATAGACAGTAACATGCATAACAAATACATATACAATGGACATTCATGCATGACAAACACATTCCACCCATCTAGTTCAAGTATTCACTCCATGCTCTAACACCACCATGTAACACCCTCCTCCCACACTTGCCCAATTTCACCAGTCCATCGAAGTAAATATGTGATCAATAGTTACTATGATATGACTCAACCTCCTAGGTATAGTTAAGGAATTGGAATCAACAAACTAAAACTTGATTGGCCTTACTCAAGTCAATAGGACCCGTAGGAGCTAAACGACCACTTTAGGTGCCTAGAATCTGAGCTAGACTTCTTTTTCACTGACATGAACTCCCAATCACTTACTTAACAAGCCAAGACAACAAATTTAATCCTATGGTCACATGGATAACCTCACTTCCCAATGAATGCAATCTAAATTACGTAGTTCTATGAATCTGGCCCCGATAACTGAGCAACTTTTTCAGGGCTAGGATCCAGACCTCTTCCCAGAACTCATTAAGGGAATTTTGAGGCATAAAATGTGCCTCCTAAGGAAATTATAAATAATAGTGGAAATAATAAAATAATATTAGATTACATCATCAAATTTTAGAGGGAAAAAAGAAAAAACTATTTTTTCAACTCATATTTTCCACTAATCTCCCTATGGGTTTACTCAAATTTCGAGTGGAAACACTCATTGGATGAAAAAATTGATTTCTCATCGAAGGAGTACCCATGTTTCATATTTTCGATGGAGGCTACATGAAAATTGAAAAATACATGAAAAACATGATTGCAATCACATTTTTTCATGTATTTCTCATTTTTCATGTAGTAGGTTCCATCGAAAGTATGCAACATGAGTACTCCTTGAATAAGGAATTAAATTTTTCATCCAACAAGTACTTCTTCTCAAACTTTGGGTAAAAAATTAGGGAGATAAGTTGAAAATACGAGTTGAAAAAGCAGTTTTGTTATTTTATTATTTTTTAATCGTTTTACCTTTTTACTCCAAAAATGGTGAAGCATCCCCCATGGTTGACATCATCATCTTGAATCCTATTGGTTCTTATAAAGTTTATTTTGGTTGTACATTTTTCTTAGGAGGCCCATTTTAGACCTCAAAATTCCCCTAATGTGATAAAACTTTTGAGAATGATGAATGACATAAAGAAAAAGCCATTAATGGAAAACTTCGGCAATAAATTGACCTAACAAGACCTAACCATGACATACATTCCATCAAACACATAGTGAACATGTAATCTGCAGGTCATAATTACATATTTGAAGATAGGGGTATCATACTTATATGAAAACCATCAATAAGGTCTAACTCCCTCTCACAAGAGTTGCAATAATATATGTTAGAGCATGCATTCGTTAACCATTCATTTACCAATAAAAACATGATGAGAGCCATAACTAAAGTTTGTCATAAAACCATGCTTATAACCAACATATAAC
Organism: Pinus tabuliformis; assembly: GCA_031772625.1. Lineage (NCBI taxonomy): Eukaryota > Viridiplantae > Streptophyta > Pinopsida > Pinales > Pinaceae > Pinus > Pinus tabuliformis. The sequence continues at coordinate 1,006,586,993 of CM062819.1, forward strand.
CAAAATAATAACAATGATAGAAAAACATCAAAGCCATGTCATAAGAACTACATTTAATCATAAAAAACAAGAGGAAAAGAACTCTTATTAACATATGAAAAACCAAACCAGGTCAACGACTTCCATGTACCACCCAACCGTAGATTAGGATAAGCCAAATATTTCTTTCATCCAATCAGCCCCATGCCACATTCCAAGCATGAATTTGGGACTGACAACAAAACAACCAAGGCTTCCTCAGGCTTTACCGCAACCTCTCCAAACTAGTCAAGGGACTCCTAGGCCTGAAACCGTCACTTATAAAACCAAGCTTTATCACAATCTTGTCATTACCAGTCAAGGGATTCCTAGGCCCAAACAAAAACATAGACTACCCAGCTTTACCTCAATATTGCCAAAACCAGTCAAGGGATCACTAGGCCCTAAACAAGCTTGAATGCCTCCGGATTTCTTCACCAATAGCTTAAGGAATTTTCCTATCTCCACCCTCAAGATTTTTTGCAATCCTTCCATTATCGATGAATGGATTCCTAGGCCCTTGGTAATTTTTTTGACACCACCCCACCTGGTTCCAAAACATTCTAGAAATTTAAAGCTCAACCAAATGAAAGAACCCCATCACACCATGGCTATCTATAAATGGTAAGGCAAGGCTAAAACCACTGTCACACAGGGTGAAACCCATGCCAATGACAACAGGAGAACCAAATACACACATGCATGCACCATGTGTGTCCAAAATAGCAAGGAAATCATACATGCAACTAGATACCTGCATGTAATCCCATTGCAGCCACATGATCCAACTCTTCCTTGATTTATATTTGATTTCATTTTCTTTCTTATCCTTCCTTTTACTTACTTTCTCTAATGCTAGAGTTCTCCAAGAATTCTCTAAGTGTACAAGAGTATGAGACATAGATAATAGAGAGAGAGCTCCAAGATAAAACTGACAAAATGTTGTGAAATAATCCTCAGAAGCCTTTTCATCATTGAGGCCTCTATTTTCTTCAATTTCCTCTATTTTCCTTCAATTTTATCCTCACATGAAACCTGTGACCTTCCACTTTCCTTTTCTCCTAAATTACTATATTTTCATAATTAAAATTCCAATTAATGCCTCTTTACCTTTTCAAAGCCCTTTCATTTCCTTTACCAATTTCGTTAGCCATAATAAACCAAATGAACACCCACTATGATGTTTTGCCCAACATTCAGCTTGGAATACATGTCCCATGTCCTTGGTATTATTTTTCCTTTATTAACTTTATTATATGAACTTTTAACCCAGGGATCTTAAATAAATCCCATGCTCGAGCACCCATAATGGGATGCATAATCCTTATCTATGATTTGTTGACATATGTGTTTTAAAGAGTTTAAGATATCTTGAGTCTAGTTACAATCCAAGGTATCAACTTTAAGTTTGAGCCCTTCATTAGCCAATTCGTCTAGAAGTTTGTTTTGTTTCTCTTGACATGAGAGAGAATGGGAGCTACAATTCTTTACAAAAGATTCGCTACTCTTGCCAAACTGATTTTGAGTCTCCAACTACTTGATACCTTGGAAGGGTTGGAGGCATATTGAAGTTTTCTAATCATTAGATAAATTTTGAGGTATAAAATGGGTCACCTAAGGAGTATTATAAAATAATATTAGAAATAATAAAGTAAGATTAGATTACATCATCACATTTTATTGGGAAAAAATAGAAAACTATTTTTTCAACACATATTTTCCACTTGTCTCCCCATGGTTTTACTCAAAGTTCAAGAGGGAGAACTTTTCAGATGCAGAATTCAATTCCTCGTCCAAGGAGCACCCATATTGCATACTCCAATGGACTCCACTACACGAAAAGTGAGAAATACATGAAAAAAACATGATTGCAATAATGTTTTTCATCTTTTTCTTATTTTTCGTGTAGCAGGGTCCATCGAAAGTATGTAACATGGGTACTCCTTGGATGAGGAATCAAATTCAACATCCAATATTAATATGATATTAATATATCATGTTAATATTGTAAATAGCATAATTAATCAATCTTAACATAATCAAATTAAATTAATCTTAATTTAATCAAATTAATCAATATTAATTTAAATAAATTACATTTACATCATATATTAATACGTAAATCACAATAAATTTAATTTTAAGACATTCCCTTTTTAGTGTTTCCTTTTCGTCACTTCTCTTTTGTATCCCATCCCTTACCTATTTATCTAAACCTCCTGTGTGATCAGTGTTTCATATCTTTCTTCATCCTGATGATGAACAACAGTGGTGGGTTCAAAACATTGATTAGCACATTTATGAATGATATGGATCTGAAAATCAAATTGCAACATCCAATGATTGCTTCCACTTGAAACTTGAGTAAAACCATGGAGAGATCAGTTGAAAATATGAGTTAAAAAGTAGTTTTTTTACATTTTACTTTTTTTAAATCTTTTTTCCATTTTTTACTCCAAAAATGGTGAAGCATCCCCCATGATTGACACCATCATTTTCAATCCTATTGTTTCTTATAAATTTGATTTTGGTTGTACATTTTTGTTTTGAGACCCTTTTTTAATCTCAAAAATTCTCTAATGCATCTGAATTATTGTTTTTGATTCCCCTTCTATAACCAATTTTGAAAACATCATCTTCGAGAAATGATTGATCCTTTCTCCAAATCAAGTAATTAAACAACATTATTATTGTCTACCCCAAGATCTCCTAATTAAATTTGAATTATTTGACCCTGATTGGTCTTGAAAACACTTGAAAAATTGGCCAATTGATCACCTTTTGAGGTACCATAAAAGTTTAACTTTAGAAAACCTTTTGGCAAAGTGGACCAATGGTTTGGACTTGAAGAGTTGGGAGGATACAAAGAACCTTTAGGAACTATTATGGAATTATTATAGATTTAATAGGGAGAGAACATGATTTTCCTATTGATTATGATCCCAATCCTGAGTGTTCCAAGGGGTTAGAAAAAAATATTCTTTCATATTATGAAGAATTGAATGCCATATTAAATCCAACGATGTTATTTTATTTTCAAAGAATCATCAATTAATTTATTTTCCAAGTTTCCCATGGAATAAATCCGGGAAAAATTTGCCAAAATCTATTTATAATTTCATTAGAGAAAGGGGTATATCTCCATTCATCTATGGTTTTTAATAGGCTACCTCTATTTCAATCTAAGATTCTGAAAGACAATAGCCATGTGATCTAATATTTCAACTAAAAACTTATGGTTGTTCAATAGATGATCAATAGTCTATGGGTTAGAAAAAAAATTCCGACATGTAGAAGGCCCTTAAAAGAAATTTTTGTGAAGCTTATCCCAAGTTAATGTTTTGTTGGGCATAAGCAGCCAAATAAATAGACTTACTTTGGGCCAGAGCTTAATATTCAAAATATTCTTCCATTTTCTTTGGGTATCTTTTCCTACCATACTTGAAAGGATGTTATAAACTTCCTTAATGTTGAAATTCCTTGGAGAACCATGACCCCATATTAATATATCTACTCATGGTTTGGTATTTATTTTCCTATTCTCCAATTCTCTGATTATTTCATCCTAAGTGTCTTAGTTTATGTTTTTTGACTAGAGAGAGTCATGTTCCCATTACTTCCACTATCTTTTATCCCGACAAGGAGTTCAGTTTTGGGCTACTATGAATTTTCCTTGAGATATTAATTGGTTTTTATAATTTTCATTTCCCCTATTTAGCCTAGCTTGGGACATTGGTTCCAAGAGTTTTCACACAAAAGTGCTAAATTTTCCATCTCTAACTTCCCAAAATTTGTGATTTTGAATAAGATTTTTACTTCTCCAATCTACCTTCCATATATGTGAGACTTTGATATCTCCCTCAATCTATATAAGTTGAGTTTCCACTATAAGGAGCATATTTTTCATTCCAAGCTCGTCTTCTCAAGGGTTTTAGATTCTATAACCATTTCCACTAGGTTTTTGTTGTGGGGGTGTGGCTAAGAATTTCAACTAGAACCTAATCCACTAATAATTTAGGTTTACAGATATCATCCCAAGATAATAGGGCCATTTTATTTCCTCAATTTATCTTCTTTCAATATTCTTGATTTTGTATAAAATTTCTTTGGGGGTAACCAACACTAAGAGCAGATAGAGGAGAAGAGCTTGCACAACATATCTCAGAGGAGTACATATACTTGCAACATTGAGCAATATGAAACTCCAACAAGATTTTTTTTTTTTTAATTGTAATATAAAATTCCCATAACTTTTGACAAAGTGGACTTTCCACCAAAAGGGAACCAAGATATTTGATCCTAGCAATATGAAATTGAATTGTAGGAAGAGTATGGAAAACTAAAATTTGATATTTTGCTAAATTTATGAAGTTTCCATTAGCTTCAAAGAAATTATTAAGGATTTTCTTAAAGGAAATAGATTCTCTATTTTTAAGATGACCCATAAGGAGTGTATCATCTAAAAAATTCTATTGAGTAGAGGGAGAATTAGAGATGTTAGCATGGATACTTTTAAGGATATGTTCTTCAGTATTAGTTGTAATGGCTTGACATAATCCCTTTTCCATTAGAAGAAAGATATAAAGAGAAATAGAGTCTCCTTTCTTAATACCTCTAGAAAGAAAAAATGGAGCCAAAGGGAATGCATTTATAAGAATAGGAAAAAAAAATCCTTCGAAACAAGATTCATGACCCAATGAATGCAAGATTTTATAAAGCTAAAATCCTTGAGCATATGAAAACATAATTTACAATTAAGCCAATCAAAGGCTTTAGTCATGTCTATCTTAATGAAAATTCCAAATGTTTTCAAGGATTTAAGTGATTAAATATGTTCACGAGCCAAAAGAACACTATCTAGAATTTTCCTATTCAACATGACTACTTTATTCATGAGAGATGAGAGTTGTAAGGAGAGGTTTGAGTCTAATAGAAATCATTTTAGAAATGATTTTATATAATTATTAAAATCCATCATGCAATGGAATGAAATAAAAATGATATATAGAGAAAGCACCTTTTGGATGAGAGATATAAAGGTTGCATCCAATGTTGAAATGATATAAAAGGAAGTCCTAGAATCTTCTACTAGTCTCTAGACATCTTCTCCTATAATTTTCCAACCTTCTCTAATAAAAGAAGAGGTTTAACCATCCAATCCTAGTGATTTATTACTAAGCATTCCCATAACCACTTCCTATACTTTTTTCATGGAAATTCCCCTTAATTGCATTTCATTTTTCTTTTGGGTGAATAACTTTGGAATATGCATTGTTACTGTTTGGATGGAATACCTTCTATCTCTAATGGGTTATGATAAGATATCATTAAAATTATCCACTAATGTTTGAGTTATCTCCTCATGATCTTCAAGATTCTAATTTGGAGAGTTCCTAATACTCATGATTCTATTGTGCTTCCTATGTTGTATCATGGATCTGTGAAATAATTTGGTATTCTTACCACCTTGTTTAAGAAATCAGATTCTTGAATGTTGTCTTCATATAGTCTCTTCTTGCTTAAGATGATATTCATATTGGAGATGAATGATAGCTTCTTCTTTTCTTACTTCTTCCTTTCTCCATTCCTTAATGATAATTTTTCACAATAATTGCATATATTTTTCCAATCTCTACTTTTCCTCATGAATTTTTCAAATTCGTTAATATTCCACTTCTTTATATTTATTTTGAGATATTTTATCTAGTTCTAAAAGTGATACATGATGATTCCCTTGTAGTTTTTTTATTATTTCCACCAAGCTTTAATTTTTCTCAGGAAAGAGGGATGTCTTAACTAGAATGATTCAAATACGAAGGGTTTGTGTTTCAAACTCCATTTACAATATAGCATAAGTATGATTGACCATTGGTTCAACCGATTACATTGAATTATAGAAGATTTGATATTGATTCCATTCATGAAGAGAGATTCAAAGATAAATAATTTATACAAATAAGAAGAGATGTGTGAGGATACCCATATTTTATTGTACCAAGTAAAGATGCCATTATTTTCTTCCATGTATATCAAATTCAATTGGTTTAAGAATTAGATGAAGGGAGAATAATCTTCATCCAACCTTCGTGTACTTCCTTTATTCTCTTTAAGGTATGTTATCATCTTAAACTATCCTACAATTATCTAAGATTTACCTCCAATGATGTTATTGGTATTCTAAATATTTTGAAGGAGATTTTTTTTTTATCTAAAGAATAAATAGGCCCATAAATATTAGTAATGTATCTAGTCCATGCAGAGCCTATTAGATTAAATCTAGCCATAATAGTTTTTTCTGAAGCAAAGGAGTCCAAGAGAAAAATTGTATTAGGATTCCAAGCAATAGGTATTCCCTCTTGAGCCCCCTTGAGCATCATTGGCAAGTGAGTGATAATATTTCGTTGTTGTTTGGAGATTTCCTTCATTAAATATATAGAACACTTAGTTTCTTGCAACATCAAGATATATGGAGATCCTTACATGATATTATTTTGGGGGAGTCTTTTCCTGTTCTTACCATTGAGACCCTTTATATTCAAAGATATAAATTTCATTGATAATTATGAGTGGAGGGTTGATAGGTCTTTATCATCAGCACTACCCTACATATATTAGCCAAATACTTTCCAATTTCCTATTTTATATGTTTATTATTTTTCTACCCTTTTTCTTATCTTCCTTAGTAGGCTTAAATTTCCTTTTTATTATATTATTTTTTAAAGCAACAAGAAGGAGGGGAAGAAATATTTCCTTGCACATGTTTATGTAGTAGTTCATGACACTTCATATAAGATTTTGTGATGATTTGAACTTCCTCTTCAGGGATGGCCACTAGATATTTAGACTTGCATTATAATGCTATCATTTTAAAATTTATATCATTCAAATAATTTCCTTGATATCCTTTTATTCTAAATAGTTATTCTTATCCTCACCCATTTCCACATCTTTTGCGTGATTTCCATCTCCATTTTTTCTGATTTTTTTTCAGTGCAACCAACTTTCATTTTTTCTATAAATGGTATCAAGTATATCCTTGGAACATTTTCAAACCCATTTTATTGATCTTCTAATTATATTTGAAGGATCATATATCTGTTACTTTCTCTATTTCCCCTAATCGACAAGTTTACTACCCATATTCTAGAAATATTTCTTCTATTTGTAAACCTATCAAATCCTTTATAATTATTTCTTGCATTTATTGTAAGGGGTTTTTAGTCAAATTGTATTTAAAATCTCTAAAGAGATTAACATAATCATCCGGCACTTCCTACAAGGGAAGGGATTTGTTTCCAATCTAGGTGTTGTTGATGTTATCATGGTCATTGATTTCAAGACTTATCATGAGTGGCTTAGATAGATCCATAAATGTGACGATATGATGTATCATAACCCTAATTTGTAGTTTCCAAGAGCATAAAAAATAATCTGATTGTATATCATATACCCTCTATAATCTCTTGATCCTACAATTCCCAAGGAATGGAATAAAGTTGAATCCATATAGGAGCTAGGTTAAAATATTCTTTATTGGCTTGAATCATTCTACCCAGGGTTTCATATAGAGTCTAAATGTGTTTAGGATGTAGGGCCTTTATTTGAATATTCTATATTTATCTTCCTTTTAGAAGCCAATTTTTATGGATCTAGCTAATAATGATTCTCTTTGAGGGTCAGATTCCCCAAATTTGTAGATAAATGCATGATATTTCATGTATTTAATTTTCTCCCATATTTTGTTCAAAATGAATGCAAATAAAGGTTTTTTGTTTTTGTTTTTGGAAGACAAGGTCTTGATTTATTTACCTATTCGGAGGTGCTCCATTTGCAAAAATTGATGTTTGTCCTTCCTCACTTGGTTAAAAATAACCTAGAAATGAGGAAGAGGTGTTCTTACCTAGATTGAGATTGTTGGGTCTATGCGAAGTTCAATTATCAAGACACCATATTACAATCTTTTTGAAGGAGATGCCTCTTCCCCCCCTCCATGGGGGAGCCATAATGTGATAAAAAAAGCCTTACATAATTCATAACTTGAGAAAGTTCAACATGCTCTTATAATTTTTGTTCATTAGCATACTATAACAAAGTTGGTTAAGGGATGATGTATTAAATTTTCTTATTTTCTTCAATATAAGAGTTTGAAAAATATTTCCAATTACATATTATCACTTTAAATTCTATTTAGATATATATCTATATATATATATATACATACATACATATATATATATATATATATATATATATATATATATAATAACTTGTTAATTTTTTTATTTTTTTTACAAAGTCGGTTACTCGTATATTATAAAAGCCAACAATCCAATATTCTAGTACAGAAGTGGAGAGCGTTGAGAGCTGAGGTTCAAAAGTGGGTTCGCAGACCCATAGTCCTCGAAGCTTCTCTTGATTAAACACAAAACTAGAAACAAACGGCTATATTGCCTGACAAAATAGCCTCCTAGCCAACTGAATTTACAATGCATAAATATCAAGGGGAGTGCTGAGTGACTGAGTCATCCGGGAGCTGATCCCTCCTGCTTGCTCTGGTTGAGGCTTCAGCCTGCTGGCTTTCAGTGAGGGAGCGAAGGTGGTCTACGACAGCCTCCAAATGGATGCAACGATCCTTTAAATCTTCAATCTCTTTCTTCCTTTTCTCCAGTTTTTTGCGTTTTGAATTTCTATCAGAGTGATAGTCCTCTGTCAGCTCCTTCATCTGTTTGATCAGGGCATTGATCATGATTGTATGGGATTTGCACATGTTGCATTCCTTGTTGTTGAATATATTTCCCATAGGATTTCTGGGCTGAGCCTGATTGGCAGGCTGATTTAGCTGCTCCGCCATCCTGGCAATTTGGGAATCAGGATCAGCAGTGCCCCATGGTATGTCTGAAGTGGCAGAGGACGTGAGGACGATGCCACAGAGCTGCTTGCTCGTTGGATTAAGTGACGAGGGGCTCAGATGGTGAGTAAGGGCGCGGCTGAGGACATAAACAAAACTGTTAGCAATAAGTAAAGCACAGTAATGAAGAAAATCGTTTACCCAGGACAGTGGAAGAACGACTGGATCCCGGATCGAGCAGGGTGCCTTCAAACGGTGCCTGAGATTTGAGGGGGCAGTATGAGCTGTGGGAGTCTGATAGTCTTGACTGCAAACCGAGAGGAGCTCGGTATTTTCTTTGAACAAGAAACTGGTCTTATGATCCTGAGAGGAGCCTTCTGACTGAAGCCTCCGCCTATAGAAATCCCCTCGCCTCTGTCTCAGATTGCCATGCGCTGTGATAGTCCTGAGATGCTCATTGTAATTTATAAGAGCGGAGAGGGCTTGCTCCTGCTTGTTTCGAGCAGTGGTATATCTGTTCTTGGTGTTCGTGAGATCTTTGGAGGTGATTTTTACCTGTCCTTGGAGCCTGTCACCAACATGGGCGTGATCACACCCTCTGATATTGTCTGTGCTGTTCATTGAGAGAATCCGAACCGTGCCTGCATTCCTCGGTTCCAGAGGCCGATACGCTGTCCTATAACACCTGTTTTGGCAGTCGAGAAGGATATGATATGATGAGGATAAGGTATGAGCGGGCCAACAGCATTGAAACGGATGCCTGAGGTGACCGATTATCTGGTGCGAAGGGAGAGAGTCCTGTCTATGGAATATCCCTTTCATAAGAATCATTGTTTTCCTTTACCTGGCCCGTGAGTCTTCCCGTGGCTTTGTTTGCCTGCTCGTCCGCTTCCACGTTGTTGCTTCTTAGAATGTGCTTGAAAGTCACTTTGCTGATGCCCCTGCTCTGATCCACAATTCTGCCTTTGATTCTGTTTAAGGCTATTTGGTTAAAATCTTTTCCGGAGTTCATAGCTGCTATAATGATTGCTGAGTCTCCCAAAACTAAGAGATTTTGAATGCCTAGCTTCAGGGCGATGGAGGTCCCCAATAGAAGGCTGTATGCTTCAGCCTTATTGTTCGTCATGGTAACCAAACCCCACTCATAAGTGACAATTGTTTTCCCTTGAGGATCTCTAATTATTCCCTCGGCTCCAGCTCTGCCTGGGTTATTTTTTGAAGCCCCGTCAAAGTGAAGCGTAAACTGCTTTTGATTTTGGATCCAACTGTTGATTTCCTCCTTTGTCCCTCTGAGTTTCCAATCCTTCTGTCCTGTTCCTGTTATTGTATTGTTTTTTGTTCTTGGTTTATAGTTGAATCTCCGGACCCATTCCTTCACCCTGTCGTCTGTGTATTCCAGGTCAGCTTGGGAGATTCCATTAGCTTCTATTGTTTCTGCTATGAGAACAGTTGTTTTAGCCAGAATGCTGGATATAATAGGTTTCTTGTTTTTGAAAATACTTTCGTTCCTGGCTAACCATAGCTGCCAACAAAGGTTTGAAGGGATGCTGGTCCATATCCTCTTAGCCAGATTCATGTTCTTGTTGGCGTAAGGGAAGGTTTTCCCCCAACCTTTCTGAAGGAGGGAAGTCTGATTGGGGAGGTCTCCAATATTTAGAGGACTAGTTAGAAGTTTCCAACAGGACCTTGCTACTGGAAAGTCAATGAATAGGTGGTTGATGTTTTCCTCCGCCTCCCTGCACATGAAACAAAGTGAGGGACCCTGTATTCCCTTTTTCCTAAGATTTTCTGCTGTTAGGATTTTTCCATGAAGCAAGGTCCAATTGAATAGTTTTATCTTCAGCAGACTTTCAATTCTCCATGCTGCTTTGTGGAGTTGCCAATTGTTGATTGCTGTTAAATTTTGGAGTGCCTTGTAACCCTCTTTCACCGTGTAATTGCCTCCGGTTGGATCCCAAACGTAATTGTCATCTGTCATTCTGCTTATAGGGGCTGACCCTGTGAGAGAGAGCTTAAGGTCGTTCCAGAGGTTCTCTAAATCTTTAGGTAGATGCAAAGCTTTCCATCCTTTCCAGTTGTTTTGATCCCAGAGTGAGATGTCGAAGAGGGTTTTAAGATTAGCTTCTGTCATCCACTGCTGCAGGGGTCTGAAATTGATGGACTTTTCCCTAGCTTCCGTGCCCATAATTCTATCCTTCCATATGCTGGTATGCTTTCCATTACCTGTGGCTTTAGAGATGTAAGACTTGAGGAGGGGTATAGTTTTTTTGATCAGTTTCCAAACAGGGGTACAGTGTCTGTCAGTGATTACTTCAGAGAGGATGTTGCTATTGATTCCATTCAGATATTTCCTTTTGATGACCTCTGCCCACCAGGTCCCTTTCTCTTTGAGGATTCTTCAGGTTAACTTGAAGCCCATTGCCATATTTTCCAGCCTTGGAATTCTAATTCCTAGTCCTCCTTTTTCTAGAGTTAGGATGACCTTTTCCCATTTCACCAAGCTGAATTTTTTCGTGTCTTGCTTTCCCCCCTTCCATAGGAAACTTCTGATAATCAACTCCATGTGTTTATGAATGCTTGAAGGGGCGAGGGTAATGGCAAATTGGTAGATAGGTAGGGCTGATAGAATGGCCTTGATGAGAATTGTTCTGCCCGCCAAGTTAAGCCAATACATCCCCTAGCTCTGCAGTTTCCCTCTCAGCTTCTCAATTAGCTTGACCCAAACTTCATTTTTGATTGCTTCTTTGGCTAGAGGCAGCCCTAAGTACATGAAATGAGACCAATTTGATTGAGCTGGGATTTCCATGATCATAGAGATTCTTTGGGTTATGTATCTTGGGACGTTCCAGGTATAAATCATGCACTTGTTGTTGTTTAATTTGCCCCCCGAGGCTTGAAGGAAGAGGTCCAGGATGATCTTGAATCTCCTGGCCATGAGGCTTGAAGCACCACCGATTAAAAGAGTATCGTCTGCAAATAAGGAGTGATTGATCCCCTTGGCTCCTCGAATGATGTCCACTCCTGTTATTTCCTTTAACTTTCTCTTGTTTTCCAGGTGCAAACTTAATGTTTCTGCCATGATGATATAGAGGAAAGCAGAAAGAGGGCATCCTTGCCTCAAGCCTCTTGTGCTCTTGAAGGCGCTGCAGGGCCTACCATTGATTAAAGGGGCTGTCCAATTATGGGATATGCATTCCATAATCCTGTTGATGAAGAGCTCTGAGACACCGAAATTCCCTAGGATAGTCTGCAGAAATGAGTGGTTTACCCTGTCAAAGGCGTTCGCCATGTCCAGCTTGATTATCATACCCTTCTCATTTCTGGCTACGCTACTGTGTATCACCTCCTGAACAAGAATAACATTGTCTGTTATATGTCTCTTGGGGAGAAATCCTCCTTGGTTATCCGAGATGAGTGAGGGAAGGATTTTTTTTAGCCTATTTGCCAGAATCTTAGTGATAATTTTGTAGGAGACATTGCATAATGAAATAGGTCTGAACCTGTCAAAGGATTGGGGGTTGGGCTCTTTTGGGGTTAGCGCTAAATGAGAAGATTTGATACTTCTGCCCATTTTACTTTTTGAGTGGAAATTTTTCACCATTCTTATGTAATCTTTCTTGATGATATCCCAGTGGGTTTTGTAGAAGCTCACCGTGAAGCCATCACGCCCGGGGGCTTTGTCTAGAGGCATACTATGGATTGACCATTCAATCTCCTCTATTGTGATTTCTTTGTCCAGCTCACAGTTTTGTGCTTCTGAGACCTTTCTCTCAATGATGTTGGTGAATTCTGGATTTTCCTGATAGTGAGGGTCAGCTGTGAGAAGAGATTGGAAGTGTTTAGTTGCAGCCTCCTTGATTTCCCCTTGATCCATAAGCTCTCTGCCTTCAAACGTTATCCTTTCAATGTTATTTCCAGCTCTCCTTACTTTAAGACTGTTATGGAAAAACGATGTGTTTTTATCCCCAGAATTGAGCCAGAGACATCTTGACTTCTGTCTTAGCTCTTCCTCTTCTTTACGATGCTGATTGTAAAGCACTTTATACAGCTCACTTTCTTTCCTTTGGTCTTCTTCCGTGTCTTGGACGACTTCCTTTTCCTGGTTCCATTGCTCTAATTTCATTTGTAGATCAGTTTTTTCCTTCCTTTCCTCTGTCACGTGATTCCTCGCCCACTTCTTTATGGCAATTCGCAGCAATTTGATCTTTGTTTCCCAAACGAAGTGTGGGGAGCCTGTTATCTCCGTTGCCCAGGCTTCTTTTATCATGATTTTAAAGTCCTCGCTGGAATCCCATGCTCTGTTGTATTTGAATGGCAACGGACCCATGTCTTCCCCTCTGTCTAAATACAGCGCCACTGGTTTGTGATCCGAAATGAAGCCCTGTATAATTGTGCTTCGAATCCTTGGAAAGTTGGCAACAGTTCTCTCCTGTACTAAAATTTGATCAAGTCTCTCTTTGATATTGTTCCTGCCTGTTCTTTTATTTGACCAAGTGTAATGGCCATTTTGAGGAGGGATGTCTATGAGATTATGTGTTTGAATGATATCTTCCAGTTTTTCTCTTGAGGGATCAATCAAAAATTTCCCTCCTAGTTTCTCATCTGCATTCCTTATTAAGTTAAGATCTCCTCCTAGGAAAATATTCCTCCCTTGGGCAGTCTCAAGATCTACAATTAGAGAATCCCAACAAGAAGCTTTGTCCCTGAAGTGTGGGGGAGCATATACGTTATAAATAGTATATTACTCCTTCTTGTCTGTGCTTTGCATATCTATTCTGATCCACCATCTGTTTTGCCTGTTATCTATGAGATTCCAATTGCTTTTGCTCCATATTGCCCCTATGCCTCCTGAGGCTCCTATTGCACTCATGGCTATTCCTTCATACTTTCTACTTCTTATCAGGCCATTTTGGAATTTTTGTTCACTGATTTTGGTCTCCTGGAGTAGGAGGAAGTCTGGATGTTCTGCTTTAATAAGGTCTCGGACTGCATTTGCTTTTAGGGAGGAGCCCATCCCCCTACAGTTCCAAGAGACCAAAATCATCATTTACCTGATTTGGTGTGGATCCCACTTTTCTCCTTCATCTTCTCCCCGCTTCCTTTATTCCTGTCAAGGTAGGTGTCCATTGGTTGCTGGGTCCCTGTGGCCATTTCTTTCGCCGCATTCTCATCTCTTATTTCTTTGTTTGATTTCCTTCCTACTTTTCTTGGGGGATCTGTGGCTGAGATGTTTTCCTTTGTTTTATTTCTAGTTAGAATTCTTTCCACTGTTGGAGGGGGGGTGGCTTGAAGGGGAGAAGAGGGGGAAGTTCTAGGGCCCTTGGGAGACGGAGGGGGGGATGAAGGCTCCTCTGGAGCCAAGGATTCAAAAGGATTGGAGGAGGAGGGGATGGGAGGGCCGGAACCAGAGGGGTGAGTGGAGAGGATTGGGGTTTCAGAGGAGGGCTCTGTTGATTCAGGGGGAGGGTTTGTCTTTTTTTTTTTCCTGACTATTTCCCATGCTTCCTCCGGGGCTTCATTATTGCTAGTATCTACTGATCTAGATTTACTGCACCTATTAGCAAAATGTCCGTATTCATGACATACCTTACACTTGAAAGGGAGTTGCTCGTAGTCCACCTGCTGAATGTGCGTCCACTGATCTACTTTGAGTTTGATTGCCTCTGGTAATCCTTTGCCCAAATCCACTTCTACGCATATCCTTGCGCATGCATGCATATTCTCCTTTGGCTCTGATCTGTCAATGTATTTCCCTACCGCGTTCCCGATGGCACGTACAGATTCATCTCCCCAACAATGGAGCGGCAGGTGTGGAAGGCGTACCCAGACGGGGACCGCGTTGGGGATGTCCATTTCTGGATCGAAGTCGGGTGTCCATCGATTGAGATAAAGGCCTCTGGTGTCCATGAAATAGGGACCGTTTCTGAAAATGAGGTTACGATCCTCCACTGATTCAAAGAGGAAGGTAAAGAACCCCCTTCCACAGAACCTTATTGCGATTTTTCCTTGGACCATTGCATTCCAGTTTCTTTCCACCCAGCGTTGGACCGTGCGAGGGGAAGGCCATAACCCCGTGAACTGACCCACCAGGCCTCGTTCAGCAAGAGCCACAGCAGCTCTCCTTGGAAGAGCTGGGGGAAGAGAGACTTCCGGGATTTCATCAAGTTTTTTGACAAACTTTGAGGCTGAAGGGCGGATCCTTTCCGTGTTGTTCTCTGGAATAAGAGAAGCAAAGGCTTTGTCCAGTTCTGCCTGCTCCTGAGATGGTGGATGTTGTAGGGAAAAGTATCTGATTCGGATGACCCTATCCCACTCTAAGGGTGATAGTACCTCAGCAACAACTGTAAAGAAAACTACTTAAATTTTACTTCTTTACGAAAGCAAGAGAGAATGAGGAAATGCACTAACCGTTGCCTTGCGCTTAATGTCGAATCCAAACTCTTCTCTTTGGCTGCTTGCTCCCAGCTCCTTGCTCTTTTACTGGCCCAGCTACAATGAGATCCTGCAAAATAACAAAGAAGGAAACTACAAGAAGCATGCAATCATAACTGATTCACGGATTAGCATAAATCAAATATGCAATTATCACAATACATTATTGAAACAAGTGCATATAGAAGAACCTCAATAGATTTTATTAATGAAGAAGTAAAGTTCTGAGAAGGTTACAACCATTGAAGGCCCCAATCCAGCAACACCTCCTAGCAGAAAGAATTTCTCCTCTTCACCTCCTTCAAGCAATCACCCAATAGCTCTATAGTGAAACCAACAGCATATCATTACTTTGCACAAAATTCCAGCCTCCTGAGCTCATAGGAGAGAGCTCAATATATAGATGAATTGAGAAAGGATGAGTCAGCTTGCAACTGATGTGTAGCTGCCTTGTGTCCTCTCTCTCTTCATTTGATCTTTAGTTCTTGAGTCCACTTGGAGAACCTTGCTTCCACTTGGAGAAACAGAGCCTCTGACTCATTACAAGGCGAAATCCCTGATCCAAGTGTCATTTTTGGAAGATTCCAGAGCAATGACTCAGTGTGCCACTTGTCCCATCTCGCTCAGCGCAGGTGGCCTTTGTTCCACTTGCTTTGCAACGCAGGTACACCATGGAGGAGTTGAGTTTCAGCGCAGAAGCCTAGTGGAGCACCTGCTTTGATTTCAGGATTGCTTGTTTTTGAGTGTTTTCAAGTGGAGAACTGATCTGAGAGCTGTTGGTTTGCTGACCTTGTTCCTCTAGGGGTAGGAACATCATGTTTAGGGACTTTGGATCCCTTGGATTATTAACAGTTCATGCCTGATGCTGCAAGGCACAAAATTGTCTATAACAGATGCCCCCTAAAGTATGAGGTCGTTTATCGGGTGAAATGCTTTATTAGGAGGATCCGAAGTTCATTCAATCTGCTGAGAAGTGTCCTGTAATAAGATACAATACAATACATTATTCTTCATACTTTTTCATGATCTAGCTGAGGCGGGCATTCCCATGCTCAGCTTTATAAATTCATTTTGGTACATAGCACAGACGATCGTCTGATGATAGACTGATAATTCTCTGCTGAAATTATCATCCTTTGAGAAGGATGATCATCTGCTGCAATGATGTACATATCAAATGTCTTTATATCCTGAATATATATCGCAGCCCGGATGGATGAAACTAGATCCGGGGTCTTCAATCTCTTCCGATCTTCACTCGATGTACAAGTCGATCCATGTGAGAATTTCTTGAAGTCGAACATGGAAAGACATCGCTTGATTACCGGTCAATGATGTAAACCGTTAACAAGCACGAGAGGAATCACCGATAAGGATGATGACCCTCAAGGTACGGCAGTACAATTCACATGGTGGGAATAAAGGACTTGGTGTCGACCACCATGCAAAATCTTCTGGTCGAAGGTCATTGATGTATACTTGTCGCCGGAAGTGAGAAACTTGCCATTGAGGCATGCAAGCTTCAAAGTACTGAAGGGGTTGTTCCTAGATCAACTCCTTGGATAATGAGCTAATGTCGACAAGGAGCGATCCGTCAAAGGAGGGCCTTAATGAATCCCACATCAGTGACACGGAACGGAGCTAGTGATTGTGATGAGGTGAAAACAAACTGTGATGTATGATTCAGGGTGGCGGTCATGAAATGGATGAAGGACAATGTATGGCAGTGGATGGGACACGGTTGACTCTTTGCAGAACAACATCTCTTGAACATATAACGACACTAATGTGATGGATTGGTAGCATTACCCCAAATGTGGATGGTGTGGCGAGGACCATGGTGATGAGACCAGTGAATGAAACAACCCAACCCGATGTGATACGGAGGACAAAGTGTCATGTTCAAGAGCGACTTGCTACCATTAAAGCTGTGAGGTTCTCCCAATTTTTCCCCAGTCATTGCTGACCAGTACCTCTTTATTTTTATCAAGCTTGAGGAGGATAACATATGCTTGTTTTATAACCTGCCCTTCGGGCAAGCCCATCGCTATGTTTTAACGAGCCTAGCGATAGGGAAACTCGTTCTCGTCTAAAGACAAGTTTGTCGCTATTTAATGAATTTAACGAGTCTAACGACAAGGATAACTCGGTCCTTTTCATTTTTAGAGAGTCTGAAAAGGTACATAAAGTCAACTCCAGAATTCCTTTTTCGTCATCTAATCCCTTAAGTCCGAAAAAGTATAAAACAATACAGAAGGGATGAATTTTCGATTGCTTTAACGAGCCGAACAAAACAAGCGCTCAATCTTTTTGTGTAATAATCCCTCAGGTCCAAAAAGATTAAAATCTAGAGGAGGGATAGCTTTCCGGTCGCTTTAACGAGCTGGAAGGCCAAAACTCGGCAAACTTTTCATATTTTACGAGTCAGTGAAAAGAGCTCAAAGAAGACTCGTCTTTTGAGGAACGAGTGATGAACAGGGCAGCAGCAGATTCCAGGTACAGGTTGGAATATTCCAATCACGGCAGTGTCACAAGGATGGCTTAGTGAAATCACTCTTCGCAGCTATTCCTCAAAATGGGTGAACAAACATATGGATATGAACGATTGGCCAAATGAACGGATGGAGGTGAGACTGCAAGAACACGACCAAGGGCTTTAATATGGCTGTCAAAGGTTACATTTACCAAGGTTATTTACCGGTTCATTTTTTCTGGGTGAGCTTGAACTCTAGGGGAAGATTGCTCACAACTTATGTTTATTTTTTAACGAGCATGAACTATGTGCTAAAACTGCTCGGATCTTGCATTTATTTTTTAACGAGCATGAACTGTGTGCTAAAACTGCTCGATTATATGGTTTACTTTTGATTTTTTACCATAACTAGCTTCTCTTTTTCACTGATAGCACTGCATTTTCAAATTGCTGCAACAAAGTAGTTAGAAATGAGTAATATTTACTTGAAAATGAGATTAACACATTAATATTTACCTTAAATTACGTAAGAAAGCAAATAAAAAGGGTTTTACCTCTCACTTTACCATTTCATTTGCATTTTGCTTGTTGGAGCTTTGGACGAGCCTCTTTCCCCTTGATTTTCATCAGCTGATTCCGGGAGATTCTGCGGACGATTTTCGGCGCCGTTTGGACCAGGTAGGAGCTAAACCTTAGCTCTTCATTTTCATGGTTTCATTTTTCTGTTTTATGCCTGTTTTGTTGTTCTATTGGGCCTCTGGGGTTTTGCGAGGGCGCCCTCTGACCAACGCAGGTTCCTCATTCGAAAACTGCATTAGGATTTAAGCTGTTTGAAGGCAGCTTGTCCCCCAACGCAGGTAGTACACTGGGCACCTGCTTTGGGGCATAAAAACAACAATTTTCACAGTTTTTGATGAAATTTTCGCCAGTTTTTCATCAATTTCAGGAGCTAACTCATTCTCTTGTTTGTTTTGCAGGGATTCTTGATCAAGATGGCCCTAACATGGCGAGAACGAGAACATGAAGAAGAAGATATGATTGCCCTTCATGATCCTGTTACGGTGGGCGCATTACGAGACTGTGGTTTTCTGAAGTTTTTCCGTATTTCTAGCATGAGAGCACAGATTTCTCTACTGCAGTATATTCTTGATGCTTGGGATCCTGTTAACCAAGTATTCCAGATCAGGAACAAACCTATTCCATTGACCGTGACAGATATTTATTTCTTGACTGGCTTGTCAAGGCGGGGTGCCCCCATTTCTTTATCAGGTACAGTTCGGGGGAATGATTCCGTGAGAGATTATGTCCGCCAGTACTGCAGGGAGGGGTCCCAGCCGAGCAGAGACGGCAAGGTGGTTATCCGTGATGTTACTAGCAGGCCTCTCAGGTCCATTTTGTACACTCTTGGTAGGATGGACGGCAGCGCATCTTTACATGTTGCCAACAGGTCTCATATGCAGCATGCCTTGGAGTGTCTCCAACCGAAGATCTTCAACTGGAGTGATGCAGTGCTTACTCAAATGAAAAATCAACTGAACAAGGTGAAGGACGGGAAGCTGAAGAACTTTGGTTTTGGTTCGATTCTGACTGCCTTCGCCTTGGAGAAGATCCCTCTGATGCAACCTCAGTACATTGATCTCAGAGTGCCTTCTCCTACCGAGCCACGTATGCAGTGATGGGTCGATCACATGTCCAGACATGCAGGTCAATCCCAGATTTCTTTCAATGCCGCTTTCTTCAGGTGGTTCGATCGCCAGGAGATGGCTTTTTCCGAGTACCCATATGTTGGTATGGATTTCCGGGGTGATCTGGATATGGTATTGCCAGACGGTGCTCAATGGGATGCTACTGGTAAGAACTTTCAACCATATTATTGTTCATTGTTTTCATTCATAATGTTCTTGTGCTTTATTCTATCAAGACTTTAATTGAACTCATGTGTGCTTGCAGATGTCGGTCCTGTTCATCCGACAGTTCGTCTGAGACCACATGTTGCTGCTCCGGCAGAGGAACCTGCTCGGAGAGTTATTATCCGTGATCTTAGCGATACTGAGACCCTTACAGCTGTGCAGGGGCAGGTTGAGAACCTTACCCGTGGTCTTCCGGATGTACAGATTGACGAGTTACCTTTACCGATGCAGCAGCATACTATCGGTGTACCTAGACGATGGACCCGTCTTCTGCGCATGATAGCACAGACTGTGGCTTACTATCAGGAGCATCACTAGGCTAGGGTGCCCCCTAGCATTTTTGAGTTTTTAGGTCGTATGACCAATTTTTGTCTCGGTTACAGGACATTATGTATGAACTTTATGAACAACTTATATATATTTTGATTTTCGAGTCTCATTCTGGTTGATTTGGATGATTCATATGTACACTTTTTATGATGTGTCCTTTTTATAAATGTTGCAAATGTCTATCTAACACATAGTTTGCCAATGAGTCAGTTGATGTGTTTAGATTTCTCGAAATATGTTGATATTGAATTGAATCAAATCGTCTTTCCAAGATCTTTACTCGTAGGAACATGCGATAAATAGCTGGATTACGAACATAATATATACCATTGAGTTGTAGTACTATGAGTTGTGAGTTTAGCCTGACAATTAGTCGGCGTATGCCTCGTGTGATGGCATCAGAGAGTAGTTCTATCAACGCGCTATACTCAGCGATGTTATTCGTTGATTGCCCAATACATACACCTCTGAAACTTACTAACTCGCCACTTGGATAAAAAATGGCCCATGCTGCGGAGGATAGGTTCCACGAACTACGACTCGCTCCATCGGCATATCCAACAAATGTCTCCATAAGGTTCGACATCTGCAACGAATGAAAAAGGGGAATCACTCAACCAGAACAAGAACTTTGGCGAAAACAAAATACAACAAAAGCATGCAGGTTACTATTTAAGCATAGTAACGCTTGAGGTACAGCCCGTTCCGGGGCTGCGCCAGTGGAATTCCGTCGTAATCTATTAACTCATAGGCTCCTTTTGCTAACACCCTTTTAACAATATAGGGGCCCATCCATAAGGAATTGAATTTACCTGCTCCTAATTTATCGGATTCTTGGTCATAAAGCAAGACCAAATCACCTTCTGAGAAGACACGCGGTTTGACATTTTTGTCGAACTGAGCCTTGACTCATTTCTTATGGGCTTCGTTAGCCAAATCGGCATCACGACGGGTTTCATCCAAGTGGATTAATTCCAGGAAACGAGCCTCTTCTTCCGAAGTTCCGGGGAGGAGATCAATTGCGAGTTTAAGCGACGAAATTTCACACTGGATCGGTAAGACTGCTTCTAGACCGTACACCAATTGGAAAGGTGTGAATCTGGTTGCGTTTCTTACCGAGGTTCGGTAGGCCCACAAGGCTGCATATAGGATTAGGTGCCATCTTCTTTTATGAACCCCGATCATCCTTTGCAACATACGCTTCAGGACTTTGTTGATTGCTTCAACTTGTCCGTTGGCTTGTGGATAATACGGAGTAGAGCTGTCGTGAGATAGCCCTAGTTTGGTAGCTAATTCGACCATCATGTGATTGCGGAAATGCGATCCATGATATGTAACTATAGCCTGGGGTACGTTGAACCTGGCGACTACATGATTGAAAAAGAATAGGGCAGCTGTTTCACCGGTATTGTCCAATGTAGGCATCACCTCGGCCCACTTGGTAAAATAGTCTACTGCGACTATAATATACCCATGCCCCCCGGTCGAGGTGGGGTTACATTGCATGAAATCGATGCCCCATTTGGCGAAAGGCCCAACTGCAACTATTGGTTGCAGGGGTGCGGGCGGTCTTCTGGTTTTGCTATCAAAGATTTGGCAGGAATGGCAACTTCGGACTGCGATTATGCAATCTTTGAACATTGTTGGCCAAAAATATCCTGCTCTTAATATCTTTTGGGCTGTAGCGAAACCTGATTGATGCCCCCCACACGCGCCTGAATGACACTCATTCAGGGCTTTTTCGGCTTCTTCATGGGTGAGACACCTCCTCAGAATGGTATCGATGCCACGACGGTAAAGAGTATCACCGACGATCATGTAGTCTTTTGCTTGGTATCGTATACGTTTCTGTTCGGAGTGTGAGGTGTCTGGCCGAAACTTTTGGGTTTGGAGATAGATAATTATATCTCCATACCATTCATCGCTTGCAGATATCAGAAACAAATTCTCGTCCACGATTGATTCCTTGGAGGTTTCATCGTTGGACGACGAAGGGAGGTCGCATAATAATTCTGCGAATACCAGAGCTTTCTTTGACTTGGATTTAACAAATTCCAGATCAAACTCTTGAAGAATCGCTATCCATTTGGAATACTTGCCCCCCAGCAACTGTCGCGACAGTATATAAGTCATGGGGTTGCAATCTGACCGAATGGTAGTTTTCCTAAAGAGGATATAATGTCGAAATCTCTGTACCGCTTGAACAGCAGCAAGCGCTAGCTTTTCAACGTAAGAATATTTACTTTCTGTATCATTTAAGTTTTTACTTAAATAATATACAGGATGTTCAACTCCATCGACTTCTTGAACTAAAACCATCGCAATGGTTGTATCTGCTGCAGCTAGATACAGGTTAAAATCCTTAAGATAATCTGGGGCGTACATTAATGATGCTTTTACTAGAGATTCTTTCAAAGCGTCAAAGGAAGCTTGCGCAACCTGGTCCCAAACGAAGGGTACATCTTTTTTCAAAAGACGTGTATAACCTTTAGCAAGTTCTGTGTAATTTGGAATGAAACTCCTCAGAAAGTTTGCTTTCCCTTGGAGTTTCTGAATCTGAAGCAAATTCGAAGGTGGAGGCAAATTGATGATTGCCTGAACCTTACAAGGGTCGAGACGAATCCCATCTTTAGAGACTACAAAGCCAAGTAAATGACCAGAACCGACGCAAAACACACACTTGTGTGGGTTGAGTCTTATCTTGTAGTGTCGGCAACGTAGAAATATCGCTCTTAAATGCTGCGGATGATCAGTCCGCTTTCGCGAATGAGCCGGAAGATCGTCGAGATATGGTTGAACAATGCTCTTGATGTCATGGAAGGCATAATTCATAGCCCTCTGAAAAGTCGCCCCTGCGTTCTTCAAGCCAAAGGGTAATTTTCGATAAGCAAATGTGCCCCATGGACATATAAATGCAGTCTTCGACTGGTCCTGCGGGCAGATATTAATTTGATTATACTCGGAGAATCCGTCCATAAAGGAAAAGATTTCACATCCGGCGCATTCATCAATTATCTGGTCGATGAAGGGTGTAGGGTAGTTGTCCTTCGAACAAGCTTGATTTACATCTCTATAATCGACGCACACTCGTATTGTTCCTTGTTTTTTCATAACAGGAACAATATTCGAAACCCAATCGGTTAGAGGAACCGGGTAGATGAATCCAGCATGGAGAAGTTTCTCAACTTCTGCTTTAATGGCAGTGGCTTTCTTAGGGTGCACCTGTCGAAGCCGTTGTCTTACTGGTTTGACATCAGGATACATTTTAATTTCATGTTCAACGATACTCGAGTCGATGCCTGGCATTTCATCATATGACCAAGCAAAGACATCTCTAAATTCGCGAAAGAGAGTGTTATATATTTCCAATTCTGAAGGGGAACAACCTTTGCCAACATGAATATTCTCTACAATACCTGTTTTGGTCGAGATATTTATGGCTATAGTCTCTTCAATATTGGATAAGTTTCGCTCAGAATCCACCGTGTTTACAGTGTTTGTTAGGAATTCAAAGACTGAAGGGTGGTAAAGA
Organism: Pinus tabuliformis; assembly: GCA_031772625.1. Lineage (NCBI taxonomy): Eukaryota > Viridiplantae > Streptophyta > Pinopsida > Pinales > Pinaceae > Pinus > Pinus tabuliformis. The sequence continues at coordinate 1,006,610,536 of CM062819.1, forward strand.
TCTTTTTGAGTATCTTCTTCGTATTCCGGAAGAAGGGAGCGATGGTGGTGATCATCCCGTGGTGCCCCCTCAATCATCATTGATTGTAAGATTCCTTCGTCAGTCCCATGTACTTTCGACCAAGGATCTAATGGGGTACCATATTCTCTAGATCTATCTACCCAAACGCTCGAAGAGCGCTGATCGGGATTCGCCTCCCAGGCATGAAACATTGATTGCTACAATATTTCAATGGGGCTTGGTGGCAAAACCATTGCATGATCCATAGCGACTCTGCCTTCTGTGACTTTCAAGGTGGATACCATATTGCATGTTGCTACAAACGGTACATTTCCTATGCAAATAGGAGGTGGTAGCGCGAAAGTTCCCATCATGGTGGGATCTTTCAACAGACCTACTCCAATATCCTGAATCGATCGGTCACTGCCATGGATCATAGGAACGCTTCCTGTAACTTGTGAACCATTAGGGAGGAAGTTTTGTTGATCGACGACCGTAATCCCTCCTTCAAAGGGGAATGTGATCTTCCTAAAATAAGTCGACACAACAGCTTGCATGGCATAAATCCATGGTCTTCCCAGTAGGATGTTATAGTCAAGATTGCCATCAATGACTTCAACATCTATTTCTACTGTTTTACCCCCTAGTTCAACTTTCAGGTTACTAAGGATACCGTAAGGGGTATATATCCTTCCGTCGAATGCTTTTAATGTTGTCGATGATCGCGACAAGGTTGGAGATCCTAAAGTTTTCCAGCAACTCATCGACATAATACATGTTGATTCCCCCTCATCAATAATCGTTCTATGAACTGTTTTGTTGAGGGCTTTCACTTGGACGAGGAAAGCTAGTTGAGCTGGTAACTGAGGATCATACCCTTTGTGATCAAAGGATACCAGATTGGAATCTTTAGGATCCACCCCACCAGTTGCTGATAACAATGCCTGCCTTTGGGATGGGCAATGTTGTAGTACCTCAAGAGTCGACATAGCAGATGGCGATTGCGCCAAATCTTCCACTATGTTATAATGCTGTGCCGCTCTGGCATGAGGATTAAAGGTCGACTTGTGTACTACTCCCTTTGGCGGTTTTATCGTTAATTCATGCGTGATGGGGGGTACAACTTCTGCCGAAGTTGTTGTCGAACTGCTAGGTTGATCTTTACCTTTATCGTTCGACACCTGTGGATTCCCGTAATCTTTGTTCCTTGTCGAAATCAAAGCATCATTTTGCTGCTTTGAAACCGACAACATAAGCACTTGAGATGGGGAAGCGTTTCCACTATCAACCAGATTTTGACTTGGGTTAGGAAATGGATCATTTGACACAGTTGAGGTATGAGGACTCTTAAAGAACCTCTTTATCTCAGCTTTGAATGGGCAATTCTTAGTGTTATGATCTTTGTCATCGCATATTTGACATGGATTCGGTTTCCTATTCCCAGGAGGGTTCGAAGAATTTTTCTTAGGGGATGACTCACCTTGTTTATTCTTCTTCCCTTTGTTTTGCTTCTTCTTGCTTCCTGGTTGATTGGTTTCTTTTCCTTTATCTGTCGATACGGCATTTACTTCCGAAGCAAGAACTTCTTCATGCGCATTTTGATTCGAATCCTTACGGGCCTTCTTTTGATTGGTCCTTTTCGGATTCGTGTTTGCCGTGCCAATCACGCCATCGCCGGCATGAGAGTCACTATTTGATTTAGGAGGAGGAGGGATTGAAAACTCTGGTCTAGGGGCGTCTGGTATTTTGTCATAGAGCATGCCGGACTGAGTATATACTAAGTCCAAATATTGTGCACGAGCGATAACCTGCTCTTCTGTTACGACTCCCCCCTTTGCCACATCTTTCGTTATGGCCGGAAGTAACGACTTTATAAACCACTCAGCTAAAAGCTGATCAGGAACGTATGTTTTAACCATTCTTCATCGACGTCGCCACTCATGTATATGATCTGATATATGAGTTGCGGTTGTCTGTTTGAAATTGTTCAATATCTCTGTTCCCGTTTCATACCTTATTGGTAATTGAAAGTGGGTTAAGAATGTCGTGGCAAGGGAGCTAAAATTGTCGAACGAAGCTCTTGGCAATTCTATATACCATTTCGCCGCTGGACCTGTCAATGTCCTCTGAAAGAGGCGAAGCCTTATCGAATCATCATTTAAAGTGTTCGACGAACACCATAGATGAAATGTCATCACATGATTCGACGGGTCTTCACCTAGATTTCCATTGAATTTAGGAATGTCGGATGGAAATTTGTGCGGGATCACTGGCCACCATGGGGCGTAAGCAATTGGATCATTGGTTAATCGATGTAAATCAGGAAACTCTAAAGTTGCCACGAATGGTAACTGTTGATTCAAGTTAGGGGAAGCGTAACCAGGGTACGATGGAATTGCCTGAACAGTTGGTCTTTGCATACCAGCATAATGGAGTTGATGTTGGTATGATTGATACGGTTGATGGACTTGACCACTATAAAGTGGTTGATTTTGGCCATTTTGGATATATGGTTGTCCAGTATTCGCAAAGATTTGTTGTTCAGAACCTTGGTACACTTGTTGGAATTGTGGCTGTTGGTATTGCACTATCCACGGTTGCGACACCATGGGTTGTTGCGCTACACTAACCATTGGACCAATATGTGGGGTAATTGTACCCGATTGTACTTGTGTCGCCCCACCAATAGGCGATTGTGGTTGGGTCGCAGGGTCAAGGGGCTGTTGCATGAGAACCTGAGAAATCTGAGGTTGACATACAACAGGCATCGTTTGAACTTGCGACACGGTTACGATAGCCGGTGTAGTTGGGATGTTCGTCACAGGTACACACTGTTGCATAGAATATACAACTCTTGGTGGCTGGGATAGCATAGGTACCCAACTACTCGTTGCAATTCCACCATAACTTGAATAAGGTTGAGAACTCCCGTATGGGTACCCTCCCGGAGGGGGTAATGAAAGGGCATATTGCCCCCCATACGGTGGTAATCCAGAACTCAAGGCAATTGATTGTCCTGGAGGACTGGATGGCCTAAATTGATTCCCAAAAGGGTTAATTTGATGAGTCTCACCATAAGAGTTACCAGAAATTACTCCGGAACAAACAGGAACAGACCATACTGTCGAGATAGTCCCTTGGTGGACTCCTTCTAGCAATTGAGAGCTAGTTGGGACAGATGGTATGCCGACGAACATTGTTGGATTTGCAGCAGGTAATTCTGCCGTCGCCGTGTCATTTGACACAGTCCTAGATATCGACGGTTGTTCAGACATTTTGAGTCTATCCAATTGATTGCCTAGTGATTCTACAGGAACTTCCACTGGTGATGGACAAACTTCTGTTGTAGCAGGAAATAGAGTGACCCCTACTCCAAAATGAGTTGGAGTGGATACTTGCGGTTCCTCTATAATTTCCTCTATCACAATCAGACCAGGTGGAAGAGGAAGACCGTCAGGTCCGTAAAATATTTCCGGTGCCGAAGAAGGGGTTGTATCGACAGCGACAGATGTTTGAGGAACAAAACTCTCTGGACCAGTTACAGATGGAACTGGTTCAGTTATACAAGTATTTGCCCCCAGACTAGGATCAGTATTACTGTCCTTCTGCGGCGGTTGAACTTCTTCTATAGAGGCAGGGTTTCCGGAAATGTTTGGAGTAACCAGAATCTCAGATGTTGTTGGAACACTTGTTCTAACTTTTAAAGGAGATTTTGAACTGGTTCGACGAGCTCGCTTTGTCCGGACCATTTTCGATTCCGGAGACAAAGACGGTTGACTCGCAAGCCTCCTAGAACGACGGATATTCAATTGACTTTCTTCCACGATTGCGGATTACTTGATCAACTAAAATATAAAAGGGGAAAATTTGTGTTTCCGATTTGAATGAATTTTATTAGACGCTTTTAAACATAACTTTGCTTTTTCATATTTTAAGAGTCGAGAAAAAGCTAAAGATTACTCTAGTCTCCTTCGATGTATTAACGAGCCCGAAGTGACAAATGCTCGGTTGGACCTTTTCAGTTATAGAGTTTGAAAAGGGCCAAAAGAAGCTGCTCTGGAGATCTAGGCAGAGGGTGTGCCAAACCTTTCGCGAAACCACAGAGTACGTTTTACGGTACGGGTGGTCGATCTTCGTGAATGCTGTGTTCATTGCATCGCGATCAGTAGGGCGGCCGACACGGATTCCTATGGATAAAGGCTTTGTTCCTATAGGGGTCTCCCAATATATACGCGACGGTACGTGGGAGCACAAGTCCGTATTAGTGACACCGACTCTCAGGAGGAATCACCCACCTTCGTAGAGATCGACAGTCACTACGTTTAACGACGCCGGAACACGTCTCTAGCTTAGAACTCTATGTGTTTGCGTTATGTTTCAATGCGTTGTTAGGTTCATTCAGTATATTTTAAGTTGATCTTTTTAAAGTTTGCCTTTCAAGGTTCACCACGAGATGTATATGAACAATTCCTAAATGCAGCCTAAGATGAGAAGCAAGCTTTTTCAAATCTTTTTGACTGATGAAAATCTTAACTACTGAGGGAGAAGAAAGGCAAATCTTTTCACACAGTTCATACAGCACAAACTAATGCACTTTCTCCTAAATCATCATGCAAACTTTTTCAAATGCAAAATGCACAATGCATGTATTTTCTTTTCCCTTTCTTAATGTTGATGTATTACAAAAAGAAAGTTGTTATATAACTTTGATTTCGATTTAAAGCGAAAACAAACAAGTTTGTCCAAAATCAAAAGACACCTTAAGATTTACTTGTTTAATCACTGGAAATACATGAAATCAAACCATAATGATGAAAGTAAAAAGACTAATCAGCTATGGACAGCAAACAAGCTAACTCTTTAGACCAGCAAAATGTCTAACACAGGTTCAGATCTAAGAGGCCAAAGCAAGACTAGTTTACTCTTCGTTATGGGAAATTGTAAATGAAGTAAGAAATACAAAAGAACAAGTACAATTTTGTTATAGAACAGAGGCGGAATGATGGCAAGTAAAGTTGGTTTCAGAATAGGTACAAGACTGACAACTAGCAGCAATATCTATAGTGAAAACAGGCAAGAAAAAGGGAGGAAACCCCAATTGCACAAGGCAAAATTGGGCCAACGCAGGTGCTGCTCAGCCAGTCTGGCTCTTAGCACAGGTAGCCCCTTCGGGACCTGCATTGCAAAGCAGGTAGCCTGTGTACTACCTGCTTTGGAAAACGAAAGTTGCGTTTTCTCAGTTTCCGGGTCACAATTTTCTCAAAAATGCACAGTTTTTGCTCAAATCAGAAGCAATCAGTCAAGCACACACAAAGGGATGACTAGGAGGATGAAAAGCTATCACTAAGAGCTTAGAAGGATCCTTGTAGATCAGCTCTTCAAATCATGAACATGCACAGAAATGAGCTAGAGTAGTTGTCCTCTACTTTGCTTTTGATATAGTCAAAAGCTTTTCGATTTGGTACTCTTTTGTTCAGGAAATGAATAGCAAAATACTACAAACAATCAAACAGATACAATCCCCAGTGGAGTCGCCAGTTTGTTGTAGGGAAAAGTATCTGATTCGGATGACCCTATCCCACTCTAAGGGTGATAGTACCTCAACAACAACTGTAAAGAAAACTACTTAAGGTTTACTTCTTTACGAAAGCAAGAGAGAATGAGGAAATGCACTAACCATTGCCTTGCGCTTAATGTCGAATCCAAACTCTTCTCTTTGGCTGCTTGCTCCCAGCTCCTTGCTCTTTTGCTGGCCCAGCTACAATGAGATCCTGCAAAATAACAAAGAAGGAAACTACAAGAAGCATGCAATCATAACTGATTCACGGATTAGCATAAATCAAATATGCAATTATCACAATACATTATTGGAACAAGTGCATATAGAAGAACCTCAATAGCTTTTATTAATGAAGAAGTAAAGTTCTGAGAAGGTTACAACCATTGAAGGCCCCAATCCAGCAACACCTCCCAGCAGAAAGAATTTCTCCTCTTCACCTCCTTCAAGAAATCACCCAATAGCTCTATAGTGAAACCAACAACATATCATTACTTTGCACAAAATTCCAGCCTCCTGAGCTCATAGGAGAGAGCTCAATATATAGATGAATTGAGAAAGGATGAGTCAGCTTGCAACTGATGTGTAGCTACCTTGTGTCCTCTCTCTCTTCAGTTGATCTTCAGTTCTTGAGTCCACTTGGAGAACCTTGCTTCCACTTGGAGAAACAGAGCCTCTGACTCATTACAAGGCAAAATCCCTGATCCAAGTGTCATTTTTGGAAGATTCCAGAGCAATGACTCAGTGTTCCACTTGTCCCATCTCGCTCAGCGCAGGTGGCCTTTGTTCCACTTGCTTTGCAACGCAGGTACACCATGGAGGAGTTGAGTTTCAGCGCAGAAGCCTAGTGGAGCACCTGCTTTGATTTCAGGATTGCTTGTTTTTGAGTGTTTTCAAGTGGAGAACTGATCTGAGAGCTGTTGGTTTGCTGACCTTGTTCCTCTAGGGGTAGGAACATCATGTTTAGGGACTTTGGATCCCTTGGATTATTGACAATTCATGCCTGATGCTGCAAGGCACAAAATTGTCTATAACAGTGGATCCATAAGGCCACGCTGGGGCGCTCAGACAACTAACGAGAAGGGCAGGAGGCCCGGATGAGGAGAGGGTAGGAGGCCCTATGCAAAGGGGGTCAGCAGCGGGAGGCTGCAGCCCAGCAGCAGAGCTGCCAAGCTCGGGCGCGCTCAGGGAAGGTCCAGGCAGGAGGCCCGGATGAGGAGAGGGCAGGAGGCCCTGAGCGAAGGGGGTCAGCAGCAGGAGGCTGCAGCCCAGCAGCAGAGCTGCCAGGCTCGGGCGTGCTCAGAGGGGGTCAGGGTCGCAGTAGGGCGCGGGAGCTCTTCTCGGCCATCTGTGTCAGTGTTTTCAGCAGGTGAAAAACCCTAAATTATCTTCAGTTACAGTGAATGTTTTTGTTACACTGTTATTGCATAACTTGTTAATTTGATAAGTGAATGTCTTAATAATATAAATGATCTCAAAGTAAATTATAAGTTTTATATATTCCATAAGTTATATCCCGCATCACATATTATTAGTCCATGCCTCCGCAAGGGACTATAGTTATTGTTAGGCGGTCGGAGGTAGTTGACCATATATTAAATGAATTATTTTTTTCCAACATCCAAAATTTGTTTAGTTCAATTTTATTAATAATATTATTTAAATAATTAAAATCAAATTTTATTTTTATTTTTCAAAATTGAATATTCTGAATTTCTAATTGGTTAAAGACAATTTGATTGGACTTAAATCCCTCATCTATTATATTTTATTTTTTGTATTTGTTAGATTTTTATAATTATTTAAAAAGAAAAAACACAAATTTATTATTTTCCATTTTAGTAGGCATTGACATTACAATTCCTAAGGGTCTACTCCTACAATAAATCTTCCCTACATTCGATGCTTTTGAAATAAATATTCACCATAGTCGATTCTCTATTAAATACAATCATATGGATGTTGCAGCCTAAGAAATGCTCTATTCACTACAGTTGAGGGACATTGTAGTCTAGGATTTTTCCTAACTTCCACTTTTCTAATTTGTCCTTTAACATGTCCTTTCCAAAGCCTTTTTTCATGAGGTCACCACTACTTGTAAAAGGTGGCGACACATACCAAGATTGCATAGATGTATTGCTACATAAGCTTTATATGAATTTCACCAACCAATATTACATAGATGTATCTCTGCATAAGTTATATATGAATTTCACCAACAAAGGCTAGATAGTTGTATCTTTTCTTAAGTTTTATATCAATTTCTTCATCAATGATCTGCACTCAAAATAAATTATTAATATATATATTTTTTTTCTGTATAAAGACTATTCTGTTAAGATTAAAAAAGAAAAATATTTACAAAGAGGTTTGAACCTCTGAGGGGGCTGTAGCCTGCCCTCTATCAGAAAAACCGTTGCGATTAGCACATTGCCTTCTGTTTACAAAAATGAATATCATAGACCCAACACTAAATAGAGCCAGATAGGATCGACGCTTCAGTATGAGCTGCCTTATTACAAAATGCTGTCGTTTTCCGCTATTACAAAAAAACTGGAAAGCCAAAATTATGTCCTGGAGAATGTGAAAATTCATACTGATAATACCAGAAGCCATACCCACTGAGAATTACACCCAAAAACTAGAAATCCTAAGATGACTTGCTGAAGCCAGAAGTAATTATGCCTGAGGTGGCGAATCTGTGTCGTCTTCATTTGCCTTGTTGGGAGAGCTTACCCAATGAACCATCACATTATCTTCAACTTCCATCATGTTGCAATCTGGAGGTGTCAAAAGGTGCAGAATGCTGCCAGAGAATCACGCCGGCTCACAAGCTATAATATGCTCTTGAGAAGAGTTTGGCTGATGCAGAGAATATTCTTGTTGGCCTTCTTCATGCAACGCAACGGGATTATTGAGGACATCATCAGCCAAGCTGTCCTGATAATCACCGGAATTTTGAGAAGGAGACTGTTCCTTGGAGGTTTCATCTGAGCCTGTGAGCTCATCTTCTTCCTCCGAGAAGATAACAGTTATAATAGCTGAGGTAATCGATTTGTTAAGCCTGCTTTTGAACTTGAACCGAGATGAGTGAAACGAGCTATTTAGGGAGGGTCCAGAGTGGTCTGAGGGCAGTGAGGATGGCAAGGCAGAGGCTAACGGGGTTATACGTCGAGGTCCAGAGCCACCACGACCCCGAGAACCTCCACGGGACCCTGCGTTGCTACCCCGCCTGGGTATGCCATGACAACGGGCCATTGCAGAATAGATAAACAGTTTGAAAGTGCTGAAGGACTGAGGGAGAAAGAGATGTGACTTGCCACAAACTAAATGAAACTGGAATGAACAGACCTCCGAACTGAAGACCCCAAAGAAGAGCACACAGTTTGTATAAACGACCACGAGAAATAACCCAGCAACGACTGAATGAACCCAATACCCGACCCAGACACCTTCAGCAAAGACAGAAACGAAACCCCTTACAGAGATGGGCAAGAAGACTGACTTAATACACCCGACGCATATGGAGAAGACTGACTTACTACACCAGACACCTTCGAAAAGAGACAAAACCAAATACCTGAAGCTGGCAAGATGTGAGCGATTATGAAGCCATGGTGGCTTCCAAATTCTCTGTGCTGCGCAGAAGCTCTGAGGACATAACCACCAGAGAGGAGCACTGCCTGAAGAAACCGGAGCGACTCTGTCACTGTCTGAAGAGACCAGAGCAAATGAACCGTGAGTTGTGCGCGCCATCCTGAAATCTATTTCCTGCGTGCCTTGAACCCGAAGCTTCATAAATGCTAATTAATATCCTGCCTCGAACCGCCAAACCTACTCAAGGTATTGCCAGATGCCGGCTCCGCATGCTCAAGCTTTAACATCTCATTAAGGCACCCGCATCCGGGTAAAAAATAAATTATTAATATTGTGTCTTGAGAGATAAATAATTTCCATACCTTTTTATTTTCATTCTTGATATTATACTTCGAATTTTCACAAAATTTGCATCATTTCGTACCTACATACACCTTAGCCTATTTTTATTTTTGAAGAAAAATAAATAGACAACATTAATAAAATGTTTTTTTTGGTGTGAAGTGAATTCTATTAGTTGTGGAAACAAGATATTACATCAAGGATTACCATAATTCATACTAGTCTCTCACAAGGGAGACCATACCATAACCAAGAATGGGCACTTGGTAGGGACAAGAGAGACACTTTTAAACAAACAAAACCAACATCTTCTAGGCCTAAATGTAGATAATGACCCATATGGCCTTATACAAAACTAACAAAAAAGGTGGAACCATAAACCATATTCATACAAACAGTCAAGTGATGGAACCAAAATGAAAGCCTACCACTAGAATATGAGCTACTATATCATCTGTGGATTGATCTAGTACAGGACGATACCAAGATGACATTCGATCCTCATCAACCTGTGATCCATCATGTTGTCACAATATTTTAGGTTCCAATGCATGTGGTTCAAGGATTGAAGTAGGTCCATCTTATATTTTGGGCGGTCCAATAGAATACGTCCCAACATAAACTTCATTTACTTTTATCAATCTATTGTTCACATATATTGGTTAGCTCTTCCTCACATATCTCTTGTATCAAGGATCCAACATTTCCATTCTTCTATGACTATATAATATGAGAGGGAGGTTGTATGGGAATATGCCTTCCCTTCAATCCTAGTCAATTCCTTTTCCACATGATCCAAGGTTGGCTCCCTATATCTAGTTACAAAACCTTCTATTCAATGATGAATATGGGTGTTCCTTCTATGGGCATGCTCCTTGTAGTAGGTCACCCCTCTCCTCATGTGATCTCTCTATCTAGGCATGTCCTAGACATACCCTAGAGCTTGAGTTGAAAAATATAGTCGACATTGGACAAGAATATACTTTCTCACCTAGAGCCACCTCACCATAGCATGGAAAAATGATTTTAGAGAAATGAACTGAAATTATACTAGTCGGTAACCCTGTTTAGCTTAGAAACTACTCAAACATGACACTTGAAGACTCACCTCCCATTAATTCCCTAACTCTACTCAACATCAAACACGTATAGCTTCCATAATAAATGAATTAACACTAGACCAAGGTATTGAATCTAAAATTATACCCACCAATGACACCGTGTTGATATACGATATTTAGGTAACCATAAAGAAACCATAAAGTCCCATAATATCATATTCCACCAACTACCCAAGTGATTGTCAGAGAAAAGTCGACAACCTTGAATGTCAAATAAGTTAATACTTCTAACAAGAAAGCACTAACACTCAAAAGCAATGGAATCCTAGATAATTCCATGACAGAAATATCAGAAACCATACCCACACAAGACTCCCTTCTTCAAACTAGCCCAATTCCAGGGTCTCCTGTAGATCCCTCGACCTCTCCATATCCAAATCAACAGAGAATAGACATGGAGTTTCAAATGAATGGCCATTAAAACAGTCTAGCTAGTAGGGAACAAGGTGCCTAGAATAATTGCTCAATAAAATAGACAATAAATAAACCCCAAGAAATGACACCAACAGAGGGACAACTATTACTTAGAGGAAAAGTAGGAAAATTCCACTTCTTGTTTCTTGATTCAAACAACAAAAATCAATATGAACTCCCACTTCACCATCTAAATGCTTGGAAGTCTACAATTTAATCATGTAATGTGGTGGTTTCTGTAATCATCCCACCATTTGGTATTGAGACTCATTGGAATTTTAATCCACTTCCATTAAGACTCACTACAAAGTGTAAAGACATTTTGTGTCGCAATTCTTGTCCTAGTGTCAAACGTCCTTGTCACTTACAACCTAATTCTTGACTTATGTCTAGAATTTTCAAATTGTAAACCAAGTGGCCTCTATCTCGCTTTAGATTGTCAATACTCTCAAGTGAATTAAGCCACCCATGCAAATCATAATTGCCACCTTCTTCATCACATGCTCATAGCCTTCTCTTTCATACTCGTGATGTCCTCTCGTTAGTTCTTGTGTGAAGATCATTAAAACCTTCAACATGTAGATTACACTTGACATGGGCACATTTCCATGTCGCCAAACCTGTTAGGTAGGTGGGGCGATCACACCCCCTCTGCCTCATTAGTCACCCCATCCAAGTTAACATTAATAACATATTATTTCTTTTAGTATCCTACAATTATGCATTCTAGCAAGCTTCTCCATCATGCATTATCAAGTGACTATAGAGAATTTGAGTTTTACTACAATAATTAAAATTTATATTTCTCTATGTTTTGTTTGGTAGAATATGAGGCCCAAATCTACTTTCCTTTCAGTTAGTTTATTCCTATAAGGAAATATACAAACAATGAGTGGTGTTAGTGATTAAACATGGACTAATAAAGCATTGGATTGAATGGAAACAATGCATAAATTAAAACTAAAACTAAACTAAATTAAACAACTAAAAAAAAGCCAATAAAGCAAAACAAATCAACAAAGGGGTAGGAAAAGGATCCTCTTTATTGATTTTTGGTAGTGGAAGAGTTACAAATTAATATCAAAGACAGTTGAAGAGAGTTGATTGAGAAATGGTGCTTAATAGCTCTCAACAAGGATTTCCCCTTCTCAATCTCTTTGCAAGCTCTTTCTCTCTCAAGGAAGTAAAGAAAACTCTCTACAATGGTGGAATTATCCTCACAATGGTATGCTAGATTTATTTGGAGCAATTTTGGCAGCATAAAAATGCACAACTTCTTTTTGTTTTTGGCTCTCCATGCTCTTGCATTTATATAAATTTTGAACACTCCTTCCCTCCTTTGGCTCATCAATGAGATTGTTTTCCTCATAAATGAGATGAGAGCTACCATCCTCTTTTCTTTAAGGATTCTTGGGGCTCAAGGTTCAAATGGTTTTCCATCATGTCAAGGGATTGAGTGTTTTTCAACCAAGTTCACATCTAGAGGTGTTGACTATGATTCTAGTGACCCTCATGGTTATCGAATGAAAAGTCGTGATGTAGCGAATTACCATGTTTAGAGCACTCATCGAGGTTTATTTTTTCCTTTCATAATTTTTCTAGTTGAAAATGTATTTTTTGTACATATTTCTCATTAACTCTAAGTGTCTTCTTCTATGTAAAAATGAGTGTACCATTTTCTCAAAATAGTAGTGTCCCCCTAATGTATGAGGTTAGGAACAAGTGTATAGACAGAATACATCATGTTTTTCTATTCTGATGATGAGTCTTCCCTACTTCTTGATAAAGAGAGACTTGTTGTGGAGATGGTTAGGGGAAAATACCTTGCCTGAGAATTGAAAGAAATCCATGCTTTGTAGAAATATTGATACAAAATTCTCTATACGAAGTAGGCATATTCCATGCTCGTTATGATCACTATGAGTCAAATATTTAAAAAGTCTAGGAACAATCCTATCAAGTTAGTGTTGAAGTGGATAATGTGCTGCTGGTTGTAGAATATAATTTCTTTCACCCTCATGGGCATCTTTGACAAATATGTTGAATTGGGTGCCCCCATGCATCAGATAAAAAGTATTGTTGAAATAGTTGTGATCAAATACATGGGTTTTTTACTAAACAAGATAAATTCAACCATAATATAGTATGATATTACACCCCTAATGTGGAAAATTATATTGGTGTCAAACATTAAGGAGATAGGTGAAATAAATGGGAAATGATGGTTCCCATTGTGTCACCTGAGACTATCCCGAAAAGGTGGGGAGAAATCAAGGTATTTCTTCGATTCTAGAATATGATTGTTTATGTCAATAGAAAAAAAGCACCAATGACCCAAAAAATAATTCCAAGAAATCCATATGAAGTTGATGAAAATGTTGCAACATGATGGGACAAAGGCATGATAATAAGAGTTGACAGTATAGGAGAGATACGAAAAATTTCCCAAGGTTGGTGTTGTAATGCAAGTGGTGGCAGTGAAAGCAAGAGTGGTAAAATGTCTGCCCCTGGGGTTTGTAGGACGTCCAGGGGAGTTATATGTATGTTATGAATATCACGGTAGATGTATGGAAGAATGATGATCAATGATGTGAGGTGAGTATAAAGGAAGCTCCGACTAAGGCGGACTAAGGAATGCTGGCAGGTAACTAACACAAAAATATGGGAGAGAATCATTTTCGAAAAAAATGTTTGTATACTTTCCAAAATAGTTTAAAATTAGTTTTGGATGTACAAATGTGGATACAGGTGACCTGATAATATGGTGTCCAATATAATGATGCAGGTGGATTTTTATAGGGCAACGGTCTCATTGGTTGGTCTCAATGTGAGGTGGGTGAAACAAATGTGATAGCCCAGATGGTCTAGTGCAGTGTGGATGGATGTTAGGCCAAGTGTGTAATGTGGTGGTGCATTAATTGTGATATGAAAGGAATGTTGTCATGATAGGAGAATGGTAAGTAGTAAAGTGAAGAAGAGAGAGATGAGGATGGTATTCAAGTTGTGGAAATGGAATGAGTCTCAGGCCTAAGAAAGTGGTCATGGATACCAATAGTGTCAATTGGACTAAAAAATGGTTAATCCATGGGGGTGAAGCTCTATCAACCAAAATAAAAATTTACCATGTACATTTGGAGAGTGGTAGAAAACATGGCCGAGCTAGTGGACCTTATGGTTAATTTCAAAGACATGATGGGAAGATATGCATAGCTTCTAAGGAAACATATCATGTTGAGTGAACAACGATACCGTCACTATTTATTGGTTCCAAGGGATTGAGTTGGCTATGGAAGCTACCAATAAATTAGAAATTTAAATCCAATGCCCCAAGTGAAAGCATATTTATATAAAAATATGTATCTTGGAAATACATAAAAATATGTATCCAAAAAACACAAAAAGGTGCACCTGATGGGTACTCTGTATGTGAAAGCGATTGAAAATGAAAACTTTTTAATGAATTGAAAGGAGCATACCATTATGTAGGTTAATATTCTTTGATCTCAATGGCACTAATAGTTTTGTGAAAGGAGCTCCTGGGCTCCCACATGGGCCTTTGGAAGGACGAAAAAAATCACAAATATAAGGGCCATGAGGTCCAAATTTCCACATCATTTTTACTTGATGACATGGAGCTTAGTGTGTAAACCAACATTCATTTTTGTCGTTGTGGTTAACTAGAGTGTCATTTCTTCAAGTAATAAGAGCCAGGTTAATCATCCTAAAACCCCCTCTGTTAATTCAATAATTCTAAGGTAGGTAGGCCATAAATGGTGGCCTTTACAACCTATTTAAGAAAAAATTTCCAACCCATTATGGGTGACTAACTAATAGTTGTGCAAGGCCATGCAGGTGAGGGAAAAACAACCATAATGAGATCACAGCGAAGAATGACGCAGTCATGACCACGACATGACCGTGAATGGAACAAGTGTGTGGTGTACTTTGAGGAGGCCTCGTGCGATAGGGTCTAATAGTCGTAACAACATCATGACTGTATGATACATACATGTGGGCCCCTCACATTTGTTAATGGAACAAACATGAGGCATGTGGGATTGTTTGAAAGCAGTCACGCGGGAAACCAATAATTTTTTTTGTTTTGGCCTTATTTTTTTTATTTTTAGTTTTCATATTGAGCTCATGGGGTACCCACCTTCTTATGAGGACAAATCGTAAGTGGACACAAAGCGATCTCCCTATATCCTAAAAGGAAATTAGTAACAAAAAAACAATCAAGCTAATTCCTTCCCTGAATCTATCATTTCTTGAATCATAAGCTAATAAGGTTGGAAAAGTAAATTGATACCTTATTACGACATGCTTGATGAATACCCCCCTTTGTGCTTCAAGTCATCTCCTCCATGCTTTAATCTAGACCTTGACACATGGAAAAAACAAAGGATCAAAGACATATGCAACAGAAATGATTCAATAATTAAAACTAGTGATCAAGCTGACTAGTAACAAACATCATTCCAATAGACAAATATAAATAACATTACTCCAATAGAAAAATGTAAATAACATAAACCATCCATGAAATTAATCAACTAATCCATTAAACAATGCAGTCAGAAGAAACACTTGTTTTTATTAATTTCATAAACATATAGGAGCTACAAATCCTGTACCTTGATGTTGTGATGCCCCTCCCATTGATCTTAATCCTCTCCAAGAATGATAAACTCTCCAACCTTATTCCCCTAGCATAAACTTACTCTTAGTTGAATAATGGGAATTAGTTCCATATAAAATGAGGTTAGGCTCAAATAAACATGAGTTCGATGCTTTCTGTTGGGAATGATCGACCAACAATGCTTCTAGATCTCACTTTTTATTTTTATTTTTTATTGATTTACCTGCGCTTTCTGTTGGGAATGATTCGACCAACAATGCTTCTAGATCTCACTTTTTATTTTTATTTTTTATTGATTTACTTGTGTAATTTAGAGTGGAAGAGAATGTGTGGATTTGTATAGTTTATAGTGGAATAACTGCAAATGTATGGTTTCTGTTCAAAAAAACTGCACAGATGCTCAAAAACAAGGCTTTGTACCAAGAGGTTCGGAAATTCCACTTTATTCGAGGTATATAGTTGTTGCATTACAAGGTAGTGTTTCATGACTCTTGGACAGATGGAAAGAGATCAAATTTTGATGATCAGTTTACTAATGCGACAAAATGATGTGTAACAAGTTGCCCCATAAAGTGCGAAGTTATAAAAGTTTGAGGAATGAAGAACTCTACCATATCAAGGATTGGACGAGAGATCATGGTTGGAAACCTGCAATAATAAATCAAGGATTAAAATGCAATATAATAATCATCACTGATGTAGGCATTCCCATACTTAGAACATAAATGTCTTAAAGCACAGTATAGAAATACATCATGTCAAAGTAGATATAGGATGGACAGAACGATCAAACATAAAACTCTCTATATAATCATGAATACAAAACTCTTCACAACCTGGATGGATGAAACTAGATCCAGGGTCTTGATCTCCATCTCTTGATCCATAGTATGAATCTAACCATGCGATCAAATGTCTTGAAGTCAAACATGGTAGAAACCACTCAATTATCGGTCAATGATGTGAACTATTAACAAGTGCTAGAGAAAACACCAATAATAACAATGGCTCTCAAGGTACTCCTAGTACAATCTATGAAGTGTGAATAGTTGGTATGAAATTGAACACTCATAGAATCATTCAATCAAAGGACAATGATGAGAACCTATCATCGAAGGCGAGGAACCTGCCATTAAGGCATGCAGGCCTTAAGGTATTGAAGGTTTCTAGATCAACTTCCTAGATAATGATCTGAAGTCAATAAGAAGAGATCTGTCGTAGGAGGGCCTACGACACGAAACTCATGTCAAGTTTCCAAGAGGAATTTTCAAGGACTGACTCAAGGATGGCCAAAATGATTGAAGGCTACCAACTGCAAGGATTTGAACTGAGGCTTTGACTTCTCTTGAACATATTGGCAACACGACAAAATGAATTGCCATCATTTGACTCAACGATAATACATAAAACCAACTGAAGAATTTCAATAAGGTTTGATTAATTGTGAGACAAATGGATTCCCAACCAGAATTGATATGTGATGGAGTGTCATGTCCAAGAGTGACATACTTCCTAAAATACAGGAAACAAACATTTCTTCTCAATTTTCCCCCACCATTACTATCAAGTACCTCTTTATTTTTTACAAGCTTGAGGAGGATAACATATGCGTGTCCTATAAGCTCATCCATTGGATGAGTCCATCCTAGTATTTTTAACAAACCTTAAGAAGGAGTTGTTTGTTCTCATCATTTTAGGTTTTAATCCCATACAAAAATTACTTGCATACGAATTCTAAAACGCATAAAATAAACAATGCGAGAGCATAACACATAAAACACATATACACAAAGATTTTCCCATGGATCCCAAAACTGGGACTACTAGCTTGATTTTTCATTATGTTCCTTTCAATGTTACAATACATATTTATACTTGCTGAAGCATCTAATACAATGGGCCAAAAACCATCACGTCCAAAACCATGGACCGAAAACCATTGCGTCCAAAACCATGTGCGAAAATCATGCACAAAACCATAGGTAGGTCCACCCAACCTAATATAGGGTCCAAAAACAAAATTTTCTGGGGTGCTGCCCCGGACCCCATATAGTGGGTTACCTACACCCCTCAAACCCCTTATGACTGCCCCCGCTATGCAATCGGTGCAACGAAAGGGGGGCTCCGCCCTCGTTCTAACCCCTCAGTTAACTACATGGGTTAGTCATGAAAAGAATATAACACAACCCAACAGTCATGCTTAATGAGTCCTATACTATTTAATTTTTACGAGTCCAGTAAAGGGGTAACTCAATAGCGTTTTATTTTAAGTGTTTGAAAAAGACACTAAAATGAAACTCATTCAGTTCTTTACTGTAAAATTTCAATCAGCCCCAAGAAAGTAAAGCTCAACGTTTTTCACTTTTAGGGAGTCAAAAGAAAAAAATAATTAAACTCCATCATGTTCTTTTTCATACATTTAGTCCCTCAAGCCTGAAAAAGGATAAAATAATGTGGGAGAGAAATCTATTGATCATAATAAGTCAACATATACCTTTTTCATAACTAGTCTAGTTTAGTCCATAAAAGGCGTAAACTCATACTAAATAGACGTTTGTTCATTCACTTTTACGAGTTCAAATAATCAAGAACTCGACAATATTTTCATTTTTAACGAGTCTAAAAAGGGCGTAAATAGAACTCCATGGTTTCGCTTTTTCATATGTTTTAACAAGTTCGAGAAAGTGATAAAAATATACTCATCTTCCCAACTTTTAATTTAATTAATGAGCAGGAAAATATAGAAAGTAATTGGAATTTTCATATGTGTTTTACGAGCACAAAAATATAGAAAAAGAATATTGGGATTTTCATGAGTTTAGCAGGTCTTAAAAATAATAATCGAAATGGATTCCATATAAGCTTCATTTTTACACAAGCTTGAAACAAAGAAAAATTGTGCTTGAGGGTGGTTTCATTTTTACACAAGCTTGAAATAGAGAAAATTGTGCTTGAGATAAGTTTTCATGCCCCAAGCATAATGAATGCAAGGGAACATTCCCCCCAAACTTCATTTCATTCACCTGAGTATACTGCAAGTTACTAATAGGTGGATGAAATGAAGGCTTGTTTACAAATCAAAAAGACTCAACTTAAAATTTATGAGATCTAGTTAAAGACTCAACTCAAATAGGGGAGGATTTTTTTTCATATTTTAACAAGCTTGACAAAAGAAAGGAACTATGCTCAAGAGACCTATTTCATTTTTTAACGAGGTTGACATAGGAAAATAACCATCCTGATGCAGTTGTTTCATTTTTTAATGAGGTTGAAAAAGTAAAAGAACCATCCTCATAAGGATATGTTTCATTTTTTAATGATGTTGTCACAGTAAAATAATTATCCTCATGAGACCCTGTTTCATTTTTTAACGAGGTTGGCATAGTAAAAGAACCATCCTCATGCACTTGTTTCATTTTTTAATGAGGTTAACATGGGAAAAGAACCATCCTCATAAGGATCTGTTTCATTTTTTTAACGAGGGTGTCACAATAAAAGAACTATCCTCATGAAGATATGTTTCATTTTTTAATGAGGTTTTCACAGTAAAAGAACTATCCTCATGAGAAACTATTTCATTTTTTAATGAGGGTAACACAGTAAAAGAACCATCCTCAGGCACTTGTTTCATTTTTTAACGAGGTTGATACAGTAAAAGAACCATCCTCATGCACTTGTTTCATTTTTTAACAAGGTTGACATAGTGAAAGAACCATCCTCATAAGGATTTCTTTCATGGCTTCCATATGGAAGAAACACATGACAAGGGACACCCCTTGATCATGTCTTCCAAAAGGTCTTCGTCCGATGGAAGAACAGTTCTCTGGAAGGAATACATGTCAACGGGATCAATAGGGATAAGAAAATCATATTAAAATGGCCCCATTGATGTTTTGACCATCTCAGTTACCAGATCTAAGTTAAAAGAAGTCAATCTGATAGTGACAGGCTCTCTTGCATTAGTAACTGAAAACATGGGATAGGTTGCCACATAATTAACCCATGGTATGGTAGGTGCCACTTCCATATAAGGAACATTCAGGGGTGTCAAATGACCAGTAGTCGAATCAATATCAATGTATGAAAGTTGATCAACCATCACAATGCTTCCATTATGAGGAAAGGACATCACGTGAAAGAGTGTCAATACGACAGCTTTCATGGCATAGACATAGTCTTGCCCAAGGAGAAAATTAAAATATAAGGGACCTTGGACTACCATACGATCGATACAAACAATCTTACCTTCCAAAGTAATAAGTAACTTAGGAAGGATCCCTAAAGGTTCACTAATGCTTCTATTAAAATCTAACAGATTTTGTGTAACAATCACAAGCTAAGGAGAACCCAAATATTTCCAAGCATTTGAGGATAAAATACTAAAAGAATCACCTTCATCTATGTTTGTGCGATGCACATTCTTACCATAATCCTTCACAATGATTTGGAAAGAGGTGGAATACGTAAGATGAGGTTCTGTCAGTCTACTCCAATCAAAATAAATAGTCTCATTACTTTGATGCGGTTCAACAACGATAGATGAAATTCCCCCATGTGTATAAGAATCTGAGGTAACATGAAGAACCTAAGAAGTATAAATTTAACTTTCTAAAGGGAGAGTGGGATCAACCGCAGATGGAATCGATTCAACTACTTGATCAACAAATAGTCCATCAACCTAAGTGATACATGTTTCACCCTCCAATTGAAGAGTGGGATTGAGTGTACTTGGATTTAGATCAATCACTTCGTCAACTGATGGTAGACGGGGAGAAAGTTTACAGTAATTAGTTGGAAGTTGTTGTTGTGAAACAATAAGTTTTTCCAGCAATTCTAAGGCTTCATCCATGTGAGGGCACAAGTGACTTTGATGAGTCCCTTTGCATAACCTACAAGGAAACCTGACCTTAAGATTTTTCCTCGGAATCTGAGAATCATGGATTGATGGATCAACAGTAACTTGATGAGAATTATTTGACCATACTTCCAAAACCTTAGGAATACTAGGACAATTGATAAAGAAGTGTTCACCCTTACAAATCTTGCAAGGGTACTTTGGCTTACGATGCATTATATAAGTTCCCTCAACATTACCCATACTTACAACCATTGTTGGTTGGTTGACATCTTTCTTATTTAGCTTCTTCTTCTTCTTTCCTTTCTCCTTCTTCTTAGTTACCTGGTTACTAGCATCAAGGATTTTACCAAGTGAAGAAGAAGAAAAGGAGGAGGTCATGTTGGATGAAGAAGGTAAAGGGTCAATAGTAAGTTGGTGATGTTGAGATGGAGAACTCGGTTGAGGTGAAAAACTAAGTTGAGTTGGTACAATTGGAGTATTTGGAATTAGATAAGTTGAGAACAACCATATAGGTAAACCTATCATGAATCTGGGAAGTGACAATGTAGCCATATAAGGAAAACCGACATTTGCACAATTAGGAAAAGGATTAGGATTCCCGTTAAAAGGCAGGTGTTAATTGGTAACTTTTGGCATTTTTTCCATTAGATTCAATCCAAATAATTTTTATTATTAAAATTAAATAATATTCACAATCCACACCTAAGGTCTTGTATAAAGGAAAAACAAACAAGGTAACACACACTAAAAATATAGGAATTCATACCATACAAACTGACTTCTCACAGAGATCAATAATTACTAGTTGCCAATTAAATCAACATCCGATAGATCAAGGTGCAAATATTTATAGATATGAGTGGTTGGAACCAGTTACATTGACAACCTACTTAATGAAATAGTCTGGGGCAAGTAACTTCCCTTATTTCATCTCGAACAAAGATTACCCTCCAAAAAGTCCAAGAGAGTCTAGTTAGCGTCCATTCTAGGTACAACAAGACCTTCCCTCTGATGTCACCTTAGGTATAGCCCTAGGATTAAGGTCACTAAGTTTACCAACTACAACAATTTCACTTGGGGGGAGAGTCATAGATCAGACATACATGCAAGGGTAGAGTAATAAAGCTCAATCCCCTTGAAAGCTCCTCAACATGGTTATTTGGAGGTTTATTTCAAGTGACCCCAAGAACCTTTATACAAAGTTGTGATATGTGTAAATCACTCTATCATAGCCAATGAAGTGGGTACAATCACTTCATCAAATCCAACATGATTTTGTGCTTAACTCATGTATAAGAAGAGCTTCCCAGAGAAAAAATGAAATAATTGGATTTCTCTCCCTAACTCAAGATTCCATTCGCGAGTTTGTCTGTAGCTTTGGAAAGTTTACTAACCTCCCTATTCCAAATCCATACAACCCAATCTATTTTAGGTGGAAAGAGCTCTAAAAATAATTAAAATTCATGATTAATTTTATTAACGATGTGTTATTAAGTTTTTATTTACTCAATAGGTAGTGAGAGTGAAATTGATGGTATTATGATTTGACTCAAAACTCTAATGCACAAAATATGAAATTTGTAATCTCTTCATTTCTATGAATTCTAGTTAGAGTAAGTAAAGAGGTTCTTCCTTAAAATATTCACTCCAGAAGGTACCACTTCTAATTTTTCAATGCAATTCAAAACTCTAAGTTGCAAACCACGGAATGTAATCTATGTCCAATTTGCCTGAAATCTACGAAAATGTAATCTATGCACAATTTACGTGAACGCTATGCAAATGCAATCTATGCACAATTTTGATTCATGAAATGAGAATTATAACCATGTAAATGTAATCTACGAGGGATAATTCTTCAAAATAAACACAAGATGATTCCAAAGCAGCAAAAGAACAACAATACTATTTCCCTTCAATAATAAAACTAAAGAACCAATCAAGTGTAAATAAAGTAAATCAGGTGAAAATTCCAAACATAAAAATTAATGACACTTAAAGGAGATTAACAATTAGACACAATTCAGGCACGCCCCCCCCCCCCAGGTAATTGAGGGGGAGTTGTTTTTGCAAAAATGAAAGAAAAACATGCAAAAATGGTTAAGAAACTGAAACAAATCTTTGAGAAATGACCAAAGGAATTCAAATTCAAAACACCCAAAGAAATCCTTAAAATGAAAATGCTTGAATGAATGTTATGAAATCAATGTTTAAAGTGTAATCATGATTAAACTTCAGTACTAGAATAAAAATGAATCATGTTTTCAATGCAACACAATAAGTACATCTCATCAAAAAGCTTATTCTTGAGAAACTCTACCTTTCAATCCTTGAAAATGGACAAATATCAAGAAAATTCCTTCACAACACTCGATCAAACACACAGAGACTGACTAGAGTCATAGACAAATGTAATGAAACCTTAAAAAACAAAAAAATAAGATTTTAATGAGAAGAAAAGCTATTTTTTAAAAAAATCTCAAAGTATGCGTAGGTAGACAATATAGTATAGTGCACATGCACACTATCGCTAAAGGTAATATACACATATCTGCACTCTATTTCTAAACAAAAACCATTGAGGTCAAGAAACTTATAGAAAAAATAAAAAAGTATTCAAACAAATCACAAAATCTAAAATATCATTAACTTATAAAGAATTAGATAAAACTATCAAAACAGGTTCAAGAATAAAAAACAAAGAGATGGAAGAGAACATGACATTCCCCAATATGGATGAAAATTTGTTATGAGGACAAATCACAAGTGTGGACACAAATTGATCTCCCTAGATCCTAAAAGGAAGCTAGTAACAAACAAACAATCAAGCTAATTCCTTCCCTGAATCTATAATTTCTTGAATCATAAGCTAACAAGGTGGGTAAAGTAAATTCATATGTTATTACCACATGCTTGACGAATATCCCCCTTTGTTCTTCAGTGCAACTCCTCCATGCTTGAATCTAGACTTGCACACATGGAAACAACAAAGGATCAAAGACATATGCAACATAAATGATTCAATAATTCAAACTAGTGATCAAGGAGACTAGTAACAAACATAATTCCAATAGACAAATATAACTAACATTATTCCAATGGAAAAATGTAAATAACGTAAAGCAACCATTAAATTCATCGATTAATCCATTAAACAATGCAATGAGAAGAAACTATTGTTTGTATTAATTTCATAAACATAAAGGAGCTACAAAACCTAGGCCTTGATGTTGTGAAGCACCTCCCACTGATCTCAATCCTCTCCAAGAATGATATGCTCTCCAACCTTATTCCCCCGACATAAACTTACTCTCAGCAGCCTCCCTCAATTCCCCCACCTATGGCTAGATTAATAGACCAAAAGGAATTCATTTTAGATCCTTAGTCCAAGGATGAGATCCAGTAAAATAGGGATGAGGGCTCCTTGAAGAATGGGAATTAGTTCCATAAAAATGAGGTTTGGCTCAAATAAAGCATGAGTTCGAGGTTTTCTGTTGTGAATGAGTCGCCCAATAATGCTTCTAGATCTCACTTTTTATTTTTACTTTTTATTAATTTACCTGTGCAGTTTATAGTGGAAGACAGTGCACATATATGCACCATTTATAGTGGAAGAAACTGAACATGTGTGGTGTCTTTTCAGAAAAACTATGCAAATGCTCAAAAACAGGGTTTTGTACCAAGAGATCTAGAAATTCCACTGTATTCAAGGTATATAACTTTTTGACTTGCAAGGGAGTGCTTCATGACACTTGGATGGATGGCAAGAGATCCAATTTTGATGATCAGTTTCCTAATTCGACAAAATGACATGCAACACATTTACAAGATGGTGTTGTGGTGAGAGAGAGATTGGAAAGATATATGAGATGTAGTCACTTCTAATGCCTAGGTGTGAGCCACTCTAGCTGGCTAGGGGTTTTTGAAGTTCATTCAAAACCCTCTTTTGAGATCATGAGAGGACTTCATGTGTTTTGTTATTCGTAGATGGTAGCGAGTGAGGTAGATTTTTGACATTCATGGAACTGAACTACCATTCGCCAAAGAGGTGGATGTATATTTTTTTAGTAGAATGGTACCTTGTGGGGATGTATTCCCTACATAGTTCTCATGTAGAGGGCCCAAAATGGTGGACTGGTCTACATAGTTTTGTGGATTCAATCCCTTTGATGGAGGTGGAATCAGGATTGACTCCATTATGTACTTGGATGCATGAGCGGTGGTGTCGATGATCCTTCACATCTATGGGACTATAGCCCCACACTAAGTCACAAGGGTGCAACTAGTGGTGCTGGAGCAGGTACACAATGGTATCTTTATCGAATGGGATGGTTTGGTGCATTATAGAATGACAATTCAACCGTGACAGTTGGTGCGATGCGAGATATTTAGTTTCTGTTATGGGATCATACTTCACAACATCTTATATGAGTGGGTGGTTATGTTGTGTCCTATCATATGCGTGGACCCTACTTCATTGAGGGATCCAAAGACTAGTTGGTGGGATCCCTTGATGGCTCATGGTGGTGGAGGAGAGGTGGTTCAGTATTGGACTGACACCACTAAGGGTTGGCTTATGTCCAACCCTAATCAAATTTTGGAGTTCCTATACATGAGAATGGACTTCCAGGGTGACCTTGAGATGGGGTCCCCCCCCAGCCGACACTTGGGGACCCACAGGTACATGATTACATGTATTTATTTGCATTTACATTTTTTCATTTATGTGATACTTATGATGTACATTGTGTTGACTTTGGATATCCTTGTTTTGCAGATATGGTCCTCGTGGTCACCTCAAAGGCATACTGGAGGGTGTATATGGTGATCATAGACAACCTTGAGAGGGGAGTGCTAGAGCTGGGAAGTGGTGACCTTGAGAAGGGGGCACAAAGGAGTGACCAACGCAATGGTAACACTTTGAGATAGTCCCTCCTCAAGAGAGAAGGGAGGTGGCAAGCCTCTAGGAAAAGATCTAGAGGTTACTACCTACCTAGAGGCCACCGAGCAGAGGGAGCTAGATGTGTGTCAATGATTGAATAAAATTGTTCTTGCATTATCTGAGGAAAGATGGACTATTCTAGGAGATGATGTGATCAAGAGGATGATGACACTAGATAGGAAGTGGCACCTATTTCTCCGATGGGTAGAAGTTGCGGTAGCCACATCATGACCCATTTTGGGGCCAACACAGGGAGGGGAAAGAGGGCCTCCAGTAGGTGGTGCAAGGAGCAATGAGCCCTGGCCTTAGAGTTTATTTACATGTACAAGGGTAAGAACCCATTACAAGGAGGCTCACCTTATTTTTGGTAGATGAATCATTTTTCTGGTAATGGCCAGCTAATGGACATAAAATTGTATTTTGTAATTATATATCTATATATATATATATATATATATGAGATATACTATTTTTCATAGTTATTATGATGTGCCTTTACATATGATGCATATATACATGTGATGTAGTATAGTATTTGATTAGCTATGAAGTCGATAACATGATTTTGACTTCTTGATATATGCAAAAATGAGAAATGATCAAAACCAAATGATAACTATTGTGCATGTAGGTATTTTTGAAAAATACAAGAGTCTAAAATGTTGAAGGTTCTTTTTAACTACGATGCGACAAGTTGGGAATCAAGGAACACATTAAGATAACTAATATCTAATCAAGAGGCATCATCCAAAAGGCCTATGAGAGTGTCATATTCAACGTTATTGTTTAGTGTCTAACCTAATACAGATGCCATTAAGATGGAGAATCGTCTAATTAGGAGTATATGGCCTAGGTTTCCATGACAAGATTTTGCGACCATCGAGAAGCATTGTTAGTGAACCCATGGTGGTAAGCTATCAAACGATCCATCTACAACACTGGATTAGAGTATATTTTAGAGTACATTGATGATGTGATGGTCATAAAAACAAATAATGGTACATAGCCACATAAGAAGTCCAAACACATGGTTATGGATGAATTTTTTTGAGATAGATGCCATTGACAAGGTATTTGATACAAGTCCCATTAGGCTCCTATAACATACCATTTCCTTTCAAAAGGAAATGTTTAACAATGTAGGGTCCTTTCCACAAGGTTTCAAACTTTTTACAAGCCCCATTTCTTCCTTGGCGACGTTGAGCAAACAATTCCCCTCATTAAATGAGCAAGGGCTGACATTATGATAAAAGGAGGATTTGGTATTCTTTTTATGGGCTTCACTGTACTGGAGGCATTCCCATCAAATTTTTTCAACATGTTCCAATTGGACACGCCTTTGCGCTAATGGTGAAGTGCCTAGGAGAAGCTTGATGGCCATATGTATGGTAAGGATATCACACTCAAAAGGGAGTACGACTTCATCCCTGTAAACCAAGTGAAAATGTGTAAAGCCTGTGGATGCTTTGACTATGGTATAGTATGCCCTTAGGGTTGAGAAAAGCATGTGATGCCAATTTTTTGTGTTTATTCACTAGACTCTGTAACATTTTCTTAAGGACCTTTTTTATATTCTACCTGGCCATTGGACTGTAAGTATTATGGGGAAGCAAACTCATGGGAGAATCCATGGAGTTGAGATAATTGTTAGAAAATATCATTCTCAAAATGTTTTGCATGGTCCAAGACTAGTTCCTTAGGAACACCAAACTGTGTGATGACATGGTTGAATAAAAATTGGGTGGTGATATCAATAATGTTATTAAAATTGGGCATAACTTCAACCCACTTGGTAAAGTACTTGATGGTGACTACTATGTACTTATGGCCATTTTGTGATGGTAAATTGCAAGTCATAAAGTCAATGCCCCACTTTCAGAAGGGACCTGTGATGATGACAGGGTGTAATGGAGCTGGAGGTGCGCTAGTTTTATGGGCATATCACTAGTAGTGTTAACTTTGTTTGACCACTGTCATGTAGTTGTTGAAGAGAGTAAGCAAAAATAACGTGTGTAGAGGATATTTTGGGCAATCTCCATCTCCAAGAGGTGGCCACAGCATGCTCCACTATGCTAGTCATTTAGGACTTAGTTATATTCATTCACTGAGATGCATCGATGTAGAATAGTGTCCATGTTGTAGCGATATAAAATGTGTCATATGAGGAGATAGCGAGGTGCTTGATGTTGAATGCACCTTCGATCATTGCATATGAGATGAGGATTGGACTTATGAGTTTCTAGATATAAGAGAATTTCATCGTACTGAGAGTCATCTATGGATATGATGAATATGTGTTCATCGAGGAAATAATCATTGATAGGGGACGCTTGGGATTCCAAGGGGAGCTTCGTGATGAATTTTACAAGGATGACATCTTTATTGCTTTTTGGAGAAGCTAACTAGAGATAAAATTCTTGAAAACTAACAACCCATCGAATGTATTTGTGGTTCATAATATGACACACAAACAAGTATTACATAGTATTGAGGGTTTTCGCAGTGCATTATATTAGATATCATTTTGGGATTCAATTGCGTTAAGTAATTCATTCATCTATGACCATTTCCATGAGGTAGTCATAACTAACTAATTTCTCATGATTTTTGAATAGTCCACTTAGCACTCATTACATCGGGTGATGCTCACAAGGGTGAAGAAGTGGGATTGAAACTAGTCAAATGAATCACATAGCGTCAATCATCACTTCTAGGACTTGCACCCAGTAACCAAGACTTCCCGGGAGGTCACCCATCCCAGATCACCTCTGGCTCAAGCATGCTTAACTGTGGAGTTTTCCCCACAATCAAGCCCACTTATCTTGCTATCCCATTTGCAAAACCTTAGCAAGTATTGTGCCTCATGAACCATTCAAGTAGAGTGGGCTTCATTGTGGGGAAATCTCCATAGTTAAGCGCGCTTGAGCCAGAGGTGATCTGGGATGGGTGACCTCCCGGGAAGTCCTGGTCACTGGGTGCAAGTCCTAGAAGTGATAATTGATGCTATGTGATTCATTTCACTAGTTTCAATCCCACTTCTTCACCCCTGTGAGCATCACTCGATGCAATGAGTGCTAAGTGGACGATTAAAAAATCATGAGAAATTAGTCAGTTATGACTACCTCTCATGGAAATGGTCATATATGAATGACTTACTTAATGTAGTTGAATCCAAAAATGATATCTAATATAATGCACTGCGAAAACCCCCAATACTTAATCCAAAAGAGTGAAGGGAACTCTACTTTAATGGTTCATGAGGCACAATACTTGCTAAGGTTTTGAAAATGGGATAGCAAGCTAAGTGGGGTTGGTTGTGGGGAAAACTCCACAGCTAAGCGCGCTTGAGCCAGAGGTGATTTGGGGATGGGTGACCTCCCGGGAAGTCCTAGTTACTGGGTGCAAGTCTCAGAAGTGATGATTGATGCTATGTGATTCATTTCACTAGTTTCAATCCCACTTCTTCACTCCCGTGAGCATCACCCGATGCAATGAGTTCTAAGTGGACTATTCAAAAATCATGAGAAATTAGTCAGTTACGACTACCTCTCATGGAAATGGTCATAGATGAATGACATACTTAAAGCAGTTGAATCCCAAAATGATATCAAGTATTACATAGGTTTTATACTAGTGATAATGGTGGTGGTATGAATAATGATGTAGTGTCAAAGCTTTTGTAAAGAGTATACGATGGCTAAGCCAGATTTTTCTACTAGCTCATAATTTAAAGTAGGTCCTCAAAGGTTTTTGTTGATATAATATATGACATGCTCTCTATTATCAATACTCTCTTGGACTAACATGCCTATGATGGCTACTTATAATGATTAGGGGTAGAGGATGTATTCTTTATTATAGTTAGGATGACTTATCAATGGATTCTATGACAATGTGTCTTTCAAAGCCTCAAATGATTGTTGGTCTTGCTCATCCCAATGGAATGGGATGTCTTGATGGAGAAGGAAAAGAAAACCATGTGGAAATGTGGCGTGATCAGGAACAAAGTGTCATAAGAAGTTGGTCTTACCCTGTAAGCTTTGTAACTGCTTCAAATTATTAGGTGGTGGGATCTCATGAATGGCTTGGAATTTCAATGGGTTAACTCACATACCCTACTGGGAGACTATGAATTCTAAAAACCTTCCTGCATTTATGCAAAAGACACACTTGAGAGGGTTCAAGCATAAGTTATACTAGTGACATCACTGAAATACAAGGAAAATATCCTATAAATGATCTGAGCACCCCTTGGATTAGACAGTGATTTCATCCAAATAGGTGAAGATAAGATGAGACAGATGATTAAAGATGTAATTTATAGCCCATTGAAAAGTGGCTACAACATTTTTAAGTCTAAAGGGCATAATGTGGTAGGAAAAATTACGCCATATTTTTGTGGTGAAAGTCGTTTTGTATTCATTCGTATGGTGGATCTGAATGATTATACCTTACAAAGTCTCCCAAGACGGACAATGCTTCATTCCCTATGAAAGTGTCAATGACTTGATCAATGAAGGGTGTCGGATAATTGTCCTTAGGGAAGGCTTTGTTCAAATCTCAGAAGTCAGTACAAACCTGTCTAGTGCGCTATTTTTTCATGAGGGGTACATAGTTGGAAACCCATAATGTGTAGGCAATAGGGTAAATGAAACCAACTTTATGAAGCTTGTTGATTTCCTATCTAATTACCTTTGCCTTGGATTGGTGGATTTGTCACTGCTTTTCATAACAGTGTAGTCATCGGGCCAAGTGTAAATACAATTCTCTACAATTTTAGGGATAATTCCAAATATTTTTTAGTATGCCATGCAAAAATTTCCTTAAACTCCTGGAATAAGGCTTTGTAGGAGGAAACTTCTTCAGGAGAACAACCTGACCCTAACGAGATTTCTTCAATGATTCCTAGCTTGGCTAAGATGTCTATCTTAATTATGGATGAGATGTTTGACATATTCCTTTCTACAAATGTATTGGGTGTTGGAATAGGGTTTTTGAACCAATATATGTGACCTGCTGGTAGAAAATCCTTGATTTCTACTGTATAAATAATGTTAATTGGTGCATCAATAGGTGAGAACATTGTTTCCAGTAGGAAGAAAGAGTGATGATGAATGGAATCCCATGAACATTTGGGTTCTATCATGGCCCAAAATATCCTCATCAAAATGAAATATATTTCCAAATGGTGAGGGATGTGATGATAGGTCATGAGGCTAGGCTCGGTATCTAGAAGTGTTAGTTGAAAAGTAGGGAAACAATTATTATTTTGCTGCCGTAGAACCAAGCAATGTTTACAATGCATAGATGGGTTGAGTACATGTATTCATTGGTGGTGCAACCTTTATAATGGGTGAAGTGATCTCGACACCATGGAATGATGAGTATATGGCATTAATCATGGTTACTATAGAGGAAGAAATGAATCAAATGTGATGTTGTGTGCCATCAACACCAGGGGGGTGGGAGTATCTTTGTGATGGTTTCCTGATGGTGAATGAGAGAGGGCTTCCGAGAAGGTATCATCATCCTAAGTGCCAAAGCGTTTTCCTCTCTAGGGGGGATTTCTACTTGATTTGCATGAGGAGGGTCCCACGCTATACTAATTTCTCGAAATATTTGAATAAGTGGACATGTGGATCAGACATGGGAAGTTATGGTGCAGATATCACATGGATGAAAAGCACCTAATGCATAGTCTAAGGATATGTAGTAGATAATATACATGGCCATGTCTCTTGTAGCTCCTGATAATGAGTTGGGGCATACATATTGAGGTGGTGTTCTTTTGGTGGTTGCATGCCACCTATTTATCTTAGATTTAGCAACAACATGAAGAAGTACCAATAGCCCAACATTAGATTGTCATAATGCCACTCATGTTTTTTAGAATCTAGGGAGATGTAGGTAATGTCTTGTGTGAAGCATTTGTGTGAAAATGTGACAATTTTTGAAATTTCACCTTGACTTATTTCTTGAGCATCTCAAGGAGTCAAAATAGAAGAAAGGAGAAAACTCCTAAGCTCTTTCAAATCTAGGCAATGGCTGATAAAAATTCCTTATTCATCACATAGGGTGCATGAAGGGGATTTTTTGGAGGAGTTGGTTTCATCTTCTTTTCCTGGTGGAGACTGACGTGGGATGTGAGGTATGATGGTAGAATGAACATGAGTGAACTTATCATTAGACTTCTCCACAAAGACACAATAAATGGTCGAAGATGCATCATATGTTGTCAAAGTGGTAGTGAGTGATGGTGCAATAGTACTGACCTGATGGAGGGCCACCAAGGTGTTGCGGTATCTAGGGATATTAGGGAGATGGTAAGTGTAATGATTCTGTTGTATGCAAATAGCACACAGGTGGTTGGTGCATAATCCCTTATTGTGCACAGGTGGTTTGTGCATAAGCCACTAGATGCCCATGCTACTCGAGGAAGCCCTCGAGTGATAGAGGGACATGATGATGGATAACTTTTCCCATATCCTTCAATTACTACCCACAGGTAATGCATCTTCATCCAGCAACTACTCCACCATGGGATCTTGTTCAGTGCCCGATAGTCAATACAGAGCCTCCAGGTCCCATCCTTCTTCTGTACCAATACAATCGGGCTCCCACAAGGTGATGAGCTTGGCATGATGTGCCCTTTCTACAATAGTTCCTTAATATGCCTCTATCTCTCATTTTTATCTAGAACAGAGCGTCGATAGATCGGTCCATGGGGCAACGATGTTCCCGGGGTCAAATCGATGGAGTGCTTGACCTAACATTGTAGAGGTACCCATGTTGGTGAGGAAAAAATATCCCTATACTCCTCCGCGACCTTGTCTATTTGTTTTTGTTGTGCAGAGGAGCCCTTCCTCAAAGCCGTTTCCACAACCTTCTTCTTGCCCTGGGGGCGAATCATAAGGAAAAAAAAATCATGGTACAGGAAATTATCTTACTGCATTGCTTTGCAGTGATCAAAGAGATGGCTTTAGGAGGCATTACCTCCGTTATCCTAATAAATTATTAACCAAAGTAATAATCACAAAGTAAGGTCTAGACTCATATATAACATGTCACTTCCACAAGTATGGTTATCCTAAAAATGCATAACAAACTTCAAGAGGAGCAATGTCACACATTAACTCATCCGTGAAGGGCTTGATGTTGTAGGGAAGGCGGCACTAATGGCTGACGCAAAGATCTTGTCCTTGGTGAAGACACCTGATGATGTATGACTGTGGATGCATTGTAGTCTTTAGGCACATCTGCTTCACGACCTCGACTGAAATGAGGTTGTTTTGGTTCCCAATTTTGACAATGAACTTCAACAGAGAACACTTCACCCACATTGTTTGTGGAAGAGCCATTCCCCCTCCTTTGGATCTTCCTGCTCAAACTTCTGGATTTTTCTGGTGGCTACAGTGGGACTGGGCTCCTCATCAATGATCTACTTCCCTTTGTCAGTTCCCTTATCGGGTTCCAATTCAAAGGCAAAACCTATGTCTGATACGAAATCCCTTAGCTTGATCACTAGTGACTACTTGGCCCAACACTCACTTGTATTGTGAGTGGAGCTCTTATGGAACTCACACCATTTTCCCATGTCCTTCTTTATATTTAGGGTGTTGGTCTTTTCTTGCAGCTTCGGTGGGTTGTCCTGGGTAGCACCGCCTGGGCCTGGTCCTTTTTTCTATGGTTTGGGTGTGGCTTTTCCTTGCTTTGGATATTCATATCCAAAGTGCCACTTCTTCTGTTTAAACTTCTTCTCAATCTTGACATTGTACCGATACGCCATACTGAGCAAGGAAATATCTAGGAACTCCATCTCGTCCTGGATGTTGTTGTGTAGACAGTTGTGACACTTGAGCACCAAATGTCACTTAGTATCCTTGACACCCACCTTCGTGCAAATGCTATGGAATGTATTTGTGAAGTCTGGCACATCTTGGTCCCTTCTCTACCGTAGTGTGGTCCACTTTATGTATGTGTCTTCATAGCTCCCGATAGGGTAATATTGTTCCTTGATGGCGTCTCGAAAATAATTCCAAGTGGGTGTGACTGAAAATAGCGAGGGTTCACTCTCGTCCTTTTGTTCATAGTAGGTTTCCCACTATTCCTTGACGTGTGGGGCATCTTTGAGAAGTGCAAGAGTAATATTTTTCCGATTGGGAAATCCATGAATTGAAAAATATCCTTCTAACAAATTTAACCATTTATCTACAGTGTCTACATCTATCAGGCCTTCAAATATGGGAATATTGAAGTTAACTTGTATCGTAAAAGGAGTGGTACCTCCAGAGTGGTTGACGGATGAATATACATTACCTGTGGGTAGTCGTTGAAGGGTCTAGCCGAAGTTATCCATAATAATGTCCCTCTATCGCTCGAGGGCTTCCTTGAGCAGCATGGGCATCCAGTGGCTTACCACAGTGAGACACTTTTAGACATAGTCTGAAATTACCCACTTACGACAAGGAAATGTATTCCATTGTGTAGGCCTACCATCAATGGAAGCATCACATTCTAGGGAAGGAAATATTCATCCACACATACCACCATCCTATGCAATTCATACAGACACAAGGGAAGTTGCAGAACGATCACAATAAGAAATGGTCCACCTATATGCAATAGTTCCATTTGAACAATAATTATAAGAAAGGAAACACCAATAATGTTGTTGATTGCCTCAGCTGACCACTATTCATGGCACTGATCACCGTGATTGGCTCCTATGGGCACAAGGCATCGGGGTGGCCACATCTTTACAATAGCGATCCAGAATTCAGCAGCATATACCAGAAACTCTTGGAAGGGAAGCAAGTTCAAAATTTTCACCTTAAGGATGCATTATTATGCCACTTGGGACACATATGTGTTCCTTCAAATGAGTGTGCCAAGATGATTTGGGAGGTGCACTAAAGTCATGTCGCTAGACATTTCATAGTAGAGAAAATAATGGCGGTATTGCAGAAGTACTTTTGTTGGACGAAACTTCGTCAGGATGTTGGGAAGTACATTAGATCTTGCACCGCCTATGCCATTTCCAAACCAACCATCAAGAAGCAAGGTTTGTATAATCCTCTACCTACTCCTAGCTAGTCTTGGGAATCTTTCTCCATGGATTAAATGCCGACCTTCCTTCTACTAAGCATGACAATGATTAAATTTTCATGGCCATCGACAGATTCTCTAAGATGACCATCATGGCAGCCTGCAAGAAGACACTCACAACAGAGTCCACTGCTAAGATGTTCTTTGAGCGAGTTTGGGTACACTTTGGGATCCTACATTCCATTGTCTCAGATTGGGACAACAGATTCCTGAGTGAATTTTGGTCAAGTCTCTAGTCGTTATTGGATACAAGAATTAGTAAGTCCACGACTTTCTATCCCCAAACTGAGGGCCAAACAGAGGTTGTCAATAGGATAATCGTACACATTCTATGCATGTACAACTCGAAGCATCCATGCACATGGCATGAAAGTATCACCTATGTTCAACACAACTACAACAGAGCTCTCCACAGCTTAGCAGGCCACAACCCCTTTCAGGTAGGGCTAGGATTTTAGCCATTATGCCCCGTTGATGTGGCCATACCATTTGCAGCCACTGAGGTAGATTCAGCTCATATTCAGTCTGAAGCTGAAAGGGATAATAGCTTCAGTGAGCACATTCAACACATCCACTAGTAGGTCCATGATATATTGGATAGAGAAAATGCTAAGTATAAGCAGCACCATGATCAACATCGAGTGTCGCACAAGTTCTAGATGGGTGATAAAGTTTGGCTACATTTACAGAAGAAGCACCTTGCTGGACCCCACCACAAGCTTCACCCTCTCTAATATGGGCCATAGACCATCACCAAGGCCATTAGTGATAATACCTTTGAGCTTAGAATCCCACCGTTCCTTGGTTTGCACCTAGTGTTCAATGTAGACTACCTTCAACCATAATTTTCACCATTATTGGACACATCTGAAATTGCAGAACAACTCACAACAACATAGCTCAAATAGAATTGTATGGAACATGCCACACCTGATCATATCATGGACACACAGATCAAGAACACTTGCCAACAGAGGATGCATCTATATCAAGTTGTCAAAGCAGGCCAAGTCCTTCACCAGGGTAAGTGGTTCACCAGGGCCTAGGTTCAACAGAAATTCCCCACTCACTGTAATAATCCTAACCTAGAATATTCCTCAAACCCCAGCAAAAACTCCAACCAAATATGTGCAAATGATATAATAACCCAGAAGTGATAAAATAATAGTGGAACAACATATAATAATGTAAACCGGAAATATAAGCAGATACACAAGAAATTCAGTGAGAAATGCTAAGCCATTTTATTATACTGAGCAATAAATGAGTACAATAGGTGATTAGACAGATGGCACCTAGACTTGCACAAGGCAAGTGAAGAAATACTGTCAGAATGACAAGAATGGCCTGTCTGCATGGATGTTGCTGTTATGCTGCTGTTGTTACTAGAAAACAAATGATGATTTTGGGCTGCTCCCCTCCTCAGAAAAAGCTGAAACTCGGCATTTGGGCTCTACTCAAGAAACCCAGAAAAGCCTAGAAAGCTTTCCTAGAATGGCTTCACACTGATCTGCGTCCCCGCTGTTGGGAAACTGTCATGCTCTTTTTGCTGCTAGAAATCGAATGAGGATTTGGGGCTGTGCCCCTCCTTAGAAAATGCTTAAACTTTGGAATCAGACTCTACTAAAAAAACCCAGAAAAACCCAGAAATATTTTCTAAAATGGCCGACCCCCAAAAATCACCCCCTTGGGGTTCTACGCAGTTCCTCAAAGACGTTGATGAAACTGTTGCTGAAATATTGATGAAACTGCTGCTGAAATGCTGATGAATATACTACTAGAATGCCAATCTAAATACTTTGCCTGAGCAGGCACTCGAAGTCCCCCGGGGCTAAGGGTGAGATCTCCAAATGAAGACACTCAATGCACTAAACAATGTTGCAGACTAGCTAACCAGTCAGCATGCTCTAAGTCGAAATGACTATCACAAATTCTCATAACCAGAATGATCTCAAATGAGGGGGTTCCTCTCTTTTTTATAACCTTTGCCTCTCACAATCCCTAGGCTCACTTTCTCCTGCGTGATCCCCTTCTTGCCATGTGTTCCTTCCCTCCTGCGCAGTCCCTCCATGTGTCTGCATGGGCCCCATTTCTGCGTCCCCATTTTGCCCCCTTGGTCCCCCCTTCAGTCACAATGTTGTGCTACCTAGGAAGTGACTTTTTATTCTAAAGTGAGTTATGTTCCCCCTTCCTCACTTTTTATTTACAAATAACTATAGAAGGAAAAAATCAAACAAAATCGAATATTCCAATTAGCCATAGCTAATTACGAATATTATAGTCTCCCCCAGAAAAATGTTGCTTGTCCTCAAGAAACTGAAGTGATGGATGCTGTAATATCTCCTCACTCTCCCAAGTGGCATCCTCATTTGGCAAATTCTTCCACCTTACCAAGAATTCCTGGACCCTCTTGCTCCGCAACCGTCTCTCCCTAGAGGCAATGATAGCCGCTGGCTACAATACCAAATTCCCCTCATCATCCACGGGTGGTAGCTCATCCATCACGATCACCTACTGCCCCAATGCCTTCTTCAGGCATGATACATGAAAAATGTTATGAACCTTGCTGCCTTGGGGCAGCTCCAACTCATATGCAACCTGTCCAATCCCGCGTATCACCCTGTATGGCCCATAAAAGTGGGGCTTGAGCTTCTCAACCCCCTTCTGCTTCAGCGATGACTGTCGGTATGGCTATAATCATAGGTAGACCATGTCCCCTACCTCGAACTGTCTACCAACCCAACCCCTATCGGCATACAGCTTCTGCTGGTTCTGCGTTGTAGCCATGTTATCCTTGAGAGCTCGGAGGATATCCTGACTCTCTTGGATCCAAATCTTGGCTCTAGGAGCCTTGCTATCACCAAACGTCATGTCAACAAAAGATAAAGGATGATACCCGTATAAGGCATAGAATGGTGACATACCAATGGACATGTGATGTGAAGTATTGTAGCAGTACTCCCCTAGATGCAGCCACTTCAGCCATGCTCGTTGCTTCCCACTGACATAGTTACGCAAGTAGCTCTCCAGCCACTTGTTAACTATCTCCGTTTGTTTGTCCGTCTATGGGTGATAATCGGTACTCGGTGTCAAGTTTGTCCCCACCAATTGGAAAAGCTCCTGCCAAACCCCTCCCATGAAATGGCTATCCTTGTCACTGACGATGGTCTTAGGAAGACCATGTAGCCTAAAGATCTCCCTGAAGAACAGCTCGGTCACCTGTGCTACTGTATAGTGTGTGGATATGGCAAAAAAATGTGCGTACTTTGACAGTCTATCAACGATGACAAAGATACAATCCTTGCCCTGTACCATGGGCAGCCCTGTGATGAAGTCCATCACAATACTCTCCCATTCACCCTCCGGAATGGGAAGAGGTTGCAATAAACCCACGGGATGGCTCATCTCTCCCTTGTTCCTCTGCAAACATCGCACCTCTAGATGCGCTGGAGTACATCCTCCTTGAGGCCCTTCCATGAGAACACCTCTCTAATGGTCCTGTAGGTTTTGGTAAACCCTTGATGTCATGCCAAAGGTGAATCATGTGATGCTTGGAGTATCTTCTTCTTGAGCTAATACCCCTTAGTCAAGAAGATCCGGTCCGTGTAAGAGATGATCTCATCGACCACCCTGTACCTGTCATCTGCCACCTACCCATCCAAAACCTCACATGCAAACCTATCCTTCGAGTACTCTACTAAGAGTCAAGCCCTTCAATCTGTATCCAAGCTCATAAGAGACAACGTGGCTGGTCTACATGAGAGGGCATCTGCTACCATGTTGTTCTTACCCTTGACATACTCAATGTCAAAGTCATATGCTTGGATCTTACTGATCCACTTCTGCTGCCTCTCCTGTAGCTGTTTCTGCTCCAACAAGAACTTGAGGCTATTGTGATCAGTCCTCACCATGTAGTCAATGCACATCCTCAATGTACTATCCTTCTTCTTCACCAACACCACAGAAGAAGCAAAAGAACTCGTGCTCGGTCAAATGTGCCCAAGAGCTAGCAACTCCTAGATAGCCCGCTCAATCTCATCTCGATAGGCCTTGGGGTGCCCATAGGGGGTGGTGATCACTGCCTGGGTGCCCTACTCAAGCTCGATAGTGTGCTCAAACCCTCGGTCCGGTGGCTTTCCTGGCGGAATCTCCCCAAAAGCTATGGCATACCGGTCAAGGATGGACTGTATCTCTGGATGTACTGTCTGCCCTATAGTCCCTGCCTCTAATGCACGCAGCTCTACTACCCACTCTATGTCTCCCTTTCAGAAGACTGCCTCCATCCGATGAGCCGAAACAGTCTAAGGCAGATATGTGTGTTGTCCCTGTATCGTCTCATGCCTCCCTATATTCTCATCATCCAATTCCATCTCCAAGGTTTTCCAATCTATCGTGACCTTCCCTAGAGTGATAAGCCATTGAACACCTAGTATCATGTTGGTGTCTGGAATATCGACCACGAAAAAGTGGTCAGTCAATGTGTAGGTGCCCATCGTCACTGAAAGATTTGGAGCATAATTAGCACACGTCATGGTCTGATCTCTTGGGACCAAGACTGAAAACCCATTGAATCTATCTGTCTGTATACCTCTCCACTCAACCATCTGGGAATTGATGAAGTTTTGGGTTGCCCCACTATCAACCAAAACTTATACACGCTGGCCATGTACTTTCCCTCATACGCATAGTGTCAAATACTTGGGAATTCCCCGTAATGCTGCAAGGGCCCCTCCGGTGGGTGCAAAAGATGCACCACCTCCTGCTGGTGGTGGAGGTGGCAAAGGTCCCCGTATGGCATGGATATCTCCTACCTCCACATACTCCTTGTCATCCTCTTCTCCACTGCTCTCGGAGAAGACCTCAATAAAATGTGCTTTACTAGCAGCACATCTATGTCTTGGTGCCCATGGCTCCTGACAAGTGAAGCACAACCACTTCTTCCTCAGCTCCCTCCTAGCATCATCATCAAGTTGTACTCATCCTAGATTCCCCTTTGGAGGTG
Source organism: Pinus tabuliformis (assembly GCA_031772625.1). Lineage (NCBI taxonomy): Eukaryota > Viridiplantae > Streptophyta > Pinopsida > Pinales > Pinaceae > Pinus > Pinus tabuliformis. Next base: position 1,006,650,113 of record CM062819.1, read on the forward strand.
GAATCCTCACATCCTTCCCCTTAGACTGGAAAGTCTATCTCTGAGGGTAAGGTGTCCGAGTCCTGGGTAAGACATCCTGTAAGTCACGGGTCCTGCCGATAGCGTCCTGGAGTGTAGCTGGTCTAGTGGATCGAAATAGACCCCGAAGTAGCTCTGCTAACCCCTCAACATACGTATAGACCCTTCGTGTCATGGAGAGGTTTGGCACCATCATGGAGACCCTCAAGAATTCTGCAATGTAGGTCTCTGGGCTCCCTGTCTGTTTGAGCCTGATCAGTTCAACGAAATGCTGCTCTGGATCCCTCCGATCAAATTGCTCCATCAGTCTCTTGGTAAACTCGGCATATGACATCACTGTGGAGTGCCCTAATGTAACCATCCCATGAAACCACCAATCTTGGGCCTCGCCATCCAATTGCAATATTACCACCTTAATGGCATCTGCCTCTGACATCTGGTTAAGCTGGAAATAAATGTCCAACTTATCCACCCAAGAATTTGTTGAACTGTTTGATGAGCCATCAAACAAAGGAAAGTGGAATCTACTCGCTGCACGGTGGGTGTCGCCATCATGGTAATGTCGGTACCCTCTATGATGGTCGCGGGGTCTTCCATCCTGCTGGAGCTGAACAAAATCTCTGAATGAGAGGGCTTCCCTGAACTCTTGCCCATAGGCTTGTTACTCTGTAAAATAATCGCCCATATGTCCGGGCTCTACCTCATGCTGGGCTACGGCCCCCATGTCGGCTTCTAAGAAGTTGGGCACGGTAGAGCGTGTAGGGGCATGTGAGGCCACCTGTTGCGCAGTATCACACTGCTCTGGCAAGTGGTGGGATGCACTTGATCCCTCACCAATCTGAAAAACTCGTGGGCTCTCACGCTGTTTAGCCTCTATTGTCGTGAATCTTTGCCCCATCACCTCAATTTGCCTCAACAGATCCTGCACTGATTTGAGGAGCATATACGCAAATCTCTTCCCGTCATCATCTACCATTGGATCCTCCTGCTCCACGTCCACCACATGCTACTCCTATTCTATGTCCACCACCGAAACACAGTCTCCCTCTCCGTAAGTGTTCTCCAACCTATGCCCAGTGTCTCTATATCTCTGACCTCTGTAATAGATATAGGGTTTTTCCCCTGGTATCTTAGATTGCTAACTCCACAGGCTGAGCCAAATCTATGCTCTGATACCACTGTAGTATTCCTAACCCATAATATTCCTCAAACCCTAGAAAAAACTCCAACCAAATATGTGCAAATGATATAATAACCCAGAAGTGATAAAATAACAGTGGAACAACATATAATAATGTAAACCGGAAATATAAGCAAATACATAAGAAATGCAGCGAGAAATGCTAAGCCATTTTATTATACTGAGAAATAAATGAGTACAAGAGGTGATTAGACAGATGGCACCTCGACTTGCACAAGGCAAGTGAAGAAATACTCTCATAATGACAATAATGGCCTCTCTACGTGGATGTTGTTGTTGTGCTCCTACTGCTCCTAGAAAACAAATGATGATTTGGGGCTACTCCCCTCCTCGGAAAAAGTTGAAACTCTAGATTCGGGCTCTACTCAAGAAACCCAGAAAAACCCAAAAATCTTTCCTATAATGGCCTCACACTGATCGGCGTCCCAGCTACTGGGAAACTGTCATGCTATTGTTGCTACTGGAAATTGAATGAGGATTTGGGGCTGCTCCTCTCCTCAGAAAAGGCTTAAACTATGGAATCAAACTCTACTCAAAAAACCAAGAAAAACCCAGAAAGCTTTTCTGAAATGGCTAACCCTCGAAAATCACCCCCTTGGGGTTCTGCATAGTTCCTCAAAGATGCTGATGAAACTGCTGCTAAAATGCTGATGAAACTGCTGCTGAAATGCTAATGAAACTGTTGCTGAAATGGTGATGAATCTACTGTTGGAATGCTAATGGGAATACCTTGCCTGAGTAGGCACTCGAAGTGCCAAAGGGCTAAGGGTGAGATCTCCGAATGAAGACACTCAATGCACTAAACAATGTTGTAGACTAGCTAAACAATTAGTGTTCTCTAAGTCGAAATGACCATAAAAAATGCTCATAACCAGAATGATCCCAAATGAGGGGGTTACTCTCTATTTTATAGCCTCTGCCTCTCACAATCCCTAGGCTTACTTTCTCGTGCGTGATCCCCTTCTTGCCATGTGTTCCTTCCCTCCTGCGTAGTCCCTCCATGTGTCTGCGTGGGCCCCATTTCTGTGTCCCCCTTTGGCCCCCTTGGTTCCCCCTTAAGTCACAATGTTGTGCTACCTAGGAAGTTACTTTTTATTCTAAAGTGAGTTATGTTCCCCCTTCCTCACTTTTTATTTACAAATAACTATAGAAGGCAAAAATCAAACAAAATCGAATATTCCAATTAGCCATAGCTAATTAGGAATATTACACTCATGGAGGTTCTGCACGCAATGGGGACCATTCGTTCCTAAGGGGGGTGGAAAGATACAGGTGGATATTGGTGGCCACTTGCCTATTCCACCTAGACCCCCGAGTCAGTTTCATATGTTTCCTTGTTCATTTCAACATTTACTATTTTTAGTAGTTTTTCGGGTCTTGAACTTCCAGAGCAGTTTTGACTCCCTAAATGACGTTTTTTAGGGTCTGCGGTAGGCTTGTGGCCATGGGCAATGGCCTGCAGCAAACCCTGTAGTACTAAGAGAGACCTTTACAACAAGTTATCGTACATACCAAATGAAGATCATATGACCATGTTACGACCCCGAGAAGTTGGCTACCCAACTAACCCCAAAGGGCCCACAAACACTTGGTGTTACATCTCCTTGGGTTAGGGTTTTGGTTGTTTAGGGTTTTCTCATGTTTTCGAATAATAAATAGGTCCTTGAAACTCATTGTAACATAGTTCAGATGCATGTATTTTCCACATCTCTTCTTAGAGATAAGCTACCATCACCCAAGCTATCTTATTTCCATTATGTTTGTAAGCATAGTTCAATATTTTTCTATTAATGAAATGAAGTGTTTTTTTGTTGCATCTCTATGTTTATGATTATAGTTGTAAGTTATTGCATTCTTGTTTAAGTTCAGATCACTAGTTTCCCCAATCAACATGATTTCATCTTGTACTATTCCATATGATCTCTAGATAGTACCTAACAACTCTAACGTTGACTCATTTGGAAACTATATGTCATTCAGCCACGTCGAGCTAGAGTATGAAGCAATTTACTTGACCTGTTCAATTTTTTTGGTATTGATATCTTAGTAAATTCAGTTATTCATTCCCAAGGTTCAAGTTCAAATTCTGACCCTTTTGTCGACATATTTTCCACCAACAAAAGCATCATGGAGATCACGATGTCATATGAAACACCATGGGACAATAATCACCATTGATCCTGTTTACCTGAAATTCTTGAGAACAATCTTGAATAATTTTATTGACCCAACATAAATAATACACTTTGGGGTTCCATCTCTATTCATCGGGTTAATTCTGAGAATAATTTAGCAAATATTGAGGAGACCATACCCTTCGATGTTTCTATGAAACTTGGAGTTATTGAAATGTCCATATTGGCACATCATATTCTCCCAATGAGATTAATATTTACAAGGACCTTTTTCAAGAATTGTGTGACGTATTCACTTGGAAATATAAAGACATAGATCCAAATATTGTGGTTCACGAGATTAAAACCTATGTGGATGCTAAACCTATTCAAAAACCTTTATGTCTAGTTCACCTAAAGAAAGTTGTTACCATAAAAGTAGAAGCTGAAAAACTTTTGTGTGTTGGTTTTATCTACTTTGTTCATTTAACTGATTGGGTTTTGGATATTGTACCCATTACGAAGAAACAAGTTACTATCTGAGTATGTGTTGATTATAGGTATATTAAGCATGCTTGTCCCAAGGAAAACTACCCAACCCTTTTCATTGACCATATCATTCACGATTGTGTAGGAAGAAAAATTTTCTCGTTTATGGACACTTTCTCTAGTTATAATCAGATAGACATCATATTGTCAGACTAGCATAAAACTACGTTCATTTGTCCATGGGGTACATTTTCCTATGAAAAAGTTCCTTTTTGTATGAATAATGTTGGCACAACCTTCCAAAGGGCAATGAACTACGCTTTCCATGATATCAAGAATATAATGCACCTATATTTGGATGATTTTCCTACCCACTCTAAACATCATGAAGATTGTCAAATGCATCTCAGATTGATGTTACTACACTTTAAACATTATAATATAAGGATAAATCCACATAAATGTGTATTTTGTGTCCAATCTCGTCGAATTCTAGGATTTGTAGTGTCCAAGAATGGGATCCACATTGATCCTATGAAAGTCCAAGAAATCATTGGTTTTCCTGCTCCCTCTTCACTCATTCAATTACAATGCCTTCAAGGGAAGGCTAACTTTCTACATAGATTCATACTTAACTATGAAAAACGTACAAAAGGATTTACTCTCTTACTGAAAAAAGGGGTTCCACTCCATTGGGATCACGCTACACAAAAAGATTTCGATTCTTTGAAAAATGTGTTAGCTCAAGCACCATTATTATGCCAAGTATTCACATGTTGAAAAGTTAGCTTTGGTAGTTGTGAATGATGTATAGATATTTTGAAACTATATCCTACTTCATAATACTATTGTAGTTTATGATTGCAACCCGATGACTTACATTCTTTCATGTTAATTTTTTGGGGGAAAATAATTGAAATGGATAGTTATCTCCAAGAGTTTGATTTGGAATTCATTAAATCCAAATCTAAGAAATATTTAGTCTTCGTTGAGCTAATTTGTGGCCTTCCCTCCTCTAAATCGGAATGAATAACTAAGGATTGTATTCCAGATGAGACTTTTTTTCTAATTGACTCTTCTAATCCATGGTATGGAGATATCATCATTTATCTCTGGACCCAAACTCTTCGGCCTAACACTACTCAATCTAATCAGCAATGGATTTGATACAAGGATCGCCAATACATCATAATTGGTGACACTCTTTACCGTCGTGGTGTTTATTTGATATTTTGACATTGTCTTACTAATGAGGGGTCAAGAAATACTTGAATGAATGTCATGCTAGAGCATGTAGAGGATACATGTCTAGCTATGTGACCGCTACAAAAAATTTATGTGCTAGTTATTTATGGCCAACCATGTTTCGAGATTGTATTCTAATAGTCCAAAAATGTCATGCATGTCATATTTTTAATAGGAATGCCCATGATACACCTACTCTTATGCATCCAATTATTATTGTTGGACCTTTTTCCAAATAGGGCATTGATTTCATGACTTGTAAACCTCATTCGGTCGAGGGGAATGGATACATTATTGTTGTTGTAGATTACTATACAAAATGGGCCGAAGTGATGCCTACATTTGAAAATAGTGTCAAAATTATCGCATTGTTCCTTTTAACCCATGTTATTGCCATATTTGGTTTTCCTCAAGCCATCGTTACAGACCATGGCACACATTTTCAAAATTAGATGATTTTTGAACTTACTACCTAGTTGGGGCTTGAACATGATAACTCAATTCCTAGTAACCACAAACTAATGGGCAAGTAGAAGCAATTAATAAGGTTTTTAAAATGATTCTCCAATTCATGGTAGGGATTCATAATAAGAATATACATACCATTCTTGTTTCTGTCTCGTGGGCACACCAAACATTTGTTCGAGATGTGACTAGATTCACACCCTTTTGGTTGTGTATGGTCTAGAAGAAATTCTCTCGATTGAATGTGAAAATCCATCCTTAAATCATGTGATCGAGCATCTTCCCGCCACTTCCATAGAAGAATGATTTTTTTTCACCTATCTCATCTAGATGAGACCTGACGCGATGCCACAATGGCCAACGAGGCTCATAAAAAACATATAAAAGTATAACTTGACCAGAATGTTAAATCTTATGCCTTCTTAGAAGGTGGCCTAGTCCTTTTATATGACTAGGAAGTTGGGAAGATCGAAACATTATGGTTAGTTCCATATATCATCAGACATGTAATAGTAAAAGCTACCTATTGTAACACCCTCCTCCCACATTTACCTAAGCTAACCGGTCCACTGGGGTAAACATGTGACACAAGACTAGTATGATGTGATTCAAATCCCAAAGTACAGTTAAGTAAGTGGAACCGATAAACCCAACCCTTCTAGGTGCTTAAGCCATAACAAAACTTACCTTTTTACAGTCATAGAGCCTTAATCACTCCCGTGAAAAGGCTTGCATGTGACCAAAGCCTTCTAGCTTCTACCACAACAAGGCATGTCGATGACTATGGACTTTTTAGATAGTTTTGAGCCAGTGACCCTGGATTCTGTGCCACTTTTTGAGGGCCAGGACTCATGCCATTCCTAGAACTTCATGAAACTTTTAAAAGTGATATTGAAACAAATGTACTAATGTAAACATTTGATTTAAGACTTGACCAAACCCCTACTAGCCATGACAGGAATTTCATCAAACATGTCACAAATATGCAATCTACAGGTCATAACAACATATTTGAGCATAGGGATTTCATACTTATATGAGATTCGTAAAGAAGCATTATTGTCATATCACAATAGATGAATTATCATCTATTAGGTCATATATTAATTGTACATTCATTTTAAAATCAAAACATGATGAGAGCCATACATCAAGTATTCCATAAAACATACGCATAACCAACAACTAACCAACATAAATAAGAAGGATATAACAACCATAAGAATCACATATGAACCAGTATATTTACACATGAAATACCAAGGGGAAGAGCTCTTATTAATGAATGCATATGCCAACAAGGTCTGGGACTTCCATGAACCACCCAACCATAGATTGGCTGAAGCAAACCTTTCTTTTAGTCAATCACCCCTGTGCCATATTCCAAGCATGAATGTGGTACTCAAAACCAAACCAAATCAGGTTTCCCTAGGCTTTACTGTAATCCCCACTAGGTCACGAGGCCCTAAACAAGCATGTATGCCATCATATTTATCCATCTACATTGTGAGGAATTTGTCTACCTCCTAGTCTCTAGGCTTTAACATATATCCCACCATACAATGATCGATGATTCCTAGGCTTAATCTTGTAACACCCACCTGCCACATCCACCCACATAACCATGCCAACTAGGGTAAACATGAGATGAGAGGCTACTATGATTAGATTCAACCTCCTATGTGACCTTAAGGAAGTGGAATTGACAGAACATCACACACAGTCATCCAACATCATCAGCAAAACCCTTAGGAGACAAGTCAGCCACTTAGAAAACCTTTCCCTAGGCCCCCCTATTGTTTTGGATCTCTTATGCCCTATTCACTCTCATGCTATGGGCAAGGGAGTGACCAAAAAAATAAATTCTCTCTCGTAAGCTTGCTTGCCAGTGACCAGAGACCAAAATTTCCAATTCTGTGCCAGTGACCCCGACATTTAAGCCACTTTTTCAGGCCCAAAGCCTAGGCCACTACCCAGAACAGAGTGATAGCTTTAAATCATTAAAATTACAGGGAAACAATGATGCAAAATAAATAATATCTATAAGACCATAACCAAACCCCTACGAGCCATGATAGGCATTTCATCAAACATATCCTAAACATGTAACCTACATGTGTAAACAATAGAATTAAGTGTAGGGATATTATACTTATCATAGAATCACTATGAGCCATTTTTCCCTCATGTCATTTTCAACATTATCATCTATTAGGTCATAGACATGTTATCCATTCATATACAAGTAAAAACATGCTAAGATCCATACATAGTTGTTGTCATAAAATATACACATAACAAGCATAATAGGAACCAAAATACCATAAACACATCAACCATCAAAATCCACATTTACATCAATACATTTACACATGAAAATCAAGGGAATGAATTCCTCATTAATGAATGCAATGAACCAACCAGAGATGGGACTACCATGTTCCAACAGACTATAGATTGGTTGATTCAAGTCACTCTTCAACTAGTCACCCTTGTGCCATATTCCAAGCATGAATGGAGGACTTATATAACACATCCAAAACACCAATCAACATGGATGCCACCAGAGTTCTCCACCTACACCATGATAAATTTTAGTTCCCCCTAATCTCTTAGGCTTTACCATGCATCCATAGTCTGATCTAGGGATCACTAAGCCCTACACTGAGACATACTCTCCAGGCTTTACCATACATCCCATCATGGGATCACTAGGCCCAATAGAGAGAAAAACCCCTCTTGGATTTACCGTATATCCCTCCATTCACCGACAAGGATTCCTAGGCCCACCGAGGCACACAGTTTGTCTTTACTACAACCCACAGTCCGGTTCATGGGTTACTAGGCTAGTGGCTTCATCATCCTCAATCTAGTTCAGGGACCCCTAGACCATGTGTTTGTCAATTTGGAGATCCACCCCACTCAGATTTGAATCCAATCCATCCATCCCACATAAACTGTATGACTGAACCCATCTCATCAAAGCTATCAGTAAATGTAAAGGCTAGGCTGAAAATATTGTCACACCTGACAGAACCCATGTCATGGTAGAAAGGAAACAGATTCAATCCCATGCATGCCAAATCTAGCAAGGAAAATACACATGCAAGTCGATATTTGTCGTGAAGCCCACTGTAGATGCTTGATCTTGCCTTTCCCTGCTTGATATTTTCTTCCTCTTTCCTTCTTTTCCTTTCTTGCTCCACTTCCAATGTGCTCTAAGAAACTCTAAGTGTCCAAGAGTGAGAGAGAGAGAGAATAAAGAGAAATCTCCAAAACTAAAATGAAAAAAGGTTACACTGATCAAGCTTGCCCACTAATTCTCAGAAGCCTTTTTATTAATGAGGCCTCTATTTTCTTCAATTTCAATTATTTTCCTTCATTTTCCTCCTCATGTGCAACCTGTGACCTTTCACCTTCCTTTTCTCCTAATTTCCATTATTTTCATAAATAAATGTGCCAAAAATTCCATTTAGCCTTTCCAAATCCTTAGCCATTGTATTTGCCAATTTCCTTATCCATAAACAACCAAATGAACACCCCCTAGGGATGTCTTGCCCAACATTCAACTTGGAAGAAGTGTCCCATCAACCTTGCTTATTTTTTTTAACTTTTATTACATGGAATTTTCACCAGGGGTTGTTACAAAACCCTCCCCCTTGGGGGAACACCATCCTCGATGTTCAATGACACTTATAACCAACAAGATTGCTGAAAAATAAACATACTACCCATTGAGCTTTGTAACAAAGCTCGTTGCAATATTTACAATGACCATCTACTAAAACATGAAAAACATACCGTTTACAGGAGATTTATAATACAACTCATTACAGTATTTACAATAACCACATATAAACTTATACACATCTACTAAACTAGAAAATAAGAGAATACAATGCCTGTTTCAATCAACAAGGGAATTCAGAGGCTCACACCTCCACCCTCAAAGTAGTACCAAGATTCACGTCCTTCCTAGGAAGTCCCGAATCTAGTGCCACAGTCAAAGCTGCATCCAGTGTCCAACGTTATAATCTTGCACAACTCTTCCTCTCAGTGAACACTTACCGACTCATTGTTCTAGGGAACACTCTAAATGTGCATCTAATTCCATCTAGAAATGCTCATGACCAAAAAAAATATCCTCGTCCTTCCCTCCTCTGTTACATAGCCCCTCGGGCAATTTGGTCACCCCTTCTGTGCAGTCACTCACCTTCCAATTTCCCCGACATCCCCTATCCTGGGCGATCCATCCCTTGGCAAGGATTCCTTCCATCGAAAGGTCAAACAACCAAGAAATATACCTGCCTCAAAACCATCATACCAGTCATAACATGGTCATGGAAATCAATGGATACTATTGGGTACTAGTCTCCCATAATGGCCCTGCTCCTAAAGAGATTTACCAGCATACTACTGCATGTTCCAATTTCTTTCATTACTCATGCTAATTCTTGTAGTCAATTCCAACCACCCAACTGGGCATGTTCATGCTTTCCTATTCCAAGCACATAATTTCCATTAGATTTAAATAAATTGAAATAACCTCAAATCATACCTCATTGGTTGTTCGTTAATAAGGTACACTTGCAATCCTGTTTACTTCCTATCACAGCAAGTCAAACTAACATCTTTGACCATATCACCGTATAAAACATATCACATCATGTTAGCGCAAAACAAAACCATCATAGATCAAAATCATTAATCACATTTAACCCTCATAAACCAGAATCATGGATCACATATAGTCATCATATACCAGAATCATAAATCACATTCATAGTAAAACTGAAATAATATACTGATACTTATCCTTTAATCGATCCTTACTTATGCCTTTGTTATTTCTGTACACACACCGGATCGATTTCCGCACCCAACAAGACTTAGTGCCTTATCCTCAACTGTGTGCACACACACATAGTGTACATCACACTCGTACAATCCACACACAACATACAACACCATGCAATACATGCATCCACACCTGACATACAACACATATGCTTACACCTAGTGCACAACACAATACATACACCTACACCTAGTGCATAATATACCATAAGACATACTCCTACATATGTTGTACGACACAATACAAAACGTATATGTACACAATGTACATCAGAAGACATACATTCACATATAACGTGACACACCACAAAATGCATACACATACACTGGATATACAACACAACTCATACGTCTGTACTCAATGCACAACACCACACAATACATGTACCCACACAGAGTACAAAACAATGAATACACATGTCACAATACTGTGACTACATAATGCGCATGCATAGTACTACATGCCCACAACATAACATGTACGACATGCACTCAATCCCACATGTACGCCAGTGCCACATATACCAAGAACCACCTGCCCAACATGTGCACAACATCACATGTACACGGCACTACCTAGACAAGGTGTACACAATGCCACATGTACATTGCACCAATATACAATGTGTACACAATACCATATGTACACAGTACCACATGCACAATAAGTACACGACACCACATGTACACAACGCCACATGCTTGACATGTACACAACACCACCTACACGCAGTGCCACTTGTACAACATGTACACATCATCACATGCACATAACACCACTTGTATAATCATGAACACAACACCATATGTACATAGTGCCAAACGTACAACATGCACACAACACCACCTGTAATAGCACTGCATATCCAACATGTACATATCATCATATGTACACATCATTGCATATCCCACATGCATATAGCACCATATGCATACAAAACCACATATCCATCATGAACAGAGTACAATATATACATAACACCGTATATCCAACATATACATAGCACTATCTATACCTAGCACTGAATATGCAACATTCATACAACACTATCTGTACTAACACCCTATACATAACACTGCATAAATAATAGGTACACAGACCAAATATACACAACATCGCATGAACACAATATCACAAACACATGTACAACGTATACAACATATGCGCAACAGTAGTACCACACATCTAAAACCACACTGTCCTTACCAAGAAACCTTGCTTCCAATGTCTTATCCATGCATATCCTAGCAGGCCGCAGATCACACTTCTTTAACTTTGTTGATGTATCCCTCGGTATAACCTATCCATAACATAAGCATAGGCATAACACAAGCATACAATATAAATTCATATTCGCATGATATTGACCTCATATAATTGTTGTAACTACTCTTCCCACTTGATTCCTCATGAACCAAGAATCTATTCATGCCATTCACTTACATAAGCAATCATTTTGCCACAAGAATGATTCGTGATGATATGTCAGACAGTGACATAGATACATGGATACATAAATACATATATGTAAATATTAGGATAAACAATTATGATCTTGTCAAACAATGAGATGCACACATACATATATATACACATAAATGTTAGCACTAATAATCATGATCCATGACAACCTTGTCAAACATGACATACATACACACCTACATGTATACATGTATAAACATTAGCATAATCATGATCATAACATAATTACCAGATAACATAAGTTCCAGGTTAAGAGAACTTCTTTATTCATTCACAACGTTGAGAACAAGCATTCCCAACATACCCAAGGCATCTGACATCTCAGATCCATTCACGTTACCTTTCTAGTTACCTTTCACATGGCTGTACTTCCATCATCTATTTACCACTATGGACCAACCAATCCAATAAATTTTCATAGTCTTACCTTCCATTGCACTTACTCATGCACCAAGCTTCATCTAAATATTACGTCATCTATCAGGTACCACACATCTCTCCCTGAGCTCCATCAACTTTTCGTCTTTGCTAAAAAATTCCCATAACTCAAAACATAAAAGGAAGTACCAAGCAACAACCAAGAAGAAAACCATGAAAACCAATAACAACACGACACTAAAATAAAGTGGCATACCTATGCACCAGACTCATGCCAAATTTCAAATCAAGCACAATGATAAAAAATAAAAGGCACAAGACTAACCACAGAAACCATGACTCAATCCCCATAGTTCCCAAGGAAAGCTCAACTAGAGTCTTCTTCAAAATTTCATGAAAATTCCTTTTCTGTGCAATCCCCTGCATCACACTGCCAAAAACACATAACTATCAGTGCATAAATAAACATAGAAATACACTGGTTACCTTACCTTGGTGTGCCAATCACGTTGCTTGCAACTGAACACATTCATGCCATCTCTGAAGGGACTCCAATTCCCTTTATATATCCAAGTGTAACTGGAGACCATCTAATATACTTTTCAAATACATGTTCATGAATATAGAACATATCCACATAATTTCAGATATATCAAGGTTAAGAAGACTTCCTGTGTGAAAGGTACTCATTCATTTGGAATTATGGTTTCCAAACATAGCCAAAGGAATTATTTCCTAATTCCTTTCCTTTACATTTTACCTTGCTACAATCTAGGCTTACTATGCACTATCACATCACCAAACTATTAGTTATATAAACACATCAACTATTACCTTGTCATGCTAATACCAAGCATGTTTCTAGAAACTTGTCACACATGTCAACCACATGTTCGAAATATCAAGACAATCATATCTATTAATTTGAAATCATCATTTAGCAAGACTAACAATCATGTCATAATCCATAGTCAACTCATAGTCATTAGACATAATGCTACAACTATCACCTACTATACTCAACCACATATTAGTTGTCTCAACACATATGTGTTAATACAAAAATCTTAAAACAAGATCATTTCTTCATGCCCTATAGACTCTTAACCATATCATGCAAGTAATCAAACATTCGATCAAGCTATGAACGCACCATGTTAGATAAATCAATTGGATGACATAATAGGCACCAAACGCTCAACACAAAATAGATGACATAATCAAAAAAATAAGCACCCAGTATACTGCATAAGAAAAATCACACCTTTTTGTATTTTAGGGGAGGCTATCTTGTCCACACAATCAATCCAGGTCAGCATGATACAACTTCACAACATATCCACTCAAACATAAATCATGATATCCATAACATTAACTAACTAACATGTTCACATTATAATCTCATAAGCATTTTTCGTTCATGCATAACAATCACATATGTACGATTAGTCTAGATTAGTACGAGACCATATCACAAATATGTTGGCTCATACTTGAATAACGCAACCATAACCACTTGCATAGGTCAAAATAGGTTAACACAATACATATAACATCAAGATCTTCAATGCAATGAACATAACCATCACACATATGATCAATCCAAATTACAACATCAAGATCTCAATGAAATAACCTTAATCATCAAGTTAATAGCATATAACAACAATAAGATATATATCATGCTCATCAACAACATATAACCTAATCATCAAGTTATCTAACATAAAAAAACAATAGCAATGCATACAAATACAGGTAACTATCATTCTTGACTATCTGACACATGTGCATATAAATACACTAATCAACTAACATCTATCATGAATGTAACAATACCATCAAAGGACATGTACATAAACCTAATGTATATAACCCTATTGCATATAAAAATTATTAGCTTACATACATACATGTCAACATAAAATGCTTATATGACAATCTTCTCTTACCCGAAGGCCTAATGATGCAAGCCCATTATGATGATCTGCATCTCCTTCTCTATCTCAGCCAACACGTTAGCATCATAATGTACCAATATCACCTGATGACCTAAATTGCATACCATGACTTCACAAGGCATGTTTGACCTACTATTCATGCATGACTATAACCAAGACCATATATGCATAACAACTTCATATAGACATATAACATATGAGTACCAAACCATATACAACTCATTCTAGCTAGAGTCCAGTCATCAATGCATGACCATATCAACTACAAAAACCATGACCTCATGTGTGACGTCAACAACCACATCAGGCCACTATACACATTACCCCATGCAACCATCAACATGCATAAGCAATGCATAATCAACTAAACATACGCATGAATGCATGTATTCGAGCATAAGTGATCAATTCTTGTAAACAACCTACAAGGCTGATACATGTAATCAAGCTTACAAGGATGCAACCTAACATACAAACATGTAATAAAGTGACATACAAAAACATTTAAGTGACATATAACAATATGTAACCAGTCATATACCCTTGACAATGCATTCCAACAAAATCAACATCAAGTTCCTCATGACAAACTTACTACAACCATGATCAATATTATGCAATGAAACAAGCACATTGAATGCAAGTGTAAGAGACACACATGCAACTGAAATGCATGCATGACCAACACACACCGCACATCTAGTCCAAGGGGTGAACTATGCTTTGATACCACTCTATAACACCCTCCTCCCACATCCACCCAAGTAACCATGCCAACCAGGGTAAACATGAGACGAGAGGCTACTATGATCAGATTCGACCTCGTATGTGACCTTACGGAAATTGAATCGACGGAACATCACACACAGTCATTGAACATCATCAACATAACCATTAGGATACAAGCCGACCACTCAGACAACATGTCCCTGGGTTCCGCTGTTGTTCTCCATCTCTTAGGCCATAGTCACTCTCATCCTATGGGAAAGGGAGCAACCAAAAACCTAAAGTCGCTCTCATGGGCTTTCCTGCCAATGACCAAAGGCCAAAAATTCCATTTTTGTGCCATTGATCCTAGGATTTAAGCCACTTTCATGCCTAGAGCTGAGGCCACTGCCTAGAATGGAGTGATAGTTTGAAATCAGTAAAAGTATAAGGAAACAATGATGTAAAATAAATAAGTTGAACAAGACCATAACCAAACCCCTACTATCCATGACATGAATTTCGTCAAACATATCATCAACATGTAACCTACAGGTGTAAACAATAGAATTAGGTGTAGGGACCTTATACTTATATGAGAATCGCTATGAACCATTGCTCCCTCATGTCATTTGTTGCATTATCATCTGTTAGGTCATAGACACACTATCCATTCATATATAAGTAAAAACATGCTGAGAGCCATACATACCTACTGTCATAAAATGTACATATAACCAACATAATAGGAACATAAATTCCATAAAAAAATCAACCATCAAAATCCACATATACATCAATATATTTACACATGAAAATCAAGGGAATGAATTTCTCATTAATGAATGCAATGAGCCAACCAGAGATGGGGCTACCACATTCCACCTGACCATAGATTGGATGAGCCAAGCCTGTCTTCAGCCAATCACCCCCATGCCATATTACAAGGATGAATGTGGGGCTCATAGAACACATAAAAAAACCAATCAACATGGATGCCACTAGAGTTCTTCGCCTACACCGTGAGGAATTTGAGTGCCTCCTTGTCTCTCAGGCTTTACCGTGCATCCATAGTCTAATCTAGGGATAACTAGGCCCTACACCGACACATATTCTCTAGGCTTTACTGTGCATCCCATCCTGGGATCACTACGCCCAACGAAGATAAAATCCACCTCTTAGCTTTCCCATATATCCCTCCAATCAATGGCAAGGATTTCTAGGCCCACCAAGGCACACAATCTAGCTTTACCGCAACCCACATTCTGGTTCAGGGGTTACTAGGCTAGTGGGTTTGTGATCCCTAGTCTGGCTCAGGGACCACTAGACCATGTGTTTTCCAATTCGGAGGTCCACCCCACTCAGCTTTGAATCCAATCTGACCATCCCACATAAACCATATGAGAGAACCCGTGTGATCATAGCTATCAGGAAATGGCAAGGCTAGCATGAAAATACTGTCACACTAGGAAAAACCCATGCCATGGTAGAAAAGGAACACATGCAATCCCATTTATGCCAAACCTAGCAAGGAAAATACACATGCAACTCAATAACTATAATGAAGCCTAATGTAGCTACTTGATCCTACCTTAAACTTATTGATCTTTGCTACTTCCTGCCTTTTTTCCTTTCTTGCTCCAATGCCAAAGTGCTCCAAGAAACTCTAAGTGTCAAAGAGTGAGAGAGAGAGATGGAATAATGAGAGAGCTCCAAAACTAAACTGATAAAAGGTTACACTGACCAAGCCTGCCCACTGATCCTCATAAGCCTTTTTATTAACAAGGCCTCTATTTTCTTCAATTTCCATTACTTTCCTTCATTTTCCTCCTCACATGCAACCTATGACCTTTCACCTTCCTTTTCTCCTAATTTCCATTATTTTCATAAATAAATGTGCCAAAAATGCCATTTATCCTTTCCAAAGCCTTAGCTAGTTCCTTTGCCAATTTCCTTAGCCATAAACAACCAAATGAACACCCCCTAGGATGTCCCGCCCAACATTTAGCTTGGAATAAGTGTCCCATCAACCGTGGTTATTGTTTTTAACTTTTATTACATGTAATTTTCATCGGGCACTATTAAAATATGTTTTCATTATGACAATGTGTTGTCCTTGATGGAAACCTACTTAATAAATATGGCAACATGATGGTAGCAGGATGAGATTTCAATCTAGTACAGATGTGACAAAAATATTGGACAAAGGAATATCAGTTGATAGATAGAGGAATGATAAAGATGAAGTTTGAAGAAGTATACGTGGGTTATGTGAAATAAAGATGTGTACATACACAATTATGGTGAATAAAAGTTGTATATATGTAGGTTCTATGAAGTAAAACCATTTACATAAACAGGCATGGTGAATAAAAGTCGTGTACATGTAGGTTTTGTGAAGCACGTTGTTGGCTTAGTGTTATCAAGAAAACTAGTGTCCATTCAGAGCTACTAATCCCACTAATATGGGTAGCTATCTTAGAAACAAACAAACTAAAGTCACTTGTGTTTTCCTTTATGAGAGATAGATGAGAAAGAAGCAGAGAGTACCAACCTCAGTCTTTCACTTGACTCCTTGCTTGTTTCCTTTCCCCTTTGACAGAAATTCGCCACTCCTTCCTTACTTGTCCCGCTTCAAAGAGCACCTATAGAGTCAAAGTAGCATAACACCATCAAAGCATAGAGATCTATAACCATAAACAATATAGGATCAGATGTATATTAACCATACAAATGCATATATCAATACAAGATTCAGAGATATACAAGAATATGGAGGAAAAGCCAAATAGCTTTATTGATAGAATTAGAAGAAGAGAGGATTACAAGACATTGGTTTGACCCAGCACCATCCTCCTAGCATGAAAGTCCTCTTCACCTCATGAAAAGCTTAGATCACCCAACAATATAATGTTGCACAGAGAAACCAACAACAATTCCTTACAAAATACAAGATTCCAGCCTTTGGATCTCTTGGATGAGGGATCCATATATAGATGTTTGTAGGTGGGTGAGTCAGCTTCTGGGATTTTGATTAGTGTCATCTCTTTGATACTTGTTGGTTCGACTTGGAGATTTCATGATCTCTTACTCATCTCTGGGCGAATTTAGAGAGGCAAGTGTCGAATGAGCAGCTTCTAGAAGATTCTCTGGGTTTCCACCTAGAAAAATGCTTCTGCCATTTGTATAATCTCTCTCATCGCACCCTACAGAAGGGATTTCCAGTATTCATTGCACTTTTTGCATGTGTTAGGTGAGATGCATTGTACCCTTAGCACTGAGCAGTTTGTATGGTCCAGTTTTGACTAGTTCAGAGTAGTTTATCATGGAGAACTTTTGGGAGATGATGCAATCAGCTAACCTTGCTCCTTTAGGGTATGAAAAAACACTTTTAGGGACTTGGAAGCCCTTGGTTTATGGACATATGCCATTGGGGTTTTAGTGTCCAAATATGTCTATATTAGTTTCCCCCTAAATCATGAGGTCGTAAATCTTTTTGATGTCGAGTGAAATGCTTTATCATGAGGAACCGATGTTTTTCGAACTGGAAGCTGACCTATAATAAGATACAATACAATACATTATCCTCGTAATATTTTCATGATCTGGCTGAGGCGAGCATTCCCATGCTCAACTTTATAAATTCATTCTCATGTACATAGGACAGACAACTGTCTGTGTAGCAAATTGATGATTTTGGTAGAGCCATCATCCTTTGGTTTGGATGATTATTTGTGTAGCAATGATCTACATTTGATCTTTTTATTTTCTTGAATATATCGCAGCCCGGATGGATGAAACTAGATCCAGGGTCTTCAAAACTCGTTCAATCTTCGCCCGAAGTACAAGCTGATCCATGTGAAAAGATGTTTTGAGTCGAACATGGAAAGGCATCGCCTGATTACCAGGAAATTATGTAAGTTGTTAACAAGCACGAGAGGAATCACTGATAATGATAATGGCCCTCAAGGTATTGCAGTACAATTCACGTGGTGTGAATACATGAGTTGATGTCGAACACCATGCAAAATATTTCGATCGAAGGCCATTAATGTAAACTTGTTACCGGAAGTGAGAAACTTGCCATTGAGGAATGCAAGCTTCAAAGTACTAAAAGGGTTGTTCCTAGGTTGACTTCTTGGATAATGAGCTAATGTCGACAAGAAGTGACCCGTCGTAGGAGGGTGTTAATGAATCCCACATCTATGACACGAAATGGAGCAAATGCTTTTGTGGAGGTGAAAATGATCTGATGATACAAGGTTTAGGGCGGTGGTCGTGAAAGAATGAAGCGTGAAGGTATTGTAGGGGATGAGACACAAGCTGGGTTGGTGAATTCTCTAAGCGACTTCTCTTGAACATATCATCGACACTAAAATGGATTGGTAGCGTTAACCCAAAAAATGGATGGTACGGTGGACCAATGGTAATATGACCGGTGAATGGAATAACCCAACCCGACTCAATCATGGTGATGGAGTGAAAGTGTCATGTTCAAGAGCAAACTACTACCAATAAAGTTTCTTCAAGTTTTCTTCCCAATTTTTCCCTAGTCATTTCTAACCAGTACCTCTTTATTTTTGTCAAGCTTGAGGAGGATAACATATGCTTGTTCTATAATTTTCCCTTCGAGCAAACTCATCGCTATGTTTTAAGGAGCCTAGCGATAGTGAGACTTGCTCTTGTCTGCATGGAGAAGTTTGTCGCTATTGTTTTAATGAGTTTAACGACAAGGATAACTCGGTTCTTTTCAATTTTAGAGAGTCTAAAAAGAGACAGAAAGGAAAATCAAATATTCATTTTTTGTAATATAATCCCTTAAGTCCGAAAAAATATAAAACAATGCGAAAGGGATGACTTTTTGATAGTTTTAACGAGCCGAACAAGACAAATGCTCAATTGTTTTGTGTAATATTTCCTAAGGTCCAAAAAGATTAAAATCTAGAGGAGGGATGGCACTTCCAATCACTTTAACGCGCTGAAGAGGCCAATTGCTCAGCAATCTTTTCATATTTTACAAGTCAGATGAAAAGAGCTTAAAGGAGACTCATTTTTTGAGGAATGAGTGATGTTTTTGGATAGCAGTTGGTTCCAGATAAGGTTTGGAACTTTTTCAATCATGGCAGTGTAGAGAAAGGGCTAATAGGATCACTCGTCATAGCTGTTCCTCAAAAGGGGTAAACAATCAAATGGAGGCGTATGATCTGCTAAAAAAGAGTGGAGGTGATGGAAAGAACATGACCAAGGTTTAAAAGCTGATAATTATGCGATCGCAATGGTTATTTACCAAAGGTGGGTTCACTTTTTAATGAGCTTAAAATCTGGTGGAACATATGCCCATTTCTAGGTTTATTTTTTAACAGGCTTGAACTTCGCGAAAAACTACTTATGCTAGTCGTACAATAAGGATGTCTCATTGATAGTTTCATTTTTTAGGGATCTTGCCCCATTCGAAACTTTGCTCCAGAGCCTTTTGCATGCAAGCTAGGAACGACCAACTATTGTCCTAAGGGTTAATTAACTACTGGGGTTAGGTAGGAAAACTCTTCCTTTACTTTGTCAATGCCATTTGGCCCCTATAAAGGTGAATGGTCGATCAGAACAATCACCTAACTTAAGCAGTTGAAGTCAGCAAAACTATGAGTTTAGAGTTACACTGGTCGCTTTTCACTTGCGTACAAAAGGTTTGCATGCCCCCAGGTATAGCAAAGTAGAGTTTCTAGATTACCCTTCAATTTGCAGACAAAACACTTGCTTTGTTGGGAAAGGAATACCTTCTGATGGAGGTATATTATTCCAGTTTAATCCCATTTTCCTAAATGGATGGCTGTGTTAGACTAGTCATATATCTTATGCGGAAACCTACCCTATACTTGAAGTTTTCCTGCCAAAGCAGACCAGGGTGCATGCCCCCTGGGTTTCATTCACAATCATCAAATCACTCGCGCTCATCAGGTGGACAGACTGGAGATTGATGAGACATTTCTTGCATAAAAGGACCAGTTAGGGATGGAATTTGACTAGTAGCTATGTGTGAATCGGGGAATGAAAGTTGGTCTACGAGCTGGAGCATTCTGCTTTCATGTGGAAAACACATCACTCGAAAGAGTGAGGAAACAATAGCTCCCATGCTATAAATGTAGTCACGTCCAAGGAGTAGATTGTAATCTAAAGGTCCTTGGACTACCATCTCGTTCAGATAAATGGTTTTCCTTCTCAAAGTTATAGGTAAATTTGGAAGGATCTGAGGCAGAAGCGATGGCAAACCAAGCGCTTTCGAAGCAGTTGAGGAAAGGATACTCACAGAAGCCCCTCCATTTATGATAGTACCAACCATGATCATTCTGTAATCTTGTACTATGATTCAGAATGGTACATTAGATGGTAGACGGGGTCTGCCTAGTAGATTCCAATCGAAAGAAACGACTAGGTTTCTTGGAGGTGGGACCAAATAAATGGCCAGATAAATCTCTGACGAACTTCCTTCCTGCGGCAAAGGAACTGGTAGATGGCTCCCATGTTCATTAGAGTCTGTGTTTATGAAAATAATTTGAACGGTGTCGTTCTCATTCTCTTTGGGGACGGTATCATCTGAAGGTGGATCCTCTGAAGACAAGATGGGGTCGACAACCGTCTCGACCTATTGACTTTTGTCTGATGTGGAATCAGAGGGTTTTTCTTCAATGGTAGGTGCTTCGACAAACAACAAAGGTGTGTTAGTCGGATTTTCAACTAGTGATGGACTCAGCAAGAGTTTCTTGTATCCAGGAGGAAGTTGTAGCGGTGAAGCAGGACAGTTATCCAAGACTCTTTTAGCTTCATCTAGGAAGGGACAACGGTGGATGGCATGATCGCCTTCACACAGTCTGCAAGGAAATTTAGATCTTCCTTTTTGTCCATTGGCTTCATTTTCACTAGCTGACGGTGTACTCTCAACATGATCGTCAGAGGTTGATGACACCAGATTGTGCAAGCGGGGAGACCAGTCCCTTAAGATCCATGGGATGCAAGGACAATCTCGATGATATTTGTCCCCTTTGCAAATGACACATGGAGATTTAGGTTTGGATGGTTCAGTGCATGGATTTTCACTAGACAATGCTTGGTTGCCCCCTTTTGTTGTTGGCTTCTTCTTCTTCTTCTCCTTCCCTTTCTTCTTCTTCTCAGTTACTTGGTTTTTATTTTTACTAGCTTCACCAAGCGAACAGGAAGAAGGAGAGGGAGAAACAAATGAAGTAGAATATTGGGGGGTAACTTTAGTATCATCTGGTTGCTAGTTTGATTGCTCAGGAAATACAGCACATTGAACGACAGAGGTCGAGAAGAGCCATACTGGCAGGCCAATTGTCAGTTCTAGAAGGGACAATGTGGCCATATGAGGTGCACCAACATCTCCCCAAGAGGAGAAAGGACTAGGATTTCCTCCGAGGGGAAATCCTTGATTGGTGGACTCCATTTTCTCAACCTAAGATCAACAAGGGAACAAGGACATTATTCTGATTAAAATAAATTTTATGATGCTTTGACACAACTTTCTTTTTCAATTTTTAAGAGTCAAGAAAAAGCTAAATATGACTCTAGTCACCCTCGATTTTTTATGAGCCTGAAGTGACAAGTGCTCAGATGGACCTTTTCCTTTAAGGAGTCTAAAAAGGAATGAAAGAGACTACTTTGGAAATCTAGATAGAGGGATTACCAGACCAATCACAAAACTGCAGAATACATTTTATGGTACGGCAATCAATATTCCCGAATGTTGTGTTTAGTGCATTGTGATCGATAGGGCAGTAGACACAGATTCCTAAGGATAAAGGATATAGCCTATTGTGGTCTCCCAATATATACTCGATGGTACATGGGAGCACAAGTCTATACTGCCACTTGTCATCTCAAAGAGGAGGAATCACCCAACCTACGATGAAAATGATAGTTACCAGGCTTTACGACACCGGAATATGTCTCTAGCCTAGACTTCTAAATGTTGTGCATTAGGTTCCAAAGCATTTTTATGTTCATTAAATTTATTTTACAGTTTATCTTTCTTAAGAAGTTTTCCTTTAAGGTTCACCATGTGATGTAGATGTACAATTCCTAAATATTCAATCTAAGATGATAAACAGTCGTTTACTCTTCTTTTCGCAATGAAAATCCTAGCTACTAAGGAAAGAGAAGTGAAATTCTTTCAACATAGAGCAGAGAGCACACAATAGATGCACTGTCCTAAATCAACATCAACAAGCAGTCTAAATGCAAATACACATGCATGTAATTGTTTTCCGCTTTCTTAATGTGTGAGTGACAAAAAGAATGCTAAGTACAAATCTGAACTATCTTTTCTCTCAAAGCGACAGTACTAACAATTTTTTCTTCAAAAGACGAAAGGAAGACAAGATGACACTTTGCGATTTCAAATTCAAAAAAAAAAAGGAATACCAAGACGACACTTTGCGATTTCGAATTCAAAAAATGAAAGGAAGACTACTTTGTAATTTCGAATTCAAAAAATGAAAGGAAGGCTAAGACGACTCTTTGTGATTTAGAATTTAAAAAATGAAAGGAAGGCTAAGAGCGACACTTTCAAATTCAATTTGAAAACTGCTTTCGACACTTGAAATACTATTAATTCAAATCAAATACAAGAGTAACAGTGTAATAGACCATCAAAAAAGAGTAGGATTCTTTTCTTTGACTGAAAACGACATTTGTGACACTTTCAAATCGAAAGATGACAGTTCGATTAAGCTACTTTTTGTAAAGGAGAACTGTAAATGGTGAAAAATACATAAAAACGTTCACAATTCTTTGTACAATGGAGGCTGAATAATGCAAAGGAAGGGAGTTTCAACAGTGGGATACTGATCACAGACATCAAAGCTCTTGAATAAAGCTGAAGAAAATAAAGAAAAAACCAAAATCTAGAGGCAGAAAGAGTCTTATCTGATCATAGCACCTGTAACACAGGGAAATAGGGATGCATCCCACCTACTGCACATGGGAGGTGCGATGCATCCAGAATGTCAAAAGGGGATAGTGCGATGATCCAGGGACGAGAATTTCACTTGGTCTTTGGTCACAGTTTGCAGCTTAGCTCGGGGATTTAGGCTGAGCTAATGATAGGCAGTAAATACAAAGTATAGGGGCTGATCTAATGTCGTTACTTGAGCTACCACCAGAGCACTTAGGATTTTTGCAAGTCAGTTGTTCAGTTCATAAACAAACCTAGAGATTGACTGAAGCAACATTGATCTACTTTTCACTTGCATAGAAAATGCAGTTCGAAGGCTAGTTGGCTTAACTTCAAGCTCCGTCTGTAGTTTATGAAGCAAAAAAATAAAGACAAGAAATCAAACTATTCACTCCCCAACGGAGTCGCCATTTTGTTATCGGGAAAACTAGTGTCCATTCAAAGCTGCTAGTACCACTAAGACGGGTAGCTGTCTTAGAAACAAACAAAACAAAGTTACTTGTGTTTTCCTTTATGAGAGATAGATGAGAAAGAAGCTGAGAGTACCAAAATCAGTCTTTCGCTTGGCTCCTTGCTTGTTTCCTTTCCCATTTGATAGAAATTCGCCACTCCTTCCTTACTTGTCCCCCTTCAAAGAGCACCTATAGAGTCAAAGTAGCATAATACCATCAAAGCATAGAGATCTATAACCATAAACAATATAGGATCAGATGTATATTAACCATACAAATGAATATATCAATAAAAGATTCAGAGATATACAAGAATATGGAGGATAACTCAAATAGATTTATTGATAAAAGTAGTAGAAGAGAGGATTACAAGCCATCGGTCTGACCCAGCGCCATCCTCCCAGCATGAAAGCCCTCTTCACCTCATGAGAAGCTTAGATCACCCAACAATACAATGTTGCATAGAGAAACCAAGAACACTTCCTTACAAAATACAAGATTCCAGCCTTTGCATCTCTTGGATGAGGGATCCATATATAGATGTTTGCAGGTGGGTGAGTCAGCTTTTGGGATTTTGATTAGTGTCATATCTCTGATAGTTCTTGGTTCCACCTGGAGATTTCATGATCTCTTACTCATCCTTGGGCGAATTCAGAGAGGCAAGTGTTGAATGAGCAACTTCTAGAAGATTCTCTAGGTTTCCACCTAGCAAATTGCTTCTACCATTTGTTTTCTCTCACTCATCGCACCCTACAGAAGGGATGTCCAGTATGCATCACACGTTTTGCATGTGGCAGGTGAGATGCATTGCACCCTTAGCACTGAGCAGTTTGTATGGTCCAGTTTTGACCAGTTTTGAGTAATTTCTCAGGGAGAACTTCTGGGAGATGATGTAATCAGCTGACCTTGTTCCTTTAGGGTATAAAAAAACACTTTTAGGGACTTAGAAGCCCTTGGTTTATGGACATATGTTATGGGGTTGTAGTGCCAAAGTATGTCTATAACACTTAGTGGGGCCTGACCCAGGTTCAAAGATGATTTAGCCAAACAAATCCTAGTATTACTGGCCCTTTTGGAAATAGTCTGTAGAGCGTGGACTAAGGTCTCACCAAAGGTAGTATGGGAGGGTGCTAGAACCAGGTTTTCACACCCTGGAGATGTCTAATGGTATCAAGTGGTCCTCCGTTCGACCATGCACGCACGTCGCTAAGCGCACTTACTCGTACCTCGCAGCCTAAGATGCTACCTTCGCATAGCCCTACTCGGGGCTCGAATAGTGCTATTACCCTAGTCCTTACTCGCTATCAATATTAGGTGATTAATTGAACTTATTTATACACTTTTAGTTATACTCAACACTATTCATAATTCATATAAGTTTGCGTAGTAAATAAATAGTATAATTGCAAGTAATATCAAACATGTAATAGAACAAATACATAGAATTCGTAACATAACTTCTTTTATTATTACCTTATTTTGGTTACAAACTCAACACTACCCTGCGCACTCAGCTGTAGGGGTTTGTGAACTTAGATACAGAGCCTCTTCCTACTACTGTGGCCTAAGACACTTAGACTCTTGCTCTATGCTTCACTATCTTTCAGATTCCATCCGTTGGTTAACTGCTTTACAACTAAGAGCCTCGCTCTATTTATACAATCCCATGGTCCGTGGACCATGGGTAGGCCGACACTACATTAATCACTTAGGGAAAACAACCCTATGACTCATACATACAATTCACGCGTTGTGCCCGCAATTCGTGGAGTTTTTACAACAATATTACTCAAAACTTGGGCTTTGAGCCCCAAAACATGTTGTGGTGGGATTCCATGCCCAACAAGCCCCCAACACAAAAATTTTGACTCATCCTCGAGTCACTCAGTCAATGCCATAATCTTGGTGTGGAGTCCCTCCAGCTGGTCCCGAACAGTCTTGATGTCTGCAACGCACTGAGTTGCTGCTTGTTGAACCTGCTTCATTCTCGCTTCTGAGACCTTTGTAACTGAATTTTTCCCATATAGTTGTACCAATATGTATTTATAGTCTCGTGCCCTTGTCCAACTCTCTGAAGCGCAAAGACTGTACTACTATTAGCTAGTTATATAGTCGGCCC
This sequence comes from Pinus tabuliformis, assembly GCA_031772625.1. Lineage (NCBI taxonomy): Eukaryota > Viridiplantae > Streptophyta > Pinopsida > Pinales > Pinaceae > Pinus > Pinus tabuliformis. Next base: position 1,006,676,565 of record CM062819.1, read on the forward strand.
ACCTGTGTAAGGCTTCAAGTGGTTGTCATTCACTTTTCTTGGGAAGGGTTCTCCATTTAATTTGACAAGTTGGACCGTGCCTCCATTTGTGACTTCCTAAACCATGTATGGTCCTAGCCAATGCATTTTGAATTTGCCCAAAAAAATTTCAAACTTACTGTTGTATAGTAGTACTAAGTCATTTACTTTGAATGTGCGCAGCTAAATATGGTGATCATGCCAAGCTTTTTCACGTTGTTTCTAAACCTGTTGATAAAAACTTGCCAAGAATCATTCCTCCTCAAGTTCTTCCAATTGCGCGAGTCTTTCTTCTAGGGCTTCGTGGTCCCTCATCCTTATGAGTGCTGCTATTCGTAGACTGGGTACGATATATTCCATTGGCATGACAGCTTCCATGCCATATACTAATCGGAAATGCGTTTGTCCCATCAGTTTCTTACACGTCGTTCTGTAAGCCCATAGTATTGCAAGGACGTGCAAGTCCCAATTGCTTCGTTGTGCATTGCACACTTTGGTCAACACGGTTTCCAGTATTTTGTTGAATGCCTCTGTTGTCCCATTTTCTTGTGGGTGATATGGTGTACTCTTCTGATGATATACCTAGAATTCTTCCGTGATCATACTGATGGTTTCATTCATGAAATGTGTTCTGCGATCACACATTAAGATTTCAGACAACCAAAGCAGGTTAATACATTTTCGAATAAAAACTTCACAGTTGTAGGAGTCGTGTAGTCTTTGATTGGTTGCGCTTCCACCCATCGTGTCAGATACTTTGTTGTGGTGATGATGCAGCACATGCCTGTCTTTCCCTGAGGTTTGATTGGTCCTACAAAGTCGATTGCCCATTTCTCGAATGGTTGTAGTGTCATCTGTGGATTTAATGGCATCTCGTCCCTCCGTGATGGTTTTCTAGTCCTTTGACATATATCGTTGGCTTTGTAGTGTGCTTTCGAATACTAGTGCATGGTTGGCCACCATAACCTTGCGTGGAGAATATTTTGTGCAGTTGCTCATCTTGCATAGTGTCCTCATGCAGCGCCCCCATGTGCTTCTATGAGGATCTGAATTCTTTCAATTTCAGGTATGTATCTTCGCAATATCTCATCATTTTCCATTTTGTATAGGTGCCATGCAATGACAGAAAAATCCGCTCCATGCACCACCAATTCCTTCTTTTTTTGGATGGAATATTCCTTTGACGCAATCCTTGTTGTTAGAAAATGGATTATATCTTTGAAGTGCTCATTCGCGACGCACACCACAAAGAGTTGTGCATCAGGTAATCCTTCCTCCAAATTAGTGGGTTCCTCACCTGTCTCAATGCGCAATAAATGATCTAGTCCTGCATTCAAGCATCCCAACTTAACTATGACCTCGAAATCATATTCCTGGAACAATAACAACCACCTGCATATGCACCCCCCAACACAGGCTTATTGACCAGGTATTTCAGGGCGGAATGGTTGGTATACATCTTAAAATGTCCTCCTAACAAATAATGTCGGTATTTTTGGAGCACGCACACCATTGCCAACCCCTCGCGCTCGGTGGTGGAATAGTTCTTCTCGGCTTTAGACAATATTCAACTTGCAAATGCGATAGGCTGATCCATGCCCTCTGTGTCCTCCTGTGTGAGTACTGCTCCTAGCGCAATACACAACGCATCAACATGTACATGAAACTCCACATCCAATTTTGGGAAGACAAGGATTGGAGCAGAGGCCAATTTCCTCTTTAGGACATCCAAACTCTTCATGCAATCATCATTCTAGCAAAATTTAACATCATTTTTCAATAGCTTTTCCATTGGTGCTATTATTTGGGCATAGCTTTTGATGAACTTCCTATAGTACCCTGTATGTCCCAAGGTAGCACGCAATTGTTTAACGCTTCGCAGTGCTTCCAAAGTTAGAATACCAACAATCTTCGCAGGGTCGACCATTAGCCCTTGTTTGCAGACCACATATCCCAACAAGTTCCCAAAGGTAACCAGAAATGTTCACTTCTTAAGGTTCAATGCAATCTAGTGTCATTGGCAAGTATCTAGCATCAAGCATAAGCTTGCTACGTAGTGCTTAACCAATCCAAAGACCATCCAGTCATCTAGATAGGCCTCTAGGAACTTGTGGATGTATTCTTTGAATGCAACAACAACGATGTGCCAAAATATGGCTGGCATGTTCTTCAATCCAAATGGCATGATAGTGTATTGAAATCATCCCCATTTTGTTGCGAAGGTTGTTTTGCTCCTATCTTTCGGTGCGATCTTGATCTGGTGATACCCTGAGAACCCGTCCATGAATGAGTATGCTTCTTGTCCACCAACATTTTCCAATACCTCATTTGTGAAAGGTGTCCGGAATGGATCGTTTACATAGGCATCATTTAGCTTCCTCAGGTCCACACATATTCTTATTTTGCCCTTCTAATTTTTATCTTGTACTACCATAGGACTCACTCAGTCAGATTCTTCCACTGGCTCAATAATTCCCGTGGCGAGCATTTTGTCTAACTCTACAAAAACCTATTCCTTGTACATAGGATTCAAGTGGTAAGGCCTCTGCTTGACTAGCTTTGTGTCAAGTTTTAGGGTGATCCTCACCATTCCTAAGCCGCCAACGATCCCATCTAAATTCGTAATTTTGGTCAGGAATAAGTCTTGATATTTGTGAAGTAACTCCACGACCTTATCTACCATGGCATCATCCCAATAGTCTCCGAGTGTGGCATACTTCAGCTCCGCCTCCGTCCCAATGTTTACCTACTTTGTTTTTAGTGGCATGGTGATGTTCGGGTCCTCAATCGATGGTCGTTGAACCTCATGATAGCCTTCCGTTTCTGGGATGTTAATATTTCATGGGTCCTCATCCTCCTCCTCAATGTTTACATTGTAACACTCCAGCGCGCAACTCAACTATGTCGCCCATTCTAGTTGAAGCACTTCTATTGGCTCCTGGGGCATTTTGAAGATAGCTTCTTTTACTACTTGTAGCACATCATCAACAGTATCCCACCAATGATCTTCAAACGTGAAAGTTTACTGAAATCCATTGCGCAAAATATCCCATTCACTCATACCATGGCAGAGCTCTGTCTCAGTATACCAATTCATGGGTATGACATCCAGCGTATGACAGAACAAACTTACCCATTCAGGCTGTGGCTCTTCCCCGTAGGCCCTAGTCCATTTTGTGAGGTGTGTACGTGGATCATCTTGCCTGCCATACTTGTCTGCTAGCTGCATTTGTGGTTTCCCAAATCGTAGGCGCATCATCCTTCTGCATTCGCACCAATCCCTGAAATTCTGCTCGTGTGTACCCCACCACCTTGCAGGCATAGTGCACAGTGCCCATTTCAGAGCATCAAAAAGTTGTTGTTTCGACACTTCGCTCTCAAATTTGTTTAAAAATTCATCCACTACTGTCAACCTATTGTACCTAGGTAGATCCCTTATCTCTATTGTCAAGCAGCACAATGATCTTACCATCATGTTGCAATTGAGTGTGGTTACTTCATGTAGCCAATTCTACCATCGTTCTATTTCTTCTTCCGAATCCGAAGTGTAGGGGATTTTGCGCTCCCACGAAATACTACCATATGTTGTTGGATTCACCCAATCCTATTCTCGCACAGTTATCTTATAAATACATTCGAGATCATCATCACTATCATCGTCGCACACTGGTTGAGTGTATCACGGTCCTTCGACAGGATCTAGCAGTACAACTACGCGTAGTGAATTTTTCTCAAAAATAATTTTACACTTCTTCAGGTTTATGACTCTGTTCATATCAGTGGCCCAATCTATTCCCAGTATTGCAGGATAGGGATTACTTTCATCGAAAATATCTATCACTTCGAAATCTGCCAACACACTCGCACCTTCAATATACACCGTTACTCCTTGCAATCTTCCCATGGGTAAGATCTTATGTTTGGTTGCCACTCCCAATTGAACAAGAGACCACTGTAGTGCGTGTTTGCCCATGTGTTCCCATGTTTGTTTTGGTAGTACATTCGCATCTGATTTGAGATCCAAAATTACTTGATCCATTTCGTACTCTCTGATTTACACAGTCAACCTAATTTCCCTTCTTGTTCGCAATGCATGCTTTCCAAGTTTTTGGACTACGCGTGGTTCTCCTCACCCCTCGCATCTAGTGATAAGTTCCTGCAATCCCTTTACGACCTTGCTATCGCATAGCAGTTTCATGCATGTCTCTAAAATGGTAGTGAGCATCGAAGGATCCATCCCTGAGTCTAGTTGATCCTTACTACCTGAAGTGGAGGCCTCCGTGAAGCTCTTCTTAGCTTCCATGAATGTCTCCTTCATGTGCTCCAAATCAAATTCAGGGTCCTTTGTAGGAGCCTTGCGAACCCATGCACTCTCTTCTATTTTCTTACCTTTATCATCTCCAGTTGTGATACCACTTCGAAGCACTATGTCTACATTCAGGTCCTCTTCACGCGGCTCAAACCTCATCATTTCTAGGTTCTTAGTCAGGGGAGACTGGAGTACTCCTTTATCACGCAACATCGCTATTAGTGTAGGGAAGTCCTCCATCTCATGATCAAATTGGGTATAGTATAAACATGATGCTCTCGATGGATTCGTACAATCGTGGGCATAGTTCCCTGACCCTCCACAATTGTAAAAAATTAGTTTTCTGCGACCCCTTCCCGGTCCCATTACACCTCAACCTCGTCTTCGCCCCTGAAATCTGGCACGCACCATCCCTGCATTCAGATCGAGGGCTCACATTTCGGTCTGTACTCTATAGGCAGGGGTGTGATCCATCATCAGCTCATAACTTCTATAGGTGCGCTCACCATGGCCTACCGACCAATAGAAATTATAGAACAATTGATGGGACATCTACATATACTTTTACAATAGGTGACATTTATCTATAGTGTGTTTTCCTCCTATTTGACAAATTATGCACCATAATGTAGGCACCGTGCTCGGTTCTTCTTGTGCCTCTGGTCTTAACGACATAGGCCCTCCTCCTACCAAGTAATTCTCGAAAATTGGACAGTGGTCCTTTTCATGGCCCTGGCCTTTGCATTTTATGCACCATACTGCCTCGCACGCCTCTGGCTAAGTTGTCGTGTCTTGTTTCAAACTCTACATTTCCAGACACAAATTTTGCAATTAGGCATGGATTTTTTGGACTCCTAGACCAGGATCTTGTATAGGGGTCTCGTGCAATCTCATTGCAATCTCCAAAGCTTTGGCCTGGGTGGATAGCTTTTGTTGTGACAACACCATTCTTAAATGCAGCATTAGTGACGCTAAAAACCATGCACGGTGCTATCGATCCATCAAGGTCATGTTGGCTTCGTGAATCATACTCTTCAGTATTTGGTCCAAATCCCAAGGGGTCTCGCCTGGAAGCATCGCGATTTCCTTAAACACGATAATCGATTGTCTTTGATTTTGGATTGCTAAATTCCCTGTTCAGTGTGGCCTCTAGATATCTACGATCGCTACGTTTAGATGGTCATTAGAATTGTTGATGTACCACGTTAGTGCACGATCATACAATGCGCTTACCAGCATTGCCTTCTTTATATTTTCATCCACGACTCCTTGTGCTTCCCAAACATCCCTTTTTATGAACCAAAATTGGTCCTGAGCTTCGTTCCTTACTCCTCTGAATACCAGCAGTTTGATTGCGCTCTCCATATTGAACTGTGGTGGTGGTGGAGGTGGTGTGGGTGGAGATGGGGGTAATGATGGTGAAACTGGTGGTGGTGTAGGTGGGGGTGGTATGTGCGGAATTCACTGCCTTATCAGACCAATCGCGCTTCTCTGAGAAACTTTCATGAGCTCTTCCTCACTTTCCTGTCGTGCTAAAATCAGGGGGCTATTTTCTAGCTCTGCGGTACCTTCGTTTCTGTAGATCCTCCAACTTTGCATAGTCCCAAACATGAATTTATTCGCATAACCTAATTTTCACACAATAGAATTTTGATCCAAGTGTTCAATGATTTAATATAATTACCTCGTAGTCCATTGAGGAAGTGACATTCTGCCTCGTTGTAGCTGACAGTTGTATCTACCACAAACTCAGTGATAAATCCCACTATAATTTGATCGAGCCAATGGTCCACAACGCACACGATCTTATCTTCTGACGCTTCTAGTTTTCGCACCAATTCCAGAGTCCACACAATTGTTTTGTCGAGCCTGCACCTTCCCTGACTGTCTGCTAGCTTCGTGATCCACTCGTACAACTCAGAGGGGAAGGACGCAAAGAAAATTTCATGGGTTTTTGTATATAAGTAGTGCTCTAACCACTGTTCCTTTGATACTTGCAGATTCATGTTTTCCTGCGCCGTGAACTTGTGAACCTTCCTATCCAACAACTCTTCAATTTATTTCTAAGGCTGATTCCAGTGAAATGACATCAGGCATCCCTTATGCAGATCCTAGTCCCGACAATGGAACCATTTGTTGGATTAGTGGGGCCTGACCCAGGTTCAGAGATGATTTAGCCTAACAAATCCAGGTACTATTGGCCCTTTCGATAATAGTCCACGAAGCACGGATTGAGGTCTCACCTGAAGTAGTATGGGAGGGTGCTAGAACCATGTTTCCGCACCCTAGAGATGTTTGATGGTATCAAGTGGTCTGCGGTTTGACTCTGCATGCACGTCGCTACGTGCACTTACTCGTACCTCGCAACCTGAGATGCTGCCTTTGCGCAGCCCTACTTGGGGCTCGAACATTGTTATTACCCTAGTCCTTACTCACATCCGATATTAGGTGATTAACTAAACTTATTTATACACTTTTAGTTATACTCAACACTATTCATAATTCATATAAGTGTGTGTAGTAAATAAACAATATAATTTCAAGTAATGTAAAACATGTAATAGAACAAATACACAAAATTGGTAACATAACTTCTTTTATTATTCCCTTCTTTTGGTTACAAACTCGACACTACCCTACACACTCAGCTACAAGGGTCTGCGCACTCAGCTGCAGACTCGACTAGGCCTCTACGCACTTAGTTGCTGAGCCTCTTCCTACTACTGTGACCCAAGACACTTAGACTCTTGCGCTATGCTTCACTATCTTTTAGACTCCATTCGTTGGTTAACTGCTTTACAACTTAGAGCCTCGGTCTATTTATACAATCCCATGGTTCACGGACCATGGGTAGGCCGACACTACATTCAACACTTAGGGCGTACAACCCTATGGATCATACATACAATTCACGCTCCACGCTCACAATTCATGGAGTTTTTACAACAATATTACACAAAACTTGGGCTTTGAGCCCCAAAACATGCTATGGGGGGATTCCATGCTCAACACACGTACAGTTTTTGCACCATGGTATCCTAAATACAAGGGATCTTTACTATGGTATTAATTCATAATAATGAGCGTGACAATAGATATTTGATCCTGTCAAAGAATACCATCGACATAACTACAAAATCGGCCTAAGGTATTGGATAAGTCCTAAGCTATATAAGGAGATGGAGATCAAAGTGTTAGGTGTGCATGATTTAGTTTATTGATGACTTGTTTGATCTAAAATAAGTGTGTACCCGAGAATGTGATGATGGATCAGATCTTATAGATCTGAAACAACTACACATTGAATAATTTGCTTATGGGTGGATAAATTCATGATGATGCTATTATGATGTGTGTATTTTATAATATGAGCCAATATCTAGGGTTTGAATAATGTTTCATTGTGCAATGAAGGTAAGATTCAGTGGTTATAAACATATACGTAAGTTTTCTTCAGAAAGATCACGTACATATGTGGATCTACTTCTAGGTAGTCACGTATCGTTTTCGTAGTATGGATATATCTATATGTGGGTATGATTATTAAAAGGTGTGTACATACATAGAAATGTTTTGTAAGGGTCACATACATATGCTAGGGTTTTGTTGAATATGATGTCTGATCAATTTTATTAGTCTTGTTGTGTTTGATGTTGTCTGTCAATGAAGTCTTTCAGGATGATATGGGTTTAATAGTGATGGTTAAGGTTGAATTATTTTTTGAATAGTAATGATGTTGTTATCTATATGTGGTTCAAAGATTTGTGATCATTTCTATAAGTGATTCGGTGAGCATTTTAGTATGATAGTGATTTAGTTTCAGGGTTCAGTGTTTTGAGATCTGTGTGCAGGTATGCTTCATGGAAAGTGTTTATATAGGTGGATATGCTTAAGAAAAATAACATATATAATTTGATATATGGTTGATCAGAGTTTGCAGTGACATAATGTAGTTTTTGTGATGAACAATATCTAGATTGGTATTCTGATGAATGTGTTTATAGTGATCTAACTGCTTTGGATGTTTGAGATTGATTTGGGTCTTAGTTGGTACAATGAGTAAGTGATTTGATATAATGATTGGTTTCCATTTTATTATTTGATATTGAGCTTAAATTATGGTAGTAGGTCTAGTCTGAAAATTTGATGACATGTGGCCCACAGATTTGATGTTCTGGTTCAAGTGGATCTAGTATGAAATATTACGAAATGTGGTCCACAAAGATGTTAAGGGTTGGAGCCTTTAGTGAGGAAGTTGAAGCTTCCTTCCAGTGGTAGCTGGTAAATCTGATCAGGGGGTAGGAGCTCCCTTTCGGTGGGTGTTGGTAAATGATATTACCACGTTGGAGCTCCCTTCTAGTGGGTGCCGGAGAATGAAAGAAGGTTGTAGCCTTCTGCAGGATGGTGCCTACGTGTTGGTATGAGTTTGTGTCGGTACTATGGAAAAGTGTAACTAGGTTTAGTCTTCATAATGACATGTAATTATGCTTTTATGTAATGAGATGTAAAGAAGAAAGATAAAATTATTGTATTGACTTTCCTCATGGGTTTTATGAGCAAGAGATTTTATTTTTGAGTTAAGACTCCCATTGAGAATCTTTAGGACTTATTTTTCATCTATTCATAAAATGTTAGTCATTTTCATGTAATGAAGTCATGTTACACTTTGTAAAAGGTCAATGTTGTTTATGTAAAGTATCCTCCAAGACCTTGTCACTTATCCTCTTCAAGTTAGCCTAAAAGGATGGTATAACATGATAGATGAAATCAGCCTAACTACAAGTAATCAACCTAAAGGACATGAGAGGAAGTTTATATATAGCCTAACTCGGCCTCACTTGAAGACAGGAGCATTGACTAGCAACTCATTGAAGAAGAGCAAAGAATAAGGGCTACAAATAGAAGTGCGAAGTAGAGTGAGGAAAGTTTCTTTTGGGGTCAACGAAGGATATTTCTTCTGGGAAATATGAGGGAAACATTATTTTGGGAAGTGTGAAGGAGATTTTCTTCTCAATCAACGAAGGAGGTATTCTTCTGGGGAAGTGAAGAAACGTTTCTTCTGGGTAAGCGAAGGAGGGTTTCTTCTGGGGTAGCAAGAGAAGGATTCTTCTCAGTGACTGAGATATAGAGACTGGGTTTCTCTAGAGGAGACGAGAGAAATCTAGAGACCGAGATTCTCTAGGGAAGCCAATAAGAAGCAGTGTGAAGGATAGAGACTGCGTTTCTCTAGGAGGAGCTAAGAAGATTAGTTCAATATCGAGAGAGGAAGTTGAAGGGAAGAGGCAGACAATCAAGGATAGTGGCAAGGTTCATGGGAGGCTAATAGAGTCAAGGTTCTATTTCATGGTCTTGGTAGTCTTCAATTGAATGTCTAGAAGAATAATTTTAACTGGCCTTTCCTCTCAAGAGGTGAGAGGTTTTTTCCATGGATGAGAAGCCTACATAATGTGTCACTTGTATTTTATGATTAGTAATTGTCCTTATGAAAAGAACATAATAATAACATAACAAATTAAAGATCATAAGCTAAGAAGTAAAATTATATCACAAGAAATTATCAAGCAGATAAATCTTTTAACTATTCATATCCTAGATTTCTCCACATGGTATCGAAGCTTAGGTGGTGAAGTCAAGAAGGGGCATTCAAGAAAGTGGACACACAATAATCAAGCTTCAAATAAGGATCTTAGCAAATCGAGTGACTAACAAAGAAAAACCCTAGATCGAATAAATATACACCAACAAGAGTCTTGAAATCATATACAAGAAGGAAGTAGGAAGAAAGACCGAAACCCTAGAAGCACTCCAGAAATCATACATCACCAAATAAGTGGAAGCTCTTCAAATCTAAGTAAGGTTATATCGAAAGGAAATATTATCTCTATTGAAGCAAGGATCTCAATTGAAAGGGATCACCTGAAGCAACAAGTTCAACATCAAGTTGAAGATTCTATCTTCACAAGTAAGTACCTTTTATTATAATCTAATCTAATAAAAAGGACTTCATGTTTCAAGGAGAACCAAAAGCTAGTTGGGATATTAAAATTCCTTGTATGGAAAAGAAGCATAGATATAGTCCTCAAAGTAAATGAAGTCATTGATCATGTTTATGGAAACATATCCAACACATATTAATAACAAGCATTATCTGAATACATGGAAAATGATATCAAGGCTCAAAATATTCTTAAGGAGTCTATCAAAGATCCTCTCATTTCCTTTGTAGCCGAGCTCGAGACATATAAATAAATATATGATAATATGATAGAAATTTTCTCTAAGAGCATGATAGAAAAGATCATATCACTTAGATCTAATCTATATAAATTGAAGGTGTCAAAGGATGAAGGGATATCATCGTGTATTTCAAAAGCATCTGAAAAAAAAGAAGGAAATTGCAGGATCTAGGAGAGATGGTATCTGATAATGAAATAATCTATGTTATTCTAAGGGATCAATCACTGACAAGAAGAAAATGAAATATGGAAAATTTGATCCTCCAAAGAAGAAGAAGAAGAACATGGCTAAGGAAAGATGCTATGGTGTTCAGAAACTTGAGAATTATAGAAGAGATTGTCCTAAATGCAAGAGGGATAGGGAAGAAGCCCATATTAAGGAAGTGAAAGAACCTAAGAAAAAGAAGCTTAAGAAGGAAGAAGAAAAAATATCTCTACTATGACTGAGATGATCTTCTTCACCGAAAGTTTCTTTTCACTTGTAAATTATAGATAGGAAGCAATGTAAATAAGATAGGATGCATCATATTAGAAAATAGCATCATGATAGAAGCATTAAAAGTAAGATGTTTTGACATGGGAAGCAGAAACAATGTCTAGAATAAACTCTAATGTTTATAAAGTGTAAGGGCTCTTGGAAACCTCATTGAAATAGGAATAAGTAGACGTCATCATTGACTGGGATCTTCTTATTCAATAAAGTAAGATATGCTGGGTGAGGATATGAAATATCATCAAGTTTCTATGATGGTATCCTCATCGAAGTATTCATCGATCTAGAAAAGAAGAAATATTTTCTTTAGGAGTTCCAACTTGTCAGAATCAAGAGACAATGGTATGATGACATATCAAAAAAGCAAGTCTAAAGGATGAAGTTCTTTTGTTCAAATGAAGCTGCTACAGGAAGTATGGATGACTGAAAGGAAAGATGAGGTATGTATGCTTACATAGGTTGTTATGAAAGTCATGTCATATTTTTGTAGACAATATGGATCAATATTTCAATCTTGGGAAATATGATCAAAAGAAGAAAGGATCTCCTCCCCTGAAAGATTGCAGAAAATCATAAGCATAAGTCGCACTAGATGAAATCAACATAATATGTTATCATATGGATCATGAGGAAGTTGTCTACAATTAAGGAACTCTGATTGGAAGCTCTTGGGAATGAAATGTGAAAATATAGGAAGAGATTGGGATAATATGCAACAGAGGTAGAACAAATTCAACATCTAAAGTCCAAGAAGATTTTACTAGATATCTCTTGTTGGGATAGGGTCCCTAGGGTCATGTTCTGATAGTTTAATCAATTTTTGAGTAGAATTTTGTAAAGAATGTAAAGTCTCCATGAAATATGGAAGCGGAGTGCGCATCTAACTAAGAGTCAAAGGGGCTTTAGCCCCTTGTATGGGTAAGTGATAGGATGGTTTTGAGATTCACCCATAGGCCACGGGCCACGGTATTGTAATAGAAAGGCTATAAATATTTGAGTCATAGCGAGTCTAAAAAATATAACTTTGGTGAAGAACAAGTGTAAGGGAAAAGTTCTAAGACACGAAAGCTCTTTTTTCCTTTACTTAGGTGAAAGGGGAAGGCTCTTAAAGCTGAGTGTGCGAAGACCTTGGAAAGTTCATAACTAAGTGCATGGGCCCCTACAATTGGGTCCGTAAGGTAGAAGAGTCTGTAAATTAAGTGTTGAATCTAATAAAGACTATTTTGGACCGAATCTATTACATCTGTGCCTTGTTTCTATTTCTATTTAAGTTTATGCATTGTCACTTAATGATCTGTTTTCTATGAAATAAAGTTTATTCTCTACGTGAATCTATTAGATCTTTAATACTCATGAATGGAGAATGTAATTAACTATTTCACAAAGATATTAGATAGATCTGGTAATATAATTGTTTAGAATCGGTAGATCTGTGTGAAGGCAAGTCTATGGCTGCTATCTATTGATCGAAAGTCATGATTCTACCTCTTTTATGTCTGATAAGCCTGATCATAGACCTTCACGAAGGTCTAGAGGTCATTTTTATTTTTATTTATTTTTTATTTTTATTTATTTATTATTATTATTATTATTATTATTATTATTATTATTTCTAATTATTATTATTATTATTATTATTATTATTATTATTATTATTTTATATTTTTTTTTTAGGTTCTAATTAATTAACTAATTTATTTTTATTTTTATTTATTTATTTATTTATTTTACCTCGTTCCAATTATTTTTATTTTTTAAGTTACCTCATTCCTATTAATTCTAGCTAACTTTTATTAACAACCTATTATTATAATCTTTAATTAAATAAATAAATGAATTAGTTTTCTAACTAACCATTAACACCAATTAATGGTTAGTTAGAAAACCAACCATTAAATAATTAAATAAAATAAATAATAATAATGATAAATAATAAGTAAATAAAATGAATAATAATTTATTTATTTTATTTTTCTATTTATTTATTTTATTTTATTTTATTTTATTTATTTTATACCTCGTTCCAATTATTTTTATCTTTTAAGTTACCTCATTCCTAACTAACTTTTATTAACAACCTATTATTATAATCTTTATAATTATTAATTATTAAATAAATAAATGAATTAGTTTTCTAACTAACCATTAACACCAATTAAAATTATTTTATTTATTAAAAATTGAATAATAATAATAATAATAATAAATAAACAAATAAATAATAGTAATAATAATATTAATTTGACCCTCGTCCCAAGGTCAAAATTAGCCGTTGGTCGAGGTAGCCGTTGGAGACTCTGCTCAGACTATTTAACATGCTAAGCTGGATCCGTTTCTTCAACTTGTCCTGACGATGAACCACACTAGTTGGTTCGAAAAGCGTCGACAAATGATATTCTATGTGATTTACGCTGAAGAATCTCTCATAAATTGGATAAAGTTGCAGTAATGGACCATATGAAGGTATATATCTTCACGAAGGAAAATGTGAGCTACAAGGGCTTCCTAATACACATCACATGGTCTCTAGATGCAGAAACCTAGTTCTAGCATCCCCTAATACTGCTTCAGGTGAGACTGCAGCCTATGTTATGCAGGTTATTTCCGAAAGGGCCAAAAGTAGGGTTTTGTGGTTGGCGTGAATAACTCTAAACTTGGGTTAGGCCCCCTTAAGTCAACATCTCCCGGAAATATGCAAGTCGGAAAAAAGTAGAGACCCTTGACAATGGATATTTGTGGGAGATGTGTCAATCTACATGCAAGATGATGATACTGATGGGAAGATGTCATGATGAAAGGCCATCACAAAGGAAAGTTTTGATTTACATGTTCATTTATTTTTTAACTAGTATCTGGGTGGGCTTATGTAGGACTACCAAAGGGAAGATCCATGGATGACTTCCAAGAGGACCATATTGAAGGATGTAAGATCCTTCTAGAAACTATGGCATGCAAGGATAATGACATGAAGCAAATCCAGATGGAAAATTGATGAATCACTTTCTAATGAGATGAGGAAATGTCTATCTCATGGATGAAAGTGATGGATAACCTGTTCCCTATGAAGAAGGTGACCCACAATATTAAGACTCCATGAAAAATGAAATTGATGACATCGAAGAAAAGTGGAGGTCTTCAGGAAGTTGGTTGTTCCACATGAGGAGCTCCTATAGATCCCTAGTTAAGAGGGAGCCTGAAAGAGAAGATTCTTACTTGGAAGAAGCTTGGAAATTCCTAAGTCAAGAGGGATCTTAGGTACATTCCTTTTGGTAGGAATGGTTACATTCCTTATTGGAATATATCCTCCCTATGTGAGAGGGAGAGATAGAAATGACATTCTTAGCTTCACCTGGGAAGACAGAATGGAGGATTGGGTAATCATTTGGCATCCAATACTCTTTGGGGATGAGATAGGGCATCCAATGGAAGAGTAGTCATGGCTGACCAATATTGTTTGAGGTTTGGGGAGTCCAAGATAAGAATAGTCCTCATGGAACATATCCTAAGAAAATCTGAGTGGGGTATGTTCCAAGAGAGACATGATGAGGGTGTCTATAAAACATTAGTATCGTTGGCATTGAGATCAGATCTTGTGAGATAAGGAGTTGTTATTCAAGGCCTTTCTATGTAAAAATGTTGGTTGATATGATGCTATACAAATGAGTTACCAATCCGAATCCTTCTTATGACAAATTATTTAGATTGAGAATGTCCAAGTACCATTATGAATACCTCCCTAGATAAGAGGGAGTGTTGAAAAGTGTGACTAGGTTTGTTCTCCATAATGACATGTAATTATGATTTTATGTAATAAGATGAAAAAATAAAAATAAAATTATTTTATTGACTTGCTTCATGGGTTTCATGAGAAAGATATTTTATTTTTGAGTCAAGACTCCCATTGAGAGTCTTTAGGATTTATTTTTCAACTAGTCATAAAATGTTAAGAGTCATTATCATGTAATGAAGTCATGTTACATTTTATAAAAGGTCAATCTATTCTATGTAAAGTATCCTCCAAGACCTTTTCACTTATCCTCTTCAAGCTGGACTACAATGATGGAAGAACATGCTAGATGAAGTTTTCCTAACTAAAAGTAATCATGCCAGCCTAAACAACACGAGGGGAAGTGTATATATAGCCTAAATCATCCTCACTTGAAGACATGTAACTTGACTAGAAATTTAGTGAAGAAGAGAAAAGAAGAAGGGCTACAAAGAGAAGTGCAAAGAAGAGTGAAGAAAGTTTCTTCTCGGGTCAATGAAGGAGATTTATTTTGGACAATACGCAGAAGAGATTCTTTTGGGAAGTGCGAAGGAGAGGTTCTTCTGGATCAATGAAGGAGGTATTCTTATGGGGCATTGAAGAAAGGTTTCTTCCTGGAAAGTGAAGGATGGTTTCTTCTGGGGTAGCAAGAGAAGGATTCTTCTGGGTGATCGAGATCTAAAGACCAAGTTTCTCTAGAGGAGGCTAGTGAAACCATAGAGACCGAGATTATCTAGGGAAGTTGAGAAGAAGAAGTGTGAAGGATAGAGACAAAATTTCTCTAGAAGGAGCTGAGAAGAGCAATTCAAGATCAAGAAAGGAAGTCAAAGGGAAGAGGAAAACCATAAAGGATAGTGGGAAGGTTCTTGGGAGGATAATAGAGTCAAGGGTCCATGTCATGGTCTTGGTACTCATCAATTGAATATCTAGAAGAAGAATTTTGATTGGGTTTTCCTCTCAAGAGGTGAGAGGTTTTCACCTTGGTTGAGAATCCTACGTATTGTGTCACTTGTCTTTTATTAGTGGTAATTGTTGGGATGAAAAGAACACAATAATAACATAATGAAGTAAATATTATAAGCTAAGAAGTAAAAGTGTATCACAAGAAATTACCAAGCAGATAAATATTTTAACTATACATGCCCCATATTTATCAACAAGTACAAGATTGTAAGAAGTTTTTCATTATAATAAAATATCAAGTCAAAGATAACAACAATGATGGTTTTCTCCCACATTGGGTTTCCACGCAAAAATCCTAGCATTCATGTGTGTTTAGGTGTTTCTTATGTGAAATGGTTTATTCTATTCTCATTGCGCATGGTTACTATTTAATTAGTGCCTAATGAACTACTAACACATTGGTTCAAGTTAAACAGATGATTAATTAACTGAAAATATAGTTAACTGGATATATGCTATTTTTCCTCATAACAGTCGTGTACATACAAAATTTTACTTCATTATAGTCTCATACATAAATATTAATAAGAAAAGAAAAGTTTAAGTGAGTTTTTAAAATACTGATTCACACCCCCCCCACCTCTCAGTATTTCTCCCAATAATTTTTATCAGAGCAAGTCCTTTAGAAGGAGATTGATCCCTTGAAGGAAATCCATCAAGATGATGGGAAATAAGAAGATAGCTCGAAGGAGGGATTGAAAAAACTGTGATAATGATATATCAGATGCAGTGACCATTAGAAATGTGAGAAAATATTCAGGTTTAGGAGAACCCCGCTTTCTATTGATCAAGAACGAAGAAAATGAAAACAAATAATTATCATGTATGGGATTTTGTTATAACTGTGGTCCATTTCATTGTCTATGAAATAATGATAGTG
This sequence comes from Pinus tabuliformis, assembly GCA_031772625.1. Taxonomy (NCBI): domain Eukaryota; kingdom Viridiplantae; phylum Streptophyta; class Pinopsida; order Pinales; family Pinaceae; genus Pinus; species Pinus tabuliformis. The sequence goes on from CM062819.1 coordinate 1,006,693,230, forward strand.
ATTATGGAAGTGAAACAACTGAACTTGCACTCATGGGAAAAAGTGAAAATAAGCACTATAAAGAGAAAACATATTAAAAAATGTTGGCCTTAGAAGCATAAGATTAATCCAAATTAGAAACAATGGACAATGAAGGCATATCTATGTTCTGAAATGATAATTATCACCAATGGAAAGAAAGGATGAAGTTAATCTAACGAACCATGATGCTTGGTATTTAGTATGAAATGGCTACACCAAAATTCCTCCATTAGGTGAGGAAGCGCAAAAGAATAGTAAGGAATTAAGTGACATCATTAATAACATACATGATTCAACATTAAATAGGGTTATGCATTATGCAACTACAAAGAAAGTGTGGGATAAGCTACAAGAAATAAATAAATAAAACCCAAAGGAATGTTTTTCATAATGGGAACTACCAGGTAATCATATCCGTAACAATGTGTCAAAAAGGGAACATGATAACCAAAAAACCTTTGTTATGTCAGATGGAGCTGTTGATTTAGAAGAAGACAAGTTAGAAGAAATTTTTTATCTTAAAACAAAACTCGATCTTGCTCTGAAAAATATTTTTAATATTAAAGATAAGTTGCATGCATATGATAACAATGATCATATTAAATCAATAAAATTTTGTCATGGAATCTAACCAATATTGTCAAGGTCTTGAAGCTGAAATTGTCTCTCTAAGAGAAGATCTTGAAAAATCAGATAAGTGGAATGAAGAACTACTTCAAGAATTGAAGAACAAGAAAATGGGTTCAAAGAAGAGATTCTCAAATTAAAGGAGAAAGTGGAAGAAGGAAGAAAGGTTGAAGAAGGTATGAAGAAGAAGTGTATAGAAAATGAAAAACAATATAAAAGAATGGAAGCTGAGGTAAGCATTCTAAAAGGTAAATTAGAAGAAAAGGATAAACATTTGAGATTTCAAGATAGTACTAATATTTTGGATAATATTCTTAGTAGTCAAAGGTCTCCCTTCATCAAATCTGGTCTCGGTTTTCTGGAGATTGTTGAAGTAGAATCTAGTTCAAAAGGTAATGCAAGGATTGTAAAGGGAAATAATGCAAAACCTAAGATGCTGAACAAAGAGTTAAGAAGTCAATCAGATCAACAACCAAGGAAAGTGAATATTCAAAGAAAATCATTTACTCCTAACTATAGAAATGATAATATATTCTCTCGTCTGAGTAGTAATGTTGAATGTTTTTTATGTCATAATTATGGACACATTGCAGCTAATTGTAGAAGTAGACTATTTCAATCACATGAAAATAGTTTCTTCAAAGAAAGATGATCAACTTTCAAGTACTCAGGCTTGTTTAGGGGATATTTTTTTTCTTCTAATATATTTGGTCACATAGCTATTGATTGCAATAGAAGAAATATAAAAAAATGTTATGATTCCTCTGCTCATATAAGATGTTATGTTTCTAATAAGTTTTGGCATGTAGAAAAATAATGCAGGAACAAATATATGGACCTCTTCAAACAACATGGCAAGAAAACATATAAGAATATTGATGTCATAAGACCTTAAAAGATGGATCCACCAAAATTTCTCATAATAAGCATAAAGAAGAATAACAGAGAAGGTTTGGTCTTGCTTTCTACTAATTTGAAGAAGAAGATGAATGGTACATAGATAGCAGATGCTCTCATCACATGATTGGATATAAGATTAAGATGGAGTCTCTCAGGAAAAACCAATATGGTGAGGTTATTCTTGGAAATAATTGTCCAACAAAAATTTTGGGAAAGGGTAGAGACAAATTTAATAAACATAGAGGAGTAGATAATACTTTATTAGTTCAAGGGCTAAAGAAGAATATTCTAAGTGTAGGTCAAATGGAAGATAAACGAAATGTAATTGTGTTTACATCAACCAAAGGAAAAGTTATAGATGAAGAATTTGGAAAGGTCATAGCAAGAGGATATAGATACCCAGACAAATTATATGTGCTTAAAGAACAAAATTCTCACAGATATGAGGAGGATTCAAACTCAGAGTAAAAGAATATGGTGCCCATTTCATCCCATTATTCTTAAAAGAATACTTCTAATAGTAACTGTAGTGATGTGAGGTACATGACCTCATGAGAACATAAGATTATTATCATGTCCTCAGGATCAGTGATGTGTAACCTCAGGGGGAATAATACATATGTTTTCTTGATGATGACTCCCGTGGTTGTTTTGATATTCATATTTCTTAGATTACTAAGAGTGCATCTGATGTAGTAACAATGAACAAGTACAAATAGTACAGGCTCAAGAGGAGATGTGGTTATGGAAATTCAACATTTTACTTTATGTACATGGATCCTATGAAGGACATTCAAGTATATACATGAGTTCAGAACAAGAGATTCACGTCTGTTTCTCCATGATGAAGAAACTATAGGACTATCCCAAGGAGAAGTTATGATATGCTTCAGTTAGTTATTATGGTTCTAACTTTGGTTGGTTACAACCATTGGATGTTACTTAGAAATGGTATTGGCTTATAATGGTTTATGAGTTGCTACAACATGACATGGATTTACTGATTGATGAAGTTTTTTTGATGCCCTTACTGATGAATGAGTTTATGTGATCAGACTGTTGAAAATGCCAACAAGAAATGCTAAAAATAGCATTGCTATAAATAGAATTTCAGGATATACTCCAACTCTATTGCAAATAGCAAAAATAGAAATGCTAAAAATAGCATTGTTATAAATAGCATTTCGAGATATATTCCAATTTTAATTTGTCCTTGAATTAAAATTCGAATTTAGTCTCATTAGCTATTTGAAAGATAATTAATTAATTCATCTCGAGCTAATTATTTGGAGAAATTCAAACATTAAGTCTTTGTGAAGACATGCAACAATTATCCCTTCGATTGAGGAAGTTATCCCTTAATTAAGGAGATAAGGATGAGTTGTATTTGAGTTGTAATTAGTTTGCTCAGTTAACTGAGTTAAGTGTAGTTAAATTAGTTCCAAATAGTTGGAGGAACTAATTGTGAGTTCAGTCAATTAATGCATGCATGCATGCAACTAGTGTTCTCCAGATAACTGAATATTCTATCATAAATAACCAATGCATTTCAGTTTAGAGAAAGACCCAGTTGAGATTAAAGACAAGGACATTGTACTATCAGTTGGATGAATTTTCCTATAAAGGAAACTCATCCATGCAGAAGGAATTATCTCCTTCAGGATTGCATAGTTATTTTAGAGGTTAGTGAGTAGTGTGTGAGGTAATTACACACAGGTGGCAGCTTGAGGACCCAAGAGAAACTGCACAAGGAAATAGGAGGCTTGGAGGGTAGAGGAGAAGGTAGCCTTGGAGGGTACTAAGAGTTGGATAGCTTGTGAGCTAAAGCTTTGTGTAATCCTGAGATATTTTCACTTGTATGATAATACAGGTAGTGAGGTTTTTAGCTGAAGCTTTCCCCATAGTATTCTTCTGTGTTTCATGTGTATGATTTTTTCTTCTCTATTATATGTGTTCTATTTTATCTTTCTCAAAATCGATTAAGCTTCCGTAAGTTTGTTTGTAGAAGTAGATCAAGTATTTTTCTTTAGTATATTGCATTTTCAGGTGATTTACAGTGAGAATTTTTACACAGACTTGACAATGCACAGTTGGCATAGGTTCAAAGGGAGAATTTTCTATACTTCTAATAGTGAATTGTTGGAATTATGGTTGCCTGAGAATTTCTTGTTACACAATGATGCTTATATCAATGATAATGTTGAAGATACTCATGTTACTAAAGCTTTTGAATGATGACTATATGTTGCATCACACTATGTTTTTGTCATGTGTTTCCTATGATGAAATCATGGATGATAGTTATATAGTGCTTGAACCACATAGTTGTTATGGTGCCACTGATCAATTTTATGATGATAGAAAATTCTTTTGATGATGCATATGGTAAATATGTTATGTTTCTTACATGTTGATCTTCGTAAGTTCAAGTAGATAAACAAATCTTGATTATAAAACCTCATTATTTGATGATGATGAGTGTCACTCATTACTTTTATGTTTCTTTTAGTATGCCTGCAAAGATGCATAAGTTGCATATGGTACAATTATGGATGATGATGCCTATAGTGCTTGGTTCTCATATGTACATTATATGTTGCAGATGGTATATTGTTTGAGGACTGTTTCTCTTGAAGGTATCAAGGGGATGGGTTACTAACAAATTTTGATACATGATAGTTAACTCTTGGTTTGCTATTTTTCTCATTGATGAGAAGCCATATACATACTACTATCTCTATGTCATGGGATATCATTGATGGGTGACTTACAGACAAGGATCTTATGGATAGTTACTTAAGTTGCATGTTGATGAAGTGGTGTTGGTAAGATAGTTCGTATTGCATGAAGAAAATGGGTCAAGAGAATGATGTTACTGTAGATTTTCATGAAGACATGGTTATTCATATACCACTGATACATCTGCTAAATGATACTTGGAGACATGGCATATTTTGTCACATATTGATGATGTTGAGGAATGATGATACTTTTCCCTATATTACTTTATGATTATATGATTGCTTCTCACATATGTTGATTGATGCATGAAAAGATATGTTGTTATGCTACAAACGATCCATATGCCTTTGATGAACATGGATGGAGCCTCTTCCTACTAAGGGAAAGAGAAATTTGACCTTCATGAGTTCCAGAGGATGAGTTGATAGAATATCTCTATGGAAAACCTCATGTTGCATACTCAATCATGGGTTGATGATATTAAAGCTACATTGTCTTATCTTTCAAATTGATGATGAAAATGTGCATATTGTTGTTCATGTTACTACTGATTGATGCTTATGGTGCAGATCCTATATATGTTGATGACTATCATGGTATTACTGAGGTATTTGGACTTGGTTATAAATGCCATATATGTCTCTTGATGTAAAGGTCATGTAAAGACCTATGTTATAAGTCATTGTAAAATTCTATCATGTATGGACTATTGTGGTCAAGTAATGTAATCCCATCATTTTGGGCATGTGATGTAAAGTTTAGTCAAATATGTAACCCCATTGTGTTGGGTGATCAATGTAAGCATGAGTCATTGGTGATCTGAAAGGTCATGTCTGCTTGAGTCATAGAGTCATGTACTTCTTCGTATATCTTCATAAAATTCAGCATGTGATCAAGAGGAGCATGGTCAGTATTCAGAGTTCTCAATAGATCAGATCTCAACGCTCATGTCAACAAAGGGAGAGAAGAATTCATTCATCATTCATCAGTCCTTTTCCCTTGATTTCAAAGGGGGAGAGAAGCTTGGTGATAGGGGAATACTTTGTGACTTGGGAGAGAAACTTGGTATATCTACAGATGTGTTTACAGATATCTACAAGTGATGGTGACAAAAGACCAAAGTGGTTTCCGTCAAGTCCAAAGGGGGATATTGTTGGCATTATGACAAATGTGTTGTCGTTGATGGAAACCTACTTAATGAATATGCCAACATGATGGTAGCAAGATAAGTATTGAGTACCATATAGATGTGACAGAAAGATTGGACAAAGGAATATCAGTTCAGAGATAGAGGAATGATAAAGATGAATTTTGATGAAGTATAGTTAGGTTATGATAAGTAAAGTATGCAGGTATGGTGAAGAAAGTTCATGTATACGTAGGTTATGTAAAGTAAATTCAAGTACATAAGCAAGTATGGTGAATAAAAATCGCGTATACATAGGTTTTGGGAAGAAAAGTAACGTATACACATTTTTTGTGAAGCAAAAAGTGCATACATTTTCTGCACCATGTTATCCCAAATACCAAGGATATTTACCATGGTATTGACCCATAGTAATGAGCGTGAAAACATATATTTGGTCTCGTCAAATGATATTATTGACATAACTACGAAATTGGCCTAAGTTATATAAGGAGATGAAGGTCAAAGTGTTAAGTGTGAATGATTTGGTTTATTGATGAATTGTTTGATCTAAAATAAGTGTGCACCTGAGAATGTGATATGGATAAGATCTTATAGATCTGAAATGACTACACATTGAATAATCTACTTATGGGAGGATAAATTTGTGACGATGATGTTATGATGTGTGCCTTTTATAGTATATGTTGAGATAAGGGGTTTGAATTATTTTCTATTGTGTAATGAAGGTATGATTAAGTAGATACAAATAAATACATAGGTTTTCTTCAAAAAGATCGTGTACATACGCAGATTTGCTTCTAAGTATTCATGTATCGATTATGTAGTATGGACAGATCTGTACACAAGTATTCTTATTAGAATGCGCGTAAAGACGCGAAAATATTTTGTAAGGGTCGCATACATATGCTAGGTTTTTGTTGAATATGATGTTTGATCACCTTGATCAGACTTGTTGTGTTTGTTGTCTGTCTTTCAATGAAATATTTCATTATGATCTAGGTTTAACAGTGATGGTTGAAGTTGAATGATTTATGGAATGATTCTTTGAATAGTAATGGTGTTTCTATCTGTATGTGGATCATAGATATGTGATTGGTTCTATAAGTGATTTAGTGAGCATTTAAGTATGAGATTATTTTAGTTTCAGGTTTCACTATTTTGAGATCTGTATGTGGGTATGCTTAATGGAAAACACGTATATACGAAGATATTATTAATAACAATAGCATATATAGTTTGATATATGGTTTATCATAGCTTACAGTGACAAAATCAGATTTCAATGATGGATAGTATGTGGATTGGTATTCTAGTGAATGGATTTATAGTTATATAACTATGTTGGTTGCTTGAGATTGATTTGGGTCTTAATTGGTACACTGAGTAAGTGATTTTGTATGATGATTGGTTTCAGTTCTATTATTTTATATTGAGCTTAAATGATGGTAGTGGGTCCAGTCTAAAAATTTGATGAAACATGGCCTACATATTATATGTTATTGTTCATGTGGATCCAAAATGAAATATTATGAAATGTGGTCCACGGAGATGTTTAGGGTTGGAGCCTTCAGTGAGGAAGGTGAAGATTCCTTCCAGTGGTAGCTGGTAAATTGGATTAAGGGACAGGAGTTCGCTTCCAGTGGGTGCTGGTAAATGAGATTAGGGGGTTGGAGGTCCCTTCTAATGGGGGTTAGAGAGTGAGAGAAGTTTGTAGCCTTCTATAGGTGGATGCATACGTGATGGTATGAGTCTGCTTTAGTAAAACATTGTAATAAATTTTTCATTATATTAAAAGATGAAGATAGAAACGACAGTAGTGGTGGTTTTCTCCCACATTGGGTTTCAACCTAAACTCATGGTGTTCATGTGTGTTGATGTGTTTCTTATGTGTAATGGTTTATTCTGTTATCACTACAAATGGTTACTATTTAATTAATGCCTAATGAAGTACTGGCACACTGGTTCAAGTTAACAAATGATGAATTAAATTAAAATATAGTTAACTGGATATGCGATAGTTGTTTGCATAACAGTTTTGTACATATGCAGTTCTACTTCATTATAGTCGCATACAAAAATATGAATAAGAAAATAAAATTTTAAGTGAGTTTTTAAAATACTGTTTCATCCTCCCCCCAGTTTTTTTCCCAACATAATCAATACTCCACCCTCCAATCTCTACCGTATATCCTGCCATTCATCTATCAAGGATTCCTAGGCCTGATCGAGGGCACATACCTCTAGGATTTATCGTATATACCACCATTCACCGGTCAAGGATTCCTAGGCTCACTGACGCACACAAAATTTGACTTTAGCGCAATCTCACCTTCTCCGGTCCAAGGTTTTACTGGCCTTGTGTTATTTCTTTCAGGGATGACCTCACTCAATTTTGAAACCATCTGGAAATATAGATCAACCAAATACAATAGAACCCATTACACCATGACTATTCAGAAATGGAAAGGAAAGGATGAAGAACATTGTTACACTTGGAAAAACCCATGCTAATGACAACAAAGAACCAAGTACACACATGCATGTACCATGCATGCCAAAAATAGAAAGAAATTCACACATGTAAATCAATACCTATAAATAATCCCACTATAGTTGCTATATGTTGATCTTCCTTGCTTGATCTTTGCATCCCTTTTCTTTCTTTTTCCTTCCTTTGCGTTCCTTGATCCAATGCTAGAGTGGTGAAAGAAAACTATGTCCAAGAGTGATAGATAGCGAGAATAGAGAGAGCTCCAAAACTGGACTAAAAAAATGTATCAATTGCTCTTCATAAGACTTTTTATTAATGTGGCCTTTATTTTCTTCAATTTTCCATTATTTTCCTTCATTTTCCTCCTCACATGGAACCAGTGACCTTTCACTTTCCTTTTCTCCTAATTTCCTTTATTTTCATAACTAAAATGTCAATTAATGCCACTTTATTTTTTGAAGGCCTTTGCCAATTTCCCTTAGCCATAATAAACCAAATGAACACACACACTAGGATGTTTCTCCTAACATTCATCTTGGAATACGTGTCCCATGACCTTGGTTATTATTTTTCTTTTATTAACTTTATTACACAGAATTTTGACCAAGGCTATTACAAAACCCTCCCCCTTTGGGGAACACCATCCTCCATGTTCAATGACAGCTACAACCAACGAGGCTGTTGAGAAGAAAAATATATTGCCCATGGAGCTTTATAACTTAGCTCGATATAAAATTTACAATGAAAACCTACTGAGAAGAAACCCAACATAATAACATAACAACATGACAACCATAATGACATGACACCCATATTGGTTACTGGAGCTTTATAGCACATTTCATGGCAGTATTTATATCCATATAAAAACATACATATAATCAAAAATCACACCAAACATATGCCAAAAACATTCACTCAACCAACAAATAGAGAAGGATACTTATCCCACACCTGATTTTCCATCTCCCATGTAGCTTCATCAAGCCCAAAGTGCACACTTTAACCTTCTTGAATGCTTGTTTCCAGAGCATTAACAAATTTCTATGCAATATACACTAAGGTTCTAGTTCGAATTCTCCATGTGGCTCCACTTATAATACAGACTAGTCAATTACATGATCAAAATATTTAACATATTTCTTAAGTAATGTCACATGGAAGACATCATGGAATTTCACTATCATAGGTACGACAAGTTGGTAGGATACTAATCCAATTGTTTCAAGAATCTTTAAATGTCCACAAAACCAAGGTGCCAGCTTTTCACATGATCCAATCCTCAAGGCGATATTCTTGGGATTGATGCACAAGTACACTTGTTCCTCAACTTGAAACTCCTTAAACAACTTGTTTTGATCTACATAAATGTTTTGTATGTCCTATGTTATCTTTAGATTCTTCTTAATTACTTACATTTCTTGTTCCATCTCTGCCAACTTGTCTGGTCCTATCAATACCTTATTCAGTGGATCACTCCAACTAATAGGAGCATTACAACTCAACCAATAGAGTTCCTCAAGCAAACTCAGCCTGAATGACTCCTAATAACCATTATTATAAGCGAACTCAACCAAAAAAAGTTACTCCTCCCATCTCCTTTGTTGATGCATCACATACATCCTCAACATGTCTTGGTGACCCCCTCTCTGTCTCTCTATCTAGATGATAATCTATGTTGAAAGCCAACTCTGTCCCCAAACCTGCAAACGAGTACTTCCAAAACTTGGAAGTGAACTTAGCATCCCTATCTAAAATAATGATCCTTGGAAAACTATGCAACCTCACTACATCTCTTATGAATACCTGTGCCACATTAGTAGCTGAATACATAGATTTTATTCGAATGAAGTGCACTACCTTTTCAACCTATCTACCATAACCATGATGCAATCAAGTTTTCTAGATGTCCTCAGAAAACCTGTGATGAAATCCATTGAAATGACCTCCCATTTCCACTATGGAATCTGAAAATTGGTTGTATTAGTCCACCTATATGCTTACACTCTTCCTTCACCCGTTGATAGTCCAAACATCTAGTCAAAAAACTCTGCCATGTGATTTTTCAGATTCAGCCAATGATAAAAATTCTTCATTGTTGTCAATGTCTTCGTGTATCCCGGGTGAACCGAATACGATTTTGTATGAAATTCTCACAAGATAGTTTTCTTGAGCTCGCTATCATTCAACACATAGATTCTCCCCCTAAATCTGACAAAACCTTCTGTTGTAAGGCGATAATCCACATCCTAACTACCTATACCTTGTTGTAACTTGTACATAAGATCGATGTAGTTGCCATCCTATTGTCTTTCCTATAAGATCTGATCCTGTAAGTCTATCCCATAAGAAATCATAGTTGCTATGTGATTTACCTATATCCTCTTGTTAAGAGCATTTCTAACCTTCTTCTCCTTACCCTTGATGTACTTGATCTCAAATTTGAACCCACTAATCATGGCCAACCATCTAGCTTTTCTAGCATTCAGATTTGGTTGGTCAAATAGATACCTCAATCCAATGAGATCACTCAACAATACGAACCTCCTCCTAGGAAGATAGTACCTCCACATCTTCAATGCATAGATGATCATTTCCAACTCAAGATAATGTGTCGGATAATTCTACTCATGGTCATTTAGTTTCCGTGACTCATAACATACTACCTATCCTTCCAACATATGGAATCCACTAATTCCTCTCTTGTAAGCATTTGTGCACACCAAAAACTCTTTTTCTAGATCTACAATCTTTAGCACTAGAGCATTTGTCAACAACTGCTTCAATTGCTCAAAATTGGCTACACATTCCTCTGTCCATTCAAATTTATTCCCTTGCCTCTACAGTGACATAATAGGGTATGAAATGCGAGAGACGTTCTTGATGAACCTCCTACAATAACCTCCTAACCTGATAAATGACCTTGCCTCATCCACATTCCTAGGAGTTTTCCACTCCATGATAGCCCTTATTTTCTCTAGATCCAATGCTATACTTCCTTGGAAACTATATGTCCCAAGTAATGTACCTTTTTCTAAAATAAACTACCTTTATTGAGCTTGGCATACAACTGATGCTCTCTCACTAATCTCAACAATGCTGCTAAGTGCTCGACATGCTCTTCCTCATTTTTATAATATATCAAGATGTCACCAATGAATGAAATAACAAACCTGTCCAGATAAGGACGCAACACACTATTCATCAAGCATATAAGAGTATATGGAGCATTAGTCAAACCAAATGAGACTACAACAAACTCATAATTCCTATAACTCGTCCAAAACGTTGTCTTGTAAATTTCCTCTTCTTTAATGTGTATCTGATGGTATCCTCATCTCATATCAATCTTCAAGAACATTGCTACTCCCTTCAACTAATCGAACAAGTTGTAAATCCTCAACAACAAATACCTGTTCTTGATGGTCACCTTGTTCAACTACCTATAATCAATGCATAGCCTAAGATTACCATCCTTCTTCCTCACAAACAACACTCGTGCAACTCATGGCAATACACTTGACCTAATGTATCCTTTGTCAAGCATTTCCTTCAACTCAAACTTTAGCTCTACTAACTTTGGAGTGTTCATTGTGTATGGTGCCTTTGATGCTAGTGCTACCCCTCGTACCAACTCAATGGAAAAGTCCACTTCTCTGTGAGGCGATAACTCTGAAATATTTGTTGGAAACACATCCTAAAAATAATACAATATTGGATGCCTACTCAATACATTTGTATCCTCAACATCCTTACCTTTATTAATAGAAATATGCACTACAAATAACACCCACCCTTTTATGTGACTTTGCTTTTCGTACATAGTTCTCACCATTCTAAATGTTGTTGCCTTCCTTTTACCATGCAAGATTCTCTATTCTCCATTCTCATCCAATCACTCAATGGCCTTGTCATAACAATCCACTTTGGTCCTATGAAGATACAAACATTCCATACCCAAGAGCATACTATACGATCCCAGTGGCAAAAAATTCAAATGTGCTAAGGTACGCATACCATTCAACTTGAATACACAAGCTCTTACGCAGTGATACACTCTCTTCTTTATACCCATAACGAACTGCACTAACGAGGATTATGTATGCACTTCTTTATTCAAAACAAACTTATCCACTAATTGAGGACTAATATAGCTATAATTACATCCATGGTCAATAAAAAATGGAAACAATTTTATCACAAAGCTTACTGCACATCTCAATAACAGATGCATGGTGATCTTCCTTCTTCTTATCCAACACTGCATAAATACGTGGAATAATCTTCCCAACATCCCCAACTGTTTGTGCTTCCTGTACATTGTAAATTTGTGGCCTACCACCCTGATTCTATAGATAATGCCTCTTACGATGCTCCTTACCACATGCCCAAAACTGCAACTATCATATACCATCACCTTTATTATGTTGCCTTCCATGTTGTGACCCATTAAACTTATTGTAAGGTGCAACATTTTCTTTTCGACCTGCATGCTAAGGCCTTTTTCTTTTTGGATGCCATTTACCTTTAGCTTTGTATTTTCCTTTCCAACATTGCTGACATTTTGTTTTGCACTTTGACTGCTCATAACAATGCTTCAATTTCCCAATAACTTCCTTAAGTGATTGAGGGTCATCATACTCAATCCAATCTCTAAATGCTAATGGAAATCCACTGGAAAATCTCTGAAATTTAGTCTTGTCATATTTAAGATATGGTACATACCTCAATAACTCCATAGACTTAGTCGTGTGCTTCACATATGTCATTGATCCCATATTTAGCTCATAGAATTCCTTGGATTTGTTGTCATAGTACCTATTTGGTAAGTACTTCTTCCTAAAAAGTCCATTGAATTCATGCCAACTCAAGTAATCTTTCCTTATGTCTCTAACCCACTTAACATATTCTGTAACATCCTAGAAATTAAGCATAAAAGATACAACAACCCAACTATTAACATATGCAATAAAAACTTAAACAATGATGCGTGCATAATGAGTGGAGATTATTACTAAGGTTTATGGTGTTGTGACGTGCTTATGCTGAACCAAAACTGCTACCCACAGTAAGAATTTGGGGATGACTCTCCACCTAATCATAGGCTTAGCTTCTCAGTATATTTCAACAGTTATCCACCCCCCCGCCCTCAACCAGCTTACTACCGCGATTGATGTATTCCCTCTAGGATTTCCTTCCTCAAGAATGAGAGAATGAATGCTTGCCTCTTCTTCCCTCTTCTCCGCTATTAAATAGAACAAATGGCTCTAAAAACCATAAGGGGTCGAAAGGGTCCATGTGTCCATGCCAACTTTTATTTTGTTTATTTATTATTGCATTTTCTTCGTTATTTTTTATTTTATCTTTTCTTGGTTATTTGTTGTTTTATTTATTTTTTAATATATTTTCTCTTTGCCAATTTTTATTTGATCTATTATTCATTAATTTTTATTCTATTTATATTAATATTATTTTACTTTATTATTATTATTATTATTATTATTATTATTAGTATTACTATTTATTATTATTATTATGGGATATTACATACTCTCCCTCTTTAAGGAACTTCATCCTGAAGTTAAGCTTATTTATTATTATTATTTCCTAATGATTTCCAAATAGCCTCTGCTAAACTAGTATACCAACAAGCATCGAAAAATTCACAACAACGCGGAAATCTTGAGGAATCTCAAGCCTCTTTCCTGACTTTTGGAACTAGGCATATAGCCTCCTTGACCTATACCATAACCCCAAGTATTTTCCTAGGGCTTAGACCTCATATGCCCCAAGACACGCATCCAGTCCTAGTACTCAATGACTCTGGGCATCTCGCAAGGCTGGCCCAGCTCCCTCCGCAACTCACTAAGGCGCACATCCCGAGGTATCGAAGTTGTCACAACCCCTATGGACTTCAGCATCAAAGTCCTTACTCCCCTCTAGACTTTGGCATCAAAGTCCTTACGCCCCCTCTAGACTTTGGCATCCCAATCCAATATCAGGAACTTGACTTCCTCAAGATGATCATATAGCTCTTCAAGAGCCATCCATCAAGAGTTATACAAGGTAATAGATACACTGGTATATGTAGTGTTGGTTGAGTTTGTCCCCAACCCATATGATGTTACATATTCTCCCTCATAGGTATGGGCTCCTACGAGATCATCAAATAAACTGGCCTTCTGAGCCTGATTGTGGTTTTCCTATCAATCACCACATCTCAACATTCAACTCGTGCATTAGTTATCATCATAACCTCATAGAAATAATCTTTATGCCATATCATATAAGATACCCGACATGCCAACTCTTTCATGCCATCATCAAAACGTAACGCCATTTTTATCACAACATTCTAAATAGTTAAAGACTACATGCTCATGCATGTGATAAAATTTGCATGCCATAGCCACATGATTCACATATTTAAATACCATCATAAGTTACAACATCAAAATATTTCTATCAAGATATATCATGATATCTCATAATAAATGGAACGACATGTCAACATAACCTAATACCATATCATCATAAATATGAGAATCATCTCTATATATATCAATAGAGCAATAATACATTGTAAGCATTATTATCATCATTCATCAGAAAAAATAACTTTTGCTACCTCAAAAATCAATGAATATCAACTATGAATAAGATTATTCAACATCCTTCTAGGATCTAGGCTATCTCATCATTAGTTTCATGTTTTCATTAAGATATCAATTATTTTTAAAAATCATTTTTAGCTAGGAAGTTGACAATTTACATAGTAGGTATAATCATTCAAGTACATTTCTAAACTTCATATGAACTTCATCATCTTGAGCCTTATTCTATAGTCATATTTTGTTCCTTCTCCATGAAAATTTAGTGAATTTTAATACTACTGGTTGTACAATAATATCTTAAATCATTAATTTAATATCCTCTAGTTTAACATCAATCTACACCCTTGGCTTATCCTTTTCAGGTTTATTGTAGGCAATCGCATACAAACACTAGGTCATCAAGGTTTACTAAATTCTCATGCACAAAAATTTGGCCAATCCTTACTTGTTATTTATCCTTGTTCATCCTCAACAGATTTACTTATCTCTTTTCTTAATCTCATTACTTCATATAGTCTATTTCCTTTTCTTTTGCCTTTCCTTAGCTAGTTGTAAATGTTTTTAGTTCACCATTCCTTATTTTAAACCTCAAAATTAAAGGAAATATTCATATGACCTTCATTACTTATTCTTACTTGTCATACAATCATCAATCTTATTATGGAAGCTTGTCACCCATTCACTTTCTCATATTAGATATTCAAAAATTATTTTTATACTTATTTGAACTTCTTAAAATTCCATATCTACTAACTTGATTAATGGAAACTTCCTTGCCCTTTTGAATTTAAATTACTCATTATCATATTAGCTTTGAGTTCTTGCCCATGAATGTGGTTTCTTTCTCTTCTCACAAAATTGTTGAAAATTGAGAATGTTGTTACTACGTCCAAACTAAGAATGTTGTTCATATTCATCTCCATCCTATGGGTTAACTACCTCTTTGATCCAACATCACCATACTTGTACAGTTCCTTGAAACGAATTTATCTATATCATGCTCAATTAACTACATCCAATGATTGACAATATTTTCTTCTTAGTAGGCATCATTCTTGTTTGGATCTTCTACCGATTCTTATCATGTTCTTATATGGAAATACTAATACGTTTCCACAATCTCTCAAATATACTAAGTTATTTTCCACAATCTCTCAAGTATACTAAGTTATTCCAAAATCTTTCGATTATTTTTTTATATTTTTATTTGTTTTATTCATATGTGGAAATATTGTGATGATCCCCTATCCATCCACATAGTGTACTTGTTAAGATATGATGGGTAATCTTGACAGCTTGATGTTCCTACCCAAGTATCTTGACAGAAGTGCATCATCGCAGCCTTATTAGGCATGACCTAGAGTACCCATTGATGGCACATCCGAATCAACAAAATACCAGTTTGTATGTCATGCTAGAATTGAGTGATATATCCGGTAATGATATCCTGTTTTCTTCTGATGTTTTTCCTTATGGGAATTATACTAAATTTGAACCTTGCTCTAGCGTTTAGGAAAAGTGCCAAAGACACAATATGTTAAACAAGCGTGATTGGTTTTGATGGCTTATTCAAATTGCTCGTAGATCAATATCTCCTACAAAATATACCTAATACATGATAAATAAATAATAATAAGTATACTTCAAAGATATATTATAAGAGACACCTCAAATTATTACAAGTCTAAGAATGTTGGAAATGGTAACAAGTCTTATTCTCATACATGGCCAGATAAGAATAGGAAAATGTAAATTTTTAACAAACACGACAGGTTCAGTAAGATTAAATCTCCCATAAGCTATCATGATAGTAGTGGAGATTCTTGTCAATGAATTGCAACCATAAGTTATTGTTGGCACCTTATAAATTTGGGATGAACTGTAAGATATCTTCTAATTTGGAAAACGTTCATGTAGAATTTTCCATATATAATCCTTTTACTTACCATGAAGAAAAACATAATCATATTTCAGTCTTTCAAACTTAGGTGAAAGCCAAGTACGTTTGTTTTTGGTTTTTTAAGCTAAATATAGGGAGCGTTATTAATACAATGACCATAATTACTGAAAATGATGTACTAATTATATTTACTTAAAGGAAATAAATCCAAAATGTGAAGGAAACACGAATTGATTCCTTGATCTACTTAGATCTTGGAGAATATGCCCTCTTCTTTTTCTTTCTTGTTTTTCTAGTTAGAATATGCCCTCTTCTTTTTCTTTCTTGTTTTTCTAGGGTTAACTATAGTTAGTTTCAGAATAGATCTATAATGACAACATTAAATTCAAAAACTTAGAATGCTTTGGAGGTAGATATAAAAAAAATAAATAAAATTATAATAATATTTTTAAAATGTTAATCTTCAAATGTGACTAGGGTTTGAATTTAGCTCTCATACTATATATAGCATTCCACCAATTAACCAAGCTAAAGAGGGATGGGTACGTCAAGAATGAATATTTCTTACTGAGGTTTACGGTGTTGTGACATGTTTGCGCTAATAGGGAACCACTCCCTATAGCAAGGATTTGGGGACGACATTCCACCCAACTATTGGGGATGACTCTCCACCCAACTGTAGGCTTAGCTGCTCAATGTATTTCAAGAGCTAGCCACCCCCAAGTCTGCAACCAACTTACTACTACCAATTATATATATTCCCTGAAGCATTTACTTCCTCAAGAATGAGTGAATGAATGCTTGTCTCTCTCCCCCTTCTCTGTGATTACATAGAACAAATGGCTCTAAAAATCATAAGGGGTTGGAAAGGGATTTTCTTGTACACCATCCATGTGTCCATGCCAGCTTTTATTTAGTTTTTATTTTTTATTACATTTTCTTCGTCATTTGTTAGTTTATCTATTCTTCCTTAATTTTTATTCTATTTATATTAATATTATTTTACTTAATTTTTTTTTTTTTATTATTATTATTATTATTATGGGATATTATATCTTCCCTCCATATGTCTTATTTCTTTTTTAGGCTGAAGATATTTATTATGGCCTTCATATTCTATGTATATTCATGCAATTCAAAGAATTTATTCATTCCAAGTAACCATGCGTTTGCATCTTCTGGCTTCTTCAAATCTCCATCAAAGGTAGGTGCCTTTTCTTTCTTCAACTCATCTCGAAAATATCCCCTGTCACTCCTCCTATAAGGATGATAATGGTGACAATCATAGTGCTTGTCAAAACCAAAACTAGAATAAAACATGTGTCCATCACCTCTCCTATCTGGAGTATCCAAGAGCCTACCATATCTGATCGTGTCATCTCTATCTGACTTGTGCTTGCCATGAGATATACTTCCATATTCCCCATTAATTTTTTCCTCCTACCCCTGGCTAATTCAAAGTGGTCCCTATCTCTACAATTCTGACAAAATTTGAATAATTATTGCATTAACTTCTGCGTGTTTCTCTTGTGCCTACATGATTCTGTCATTATCTTCTTTGCAACTTCTTATTTCTACCTTCAAAATTCTCAATGTGTTTGCAAAGTGAGAAGAGTACCCAACACCACGTTGCTCATCTAATCCATAAGGAGAGTCTTGTGAACTATAATCTACCATCTTGCTAGTCATCTGTAATCTTCTTCCTGCAAGTATAACATGTCAACTTAAAACAAAACATAACTTAATCAACATACCTCAGTATAGTTCAAGGGAGGATATCTCCTCTGCAAGATCAACCAGATTAGCAGGATACATGTGTAATCATAATCACATCAACATATAACATCAATTTAACTATTATCTAGATATCAATGCCTGATCATACCAACCACATATCATGACCTCATGCATGACAAATACAACCATATCAATATATTCATAACAAGATATAAGCATAGACATCCATAGCCAATTCATAACCAACATACAGTCATGGCGACCACATGAAACAACACACTATCTACTTTCACATGGTGACACAAATGCAACGATGACCAACACCATGCAGACACAAAATGCACATAGACCACAAGCATAGAGAAAACATATACGCAACCGACATGAAAGCATGACCAACACACCACCCTTCTACCCTAAGGGGTGAACCATGCTTTAATACCACTCTGTAACGTTTTCCTCCCACATTTACCCAAGCTAACTAGTTCAATGGGGTAAACATGTGAAAATAGGCTACTATGATGTGATTCAACTCCCAAAGTACAGTTAAGAAAGTAGAATCAACAAAACAAAACCAAATTAACCTTCCCCAAGAGCTACAAACCCTTTAGGAGGTAACCAATCCTTCTAGTTGCTTAAACCCTGAGACAACTTACATTTTTCCTTTCCTAGAACCTCATTTGCTCCCATCAAAAGGCGTGCATATGGAAAAATCCTTCTAGTCACTCCCACAATAAGGCATGTTATAGACTCTGGAATTTTCCATACAATTCTGAGTCAGCAAACCTAGATTCTATGCCACATTTTCAGGGCTAAGACTTAGACAACTACCCAGAACTTCATGAAACTTTCAAAACTAATAAATGACATTGAAACAATGGTGATAATGCAAACAATTGAGTAAGTACTTGACAAAACCCCTACTAGCCATGATAGGAATTTCGTCAAACATATCACAAATATGCAATCTACAGGTCATAACAACATAAATGAGCATAGGGGTCTCATACTTATCTGAGATTCGTAAAGAAGCATTGTTACCATATCAAAATAGTTGCATTATCGTCTATTAGGTCATATATTTATTGTGCATTCATTTGCAAATCAAAACATGATGAGAGCCATACATCAAGTCCGTCGTAAAACATACTCATAACCAACATATAACAACCATAAATAATGAGGATATAATAGCCATAAGAATCACATATGAACTAGTATGTTTACACATGAAATACCAAGGACAAAGAGCTCTTATTAATGAATGCATAAGCCAACCAAGTCCAGGACTTCCACGAACCACCCAACCATATATTGGTTGAACCAAATATTTTTTTTAGCCAATCAACCCCATGTAATATTCCAAGCATGAATGTGGGACTCAAAACCAAACCAAATCAGGTTTCCTTAAGCTTTACCACAATCCCCACCAAAGCACTAGGCCCTAAACAAGCATGGATGCCACCAGATTTCTCCACCTACACCATAAGGAATTTTCTTGCCTCCTAGTCTCTAGGATTTATAGTGTATCTCACCACAAAATGGTCAATGATTCCTTAACCTAATCAAGATTCGACCCTCCAGGCTCTACTGTATATCCTGCCATTCACCAGTCAAGGATTACTAGGCCTGATTGAGGGCACACACCTCTAGGCTTTATTATATATCTCGTCATTCACCAGTCGAGCTAGGCCCACCAAACCACACAAAATCCGGCTTTACCACAATCTCACCTTCTCTGGTCCAAGGATTCTTCTACCTTGTGTTCTTTCTTTCAAAAACCACCTCACTTAGTTTCAAAACCATTCAGAAATACTTCTCAAATAAATACAAGAGAACTCATTACACCATGGCTATCTAGAAATGGAAAGCCATGGATGAAGAACACAATCACACACATGCATGTACCATGCATGCCAAAAATAGCAAGGAAATGACACATGCAAATCGATACCTGTAAATAATACCGTTGTAGCTACTAGATGTTTCTCTTCCTTACCTGATCTTTGCCTCCCTTTGCCTTCTTTGTCCTTCCTTTGCTTTCCTTGATCCAATGCAAGAGTGCTCCAAGAAAACTCTGTGTCCAAGAGTGAGAGAGAGAGAGAGAATAGAAAGAGAGCTCCAAAATAGAAACGATGAAAGGTACCAACTGATTCTCAGAAGCATTTTTATTAATCAGACCTCTATTTTCTTCAGTTTTCCATTATTTTCCTTCATTTTCCTCCTCACATGCAACTTGTGCCCTTTCACCTTCCTTTTCTCCTAATTTCCATTATTTTTCATAAATAAAATAACAATTAGTTCCAATTTTCCTTTTCAAAGCCTTTTCCATTGCTTTTTCCAATTTCCATGACCCATAATAAACCAAATGAACACCCACACTAGGATGTTTTACCCAAAATTCAGTTTGGAATACATGTCCCATGACCTTGGTTATTACTTTTCCTTTATTAACTTTATTACATGGAATTTTGACAAGAGTTGTTATAGCTAAGAACATGTTCACTTTGATGGAATTCCTTTGGCGCAACCTTGAAATGGGTTGTACTTGAAAAAATACTATGCTTAATATTTTTTCTGCATAGTCACTATGTACATATTGTATAGGTTTTCTAGTGTGTTTATAGTGAGTTTTCCTATAGTTTTCTATCACCTCTTCTAATCTTGAGTTTCATTTGAATTGTAGATATCATTATTCCTTTAGTTATATGTTGGTTATGCTGATGGCACTAGTTGAACTACTCAGAATGTTTCCTCCGTAGTGTCGGAAACCTATGCTCCCAATGACGAGCTAGTGAGTCTATAAGGAATCTGTGTCGGTCGCTTGACTAATAACATTGTTGACTATAGTGCAGTGATCAAATTATTATCTGATGTTATTTCATGTGGAATTCACCATTTAGTTATTAGGATCGATTCATAACTTGTGGTAGAACATTTTAAAAACATCTATTCAATAATAAGTCCAAATTTATTATGCATGTTTTAAAGGGTTCACCTCTTAGAGTGACATTTTGATTATATGTGCATCAACATGTTCCTAGGAGTCTTAATATATTAACAGATGCATTAGCCAATTATGTATTAGACAAACATTTGAAACATATGTAAATACACAAACCATCATCATACATGAATTTGTATTGTATCATTATATTTTTTACCATCTGACTCAATGCATTCGAAATGGAAAAGGTGGAGGAATCAACTCACGGGACCATTTTTACCAGTGGGACCCAGTTTGGCGAAACGAGGTCTAAAACCTTTTGGGAGCATTTTGTGGCACTAAACAAGGTTTTTTGGGGAGAAATTTTTGCATATGTAGCATTACACCCTTTCATGTTTTTCTACACACATAAATCATTCCAATGACAAAAGAATCACGTCAATCAAACTCTGTATGCAAAAGTTATGGCGCTCACACATTGACCTTCCTATTTTCACACCTATAATTCAGGAAAGTGTTACATTTTCCCCCATTATCCATGGAAACTGGGCTAGCCACGTGTTTTTGATGTAAAACACTCTAGAAGAGTGTATATTATAACTCTATTTAAGAGTTGATGTAATAAAAGTTAATGACTAGTAGACTATCGGGTTATGTTATAACTAGGCCACTTGGAGGAAGAGGCATTCCGTTCCTTCAAGAGAATTTTGTTCCATAGTTGAGTAAAGATACACAAGAGAGATAAGACACAGAGCACAAAGAGAGGAACTATGCACTGTAGTAGCCTATGGGCCACATGCATTACTTCTTTGTACCTGCAGCCTTATTTTCCATACAAAGAAAAAGAGCGAAGTGACCTCACCTTCGAGTTGGGTTTTCTCCCGAAATGGTTTCCTAAAGCATGTTTTGTGTATTATGTGTGTGTGCGAGCTTATTTTTGTCTTTTTCTATTTTTCTACATAATTTCCATTTTCATGCATGCATTCTACAGATTTTAAAGTTTAATAAAATCTTAACTGTGTAGAAATTACACATTTTAATATTTTATTATCAGATCTATTATGATGAACTGCCTATTGCAATATCCATGGAAGTTTATGTATCATTTGGTATAAGAGTAGGTTTCTTTGGTTATTTTTTAGATATTGCAGGGATCTATATCGGCAGGGCTGAAAATCGTAAAACCATAATCATGGTTGATGAATCTATAAACCAACCTCGTGATACTACAGAGGTGAGGTTTACATGGCTAGAACAACAAGTCACGGATATCAACCATAATTTAAGCCTCTTCATGGTGGCCTTGAATAGAAAGCTAGGGATATTTGGAGAATATGGGGGTTCGAATGCAGAGGAAAAATTTGGATGGGGATCAGAAGATCGGGGGGAAATGAGGAGCTAGTCAAAGAAAGAATCTGGAAAATATCAACCCATTTCGAGGGTCATGAATCAGTCGTTGTTTAAAATGGAAGGAAATGTCGATATAAATCCACATCATAATAAGATTTATGCTATGAATCTGAATCATTGGTTGCAACAACTAGAAGTTTATTTCAGTGTCCGTCAGATTGAGGAAGGACAGAAGATCTCATTCACATGACTGAAATTAAAGGGCCATGTATTGACTTGGTGAGAAAGCCACATGAAAACCCTAAGGTTGGAGAGAGAATTTCCAGTGACTAAGTGGGAATATTTCACAACCCTCATTAAGTCACAGTTTTATCATATTAGGTACGCGAAGGACTAGTGAATCCAATGGAATTACTACAGGAAAAAGTCAGGCCAAAGCATGCAAGAGTACACCATGGAATTCAAAAAGATGGATATAATGTTGGGTATTTCTCCAAAGAACCTAGATGTACTACTCAAGTATTTGGGGGTTTTGCACCACCATCTGTGTGAGAAAGTGATGTTGTTTAAGTCCAAATTGGTGGACGAGGCTTGTGTATAGGCATAATACCTAGAAAACATAGGCCTAAAGAGAGAGAAATCAAGTGGATCAAAGCAGAAGGAGCAACATGACACTTTTAAGGAGGGGGGGAATATGAAAAGATGGCAACCACAACACACCAGTGAAAGCATCCTAGCAACCACTCCAACCACTACAACATTATGGCCATACATAGGAGAAGTGTTGGAAATTGCATCTAGACATAAAAAGGAAGAAAAATAAGAAAGATAAGAAGAAGAAGAATGTCATGGCCATGGATTCGAGCAACCAAGTTGAAAGAAACTCGGACACCGATGAGAAGATCATCTATATGTTAGTGTAGAAGGAGATGAATTTGAGTTTCCTTTAGCAACAAGAAGAGAAATAAATGACGAAACTCTTCCATATAAAGATACAGTTCAAGAAGAGAAAGATTGATGCTCTATTTGACTTAGGATCACAGACAAATCTCTTTGTAGCAGATCTAGTAAAGAAGTTGGGGGTGGAAGTTTGTGATCATCCAAACCCATATCCAAAGGGATCGGTAAATAAGGATGTAGAGTTGAAGGTAACTAAAGAGTGAAAAAATATATTTTCTATCACCATTAATTTTATTGATGAAGTATATCTAGATGTGGTTCCCCTTGATGTATGTGGAGTCATGTCTAGGAGTCCATACTTGTACATGTGTGATGAAATATTCATGAGGAGATCCAAACAATACTAGCTCGTCAAGGATGGAAAATTGTTCGTCATCAACATGCATAAAGGCAAGTGGAAAATTTCACTGGTAAGTGCCTACCAAGCCAAGAAAGTGATCAGTTCCAGCAAGAAGCATGTTTTATTGTTTTTAGGACAAAGTTAGTCTCAAGAGGAGTCAATAAGAGGCAAGGCATCCTTATATGGGTGTACTAAGAAATAGTAACAACATTTAGAGAAGTTGTTACAGGCATACAAGGATGTGTTTCGAGATCCTAAAGGGTTACCACCTAAGAGAGAAGTGAAGCACGATATCCAACTATTGTCAGACTCGCCATTGCCAATATTGGGTTGTATAGGTAGTCTGTTATAGAAGAAAGTGAGGTGAAGAAATAGCTGCTAAAGTTTCTAGAATAGGGTGTCATTTGACCGAGTACATCACCATGTGGGTCACCCATAATCATTGTTTCAAAGAAGGATGGGAATTAGTGGATGTGCATAGATTACAAGACATTGAATAAAATCATGCTCAAGAACAAATACCCCCTACCTAGGATAGATTATTTGGTTGATCAGTTGTAGCAAACCAAAGTACTTCACCAAGATGGAAGTTAAGTCTAGATATCACCAGGTTTGAGTCAAAGAAGAAGATACCTGGAATACTACCTTCAAAACCAGGCAACGTTTGTATGAGTGTATAGTCATGCCATTTGTTCTATGTAATGCACCAACTACATTTATGGTATTAATGAATGATGTAATATTCCCTTTTATAGATTCATTTGTTATTGTCTATTTGGATGATATACTAGTATATAGTGCTACCTGGGAGGAGCATATTTCACATTTGACACAGGTGCTAGAAATATTAAAGAAGCACCAGCTGCTAGAAAATTTTAATAAGTGTGAGTTTGCACAACACTTTTTAGTATATCTAGGGTATCTGGTCGATGGAGGAGAGTTGAAGATAGATCCTTCCAAGATGAAGGCCATCATGAAATATCTGATGCCTACTAATTTTTTTGAGGTCAGGATTTTCATTAGGGAAACGCAGTACCTAAGGAAATTCATCGACTCATTTTCAGTGGTCACAGTGATACTCCATGCCATAACAACAAGTGGCAAGGGTTTCCAGTGGGGAAAAGGCTAGAAGAAGGCTTTGGAGGAGCTAAATAAGAATATCATCCAAGCACTAGTTCTAGCATTACCTTAACTTGCAACGACCCTTTGAAGTGGAGACAAATGCGAGTGGGTATGATATGGAAATTGTCTTGATGTGGGGAGGAAGGCTTGTATGCTACCATTCTAGAGTATTTCATGAGGCAGTTCTTAAATATCCTACCTACTATAAGGATATTTAGGCCATGTTGCAAGTCATTAAGAAGTGAAAGCACTAACTGATGGGAAAGGAGACAGTAATTCACATAGATCACTAGTCATTATAGTACTTGCAGGCCTAGAGTAAGCTACAATAGACTAGGCATACACGTGAATGGGGTTTTTATAACAGTTTTATTTGGTGATCAAATATAAGAAGGGAAACACAAACAAGTCGAGAGACTTGCTTTCAAGGAAACCGACATCAATGATCACAACATCAGGGACCCTTATGCACATGGAACCATTCACCCATGATGCATATAAAGAGGCATATTCAGAGGATAAGGACTTCAAGGATGTGTATCAGCGATTGCAGAGTCTAAGTCATGTGCTTGATGGTGACAACACCATTACATACCATATCCAGGATGGGTTACTTTATAGGTTGGATAAGTTGTGTGTTCCTAAAGGTGAGTGACTATAGTTGATTAGAGAGGCTCACACCTCTAAGGTTCCAGGGAACTTTGGTGTAGGGAATACTGTGGCTAACTTGCAAAGGTATGTGTATTGGCCCAAGATGCAAGAGAACGTAGCTAGGTTCATAAGAGGATGCATGATTTGTTGTACCAGCAAGCCTAGCAATAGGAAACAAGGTCTATATCATCCCTTACATATACCTACTCATCCTTGGGAAAGAATTTCCATGGACTTTGTGGGAAGTTTACCAACAAATAGGAAGGGACATGATGACCTATTCATGGTAGTTGACAAGCTCAAAAAGATGTGTGCTTTGGGTGCACTTTTGGATACCAAGGAGCATCATTTCATACAAGGATACAATATTTCTCAGTGCATTATAGACTACATTGTGGGAGAAGATGGATACAAAGTTGAAGAGATCTACAACATTCCATCCACAAACAGATGGGCAGATAAAAGTAGTCAACAAGAATTTGGTGCAGCTTCTGAGGGGATACAACTGGAAGCATCCAAAGACTTGGGATGAAAATACAATATATATACAACTTTCTTACAACAGAGAAGTCCACACTTCTACAGGAAAGTCCCCATTTGGGAGTTGTTTTGGATACTTTCCACCTTCACATTTGGATATTACATATGGACAACAAGGAGGAGTAAGGGAAGATCTTATAGGAGATGCCTTGAGGGCTGAGAAATTTATAGAGAAGATCAGGTAAATACATCTATACGTACAAAACACACTGCAGAAGTCATAGGAGAAGTATAAGGCCAGGCATGATTAGCACAAAACAAAGAAATTGTTCAAGGTGGGAAACATGGTATGGCTACAATTGAACAAGGAGAGGTTGTAGGGGCATGGTAAGAAAATAAAGGCTCTCAGATATGGTCACTTTGAGATACTGGAAAAGGTGGGTGATAATTCCTATTGACACAATTTAACACCATATATGTGCATTTACTCAATTGTGAATGTGGAGAATTTGAAACTCTATGAGCCTTCCATGATAGACCAGAAAGAAGAATAGGTCTTACCTTGTGTGGAGGATTTGGCACTCGATGCTCAGGAAGAGTTGATAGAAGATACAATTTTGCAGAAGAGGTCCAAAACTACAAGACAGGGGCAACATGACCTTTGGAAGATTGGGTTGAAGGGACAATCTATAGGCAAAGCTAAATGGTACACTAGAGATAAGGTGGAGGAAAAATTTCCTCACCTCATTTAGTCAAAGCCTTTTGGGAAAAAAATCCTCCCAAAATGGGGGTATGTGATTCAGATTGGATCATTATATTCTTTACCACTCATATTGATGCATTAAAAGTGGAAAAAGTGGAGGAATCAACTCACGGGATTGTTTTTCACCGATGGGACCCCGTCTGGCGAAACAGGGTCTGAAACGTTTTGGGAGAGTTTTGAGGCATTAAATGACATTTTTTGGGGATAATTTTTTTTTTGTGTCAATGTGGAACCTTTTCATGTTGATTTACACATTGAAATATTTCCAACAACACAAGAAGCACGTCAATCAGAATCTATATGCAAAAGTTATGCCACTCATAAGTTGACCTTCCTATTTTCACACCTAGAGTTTGGGAGGATGTTGCATCAACCCCCATTATTCATGGAAAAGGGGCTAGCCACATTTTATTGTTGTAAACAAATCTAGAAGAGTCTATATTATAACTCTATTTAATAGTTGATGTAGTCAAACTTAACCACTAGTAGGCTATCAAGTTGTGTTATAACTGGGCCACTAGGAAGAAAAGGAATTCCATTCCTTCCTAAGCATTTTGTTCCATAGTTGAGAAAATAAGCCAGCAGAGATAGGAGGTAGAGCACATAGAGAGGATCTATGCACTGTAGTAGCCCATCAGCCATAGGCATTAATTATTTGTAATTGGAACCTTATTTTCCTGATGGAGAAAGAGAGTGGAGTGACCTCATCTTCCAGCTGGATTTTCTCCAAAAAGGGTTTCCTAAAGAATATTTTGTGTCTTATGTGTGTATGTGAGATTATTTTTGTCATTCTATACTCTTCTGCATACTTTACATTTCCACGCATTCACTAATTACAGTTAATTATACAGATATTAAAGTTTAATAAAACTTTAATAGTGTAGAAATTCCACATTTTAATATTTTATTACCAGATCTATTGTGACGAACTATCCAGTGGAATATCCATGACAATTTATGAATCATACATTGTGCAAGATAGTAGAATAAAAATAGAAGACATCCATAGATAAAAAAACCATATATAGTGTTTGGTTTTACAAAAATTGTGTCTGAGATACATATGGCCACATGATCTATAATATCAAAATACATGAAGACAAGATATGGTTCAAAAGACACATATCTCACTAATCCCAATGATGTTTGTGATAACACAAAATCGTGCAGGAAAATTTACACAACAATCGACTAATACACTCTGGCACTCCTATAGTGTACCATTGCAGGCAGATAGGGACATCATTAATCCCTGTGTCTAGCACACCATGGGTCAAAACCTCGACATGATGCTCGAACTCAGGGAGTATCTCCATTGTGTCAGGATCATCCATCTCTTCCTCTAACCCTGCTGTCTCATCCTATACAAGATGTGGTTGTGCCTGTCGATGAATATGCGACATGCCTATTGGTCGCATAGGTCTAATATCCACATGTAAAACCAATAGTTAGGTCTTTGATACATTTAAAATAAAAAATTTGTAAAACCCAAAAAACCAAAAAAATATTCGAAATTACTTTGTTTTACAAACATTGTTCCATTGCTCGCCCTCAGGTAAAACAAGCTCTAGATATCCATAGAAATCAGCTCTGGCATATGGGTCGTAATCAGCTTCTCTTGTAGCCAATAAAAAAAGATAGGAGTGAATGTTGCCATGGGCATCCCTCTATGCTTTGCCATCAAATCTACCCATTGCCTCATACGAGACTCTCTAGGTATTGAAAGTTCATGGGCTAATCACTGAGGTCATAGTAATGGAACTCTATATAAAAAAAATGATACCACTATAGATTCATATATGAATTTATTCAATCATCTAGTTTTTGTTCTATTGATTTGTTGCTTTAGATTGATTAAAACCCCTTCACACCAATTGAATATTGTAGGCTCCAAGCATTCCAAGGCGTACTACATCTAGGTCTTGGTAGCTAAGTGTAAAGCAACACTACCATTCAGTCGAGCTATAATAAAAATGATTTTCTTGAGGGGAAGTTGCACAATGTACTTTATCTCAATTTTCCCATCCTTAGCTATTTCAAAGTGAGGTCGAAAATCAAGAAAAATGTAATCCTTCACTATCTCTCCACCTCTCCTAAATCTAGATAAGGAAATGAGAGCTCCTCTTTGTGACATCCCTGTTAGGAAGTAGATGTCTTCGACATCTATTATCACAACGTGTACTCCAATCCTAAAGTATTTTGCATATGTGTCCTAGGATCTAACCAAATATTCCAATAACTCTAACTAGGCCCTCATGTCCGGAATCATAAGAAATTGCAAAGCCCATAGATTCTCAGAGCCTAAATCATTGTTGGGTCATTGGCAATAATCATTTCATGAGCTTCATGCTCCCTTTCTCTCTAGGTCAAAGTAATTTTCTCTTTGGTATAATACCCGCAAATAAGATGAAATACACATAAGATCAACAATTGGAAAAGATTTGGGAGAAAAAAAAGCTCAAAATAAAAAATTCGAAACCCTTATTGCACCCATTGCATTGTCTATTCTTCGACTGAGCGACCCATCACACTAACCCCAACTGGTGAGTGCATTGGTTTCCTTTATCAGTGTTAATTTTTATAACCCATCATACCTCTTGATATAGGAGGAGTGTGACGGGCTGAGGGTGAGTTTTTAGACCTAAAAACTCAAAATATTTCCTAAAGAATGCATGAAATGAGAAACATAAACAAAATAAATGAAGAGAATGGATAGATCTCTTACTTGGAACTAAAGGTATTGGAAATGGTGATTTGAAAATACTTATTCCCCCCCCCCCCCCAACCCACCCCCACCCCCAATATTTTTCCCATCAATTGGAATCAAAGCAAGTCCTTCAAAAGAAGCTTGATCGCTTGAATAAGATCCGTCAAGGTGATGGAAAATATGAAGATTCCTTGAAGAAGGGATTTAGAAAATTGTGACAGTGATATATCAGATGCAGCAATAGCTATAGATGTCAGAAAATATTCAAGTTTGGGACAACTCCGCTTTATATTGATTAAGAATGAAGAAGAAGCATCATCAGGTAGGGGCATTTGTTCTAACTGCGATCCATTTCTTGTCTATGCAATAATGGTAGTGATGGTCTTTCAAATGTTGAAGGAGGTGAGTAGGATCAAGAATGTCAATTACTTATGTCATTTGAAGATATTAATGATTCTGATGATAATTTCATCTATGCCCTAGAAGAAAATGATATTTTTATTGAATAAATATCTCAGCTTAATATTTGTTTAGAAGGAGCTAAATTAGCAGAAGAAACTTTGAAGAAAAAAATCATATAAAAGGAAGAGCATAATGAGAAGCTAGAATGTGAAATAGTGAGTATAAGGAAAGAACTTAAGAAGGAAAAAAATCCTAATATTATATTTTCTAAAGGATCTGAAACCTTAGATGAAATCATCAAAGTTAAACACTCTCCTTTTATAAAGGTAGGTCTTGGATACTGTGAAGAAACATCAAATATTGTAAAGTCTTCTACAGAAATAGGAATCTATCTCAATGCAGTAAAGAGAAGAAGTCAAAATCAATCCATCCTATAGCAACAGAATAAAGGACCAAATACTTCCTAGGTAAATTTTTCTCAGTTCAACCTAAGGAAAAAAACACTAGATGGTACTATACTCCCAGACACTTCTACTTTAATAGACAATGTTTCTCTTGACTATCGTGACTAGAGAAGCAAGGAAACAAAAGAATGAAGTTTGGATAAAGAAATTCTCTTAAAATTCCTTCTCTCCTCTTCAATATGAAATTGAATGCTCCTTTTGCAATAACTTTGGGCATAAAGAATCTGAATGCAGTAGCAAAGGATGATCAATACCTTAGGATAAGCAAATAACTTGTAAGGTATGGAAGAAGAAGACCATTGAATCTTAGAACTGTGGTCTAGCTTTATATGTAGGGAATCAAGAAAACATGTGGTACATTTATATTGGATGCTCAAAACACATGATATGTGATAAAGACAAGTTTATGCCTTTTGCTGAAATAAAGAAAGAAAAGAACGTAACCTTTGGAAATAATGCACCCACTGTTATCAAAAGAAAAGGAACTGTTTTTCTAAAAGAAAAGGTTAAATCTAGAAATGTTTTATTTGTTGATGGGTTGAAGCATAACTTGTTAACTATTAGCCAGATGTGTGACCAAGCGAATGCAATTGTTTTCATATCAAAGAATTGTGTGGTATGAAATATCGATACCGGAAAAACCATTATAAAAGAAGAAATAACTCTAGGTAATGTATATGTCTCGAAAGGTGGTCTAGAACAATGTTACTTACGCAAAACAAAAGAAGGTTGGTTGTGGCAAAAAATATTATGACATCTAAGCTTCACTCAAATACATAAGTCAAGAAATCTAGGAGCAGTTCGTGATTTGCCCAACATATCTCTACCAGAAAATACCATATGAAAATCATGTCAATTCAGTAAGAAAACCAGGGTACAGTTAAATGCCAAAGAAGGTTCTGCAAGTAGGCCCCTTGGACTTATTCATATTTATATGTGTGGGCCAATGAAGAATACATCACCTAGAGGTGAACAATATTTCATCTTATTTATTGATGACTTTACTAGAATGTGCTGGATTGGTTTACTAAAATATAAATATGAAGCATTTGATAAATTTAAAGTCTTCAAAGCTTTAGTAGAGAATGAGTTAGTCTTGAAAATCAAATGTCTGAGACCTAACAGAAGAGGATAATTCATATCAGACAAATTTTTTGACTTTTGTGCACAACATGCCATCAAGACGCAATTCTCTATAGCTAAGGCTCCTTAACAAAATGGGGTAGTAGAGAGAATGAATAGAAAAATTCAACAAATTGGGCGTGCCATGCTTGATGAGTCTGGGAAACCTCATACCTTCTGGGACAAAGAAACACATACAGTAGTAAATATTTTTAACAAAGGTGATATCTGCGTGAACAATGATAAAACACCTTATGAGCTTTGGTGCAGTAAACCCCCAACTATTAAGAATTTTAGATTTTTTGGAAATAAGTGTTACATAAAGAATAATAATAATAAACTTGGAAAGTTTGACACTAGAGCTGATGAAGTAATTATCCTTGGATATTCCTCTAGAAGTAAAGGATATAAATGTTACAATAAAAGACTTCAAAATATTGTTGAATGTATTGATGTTGTAATTGATGAAGCATCCACGGGTATAAGAAAGGAAGCACTAGTAGATGACGAAGATAGTCTTACAACAAGACAAAATAGTGTGGAAGAAAGAATCAATGAGGCATCAGATGAAGGAAGTGACAATACAGAAGCACCAGAAAAGACTCCATCAGGGTATGTTTAGAAAAACCATCCATATTCGCAAATTCTAGGTGGTAAGGAATCTGGAATACAAACTAGAAGAACTCTTGTTGGAACTGCTAGTCATTTAGCCTTACTACCCACAATTGAACCACAAAATTTAA
Organism: Pinus tabuliformis; assembly: GCA_031772625.1. Classification (NCBI taxonomy): domain Eukaryota; kingdom Viridiplantae; phylum Streptophyta; class Pinopsida; order Pinales; family Pinaceae; genus Pinus; species Pinus tabuliformis. Next base: position 1,006,725,463 of record CM062819.1, read on the forward strand.
ATCAAGCCATCAAAGATGAATGTTGGGTTATTGTTATGAATGAAGAACTTGACCAAATAGAAAAGAATCACACTTGGGAATTATTTCCTATACCTCATGATAAGAATGTTATTGGGACAAAATGGGTATTGAAAAATAAATTTAACAAGAATGGAGAATTATTTAGAAATAATGCAAGACTCATTTGCAAAGGCTATGGTCAACAAGAAAGAATAGGCTTTGAAGAAAAAAAATCACCTATAGCTAGACTTGAAGCCATAATAATGTTTCTTTCCTTTTCAAGATTTCATCATTTCAAACTCTATCAAATGGATGTTAAATCTGCATTTTTAAATGGGAATCTAGAAGAAGGAGACTATATTGAACAACTTGAAGGGTTTATTCTAAGAAATGATAAAAACTTGTTTGGAAACTTAAGAAGGCATCAAATGGGCTAAACAAGCCCCTCATGCATGGCATTATCGCCTTTACAGATATCTTCAACAGCAAGGCTTCACTAAGGGGTTTGCAGATAACAAACTATATATAAAGGTGGATGATGGTAAACATTTAATTGTTATTTTTTATGTGGATGACATCATATTTTGTAGCAATGAAGAATCCATGAGTCAAAGGTTTTCTTCTGTCATGCAACAAGAAATTGAAATGTATTTACTTGGTGAGCTAACATACTTTCTTAGTTTACAAGTACAACAAGCAAATAATGACCTCTTTCTCTCACAAACAAAGTACGTTAAGCAAATTATGAAGAAATATGGAATTGAAGATTTCCAACTGGTATGTACACCGATGGTGATAGGATGTAGTCTCAGTTCACATGATGATTCTCCTGCAGTCAACCAACCAGAATACAGATCCATGATCAGAAGTCTACTTTATCTTACAGGAACCATACCAGATATCATGCATGTTGTTGCAATTGTTGGACAATTTCAAGCTAATCCA